>JACBWV010000552.1:9585152-9664543 GCA_013435795.1 Chlamydomonas sp. ICE-L
CCCTCTCAACCTCCTCACAACCAATATCCAGTATTGCAAAGTCATGCTGTTGCTGCCATCGTCACCACCATCTTCCTCACCCTCCTCCTCCTCCTCCTCAATCTCCTCCTCCTCACACTCATCATCATCATTTTCACCACCCTCCTCCTCATCACAACAAATACCTAGTAGTGTGAAGTCATGCTGTTGCTGCCAAGGCATGCCATTATCGTCACCACCATCCTCCTCACCTCACCATCATCTAACTACTCATATTCACATTACACTCACTCATCATCATGATCACAACCTCACAAATATATCATCATAAATCATCAATCATCATCTTCATCATCTCATTCATCATTATCACATCTCCTCCTCCTGTCCTCTCCGTACCACCATTCTTACCCTCCCCTACCTCACGCCATGAATCACATCATCCACCACCCTCTCACTCACTCAAAGCCAATCAATGGTCATCAGGTCTGAGCGTGTCCTTTGTATACCGTAGTCCGGTGCAGTATCCTCAGACCACTCGCACCCGCTCCCTTCTGGGTGTTAGGCACTGCATAGTGCGCTAGTGCGAGGTTATCTAGAATTGCAAAGTCATGCTGCTGCCATTTCACGGTAAGCACCAGGTCATGTCCGTTGCAAGTGCTGGTGTTGATGGCGTCGGTTATCTCGTCCTGGATAGAAGCACCAGGCAGGATTCTGGAGAAGGAAGCTGGAGGGAGTTTGCAAAGGGGGATGCAACCAAACATGGTGTATTCAAAATACTCTATACATTCGCATCGGGGGCATGGGGGTGGCGGCTTCATGTACCTTGGCTGGGAAGATGGTTGACACTCCCCAGCCAGCGCAGAAGGGCCGCCCACAGTGGAACAACATGGTGGTGTCAGCTGTCGCGGGGTGCTGGTACACGAGGGGGTGCATGACAGAGGAGCGCCTGTCTGTCAGGAACCACAGGCTGCGGCAGAGATAGGGGGAAGCAGGTCAGCACTTGGGTTTAGGTGGTTTAGATGAAGTGCTGACCAGCTTCCCCCTACCCACACTAGCGGGTGCTAGCCATAGGAATGCCTACATGTTAGCAACCACAGGCTGCGGCAGAGATAGGGGAGTAAGTTCAGCAATAAACTGTCAGCCCATCGGGTTTAGGTGGTTAGGGTTAGTTTAGGTTTAGGTTTTAGGTTAGTTATTGATAGGTTTCAGGGAGGTTTAGGGGGTTCGGGGTGGGTTATGACACAAGAAAAAGTGCTGCCAGCTAATGCTGAACAGCTTCCCCCCTACCTACACCAGCTGGCGGGTGCTAGCCAGAGGAGTGCCTATATTTCAGCAACCACAGCTGCGGCAGAGATAGAGGGAAGCTGGTCAGCACTTCGCCTGGGCTCAGGTGGTTTAGGAAAAGAAGTGCTGAACAGCTACGTGCTGGCCAGCTTCCCCCTACCTACACTAGCGGGTGCTAGCCAGAGGAGTGCCTATGTGTCAGCAACCACAGGCTGCGTCAGAGGTAGGGGGAAGCTGGTCAGCACTTCACTGGTCAGCCCTTGGGTTTAGGTGGTTTAGGTTTAGGTTTAGGTTTAGTTATTGTAGGTTTAGGTGGTTTAGGAGGTTATCAAAAGAAGTCCTGACCAGCTAATTGCTGGCCAGCTTCCCCCTACCTACACCAGCGGGTGCTAGCCAGAGGAGTGCCTATGTGTTAGGTAATGATAATGCCTGGTGGGGCGTGGTGTTAAGGGAGCCCGTCGTACGCGGGTAGGGAGCGGTCTTCTACCTCAACTGGACAAGCTACCACCGCGGTTGACAACGACCTACAATGCCAAGAGCGACCGAAGGGGGGATCGAACCCCCAACTCTTCATCCTCAGAGTGATTTGGTCTACCACTAGACCAATGTATGTCACCGGAAGGGCCTACCTATATGTTAGCAACCACAGCTGCCGCAAAGGTAGGGGAAAGCTGGTCAGCACTTGGGTTGAGGTATAGGTGGTGCTAGGCCATGGGCCTACAGTCTGGTACTAGGCAGTGAATGTTTTTCAAATCTGAAAGTAGGTTTTTTCTAGCTTAATGGTTGTAGGCCTCCTCGAGGGACAGCGTTTAAGTGCTTTTTATAGCTTTTCATAGCTTTTTGTAGATTTCTGGGCCATTTAGGGGGGGGGGGGGGGGGGGGGGGGGCTTTTTTCTTTTTTGTAGTAGCGGATACATTGGCTAAAACGAGGTCAAAACTAGCGATCACTATATATAATAGTAAAACAAAACCCTGTTACTAGGCCACGGTCTCATGGTCTGGTGCTCAGTTAGCTGGGAGGCTCTAACCAGGTAGGTGGTACAAGGCCATGGGCCTACGGTCTGGTACTAGGCCATGGGCCTACGGTCTGGTACTAGGCCATGGGCCTACAGTCTGGTACTAGGCCATGGGCCTACAGTCTGGTACTAGGCCATGGGCCTACGGTCTGGTACTAGGCCATGGGCCTACGGTCTGGTACTAGGCCATGGGCCTACGTATAGGTACTAGGCCAGGGCTACATGGGCTAGCGTATAGGCCATGGGCCTACGGTCTGGTACTAGGCCATGGGCCTACGGTCTGGTACTAGGCCATGGGCCTACGGTCTGGTACTAGGCCATGGGGCCTACGGTTGGTACTTAGGACCAGGGGCCCGGTCTGGTACTATGGCTATGGGCCATACGGTTCGGGATCTGGCCATGGG
Source organism: Chlamydomonas sp. ICE-L (assembly GCA_013435795.1). NCBI lineage: Eukaryota > Viridiplantae > Chlorophyta > Chlorophyceae > Chlamydomonadales > Chlamydomonadaceae > Chlamydomonas > Chlamydomonas sp. ICE-L. The sequence goes on from JACBWV010000552.1 coordinate 9,587,839, forward strand.
GCCTACGGTCTGGTACTAGGCCATGGGCCTACGGTCTGGTACTAGGCCATGGGCCTACGGTCTGGTACTAGGCCATGGGCCTACGGTCTGGTACTAGGCCATGGGCCTACGGTCTGGTACTAGGCCATGGGCCTACGGTCTGTCTATGCGAATAGGACAGGGACAGACCAATACGGTCTTAATCCCGCAATCATCCACATCCCATCAAAATGCCATCAATAACCATCCATCCATCCATCCATCCAGGTACTAGGCCATGGGCCGCCACGGTCTGGAGTACTATGGCCATGAGGCACTACAGTCTGGATACTGGGCCCATGGGAACACTTAATGGTCTGGTACTAGGCCATGGCGCCTACAGTCTAGGCCATAGGCCATGGGCCTACAGTCTGGTACTAGGCCATGGGCCTACAGTCTGGCCCTAGGCCATGGGCCTACAGTCTGGTACTAGGCCATGGGCCAGACAGTCTCCGGTACTAGCATGGTCCTAAAGTGTCTGGTCTAGGCCATGGGCCCTGAAGTCTGGTAACTAGGGCCATGGGCCTACAGTCTGGTACTAGGCCACGTGGCCTACGGTCTTGGTACTGGCCATGGGCCTTACGGTCTGGACAGGCATGCGCCTACGGTCTGGTACTAGGCATGGGCCTTCGGATCTTGGTACTAGGCCAAGGGCCTCACGTCTGGTGCTCAGTAGTGGGAGGCATCTAACCAGGTGGCCTACCACTCAACCTGACTACAAAAACTTAAAAAAAAGTTCTTTGCAGCGCCGCCTGCGACGCTAAAACCAAGGACCTCAATGCTATTGCTGCATTTGACCCCACACCACACCACCCCACACCACCCACACTCTTACACACACACACCCAAACACAGTCAAAGAATAAAAAAAAAACCACACCACCCCACACCACCCACACTCTCTCACACACACACACAAACACAGTCAAAGAATAAAAAAACCAAGGACCTCAATGCTACTGCTGCATATGACCCCACACCACACCACCCCACACCACCCACACTCTCACACACACACACCCAAACACAGTCAAAGAATAAAAAAAAAAAAACCACCCCACACCACCCACACTCTCACACACACACACAAACACAGTCAAAGAATAAAAAAAACAAGGACCTCAATGCTACTGCTGCATGTGACCCCCACACCAACCACCCACACACAACCTCCACACTCTCAAACCACACACACACAAACACAATCGTAGCAAGTAGAATAAAAAACACAGTCATTATTTGCCGCGCCGCGACTGAGGACGCCCTATAAAAATTGGCGGAGAGTGATCGCACGAGCGGAGCGACAGGTGGCAAAAGGATCGCAGAGAGTTACAAGACACGTTGGTTGCGTTGTCACCGGCTTCATCTTGGTCAGAGGAAGTCGTCCTCGGGTCGTCACGGTCGGTTCGACCGACGGGCAACAAATGGGTTAACACCTCTGGGACTCACACCCCCTTGAAGAGAGGATCGGGGCTCGCCAAACAATGACCCCACTCCTTACCGCGCCATAGGGCCTGCCGCTCGGCTGTCTGGCTGTCAAACAGCTCCTTAAGCGGTACAAACTGTGTCCAGCCCCCCTTGTTCACTTCGGGGAAGTACATAGTTTGAGCTGAGAAGGGCTGTGGCTGGAAGGTGCCGTCTATGTGCCATCCGGAGCGACCAACGTTGGTGCATCCTTCATCTGAGGAAAGGATAGGGATAAGGATAGGGATGGGGATGGGGATAGGGAAAGGGAAAGGGAAAGGGAAAGGGAAAGGGACAGGGAAAGGGAAAGGGAAAGGGAAAGGGAAAGGGAAAGGGAAAGGGAAAGGGAAAGGGAAAGGGAAAGGGAAAGGGAAAGGGAAAGGGATATGGATATGGATATGGATATGGATATGGATATGGATATGGATATGGATATGGATATGGATATGGATATGGATAGGGATAGGGATAGGGATAGGTGAGCTTGACTTTGGGACACTTTTTTAGGAGCAAGGAAATAGTGAAATGATTAAGGAACGCGCAACTTGTTTGTTGTTTTTACCATGAGATCATATGATATCACATGCAGTGGCCAGTCTGACTTTAGGATGTTAATTACCGTTTGATACAAAAATCATATGATGCAGTTTGTATGATATCATGTGATGCGGTTTGTATAATATCATATGATGCAGTTTGCATGATATCATATGATATCATACTTGCCTTAGGTCTACATCATTTGATATGCTGGTCCCTATTTTAAGACGTACAAAAATCCCCCTCCCTCCTCACGAGAGACTCTAAATATGTATGATGGGGGCTTTTGCATAGTTTTCTTTTCAGCTACGAGCAGCAGCTTCTAGGAAGCTTCCTGAGCCAGCCACTTGGCTAAGCCCCCCAAATTCAGCAGCGCTAGAAAGCTGATAACGTCAGCTTCAAGGCGTACTAGGTTGCTTTAGGTTTGGCTGATTAGCCAGCCAAGGGAGCTGCCTAGATGCTGCTGCTCGTAACCGAAAAGAAAAACAATAGGCTTTTGGGGTGCTTGTGGAATGTTGCCTATGGGCAGTCCAAGTACTCAAACAACTGAGAAATTACAAGATTTCGTAATAGAACATAGCTTTTATTTCCAGCTACGAGCAGCAGCTTCTAGGCAGCTCCCCTGGCTTGCTACCTGCCCAAAACTATTGCAACGTAGTGCACCTTGAAGCTGACATAATCACCTTGAAAGAACGCTTGGAATCATGGGGCTTGGCCCAGCGGCTGGCTTAGGGAGCTGCCTAGAAGCTGCTGCTTGTAGCTGAAAAGAAAAGTGATGTAACAGAAGCGCTACAAGGGCCTTACAGGGAGCCTTGCCAACTCACCCATAGTGCACCCTTTCAAGCCAAATATAAGGGTGCCAAAGACCCCCCCCGCCCTCCCACCCTCCCACACACCCCAAATTAGCAGTCTGTAGGGGTCGGCTATGTTATATGATATTAGTGAATACATAATATTAAATAATATTATATAATATTAGTCGGACGAGCCGTCTCACCAGAAATTCGAATTTATTTGAAAAACTAATATTATTATGACACTATTATAATATTAGTTAATATAAGTTTTTCAAACACTAATATTAGTTGCCGTTCCCTAGCAGTGTGTGGAATGTTGACTCCAACCATTCCAAGCGCTAAACAAACTGATAAGAAAAAAATAACATGATGAGAACGTAGTTATTGTAGGTTTAGGTGGTTAAGGGGGTCATTAAAAGAAGTGCTGACCAGCTAATTGCTGGCCAGCTTCCCCCTACCTACACCAGCGGGTGCTAGCCAGAGGAGTACCTATATGTTAGGTAATGAGAACGCCTGGTGGGGCGTGGTGTTAAGGGAGCCCGTCGTACGCGGGCAGAGAATGGTCTACCACATGAACTGGACAAGCTACCATCGCTGTTGACAATGACCTGCAACACTAAGGGCGACCGTAGGGGGGATCGACCCCCCGACCCTTCTTCGTTTCAGCAATTGGGTGTATCACTAGACCTATATATATAGGGAACGGCAACTGATATTAGTGGCTGAAAAACTAATATTAGCTAATATTATTATAGTGTCACAATAATATTAGTTTTTCAAATAAATTCGAAATTCTGGTGAGGAGGCTTGTCCGACTAATATTATATAATATTATTTATTCACTAATATTATATAACATAGCTGACCCCTAAATATATATCACTGAAACGGGCTGAAACAAATAACAAGCTGATAACAAAAAGAAAAGCGATGTAACATAAGCACTAGAGGAGGCTGACAGGGAACATAGCGGCTGGCTTGGGGAGCTACCTAGAAGCTGCTGATTGTAGCTGAAGAAAATCGATGTAGCTGAAGCGCTACAGGAGCTTCACAGGGAACATAAGCACACCTTCAGTGCATCCCGAAAGGTCTTGTTTACACAGCCTTTGGCAGGTTTATCCGCACCCCCCAGGCTCAGATTTAAATGTTCATGAATTTAAACTTGAAATTAAACTTGGTAACATGGGCAATATTTATTTCAACACCATTTGGCAGGTTTATCCGCACCCCCCAGGCTCAGATTTACATGTTCATGAATTTAAACTTGAAATTAAACTTGGTAACATGGGCAATATTTATTTCAGCACCATTTGGCAGGTTTATCCGCACCCCCCAGGCTCAGATTTACATGTTCATGAATTTAAACTTGAAATTAAACTTGGTAACATGGGCAATATTTATTTCAACACCATTTGGCAGGTTTATTCGCTCCCCCAGGCTCAGATTTACATGTTCATGAATTTAAACTTGAAATTAAACTTGGTAACATGGGCAATATTTATTTCAACACCATTTGGCAGGTTTATTTGCACCCCCAAGGCTCAGAATGGCATCTTATATTAAAATAATATTAATATATTATAACTAAATAATATTAAATAATATTAATATATTATAATTCGCACCCCCCCCCAGGCTCAGAATGGCATATTATATTAAAATAATATTAATATATTATAATTAAATAATATTAACTAATAATAATATATTATAATTCGCACCCCCCAGGCTCGGAATGGCATATTATATTAAAATAGTATTAATATATTATAACTAAATAATATTAAATAATATTAATATATTATAATTCGCACCCCCCAGTCTCCGAATGGCATATTATATTAAAATAATATTAATATATTATAACTAAATAATATTAATATATTATAATTCGCACCCCCCCAGTCTCAGAATGGCATATTTAGATTACAAACAAACGATGGGCTTCATCAAACAACAGAAAGTTTTGAACAAGGTTGTATGATTGCTAAGCATTGGTTCAAATAAAGGTTCAAATAAAGGTTCAAATAAAGATTCAAAGAATTGGTTCAAACAAAGGTTCAAATAAAGATTCAAAGAATTAATTCAAATAAAGGTTCAAATAAAGATTCAAAGAATTGGTTCAAATAAAGGTTCAAATAAAGATTCACATAAAGATTCAAATCATTGTTACAAATAAAGTTTCAAATAAGGGTTCAAGCAAAGGTTCAAATAAAGATTCAAAAAATTGGTTCAAATAAAGGTTCAAATCCTTCCCCATTGAATACTAATTGTACATCGAGATGGTAGCTCTTAAGTCCTTCCCACTTCAGTGCATCCCTGAGGCTTTTGAAGTCAACAAAAGCCTCGGTACATCCCTAAAGCTTTTAACAACTAAATCTCTCACCCCTAGATTTTGAAGACAACAGAACGGTCATCCAGGTACATCCCTTGGTACATCCCTATAGCTTTTGAAGACAACAAAATACCTCACCCCTAGCTTTTGAAGACAACAGAACGGCCATCCAGGTGCATCCTTTGGTACATCCCTATAGCTTTTGAAGACAACAAAATCCCCACCCCTAGCTTTTGAAGACAACAGAACGGCCATCCAGGTACATCCTTTGGTACATCCCTATAGCTTTTGAAGACAACAAAATACCTCACCCCTAGCTTTTGAAGACAACAGAACGGTGATCCAGGTGCATCCCTAGGTGCATCCCTAAAGCTTTTAAGACAACTAAATCCCTCACCCCTTGCTTTTGAAGACAACAGAACGGTCATCCAGGTGTATCCCTTAGTGCATCCCTAAAGCTTTTAAGACAACTAAATCCCTAACCCCTAGCTTTTGAAGACAACAGAACGGCCATCCAGGTGCATCCCTTGGTGCATCCCTAAAGCTTTTGAGACAACTAAATCCCTCACCCCTTGCTTTTGAAGACAACAGAACGGTCATCCAGGTGCATCCTTTGGTACATCCCTATAGCTTTGAAGACAACTAAATCCCTCACCCCTAGCTTTTGAAGACAACAGAACGGCCATCCAGGTGCATCCTTTGGTGCATCCCTATAGCTTTTGAAGACAACTAAATCCCTCACCCCTAGCTTTTTAAGAAAACAGAACGGTCATCCAGGTACATCCCCAAAGCTTTTTAAGACAAATAAATCCCTCAGTGCATCCATAAAGCTTGTGTAGGCAACAAAATGCCTCACCTCTAGCTTTTGAAGACAACAAAATCCCCGGGTGGACCCCTAAAGCTTATGAAGACAAGAAAATCACTCACCTCTAGATTTTAAAGACAAGAAGAATGGATATCCTCCTAGCTTGCTCGGGCAGTCACGAAATAACCCCAGCAACTAATCATCCCACACGATTGTATTATGCAGCTGGGCCATGGACACTCAGCACTGGTTCAACGGCGCAGCTGTCCTCCTAGCTTGCTTAATCCCTTGGTTTATCCCTTGGTTCATCCCTTGGTCCATCCCTTGCTTAATCCCTTGCTTAATCCCTTGGTTAATCCCTCGGTGGATCCCTAAAGCTTTTGAAGACAACAAAATCCCTCGGTGGATCCCTAAAGCCTTTTGAAAGCAACAAAATCCTTTACCTCTAGCTTTAAAATGACAGCAAGAAGAGTAATCCAGGTGCATCCCAAAAGCTTTTGAAGACAACACAGTCCCTCAGTGGATCCCTAAAGCCTTTTGAAAGCAACAAAATCCTTTACCTCTAGCTTTTTAAGACAACAGAACAGTCATCCAGCTTCATCTCTAAATTTATAAGACAACAAAATCCCTCGGTGGATCCCTAAAGTCTTTGAAGACAACACAATCCCTCGGTGGATCCCTATACCTTTTGAAAGCAACAAAATCCCACACCCCTAGCTTTTTAAGACAACAGAATATTCATCCAGGTTCATCTCTAAATTTATAAGACAACAAAATCCCTCGGTGGATCCCTAAAGCTTTTGAAGACAAAAAATCCCTCACCCCTCCTCATCTTCCAGGGAGCATAAGCGCACCCTCGGTGCATTCCTAAAGCTTTTGAAAGAAACAAAATCCCTCACCCTGGTCATGTGAGAGTCTAAGTAAGTAATATACCAACCCAAATCGCTACCTGGAGCCCAACCTTGAAAGACTTAGAATCCCTGATCCCTACTAGAAGAACCCCTTTCTGAAATGGAAAATAACTCTGGAACCTGCGCGCCCTTGCTGCATCCCTAAAGCTTTTGAAGACACCAAGTAGCTTACCCTTGTCATCTGAGAGTCCAAATAAATCGGGATGTGGGCTCTTGGGGAGCTTGTCACTGCATATTTAGGTTTTTTTGCGCTCTTTTCTGCACCCCAGCAGCACCCCTTTCACCCACAGTGCACTCTTTTTAAAACAACAAAATCCCTCACCCTCCTCATTGAATACTATTTATATGTCCGGATGGGAGCTCTTTGGTGATTGCAACTGCATATATAGTTTTTTTTGCCCTTTTCTGCACCCCAGCGGCACCCCTTTCACCCTCAGTGCACCCTTTTTAAAACAACAAAATCCCTCACCCTCCTCATTAGGTATATTTGCATCCTCCACCCTCGTCATTGTATATATATATACACTGTCATTGTATATATATATATATATATATATATATATACACAGTGTTGCATCCCCCACCCTCGTCATTGGATACTACAAATATGTCGGAATGTCAAGATGTTCACTTCAAGATACTGGTAGTGTCACACTAGAAGTGTGAATTATTTTGTGTTCATATATATATACATATATATATATACACACACTGTTGCATCCCTCACTCTTGTCATTGGATACTAGGAATATGTCGGAGTGTCGGAGTGTCGGGCTGTTCACTTCCAGATATGCGTAGTGTCACACTATTAGTTTGAGTTATTTTGTAAATACATATATTTTCATTGTTGCATCCCACACCCTGCGTCTCACCCGTAGCGCACCCGTGCAAGCCAAATAGAAGGGTGCCGATGGCCCACCCCACCCTGAATTAGCAGTATGTGGAATGTCGACTCCATTTCAAGCCAAATAAAAGGGTGGCGAAGACCCCCCCCCCCCCCCCCACACACACACACACACACACACAAACACCCCACCCCACCCCACCCCCCACCCTCGAAATGATAACAAACAAATAACAAACTGATAAAAAATGACAAAAAAGTGTAACAGCAGCGCTACAGGATCCATGCTGGCACATCAACGCTTGATCCTTGACCAAGAAGCAGCGCAGTGACCCTCCCTTATCCACCCACCCTCCACAAACCCCACCCCACCCTGAATTAGCAGCATGTGGAATGCTCACTCCATTTCAAGCCAAATAAAAGGGTGACCAAGCCCGCCCCCCACCCCACCCCCCCTCCAGGATTAGCAGTATGTGGAATGTTGACTCCATTTCAAGCCAAAGTAAAGGGTGACTAAGCCCCCCCCCCCCCCCCCCCCCCCTGGATTAGCAGCTTGTGGAATGTTGACTCCATTTCAAGCCAAAGTAAAGGGTGACTAAGCCCCCCCCCCCCCCCCCCCCCCCCCTGGATTAGCAGTTTGTGGAATGTTGACTCCATTTCAAGCCAAAGTAAAGGGTGACTAAGCCCCCCCCCCCCCCCCCCCCCCCTGGATTAGCAGTTTGTGGAATGTTGACTCCATTTCAAGCCAAAGTAAAGGGTGACTAAGCCCCCCCCCCCCCCCCCCCCCCCCCTGGATTAGCAGTTTGTGGAATGTTGACACCATTTCAAGCCAAAGTAAAGGGTGACTAAGCCCCCCCCTCCCCCCCCTGGATTAGCAGCTTGTGGAATGTTGACTCCATTTCAAGCCAAAGTAAAGGATGACTAAGCCCCCCCCCCCCCCCCCCCCCCCCCCCCCCCCCCCCTGGATTAGCAGTATGTGGAATGTTGACTCCATTTCAAGCCAAAGTAAAGGGTGACTAGCCCCCCCCCCCCAGGATTAGCAGTATGTGGAATGTTGACTCCATTCAAGCCAAAGTAAAGGGTGACTAAGCCCCCCCCCCCCCCCCCTCCCCAGGATTAGCAGTATGTGGAATGTTGACTCCATTTCAAGCCAAAGTAAAGGGTGACGAAGCCCCCCCCCCCCCCCCCCCCCCCCCCCCCCTGGATTAGCAGTTTGTGGAATGTTGACTCCATTTCAAAGCCAAGGTAAAGGGTGACTAAGCCCCCCCCCCCCCCCCCCTGGATTAGCAGTTTGTGGAATGTTGACTCCATTTCAAGCCAAAGTAAAGGGTGACTAAGCCCCCCCCCCCCCCCCCCCCCCCCCCCCCCCCCCCTGGATTAGCATTTTGTGGAATGTTGACTCCATTTCAAGCCAAAGTAAAGGGTGACTAAGCCCCCCCCCCCTAATTAGCAGTTTGTGGAATGTTGACTCCATTTCAAGCCAAAGTAAAGGGTGACTAAGCCCCCCCCCCCCCCCCCCCTGGATTAGCAGTATGTGGAATGTTGACTCCATTTCAAGCCAAAGTAAAGGGTGACCAAGCCCGCCCCCCACCCCACCCCCCCTCCAGGATTAGCAGTTTGTGGAATGTTGACTCCATTTCAAGCCAAAGTAAAGGGTGACTAAGCCCCCACCCCACCCCACCCCCCTGGATTAGCAGTATGTGGAATGTTGACTCCATTTCAAGCCAACGTAAAGGGTGACGAGGTAACTTCCACCAGCGGTAGGCCTGAGCTAGCTAACTGGGCTGGGCCTGTGCGACCCAGGTGCGACCCAGGGCACAAATCACTCACCTGGGGGTCGCACTCGTGGCGACTAAGGGCCCATTTCGCCCTAATTTTGCACACCTGAGGGCCGCATCAGGGTGAGGGCCCATTTCGCCCTAATTTCGCACACCTGAGGGTCGCACAGGGGTGCGACTGCGAGACACAATGTGCAACCGGTCGCACACACACAAAAAACTGTGACCCTCCCTTATCCACCCACCCTCCCCACCCCTCAACCCCCACCCCCACCCCAACCAAACCCGACTTACCTCAACCTACCCCATCCCTTCCTCCCCCCCACCCACCCACCCACCCCCAACAGAGTGCATCAACACTTGATCCTACTGGTAGCATGCGCGCACCCTTGGTGCTTTTCTTTTCAGCTACAAGCAGCAGCTCCCTGAGCCAGCCACTGGGCTGAGCACCAATATTTCGTCAGTTCTGGGAAGCTGACTATGTCACCTTCAAAGTGCACTAGGTTTCGTCAGGTTTGGCAGAATAGCCAGTGAGAGGAGCTGCCTACAAGTCTGAGAGTAGCTGCCTAGAAGCTGCTGCTTGTAGCTGAAAAGAAAAACTGTAACCAACACAAAATGGGAGCCCATTGTGCATCCCTAAAGCTTTACAAGACACAAATAATCCCTCACCCTCGTCATTGGATACTCTAAATATGTCGGGATGGGGACTTTTGGCGTGCTTGTGGAATGTCGACTCCAGCTGGCCTGACTCGCCCACAGCCTTGCTGATTTCCACCTGGCCACATCCATCGCCTCCTAGAGCTACGGCATTGTCCGGGTGCCGAAAGAGGAGTAGCCGGTGCTGGGCTAGGTCAGAGCGCAAGGAGGAAACTAGAGCAGCTGATGAAGCGTTCGGCGACGAGAGCAGGTTTCGGAGGCTGAGTAGGGAGAGGTCCTCAATTAAAGCACCAAACAAGGGCGTAATCGGCTTGCAGGTGTAGGACATCGCAGCTGGGAGGGGATTATGAGCTACTGAGCAGTTCCGAAGGATTGAGCGATTTTGAGGGAGAGAGAAATTGCGAGCGAGAAAGGAATTCCAAGGTTGTGAGCAATTCCGATGGAGTGGGCTGGGAGCGGAAGTCTTGCCTTGTAGTGTACCGAACATGAACAAGGAGGGGTTCAAAGAAGCCGCAGCAGGAGCTGTACGTACATTGGGGGGATAAATATATCAAAGGCTCGTACTAGGTAATGAAGGGGTCGCTATAGTTATATTGTTACAATGAGAAGAAGACAGTGAAAACAACTGAAAAATCTGGCGGTACTTAGCAGTACATCGGCGACGCTGCCCCCTAATAGGGCAGTGGCGTCGAGGGCTGCAAGCTAAGCAGTCCTGCAAACCAGATCTAGATGGCAGGACTAGGGAGGGCATAGCACTAGGGCAATGCCGGGCGGTGCCGGTACGTAGCCCTAGCTGGCCTGGGTCAAAGGACTTGGCAGGAAGTAACTGCTGCCAGTCGTAGAACGTAGGGTAGGGGAGGACGTAACAATAAAGAGATAGAAGCTGAAAACAAGGTGGTACTGGCAGTACATCGGCGAGCTGACCAAAATAGCAATGGGGTCGACGGCCGCCTAGGTACCTTAAAAACCAGGGCTCTAAGGTGGTACTTGGCAGTACATCGGCGAGCTGCCCGATAGAGCAGTGTTGTCGAGGGCAGCCAAGATATCCCCGGCGAGCTGCCCGATAGAGCAGTTTTGTCGAGGGCTACCAGGATAGAGGTACAAGGGGATGGTACTCAGCAGTATGACGACAAAACTACCCCTTGATAGGGTAGTGTTATCGAGGATTACTGAGTACCAAAGCAACTAAAGAAAGCGTTGCTATAAAGCTGTAAAAAACTTGCTTACAGGGATGAAGATTGGCCTGAGATGGGGAAAGACATAGGTTGGTTAAAGGAAGGGACATTCCAGGTGATGGAGTGGGACGAAGGGTGAATCATAATATTGGGGGCAAACATTTCTGGGCCATATTCTTTGGCCATAATTAAGGCTGATGAGAGCCATTGAGATATGCAACGAGAGCATAATTCATTGAAAGAAAATGTCGTATCAGAATAAAGTTTGGAACAGCGAGCAAGCCAAAGGGTTTTGAAGACAGGAATGGACCAAAAGATCCATTCAAGGGTGTCAGATTTGGACAGGAGTTTATGGATCCATAATTGGAATGTGAAATTAGAGAATCTAGCGTTGGGTTTCCAACGGGTGTAAACTGAGCAAGCCCATTTCCAGAGGCATATGGGCATTCAACTAGGATGTGTGGGATAGTGTCAGAGGACTGTGAGCAAGTAGGGCAAAGGTGATTGGTTGAGTGTGTTACTTTGCAAATAGTGGGTAGGGAGTTATTGAGTAAGGAATAAAGCATGTCTTTCATTTTCCGAGGGATAGAAAGTGTCCAGATAAATTTAAACCAATTGTGAGTGAGTTGTCTATGTTCATCTAGAAGAATATCATTCCATTGATGGATAAACCTAGGGGGGTGATGGGGGAAGGTGCCTTGATAGAGCTTGGAGGTAGAGAGGGTATCTAGCGAATCGATGTTTTCCCAGCCCCATAATTGGAGCCAGGCGTCGAAAATATCTGTGTTGGTGTAATTGTGATGGTTAGTGGAACCTAAAGCATGAATCATGAGGGGGTTATTACGGAAAGCAGAGATAAGAAGCATACGTTTGTTTTCTCTGAATTTCAAGTGGGGAAGGTGACGTATCCAAACTGGGGTGGTAATAAAGGATTGCGTGTTGGTGTCCCAAACATGTTGGACCTTAGTGAGGCCAGCGTAAGCAATATTTTTCCAGGAATTAGCACTATAACCTGAATTTTCAGAGTTGAAGTTCGGGTTGAAGAATAATGGTTCCGCGAGGATAAGGGGGGTAATGAGTGGTTGTGAAAGTTTATTAATCGGGAAGTACGAGATGAGGGCATGCAAGCTTTTAATAAGGGTTGTATGGTTAATTTGTTTTTGAATGATGGGATTGTTGCAAAGAAGACCGTATAGGCCTAGGTTCCAAGGATGGGTAAGGACATTACAGAGATGTGCGAGAATATGAAATGTTGAAGAGTTGGGGCGACGGATGATTTTAACCAAATGCATGAACCTGATAACATCCAGGTATTTCGGGATCATTAATAAACCTAAACCTCCATATTTAGGGTGGAGTTGAGCAGAATTAAGAGAGATTCTATAGCATTCTGAACCAAATTTATCGGGGATACTGTCATGATTGTTGAGAACAAAATTACGGTAAAGAGAGGTGATTTTGCAGATATAATCATGAGAAGAAGGGAGGTTTGAGTGGCCTAGAGTGTACCATATGCAGGAAAGGGCATAAGATTGAGCTGTGCGGGCTCTGCCAAAGGTAGAAAGGTTCAAAAGTTTTAACGAAGAGATTTTATTCTGGAATTTCGTGAGAATGGAATTCCAGAAAGATGGGTCTGAATCATTCCCAATAGGAGATCCTAGATAAATGGTGCAGTGATGCTGAGTTTTAATAGGAGTATTGGGATAATAATCCTTAAGGTGTTGGATATGATTGTTGGGGAAATCACCTATGAGCAGAATGATGCACTTGTTGAGATTGAGTTTTTCACCTGATGCTTGATGGAAAAGATGGAAAATGTTATTAAGGCGTAACATGCTTGAAATGTCAGAGGTGAAGATAGTAGAGTCATCAGCATAACCTGAGAATTTGGCAGAGACAGAATCTGTATTGGTTTGGGGGGGGATGGAGTATTTGGGAATGTCAATCCCATGAATATCCGTGTTACTTCTGATGGCTTCTGCAAACGGTTCCATTAAGATAATAAAGAGGAGTGGAGCCCAAGGACAACCTTGTCTGACGCCTGAATACACATTGAATTCATTGGAAAGTTTACCGTTGATCATGACTTGGGCGGTAGTATGAGCATGAAGAGCTTTAAAGGCATTAATAATGAAAGGTGGAAAGTTCATTTTATTCATGACTTCCGCTATGAAGGAGCGATCTGCAGAATCATAAGCTTTGGTGAAGTCACAAAGGAAAGCGGAAAAAGGTTTATTCGTGATGTGAGCGAGCTCTATGAGAAGCTTAAAGGTAAAAATATTAAGAGAGATATTTCTGCCAGGAATAAAACCTGTTTGGTCATGGTGAATGAGGGAGTCGAGGACACGGGAAGTACGTAGAGCATAGGCCTTTGCAATGATTTTATAGTCGCAGTTAGTGAGAGAAATGGGCCGGTAATTAGCAACGTCGGTTTGGACGCCTTTATTTTTATATTTGACTGTGATTATAGCATGATTCATGGAGGGGGGAACTGAGAGATCTTTCCCGATATTATTTGATAATTTGATGAGGATCGGAAGGACATAAGGCCAGGTAAGCAAATAGAACTCATAAGGGATACGGTCAGCGCCAGGGACTTTGTTTCTGGGAAGTTTACGTTTGACGCTATTGAGTTCAGAGGCTATAAAAGGTCTATCAAGAGATGTAAAAATATCACCATGAATCGAGCTGTGGATGAAAGAAAGGAAGTGATTCTGTGCATTAGTATCCGTTGTGGTTTGTTTGAAAATGATGTTTTTGTAGAAGTCTGCAAAGTGATTCAGGATTTCAGTGGGGTTGTCAGAAATATAGTTGTTGTCAAGTTTAATGGCATCAATAGATTGTCTAGTTTTAGAATGAAGAATTTTGGAAATAATAGGGGCCGGATTTTCTTGGTTATCAAACCATTTTTGTTTAGAAAGCCAAGAAGAGGTGTTGAAGCGATCATCCATGATGTTTCTGACGATGGCACGGGCTGAGCAGTGATTAATGATGGTGGTTTCATCATGAGGATTGTCGTTGATGGTGTTATGAGAGGACAGGAGGTTATTGAGGGCAGTAGCGAGGATATTATTGTTATGTGTTGTCATATCTTTGAGAGTGTTGTCACAAAAAATAGCTAGTTGACTTTTGAAAGTTTCCCAGTAGAGACAAAGCTGATTGCTATTAAGATCGTTATGCGGGTGTGACAAAAATAATTGTATGTGAAGCTGAGGATTTGAGATTTGGAGATAGGGTGTGAGAAGAGCCAGCTGGGAAGGGGCTTTTTGGTATTAGGAGGGGGTTCATATTGATTATGTTCGACCATAAGGAAATGGGGGGAATCATGGTCTGAGGCAGTAAAGGGTTCGATCCATGAAGAGACGAAATAGTCGGAGATATCTTTAGACGAGAGACAGTAGTCTAATCTGGATGCATAATTGTGATTATAAAAGGTATACATAGGTAGGTCAGGGAAATGAAATCTCATGATATCTATGAGATTGAAGTCAGAGAAGAGGGTATTAATAGTTGAATTGATGGAGGTGTCGAGGTTAGACATAGGGGAGCTTTTATCTGATTGAGAAAGATGAATATTAAGGTCTCCAAGAATAAGCATATTGGTGGTGAGGGTAGTATCTAGAGTGTGAAGGCAGGATACAAAGGAGTCCCACCAAACTGAAGAGGTTGGAGACGGTCCGTAGACGCAGAATAGATGGACATCTGGACTATTGGCTGAATGATGGTCTACCGTGACCAAGGCCCAACGACGGTCAAGAGTGACTGTAAGTGGATTGAGATGGATGGAGGGGTTAAAATTCAAGAGCAACATGCCATTGTTTCTGTGGAGGGCTGGAATATGGACGTAGTCATGGAATGATAACAGCTTTTGAAGGAAGGTAATCATGGAATTATCTACATGTTGACCAATTTCGGAGAGGTGGAGGATATCGGGGTGGGAATGTGAGATCAGTTTCTGGATAAATTTATGTTTTTTCCAGGAGAAGGATCTGATGTTCAAAGAAACAAACGATATGTGTGGTCCTGTGATCATGAGATTAAGTTGGGCAAGAGGAGATGGGGGTGACGGGAGGTCGTGTTGATTAAAGTCGGGCAGTGAGGGTAATTCATGATCCAATCAGTGGGAAGGAAGAAGGGGGGATTCGTCATGAATGTTACAGATAGTGGGGGTTGAGTTGTGGGAATGCGGGTGGAGGATTGATTACGTAGGTGATACCAAGGTTGTTTAAGAGGTGAGGAATGACGTGTCCTGACGTTATGGTGACGTGTGGGGAGGGGCTGGATCCGGGGGAGTTTCAAGGTTACGACATAACGAAAATGAGGTTGAGGAGCGCAGTAGAGGGTGCTCGGCGAAGGAGCGCAAGGGAAATTAAAGGTACGTTTAACGGGGGTGGTAGTCAAAATCATAAGATAAGAAGGAATTCGAAAGTGGAAACCGAGATTAACAGAAGAGATGGGGCTGGAAAGGCAGGAAGTGAGTTTGTGAGCAGGCGGGACACATGAGGGGAGCGTTGAGGACGAAGGATAAGAATAACAAGGAGGGTAACGCTTGTCTGCACGTTTCGGATGATTGAACAAAAAGCTCCACCGGGGTGGAGTCAGCCATGATAGCTGAATGGTATCCTCATTAGTGCTAT
Source organism: Chlamydomonas sp. ICE-L (assembly GCA_013435795.1). Lineage (NCBI taxonomy): Eukaryota > Viridiplantae > Chlorophyta > Chlorophyceae > Chlamydomonadales > Chlamydomonadaceae > Chlamydomonas > Chlamydomonas sp. ICE-L. Next base: position 9,603,800 of record JACBWV010000552.1, read on the forward strand.
CAAGCGTCACGGACAGCAGGTCGGCCGGGGGGCTATACTTGCCAAAGGCACGGGATCGAAGAGTCGCCAGATGCGTCACGCAAAGTTCTGAAACGACCTCACCCGGATTGGTAGTGATGTGGTAGACCAGGGCTGTCCTCGGGATAGGCTGGTAGGCACTTAGGTAGAAAATCGAGATTGAAGTTAGGAAATGTTGGGAGGGAAAAGATTAGGAAAAATCGCGCGGATGAGGTGTCGGTTGAAGGGGTCGCTATAGTATGTAGTCCCAGTAGACGAACGCTGTATGCCTTGTAGCGGAATGTTGCTCGCCTTGTAGCCGAAACCGCTGAAACCGTCACCTGCCTGCCCTGGGCGTGTGAGCCGACCATTGACGAGGGCCCTCGGGCGAGGGCGAGAGGTTCAACGAAGCCCAGCTGCCCAAGTATCCAGTGGGCATGTGGCCTTTTGCAGGCGTTCATGCTATAGACTGGAAGCTGTGGACATTATGCTTCAATGGGATGGTGTATTGGTAATATGATACCAATGGTATTTATGGTACTTGTACTTCATAGAGTCCTTCAGAAGTCATAAAGAACACCTTCTACACGTTGTTACGGTAGTCTAGAAACCGTATGAAACGTGACTGGTTCTAGCCTCGTTGCCAACCTCGAGCAAGGTGAGCTTACGAACCGGTGTCGATAACACCACGTCCTTAGTAGGGTCAACTGTCCCCGGCAGTGTGACTTACTTGGATGTTCGAATTTTCAATTTTCAATTTTCAATGTTACGGTAGTCTAGAAACTTCTAGGAGTTCCAAGTCTAGAACCTTCTACTAGTCTCTAGTTGAGAACTTTTTATTGGGGGAGCCCCCTAATCAAGTGAGCGGGAGCCCCCATGTTTACCAATTTGTCCGTTTGACCGAAAAATAAAAACTTGAAGCATAACTGAGGATCCTAGCTCTGAAACCTGAAATGCAACCAATTGTAGAGCCAATGTCCCGAGACTCAACAGACGCTTCCTTCTGGTCAACATACCCCCCCCCCCCCCCCCCCCCCCCCCCCCCCCCCCCCCCCACGTTGCGTCCTGCATACCAGGGTAATTCAAAGCGCGCGCTTTTGAGCGCTGACTTTTTGACCCCCTCAGCGCTTTAAGCGCAGTTTTTTGCAACCCCCTGTGGGCGCAGCAAGCAATTTTTGCGCTTTTTGCACGAAACAACGCAGTTTTTTGTTTTCAAGTGCGCTAAAGCGCTGGCCAATTCGGCCTTTTGAAGTACCCTGGTCAACATACCCCCCCCACGTTGCGTCCTGCATACCCTCTGATGATGTGTTAGCGGAGAACGCAGCATCTTGAACACCCCTGGCTCGTGGCATATAACTAGGGCTGTCAATATCCTACGATATTATTTTTTAATATCGTTATCCTATGACATTATCGTAGGATAACGATATCTTACACGCCTTTTGGGGGGAAATCCTTATGAGACCAAGGGGTTATTACAGGAAACACCCCTTACATGTCAATAGTTCCATACACAAAATATCAGGTCAAATGAACCATTAATGAAGAAGATAGGAAAACACGATATTATCGTGCTCGATTATCATACGATATATTGTACGCTATCCTCACTATATAACGGCCCTTAACACGGCCTTAACACGGCCATTACTTTTGTCTTGTTTTCAGCAAATTACTAAAGAGTCAATGTTGACAGCTGTATCAATCAATATATGAACAGTCAGCAGAATAAAAGCATCTCCTCATGGCATTATTAAGTGTTTTCGGAAAGCAAGAATTTTCCGCGGATTCCGCGCATCAGCTGCTAGCGTCCTGGCTTCGACTTTAGCATAACTTTCCAACTTGCAGTGCGAGAAGAGGCAGGTTGAGGTAGAGGAAGCCTTGCATTTATTAGTGGCCTGGCCAGCCAAAATTTGGACTGATCAAATTTTCTTTGACCCAATTAGGCACTCACCCAAGTTTTCACAGACAAAATTTGGACAAATCAATGTTTCAGTGACCAAATTTTCACCAACCCAATTTGGAACTTAGCAATCTTCACTGTCCCAATCTGGCTCTGAGCAATTTATTCACTGACACAATTTTCACTGACACAATTGATCTCTAAGCAATATTTCACTGACTCAATTTGGCACCAGGCAGTTTATTCACTAACCAAATAGTCACTCACCCAATTCTGCAGACCAACTATGTCCCACCTAGACACACCATGCTTCAATTTTGTACACACACAAAAATCTGATCACACCAAGCATTAAGAAAAAACAAATTTACGAAATGTATACATATGTATCATGAATATTATAACATATAATAAAAAATATAACAAATATAATAAAAACATAAATCTATAAAATACAAAATGTTTATAATAATACTACACTTATATAATTTAATACTTGAAGAAGCACACCATGCATGCCCACACAACTCTAGCAATGAATCTGAACACACCATGCATGACCAATCCACTCTAAAAATAAACTCAACACACCATGCATGACCACATCACTCCAGCAATAAATGCAACACACCATGCATCACAACATCACTCCAGCAAAAGACTGAACACACCATGCATGACCACATCACTCCAGAAATAAATGCAACACACCATGCATCACAACATCACTCCAGCAAAAGACTGAACAAACCATGCATGACCACATCACACTACTCCGCATAAATTCAAAACTACTATGCTGACCACATCACTCCAGCAAAACTGAACAAACCATGCATCCACCACATCACACCTGCATAAGCAACATCACCACAGGTGGCTGCCCCTTACACCCACCACCTACCATACCACACATACCAACACAGACTCACTGCAGTGGCTGCCCCTTACACCCACCCACCTACACATACACACACATCCCAACACAGACTCACTGGCAGGTGGCTGCCCTTACACCCACCACCTACACATCACACACCATACCAACACAGACTCACTGGCAGGTGGCTGCCCTTACACCCACCCACCACACATACCACAACATACCAACACAGACTCACTGGCAGGTGGCTGCCCCTTACACCCACCCACCTACACATACACACCATACCAACACAGACTCGCGGCAGGTGGCTGCCCCTTACACCCACCCACCTACACATACACACACATACCAACACAGACTCACTGGCAGGTGGCTGCCCCTTACACCCACCCACCTACACATACACACACATACCAACACAGACCCACTGGCAGGTGACTGCCCCTTACACCCACCCACCTACACATACACACACATACCAACACAGACTCACTGGCAGGTGGCTGCCCCTTACACCCACCCACCTACACATACACACACATACCAACACAGACTCACTGGCAGGTGGCTGCCCCTTACACCCACCCACCTACACATACACACACATACCACCACAGACTCACTGGCAGGTGGCTGCCCCTTACACCCACCCACCTACACATACACACACATACCAACACAGACTCACTGGCAGTGGCTGCCACTTACACCCACCCACCCTACACCATACACACCCACACCAACACAGACTCACTGGCAGGGGGCTGCCCCTTACACCCACCCACCTACACATACACACACATACCAACACAGACTCACTGGCAGGTGGCTGCCCCTTACACACCCACCCACCTACACATACACACACATACCAACACAGACTCACTGGCAGGTGCTGCCCTCCCCTTAACCCCCACCTACACATACACACACACATACCAACACAGACTCACTGGCAGGTGGCTGCCCCTTAAAACCCCCCACCTACACATACACACACATACCACACAGACTCACTGGCAGTGGCTGCCCCTCACTACACACCCACCCACCTACACATACACCACACAACACACAAGACTCACTGGCAGTTGACGCCCCTTACACCCCACCCACCTACACATACACACACATCACCAACAGACTCACTGGCAGGTGGCTGCCCCTTACACACCCACCCACCTACACATACACCCACATACCAACACAGACTCGCTGGCAGGTGGCTGCCCCTTACACCCACCCACCTACCTCACACACTACCCACACAGACTCACTGGCAGGTGGCTGCCCCTTACACCCAACACCCACCTACACATACACACACATACCAACACCAGACTCACTGGCAGGTGAAGCCCCTTACACACCACCACCTACCATACACACACATACCACACAGACTCACTGCAGGTGCTGCCCCTTACACACCCACCCACCTACACATACACACACATACCAACACAGACTCACTGGCAGGTGGCTGCCCCTTACCCACCCACCTACACATACACACACATACCAACACAGACTCACTGGCAGGTGGCTGCCCCTACTACACCCACCCACCTACACATACACACACATACCAACACAGACTCACTGGCAGGTGACTGCCCCTTACACCCACCACCTACACTCACCACACCTACCAACACGACTCCCTGGCAGGTGGCTGCCCCTTACACCACCCACCCACCTACACATACACACACATACCAACACAGACTCGCTGGCAGGTGGCTGCCCCTTACACCCACCCACCTACACATACACACACATACCAACACAGACTCACTGGCAGGTGACTGCCCCTTACACCCAACCACCTACACATACACACACACCAACACAGACTCACTGGCAGTGGCTGCCCCTTACACCCACCCACCTACACATACCACACATACCAACACAGACTCGCTGGCAGTGGCTGCCCCCTTAACCCCACCACCTACACATACACACACATACCAACACAGACTCACTGGCATGGCTGCCCCTTACACCCACCCACCTACACATACACACCCATACCAACACAGACTCACTGGCAGGTGACTGCCCTCTACACCCACCCACCTACACATACACACACATACCAACACAGACTCACTGGCATGACTGCCCCTTACACACCCACCCACCTACACATACCACACATACCAACACAGACTCACTGGCAGGTGACTGCCCCTTACACCCAACCACCTACACATCACACCATACAACACAGACTCACTGGCAGGTGGCTGCCCCTACACCCCCCCCACCTACACATACACACACATACCAACACAGACTCGCTGGCAGGTGGCTGCCCCTTACACCCACCCACCTACACATACCACACACATACCAACACAGACTCACTGGCAGTGTGACTGCCCCTTACACCCACCCACCTACACATACACACACATAACCAACACAGACTCACTGGCAGGTGACTGCCCCTTACAACCCCAACCCTACATACATACAACACATACCAACACAACTCACTGGCAGGTGACTGCCCCTTACACCCAACCACCTACACCTACCACACTCCAACAACACAGACTCACTGGCAGGTGGCTGCCCCTTACACCCACCCCCTACACTACACACACATACCAACACAGACTCGCTGGCAGGTGGCTGCCCCCCTTACAACCCCCCACCTACACATACACACACTACCACCACAGACTCACTGGAGGTGGCTGCCCCTTACACCCACCCCCACCTACACATCACACACATACCAACACAGACTCACTGGCAGGTGCTGCCCCTTACAACACCCACCCACCTACACATACACACACATACCAACACAGACTCACTGGCAGGTGGCTGCCCCTTACACCCACCCACCTACACATACACACACATACCAACACAGACTCGCTGGCAGGTGGCTGCCCCTTACACCCACCCACCTACACATACACACACATACCAACACAGACTCACTGGCAGGTGACTGCCCCTTACACCCACCCACCTACACATACACACACATACCAACACAGACTCACTGGCAGGTGGCTGCCCCTTACACCCACCCACCTACACATACACACACATACCAACACAGACTCGCTGGCAGGTGGCTGCCCCTTACACCCACCCACCTACACATACACACCCATACCAACACAGACTCACTGGCAGGTGGCTGCCCCTTACCACCCACCCACCACACATACACACACATACCAACACAGACTCACTGGCAGGTGACTGCCCCTTACAACCCACCCACCTACACATACACCACATACCAACACAGACTCACTGGCAGGTGACTGCCCCTTACAACCACCCCCCACCTACACATACACACACATACCAACACAGACTCACTGGCAGGTGACTGCCCCTTAACCACCAACCAACTACACACATACACACACATCCCAAACAACAGACTCACTGGCAGGTGGCTGCCCTTACACCACCCCCCACCTACACATCACACACCATACCAACACAGACTCCTGGCAGTGGCTGCCCTTACACCCACCCACCTACACATCACACCACATACCACACAGACTCAGTGGCAGGTGACTGCCCCTCTACACCCACCCCACCTACACATACACACACAACCAACCAGACTCACTGGCGGTACTGCCCCTTACACACCCAACACCTACACTACACACACATACCAACACAGACTCCACTGGCAGGTGACTGCCCCTTACCCCCACCCCTACACATACACACACATACCAACACAGACTCACTGGCAGGTGGCTGCCCCTTACACCACCCACCTAACACTACACACACATACCAACACAGACTCCTGGCAGGTGGCTGCCCTTACACCCCCCCCACCTACACCACACACATCATACCACACAGACTCACTGGCAGGTGGCTGCCCCTTACACCCCCCACCCACCACACACTACACACACATACCAAAACAGACTCACTGGCAGGTGACTGCCCCTACCCACCCCCCTACACATACACACACATACCAACACAGACCCACTGGCAGGTGCTGCCCCTTAACACCCACCCACCTACACATACACACACATACCAACACAGACTCACTGGCGTGGCTGCCCCTTACACACCCACCCACCTACACATACACACACATACCAACACAGACTCGCTGGCAGGTGGCTGCCCCTTACACCCACCCACCTACACATACACACACCACCAACACAGCCTCACTGGCAGGTGGCTGCCCCTTACACCCACCCACCTACACATACACACACATACCAACACAGACTCACTGGCAGTGTGACTGCCCTTCCTTACACACAACCACCTACACATACACACACATACCACACCAACTCACTGCAGTGACTGCCCTTACACCACCCACCCACCTACACTACACCCATACCAACAGACTCACTGGCAGGTGCGGCCCCTTACACACCACCCACCTACACATACACCACATCCCAACACAGACTCACTGGCAGGTGCTGCCCCTTACACCCCCCACCTACACATACACACCCATACCAACACAGACTCACTGGCAGGTGGCTGCCCCTTACAACCCACCACCTACACATACACACACACATACCAACACAGACTCACTGGCAGTGGCTGCCCCTTACACCCACCCACCTACACAACACACACATACACCACAGACTCACTGGCAGGTGGCTGCCCCCTACACACACACTACAAACCCACCCACCTACACATACACACACATACCAACACAGACTCACTGGCAGGTGGCTGCCCCTTACAACCCACCCACCTACCACTAACACACCACATACAACACAGACTCACTGGCAGTGGCTGCCCCTTACACCCACCCACCTACACTACACCCACACATACCAACACACGACTCACTGGCAGGTGGCTGCCCCTTACAACACCCACCCACCACAATCACACACATACCAACACGACTCCTGGCAGGTGGCTGCCCCTTACACCCACCCACCTACACATACACACACATACCAACACAGACCACTGGCGTGGGCTGCCCCTTACACCCACCCACCTACACATACACACACATACCAACACAGACTCACTGGCAGGTGGCTGCCCCTTACACCCACCCACCTACACATACACACACATACCAACACGACTCACTGCAGGTGGCTGCCCCTTACACCCACCCACCTACACATACAACACACTTACCAACCAAGACTCACTGGCAGGTGACTGCCCCTTACACCCACCCACCACACATACACACACATACCAACACAGACTCACTGGCAGGTGGCTGCCCCTTACACCACCCACCTACACATACACACACATACCACACACGACTCACGGCAGGTGGCTGCCCCTTCCCCCCCCCTACACCTACACACCCATACCAACACAGACTCCTGGCAGGTACTGCCCCTTACACCACCAACCACACCTACACATACACACACATACCACACGACTCACTGGCAGGTGACTGCCCCTTACACACACCACCCACTACACATACACCAACATACCAACACAGACTCCTGGCAGGTGGCTGCCCCTTACACCCACCCACCTACACATACCCCCACATACCAAACAGACTCACTGGCAGGTGGCTGCCCCTTACACCCCACCCCCTACACATACACACACATACCAACACGACTCACTGGCAGGTGACTGCCCCTTACAACCCACCCACCTACACTACACACACATACCACACACGACTCACTGGCAGGTGACTGCCCCTTACACCCCCCACCTACACATACACACACATACCAACACAGACCACTGGCGTTGGCTGCCCCTTCACCCACCCACCTACACTACACACACATACCACACACAGACTCACTGGCAGGTGCTGCCCCTTACACCCACCCACCTACACATACACACACATACCACACAGACTCACTGCAGGTGGCTGCCCCTTCAACCCACCCACCTACACATACACACACATACCAACACAGACTCACTGAAGGTGGCTGCCCCTTACACCCACCACCTACACATACACACACATACCAACACAGACTCACTGGCAGGTGGCTGCCCCTTACACCCACCCACTACACATACACCACACATACCAAACACAGACTCGCTGGCAGGTGGCTGCCCCTTCAAACCCACCCACCTACACATACACACACATCCAACACAGACTCACTGGCAGGTGGTGCCCCTTACACCCACCCCACCTACCCATACACACCACATACCAACACGACTCACTGGCGTGCTGCCCTTACACCACACCACCTACACATACACACACATACCAACACAGACTCACTGGCAGTGACTCCCTTACACCCACCCACCTACACATACACACACATACCAACACAGACTCACTGGCAGGTGCGCTGCCCCTTACACCCACCACCTACACATACACACACATACCAACACAGACTCACTGGCAGGTGGCTGCCCCTTACACCCACCCACCTACACATACACACACATACCAACACAGACTCACTGGCAGGTGGCTGCCCCTTACACCACCCACCTACACATACAACACATACCAACACAGACTCACTGGCAGGTGCTGCCCCTTACACCCACCCCCTACCACTACACACACATACCACACCAGACTCACTGGCAGGTGCTGCCCCTTACAACCCCACCCACCTACACATACACACACATACCAAACACAGACTCACTGGCAGGTGACTGCCCCTTACACACCCCCACCTACACATACACACACATACCAACACAGCCTCACTGGCAGGTGGCTGCCCCTTACACACCCACCACCTACACATACACACACATACCAACACAGACTCACTGGCAGGTGGCTGCCCCTTACACCACACCCACCCACCTACACATACACACCACATACCAACACAGACTCACTGGCAGTGACTGCCCCTACAACCCATACACTACACTACACACACATACCAACACAGACTCACTGGCAGGTGGCTGCCCCTTACACCCCCCCCCTACACATACACACACATACCAACACAGACCCACTGGCAGGTGCTGCCCCTTCACACCCACCCACCTACACATACACACACATACCAACACAGACTCACTGGCAGGGGCTGCCCTTACACACACCCACCCACCTACACATACACACACATACCAACACAGACCACTGGCGGGTGACTGCCCCTTACACCCACCCACCTACACATACACACACATACCAACACAGACTCGCTGGCAGGTGACTGCCCCTTACACCCACCCACCTACACATACACACACTACCAACCAGACTCACTGGCAGGTGGCTGCCCCTTACACCCCACCCACCTACACATACACACACATACCAACACAGACTCACGGCAGGTGACTGCCCCTACACCCACCCCTACACATACACACACTACCAACACAGACTCACTGGCAGGTGACTGCCCCTACAACCACTACCACCACCCACCTACACATACACACACATACCAACACAGACTCACTGGCAGGTGCTGCCCCTTACCCCACCCACCCTACACATACACACCAAATACCAACACAGACTCACTGGCAGGTGGCTGCCCCTTACACCCCCCACCCACCTACACATACACAACACATACCAACACAGACCACGGCAGGTGGACTGCCCCTTACACACCCCCACCACCTACACATACCCACACCTAACCAACACAGACTCACTGGCAGGTGACTGCCCCTTACACCACCACCCACCTACACATACACACACATACCAACACAGACCCGGGCGTTGCTGCCCCTTACAACCACCACACCTACACATACACACACATACCAACACAGACTCCTGGCAGGTGGCTGGCCCCTTACACCACCCACCCACCTACACATACACACACATACCAACACAGACTCACTGGCAGTGTCTGCCCCTTACACCACCCACCTACACATACACACACATACCAACACAGACTCACGGCAGGTGACTGCCCCTTACACCCACCCCCTAACACATACAACACACATACCAACCCAACTCACTGGCAGGTGCTGCCCCTTACACACCCACCCACCTACACATACACACACATACCACACAGACCACTGGCAGGTGGCTGCCCCTTACACCCCCCACCTACACATACCACACATACCAACACAACTCACTGGCAGGTGGCTGCCCCTTACAACACCCACCTACACATAACACACCATACCAACACAGACTCACTGGCAGGTGGACTGCCCCTTACACCCACCCACCTACACATACACACACTCCAACACAGACTCATGGCAGGTGCTGCCCCTTACACCCACCCACCTACATACAACACCATACAAACAGACCACTGGAGGTGGCTGCCCCTTACACCACACCACCTCACATACACACACATACCAACACAGACTCCTGGCGGTGGCTGCCCCCTTACACCCACCCACCTACACATACACACACATACCAACACAACTCACTGGCAGGTGCTGCCCCTTACACCCACCCACCTACACTACACACACATACCAACACAGACTCACTGGCAGGTGGCTGCCCCTAACACCCACACCTACACATACACACACATACCAACACAGACTCACGGGGGCATGCCCCCTTACACCCCACCCCTACACACACACACATACCAACACAGACTCACTGGCAGGTGGCTGCCCCTTACACCCACCCACCTACAACATACACACACTACCAACACAGACTCACTGGCCACACAATACCAATACAGACTCACGGGCAGGTGGCTGCCCCTTACACCCACCCACCACACATACAACACATACAAACACAGACTCATGGCAGGGTGCTGGCCCCTTACAAACCACCCACCTACAACATACCACACATACCAACACACAGACTCACTGGCAGGTGGCTGCCCCTTACACCCACACACTACACATCACACACATACCAACACAGACTCACTGGCAGGTGGCTGCCCCTTACACCCACCCACCTACACATACACACACATACCAACACAGACTCACTGGCAGGTGCTGCCCCTTACACCCACCCACCTACACATTACCAACACAGACTCACTGGCAGGGGCTGCCCCTTACACCCACCCACCTACACATACACACACATACCACACACAGACTCACTGGCAGGTGGTGCCCCTTACACCCACCCACCTACACATACACACACATACCACACAGACTCAACTGGCAGGTGGCTGCCCCTTACACCAACCCACCTACACATACACACACATAACAACAAAGACTCACTGGCAGGTGCTGCCCCTACACCACACCACCTACACATACACACACATACCACACAGACTCACTGGCAGGTGCTGCCCCTTACAACCACCCACCTACACATACACACACATACCAACACAGACTCACTGGCAGGTGGCTGCCCCTCCTCTTAACCCACCCACCTACACATACACACACATAACCACACGACTCATGGCAGGTGGCTGCCCCTTACACCAAACACATACACATACACACACAACCAACACAGACTCACTGGCAGGTGCTGCCCCTTACACCCACCCACCTACACATACACACACATACCAACACAGACTCACTGGCAGGTGCTGCCCCTTACACCCACCCACCTACACATACACACACATACCAACACAGACTCACTGGCAGGTGCTGCCCCTTAACCCACCCACCTACACACATACAACACATACAACACAGACTCACTGGCAGGTGGCTGCCCTTCACCCACCCACCTACACATACACACAATACCAACCACGACTCACTGGCAGGTGGCTGCCTTACACCCACCCACCTACACATAACACAAATACCAACACAGACTCACTGGCAGGTGGCTGCCCCTTACACCACCCACCTACACATACACACACATACCAACACAGACTCACTGGCAGGTGACTGCCCCTTACACCCATCCACCTACACATACCAACACAGACTCACTGGCAGGTGACTGCCCCTTACACCCACCCACCTACACATACACACACATACCAACACAAGACTCACTGGCAGGTGGCTGCCCCTTCACCAACCCCCAACACATACACCACACATACCAACACAGACTCACTGGCAGGTGGCTGCCCCTTACCACCCACCCACCTACACATACACACACATACCAACACAGACTCACTGGAGGTGGCGCCCCTTAACCCACCCACCTACACATAACACACACATCCAACACAGACTCACTGGCAGGTGACTGCCCCTTACACCCACCCCCTACACATACACACACATACCAACACAGACTCACTGGCAGGTGGCTGCCCCTTACAACCCACCCCACCTACACATACACACACATACCAACACAGACTCACTGGCAGGTGGCTGCCCCCCTACACCCACCCACCTACACATACACACACCATACCAACACAGACTCACTGGCAGGTGACTGCCCTTACACCCACCCACCTACACATACAACACATACCAACACAGACTCACTGGCAGGGGTGCCCTTACACCCACCCACTACACATACACACACATACCAACACAGACTCACTGGCAGGTGGCTGCCCCTACACCCCACCCACCTACACATACACACACATACCAACACAGACTCACTGAGGTGCTGCCCCTTACACCCCACCCACCTACACATACACACACATACCAACACAGACTCATGGCAGGTGGACTGCCCCTTACACCCAACCACCTACACAACACACAACATACCAACACAGGACTCACTGGCAGGTGGCTGCCCCTTACCACCCACCCACCTACACATACACACACATACCAACACAGACTCACTGGCAGGTGCTGCCCCTTACACCACCACCTACACATACACACACATACAACACAGACTCACTGGCAGGTGGCTGCCCCTTACACACCACCCACCTACACATCACACACATACAACACAAGACTCACTGGCAGGTGACTGCCCCTTACACCCACCCACCTACACATACAACACACTACACCACAGACTCACTGGCAGGTGACTGCCCTCTACCCCACCCACCACACATACACACACAACCAACACAGACTCACTGGCAGGGGCTGCCCCACACCCAACCACCACACACATACACACTACCAACCACAGACTCACTGGCAGGTGGCTGCCCCTTACACCCCCCCACCTCACCTACACACACATAACAACACACTCACTGGCAGGTGACTGCCCCTTACACCCACCACACATCACACATACCAACACAGACTCACTGGCAGGTGCTGCCCCTTACACCAACCAACCCACCATACACAACACACAATACCAACACAGACTCACTGGCAGGTGCTGCCCTTACACCCACCCACCTACACATACACACACATACCAACACAGACTCACTGGCAGGTGGTGCCCCTTACACCCAACCCACCTACACATACACCACAACTCCAACACAGACTCACTGGAGGTGGACTGCCCCTTACACCCACCCACCTACACATACACACACATACCACACAGACTCACTGGCAGGTGACTGCCCCTTACACACACCCAACTACACATACACACACATACCAACACAGACTCACTGGCAGGTGGCTGCCCCTTAACCCACCCACCACACATACACACACATACCAACACAGACTCACTGGAGGTGGCTGCCCCTTACACCCACCCACTACACAACACAACATACCAACACAGACTCCACTGGCAGGTGGCTGCCCCTTACACCCACCCACCTACACATACCACACATACCAACACAGACTCACTGGCAGGTGATGCCCCTTACACCCACCACCTACCACATACACACACATACCAAAACACCAGACTCACTGGCAGGTGACTGCCCCTTACACCCACACCATACACATACACACACATACCAAAACAGACTCATGGCAGGTGTGCCCCTTACACCCACCACCTACACATACACACATACCAACACAGACTCACTGGCAGTGGCTTGCCCCTTACACCCACCACCTACACATACCCACACATACCAACACAGACTCACTGGCAGGTGGCTTGCCCCCTTACACCACACACCTACACTACACACACATACCAACACAGACTCACTGGCAGGTGGCTGCCCCTTACACCCACCACAAACATACACACACATACCAAACACAGACTCACTGGCAGGTGGCTGCCCCTTACAACCACCACCTACACATACACAACACATACAAACACAGACTCACTGGCAGTGGGCCCCTCACCCCACCACCTACACATACACAACACATACCAAACAGACTCACTGGCAGGTGGTGACTGCCCCTTACACCCACCCACTACAACAACAAACACATACCAACACAGACTCACTGGCAGGTGCTGCCCCTTACACCCACCCACCTACACATACACCACACATACACACACGACTCCACTGGCAGGTGTGCCCCTTACACCCACCCACTACACATACAACACCATACCCAAACAGACTCATGGCAGGTGGACTGCCCCTTACACCCACCCCTACACATACCACATACCAACACAGACTCACTGGCAGGTGACTGCCCCTTACACCCCACCCACCTACACATACACACACATACCAACACAGATCACTGGCAGGTGCTGCCCCTTACACCACCCACCTACACCTACACACACATACCAACACCGACTCACTGGCAGTGTGCCCCCTTACACCCACCACACCTACACACATACAAACACAGACTCACTGGCAGGTGACTGCCCTTACACACCACCCCACCTACACATACACACACCCATACAACAACACCGACTCACTGGCAGGTGATGCCCCTTACACCCACCCACCTACACAAAACACACATACCAACACAGACTCACTGGCAGGTGGCTGCCCCCTTACACCACACACCCTACCATACACCACACATACCAACACAGACTCACTGGCAGGTGACTGCCCCTTACACCCACCACCTACACATACATACAAACACAGACTCACTGGCAGGTGTGCCCCCTTACACCCACCCACCTACACATACCCACACATACCAACACAGACTCACTGGCAGGTGGCTGCCCCTTACACCCACCCACCTACACATACACACACATACCAAACAGACTCACTGGCAGGTGGCTGCCCCTTACACCCAACCACCTACACATACACACACATACCAACACCAAGCACTGGCAGGTGGCTGCCCTTACACCACCCACCTCCACCATACACAAACATACCAACACAGACTCACTGGCAGGTGGCTGCCCCTTACACCCACCACCACCACATACACACACATACCAACACAGACTCACTGCAGGTGGGGTGACTGCCCCTTAACCACAAAACACTACCATACCAACACAGACTCACGGGCAGGTGACGCCCCTTACCACCCACCCACCTACATCACATACACACACATACTACCAACACAAGACTCACTGGCATGTGGCGGCCCTTACAACCCCACCCACCTACCCACACACCACACCTACCAACACAGACTCACTGGCGGTGCTGCCCCTTAACCCCCACCCACCTACCTCAAACAAGCACACATACAACACAGACTCACTGCAGGTGGGCTGCCCCTTACACCCACCCCACCTACACAATACACACACTCCCAACACAGACTCGCTCAGTGCTGCCCCTGACAACCTCCCCGCCACCTACACATACACACCCAGCCAACACGACTCACGGCAGGCTGGCTTGCCCCTTACACCCACCCACCTAACAACACCGACACACTCATCCAACACAAACTCACTGGCAGGTGCACTGCCTACTGCCCCTTATTACAGTACACGCCAGCGACCTACCAGACACACACAACACCAAGACTCACTGCAGGTGGGCAGGCCCTTACCACCCACCCACTCCACATACACACACATACCACAGCAACTCACTGGCAGGTGGCTGCCCCTTACACCCACCCACCTACACATACACACACATACCAACACAGACTCACTGGCAGGTGGCTGCCCCTTACACCCACCCACCTACACATACACACACATACCAACACAGACTCACTGGCAGGTGACTGCCCCTTACACAAACACAACCCCACCCTACACCCACCACCTACACATACCACCCAATACCAACACAAGACTCATCACTGCAGGTGGCTGCCCCCTTACAACAACCCACCCACCTACACATACACCCACATACCAACACAACTCACGGGCAGTGCTGCCCCTTACACAAAAACCCGACCCACCTCCACATACCCACACATACCAACACAGACTCACTGGAGGTGACTTCCCCTTACACCCACCACCTACACATACACACCCAACCACCCAGACTCCACTGGCATGGTGGCTTGCCCTTCACCCCCCACCTACACATACACACACATACCAACACAGACTCACTGGCAGGTGGCTGCCCCTTACACCCACCCACCTACACATACACACACATACCAACACAGACTCACTGGCAGGTGGCTGCCCCTTACACCCACCCACCTACACATACACACACATACCAACACAGACTCACTGGCAGTGGAACTGCCCCTTACACCCAACCACCTACACATACCCACACATACCCACAACTCACTGCAGGTGGGCTGCCCTTACAAAACCCACCCACCTACACATGACAACCCATACCAACCGATCGCTGGCAGGTGGCTGCCCTTACAACCAAAATTTTTACACCCACCCACCTACACATACACACACATACCAACACCAGACGCACTGGCAGGTGGCTGCCCCTTACACCCACCCACCTACCCAACAGCACACATAACCAACACAGACCCACTGGCAGGTGACTGCCCCTTACACCCACCCACCTACACATACACACACATACCAACACAGACTCACTGGCAGGTGACTGCCCCTTACACCCACCCACCTACACATACACACACATACCAACACAGACTCACTGGCAGGTGGCTGCCCCTTACACCCACCCACCTACACATACACACACATACCCACACAGACTCACTGGGTCGGTGCTGGCCCCTTACAAACAAACCCCCACCCGACCACACATACACACACATACCAACACAGACTCACTGGCAGGTGACTGCCCCTTACACCCAACCACCTACACATACACACACATACCAACACAGACTCACTGGCAGGTGACTGCCCCTTACACCCACCCACCTACACATACACACACATACCAACACATACCGCACTAGGCAGTGGCTGCCCCTTAAACACCCACCCCCTCACATAACACACACATACCAACACAGACTCACTGGCAGGTGACTGCCCCTTACACCCACCCACCTACACATACACACACATACCAACACAGACTCACTGGCAGGTGGCTGCCCCTTACACCCACCCACCTACACATACACACACATACCAACACAGACTCACTGGCAGGTGGCTGCCCCTTACACCCACCCACCTACACATACACACACATACCAACACAAGACGCACTGGCATGTGACTGCCCTTACACCCACCCACTACACATACACCACATACACACACAGACTCCTGGCAGGTGACTGCCCCTTACACCCACCCACCTACACATACACAACACATACAAATCACTAGACTCACGGCAGTGGCTGCCCCCCTTACACCCCCCCCCACCTTAAGACCACATACACACACATACCCACACAGACTCACTGGCAGGTGGCTGCCCCTTACACCCACCCACCTACACATACACACACATAACCAAAACCAACTCACTGCAGTGGTCTGCCCCTACAACTACCCCCCCACCGACACATACACCCACATACCAACACAGGACTCCACTGGCAGGTACTGCCCCTTACACATACACCCACCCACCTACACATACACACACATACCAACACAGACTCACTGGCAGGTGGCTGCCCCTTACACCCACCCACCTACACATACACACACATACCAACACAGACTCACTGGCAGGTGGCTGCCCCTTACACCCACCCACCTACACAATACCAAACACATAAAAAAAAAACCACACAGCCTCACTGGCAATGGTGACTGCCCCTTACACCCACCCACCTCACACATAACACTAACCAACACAGACTCACTGGCATGTGGCTGCCCCCTGACAACCCACCCACTACACATACCCACACATACCACACCGACTCACTGGCGGTGGCTTGGCCACTTACAACCCACACCACCTCACATACCATACACACACATACCAACACAGACTCACTGGCAGGTAGCTGCCCCTTACACACCCAGCCCACCTACCACACACAACATACCACGCCAGACCGGCAGGTGACTGCACCCCTTACCCCCCCCCACCTAACAACATACACACACATACCAACACAGACTCACTGGCAGGTCGGCTGCCCCTTCCACCCACCCACCTACACACCACACATACCAACACAGACTCACTGGCCGGTACGGCCCCTTACACCCACCCACCACACATACAACACACATCCAACACAACCTCACTGGCAGGACTGCCCTTACAACACCCACCAACACCTACACTACACACCATACCAACACAGACCCTCGGTGTCTGCCCTTACCACCCACCCACCTAACACATACACACACATGAACCAACACAACTCACTGGGCAGGTGCTGCCCCTTACACCCACCCCACCTACACATACACACCCCATACCACACAGACTCACTGGCGGATGGCTGCCCTTTTTTTTACACCCACCCCACCTACACATCACACACATACAACACAGACTCACTAGTACCGGTGACTCCCCTACACCCACCCACCACACATACACCCACAATACCAACACAGACTCACTGGCAAGTGTGCTGCCCACC
Source organism: Chlamydomonas sp. ICE-L (assembly GCA_013435795.1). Lineage (NCBI taxonomy): Eukaryota > Viridiplantae > Chlorophyta > Chlorophyceae > Chlamydomonadales > Chlamydomonadaceae > Chlamydomonas > Chlamydomonas sp. ICE-L. The sequence continues at coordinate 9,623,266 of JACBWV010000552.1, forward strand.
CTTACAAAACCCACCCACCTACACATACACACACATACCAACACAGACTCACTGGCAGGTGACGCCCCTTACACACCCCCTACACATACACACACTAACCAAACACAGACCCACGGCAGGAATGCCCCTTACACCCACCACCTCACTACACACACATCCCAACACAGACCTCACGGGGCAGTGGCTGCCCCTTACACCACCCACCTACACATAACACACATACCACCACAGACTCACTGCAGTGGCTTGCCCCTTACCACCCACCCACCTACCATCCACCCCATAACCACACGAGACTCACTGGCAGGTGCTGCTGCCCCTTACCATACACCCCCCCCTACAATACACACATCCAACATCAGACTTCACTGGCAGGTGACTGCCCCTTACAATACAATCACAACCCACCCCACCTACACATACACACACATACCAATCACGACTCACTGGCAGGTGGCTGCCCACCCCACCACCTACACATACACACATACCACCCAGACCTCACTGCAGTGGCTGCCCCCTTACACCCACCTCACCTACCACATACACAAATACCAACACAGACTCAGCTGGCATGTGCTGCCCCTTACACACACCCACCCACCTACAATACACACACAGACTCACTCCAGCAATAAATGCAACACACCATGTATGACCACATCACTCAAGCAATAAATGCAACTCACCATGCATGACCACATCACTCCAGCAAAAGACTGAACACACCATGCATGACCACATCACTCCAGCATAAATCACACACACGCATGACCACAAATCACTCCAACAATATGAAACACACCATTCATGACCACTCACTCCAGCAAAAGAATGAACACACATGCACCAATGACCACATTACTCCAGGTCAATAAATGCACACAGCACCATTCATGACAATCACCGCCAGCTAAAGACTGAACCATACTACATGCATGAACACATCACTCCAGCATAAATGCAACCATTCCATGCATGACCACATCACTCCAGCAAAAGACTGAACACACCATGCATGACCACATCACTCCAGCAATAAATGCAACACACCATGCATGACCACATCACTCCAGCAAAAGACTGAACACACCATGCATGACCACATCACTCCAGCAATAAATGCAACACACCATGCACGACCACATCACTCCAGCAATAAATGCAACACACCATGCATCACACCATCCACACAATCCCACATCCCATCTTCCATGTATCATGCAGTAATGCCTAGCGGAGTGTGGTCCCGGAGACTTCGTGTCAAGCTTCAAAAGTTGCCCTACAAGAGGAATCTTAAAGCTCCGGACTTGGAGGCTTTGGAGGCAAAAGAGGCAGTGTTTGCAAAGCTCATGAGGACCAGGAGATTGCGTACAAAATTGCACCCAGTAGTTTGCATGGTGTGGTCACCAAGTCATCAATAGGCATCAACATAAATACCAAACGACCCACCTAGTAGTGTCACAGGTGTTGATGCTGCTGTAGGCCTTAATCATCCTTTTGAGCAGCTGCTCGCAATGCTTGACAGAAGAATTTGAGATGACAAAAATGCAATTCTCGCCTACAGCACCAGCGCATCCCATCCGCTCCGTCCCATTACTAGAGTCGTATATAGATAAGGTTGCAAATCATTTTGAGTGCAGCACATCATCGACGCGCATCTTTAGTGCAGCAGCCAGTGAAGCAAAGGGAGTGAATTTAGGCGGCGAGCTGCCAAAGTGGTGGCTGAAGCTTTGTAGACAAGTTCAAGTCCAAGATGAGGGAAGGACGGGTGAATGGAGGGAAGTTCGAAGAAAGGAATGACCGAACCAGAAGCTCGATCTCACGACCCTGTAAGGTATGTTGTCAAGCCGAGATATGCTGCGCAAGGCTTCGCTTGTTGTGGCGCATTTTTGGATTCTATTCGAAGGGGCGCGGTGGCAATTCGGTTGCGAGCTGTTAGGTTCCGTCGGGTTCCGTCCCCCACTCCAGGCAGGGCTTCGCCCGGCTTCGCCTCTACCTACATTCCCGGGGTTTAGGAACCCTAGGACTCACAAAGACGTCCAACACCGACCTCGCTCCTCGAGCATCAGTGTCGTCGTTCTTCCCGCATGCCTGTGTATCAGAAACTCTTCGGCCGTTTAATAGATTGTAGCTTGTTTCGTTAGCTCATTTTTGCTTGGTGGGTTGCTGGGGGGTGTCCGGTCCTGGTTTGTGTCTTATGGGTTTGGTTTTTTGGTGCTTATGTTGGGTTGTTGGGCTGGGTTGGTGGGGTATTGGGGGGGGGGGGTGGTGGGGGGGGGGGGGGGGGGGGGGGTGGGCGGGGGGTGAGGTGGGGGGGTGGTTTGTAGGTTGGTGTGGTTTTTCGTGTTTTTGGTGGGTTTGTTTTGTTTTGGTGTGGTTTGCTTTTTGTGTATGTGGTGGGGTGTTTTCTTTTTGTCCTTTTTACCCCCCTGCTTTCATCGGCAGAGTGATTCTTGGTAGTTGTCTGGCTCATCGTGGCCTTCTGGTCTGTCTCCTTCTCAACCCTGCTGTAGGGTTTATTGAGGGTCTTCTTGGCTTATCTTTCCTTCTTGCACGAACTCTCATTTGTGGGGGCGAAGGCGGGGTGGCTTGCTCAAATTGGTTTCGGCTCATCGTGTGTGGGTAATGATATGAATGATGGCCAGAATATGCATGTGGCAATTGATTGATGCACGTAAGTTATGGGCGGGTACATGACTGTTCAACGTTGTTTATTATATCAATTATGCTCGTTTTCCTCAAATCTCTCGTTTTTCCTTTACTAACCCAAACGTGACGACTAGGGGTTATACCAAAATGGGTTTTTATGTATCCTAAGTACGTCACTGTCAACTATCGGTGTGTCCCAGCTTGGTTCTATCTAGCTTGGGTACCGTACTCGCCTTAAGTAATGGCAAACTGTATGGCAACAGACTTTACTCAGCTGGACACTGGTTTGGATTTGAACCCCCTACAAAGGCCAGCGCTGGAGCTGCTGGATATCATTTGGGCATAACTTGTCACTCCTGAACTGTATTGTTACAAGGATTCAAGAGGAGAGAAGGTTCCTGCCCAAGGGGCTGGCTGTGCTTTTCATTGGCTACAGCAACAGCTCTGTTCCATTGCCTCTCCTCAGATGCCCCTGCCTGCAGATATGACACATGACTCATCACAGCAGAACGGAATGCCGGCTGCCTAGATGGTATGCCGGCATACTGAGAGCAGGCCCTGCAGGGGGTGGGGTGGGGTGGGGTGGTGGTGGTGATCTGGCTTCCTACCTTGGCATGCTCAAATAGGGATGCCTAGATCGTGTACTGTGGCACATATTGGCAAGGCCATGCAGGCATCCCTTTCTCCCCATCCCTCCCTCTCCTTCCCCCCCAGGCCCCCACCCCTCACGGCCCCACCCATGTGCGTGTACACAGTGCATCCCCAAATCCCCTAGCTTGCAACCTGGTCCCTCCCCTTTTTTGCAGCTGAGCAGCGTGTGTGTGGAGTTTAAATAGCCAAGGTTTAGGAAGGTTGCACGGAGGGGCATCGGCAGGTTAGGAGCAATCTTCGCAACGGCAGTCGCCACGGACCCGGACGTGTACCACCGTGCCGCTAGACTAGCTCGAAGCCGTCTTCCTAGTTCGCTGCGAAACTCACCCCTCGTCGTTGGGAGGCAGGGGGCCTTCCTCGTCGCCGGCTGGCGCACAGAATGCGCCAGCGGGAGTCCAGGCAAGGCTCGCTACTAAAAAAGGGGAAGAGATCCCGCACCAGCGGGACGGGCCAATGCCGTGCGTTAACGAAGCGAAGTGTCGAAACATGGCATTGCACGCATGGTTTATAAAGGGGAAAGAGAAAGTATACAGAGGGCGATTCTGGAATTGTTAAGGTTGGAGGGCGATCTGAAACAAGGTTGGAGGAGGTTGGTAGGTCTGGGCGGTCTGGGTGCATTGGGGGTGGTCTGGGCAGGCCTGGGGTGACTGGCCCGGTGACAGGTGACGGGCTGTCACGCTGCTCTGACTCGGCCCATCACACCCTATATCATCGGCGTGATGGGATAGTGATGGGTCACGAGCGACCGAACACGACCTGTCACCGGTAAGACGGTTCGGCCGTGCCCATGGAATACGGCCGTACGGCCGTAGTAAAGTACCGCTATGTTTTAGATATCGTACGATGAAGGGCGATATTCTGAATTCCCGGGCCTGGATCCAGTGCTCCTGGCGAGAATCGAACCGCCGACCTCCCGAATGTTTCATGGACCACAGGACCACATTGTCAAGTAACACGATATATCGTCATCAGGTAACGCTATATACGTTACGATTACGATTTATCGGTCGATGCGAAACTAAAATATCGTCAATGCCGACTTTTTATCCTACGATATCGTAGGATGCCATCCTTGACAGCCATACATATAACCTAGTTGACATGTAAGTGTTCGGGACAAATCCTGGTCGCTTGCGACGTTAAATATTGGCGGGATGTGTTGGCAACAGAATTGAGAGGAATCGAAACCAGTTAGTTTTGTACCATTGGCTGCTGTATCAGGCCTCGTCTCGTCGGTCTGTCAAAATCCAGCATCCAAACTAGACATGAAGTTCAGCTTGTTTACATAGCTCCAGCCTGTGAAGGCTACCTGCACTCTTCAGCAGCAACATCGTCATCCAAAGCAATTTTCTTATCAAAATCGTCCTACCTAATTGTACACGTTATAAAAAGATGAGGCAAATACAAATGTCTAACACTTCCAAGTCATAACCAGGAATTATTTCCAGCTTTTTCTAGCAGGAGTGTGTAAGCAGCACGGTTGTCCTTCGTCTCAGACACAACATTGAAGAGTCAGTTGCGTCAAAGGACACAACTTGGGGAGGGTCTGTTGTGTCACAGGACTCAGGCTATACAATTGATTGCATCTCAGGTAGCAGAGCAAGAGGTCCTCCTCAAATATCCCAGGTCCAGTATGTTGCCATAACCAGGGATTTCCTTTTCGCCCTTCTACCACCCTCTATGTTTACCGCCCTCAATGTAGGAGAGACTCAGCAATACCAGAAGAGCCATTCTGATGTCGACCCAGGCTGTTTCACGCCACCTGACGATGCCACATAAACGTTTGTGCTGAAGACCAATTAGTCGTATAGCAGGTGTGTCCAGGCAGCTCCCTTAGCCAGCCATTGTGCTACACCCAAACAGTTCAGCAGTTCTAGACAGCTGCTTGTTTCAGCTTCGAAGTGCACAATATTGCATCAGGTTTGTCTGAACAGCCTCCCATGGGAGCTGCCTAGAAGCTGAAAAGAAAAACTGTGGGAATAATTGCATCAGACCATAACAGATGCAGCAACATCCATATTCAGTTGGAGCCATGTAACCAAGTTCAAGTCTTCAGTTGATGCAGATTGGACCCAAGAGCTGGACCCAAGTTGATGCAGATTGCTGGACCCAAGAGCTGGACCCAAGTCTTCAGTTGATGCAGATTGAAGGACCCAAGAATCCAGCTTGTCCCTGTGGACGTTAACCTCTCGGTGCAGAGACATGCACATGTCTATACTTTTGGTCCAAGTTCGAACCCTGCCACTGTCAGCGTCATACAGACCATGACAGATGCTGCACCATCAATGTTCAGATGACACAGTTTGAAAGAGCCAAGAATCCACTCTGTGTGCTACATGGGCACTCCAACCTATATAACCAAGTTCACGTACGCTACCTGGGAGCGATAAAGTATTGGTGCTGAGGCATGGACAAGTCTATGATCGGTCAGAGTGGAGGCATCAATACCCTTGCAACCGGGCCCAGAAGCTAAGGCTAAGCAGCTACCTGTTCCCTTGAACCCACTTTCAGCGAATTAATTGGTCTAGTGGTACACCTCTTCGCTTTGAGGATGCAGGGTTGGGAGTTTGATTCCCCCTGCGGCCGCCCTGAGCATTGCAGGTCGTTGTCAACCGCGATAGTAGCTTGTCCAGTTGAGGTAGAAGACCACTCTCTACCCGCGTACGACGGGTTCCCTTGATACCACGCCCCACCAGGCTTTATCATTACCAATTTCTACCTTGGTCTAGGTTGCGGTAGCAAACACATCAATTGACGGGTGTTTGCCTGAGTTTGAACCCCGTCACATTCCCTAGTTCCTATGGCTATTGCACAGGGGAAGGTCATGTATTCTGCAGACAGATAGGCGCAGAATTCATGGCATTTAGGACCTTCAAACAAGTTCCTAAGGCTATCCCATGGGGGAAGGTCATGTATTCTGCAGACAGATAGGCGCAGAATTCATGGCATTTAGGACCTTGAGACAAGTCTTTGTCTATACTCCCTGGGAACTGCGCAGGGGGGCTTGGAGTTGGTAGACGGTGAGCAGCCCAGATGAGAGTTGGCTGAAAAACATGCAACACCTAATCCTAGATCCAAGAACCAACCATCACAACTGACTAAAAAACTACTGGACAAGTCCTATGCAGCGTCGCAAGCGACGCGGAAAATTGGAGTGTGTTGGCAACAGAAGGTGGCAACGATGGAGCTGACCGAAGCGTGTTAGTTACGCGACCGTTGGATGACGTGTCAGGCTTCAAGCAAGAATTTTTTCGGTCAGACGGAAAAATGGGTAACCATGGGGGCTCCCGCCCCCTTGAAGAGGGGGCTCCGCCAAAAAGGATGGGGACTACGGGGGAGCTCCAATCTACTCCTCATAACTCACGCTCCATTCATTCTCTGCCTCTTTCTCTCTTTTGTTCTCACCCTACCCTCCCCTGTCCCTTTCACCCCCCCTCTCTTTCGCTCTACCTCTCCCCCCTCTTCCTCTGACCAGCCCAGTCAGCATTTCTCTCTCGAATCAGCCTCTAGCCCAGCTCAGCCACTATCTCTCTCCAACCAGCCTCTACCAACAGCTGCCTGCACCCTGTTCAGGGTGTTCAACTGGTGTTCAGGGTGTTCACACTTGTCAAACAAATACATGTTGACTAATGATGTACATAAACAGGTGTTGAACACCCTGACAACCTGCAAAACCCCCTGAAAACCCTGAACAATGTGCAGGCAGCCGTTGGGTACAGGCTGGTTGGAGAGAGAGAGTGAGATGGTGGCTGACCTGGGCTAGAGGCTGCTTCGTGAGAGAGATGCTGACTGAGCTGCCAGAATCCTTCTCACCCAAGAACTAATGAAAAATAATGAAGATCGGGAAGGAGGTCTAGCCTAGGCCCCATAGATGTCAAACACTGCACGGGCGCTGATGCAGCTGACTAGCCTCTGGGCCAGCTCAGGCAGGGTCTCAAACGCCACCTAGAGCAGGATAGGCAGCAGCTCCACAGACATACCCCAAGTGAATTGAGATTGGGGAGGAGCTCTAGTCTAGGCCCCATAGATCTCACGCACTGCACGGGCACTGATGCGGCCGACCAGCCTCTGGGCCAGCTCTGGCAGAATCTCAAACGCCACAGAGGGCAGGATAGGCAGCAGCTCCACAAACATATCCCTTGCGGATTGAGGGTTCATGCTTACATTTGCGTTCACAGCCTCGCCCTTGGTCAGGAAGGCAACCATTTTGGCGACGTTAGTGACTACGGCCCTGTCCTCCTCTGTAACAGTGGGGGCTAGTGGGAGGAAGGAGCGGCTGGCTCCTGGGATGAATATCGGCACGACAGCGGCTTCCATGCCTATCTGGCGGACAAGCCCCAGGAATTGGTCTCGACTCAACGCATCGATAGATTTCACCAGCTCTTCCATGATGAACTCCCGGAACCACACGCCCTCTGCCGAGAACATGAATCGGAGAGACTCCCTCACATTGCCGGGTGCAGCCCCCCCAGCTGCTGAGCTGGCAACCATGCTTTGTCCGAAGCCCCCAGGCATCACCAGGGTGCCGTTGCTGCCCACGAAGGCGCTAGCTGGCGGCAGGCCCAGCATTTGTGTCACCGGGCTGGCCTCGTACAGCTGACTCAGCAGTCCTAGTGCAGGGGCGGGGACCGGGAATGGGCTACCACCCCCTGGGAAGGGGAACGGGAAAGGGAAGGGGAAGCCGGGAAATTGGGGCTGGCTACGGCCAGAAGTTGAAGGGGACTCTTTGTTCCCTGAGAAGCGTCCACGTCCCTGGCTGTCGCTGGGCATGGTGGAGGTGTAGCCAGGGGGCAGGCCCTGGCCGGTAGCTGAGGTGTCAGTGGGCTCAGGTAGATCTAAGTCTCCACGAGCAGAGTTGGCGCTGACGTTGAAGTCCTCTAAGGCTCCGAGGAGGTCGATGAGGCGGTCTGGAGGGGAGGGGAGGGGGGGTGGGGTGGTTGAGTTGGGTTTAAGTATGGTGTTTTGTGTTGTGTGGATGGGTTGGAGCGTTGCATGGGGGGCAGGTGGTTGGGTGGGGTGGGGAAGTTGAGGTCTAGTTGGCGCTGACGTTGAATACCCCCAGAGCTCCAAGGAGGTCGATGAGGAGTGGAGGGGGAGGGGGAGGGGGGGGGGGAGGGGGAGGTTGAGTAGGTTTTGAGTATGGTGTTTTGTGTTGTGTGGATGGGTTGGAGCGTTGCATGGAGGGCAGGTGGTTGGGTGGGGTGGGGAGGTTGAGGTCTAGTTGAAGTCCTCCGGACATGGCGAGTCATCCATCAACGAACAGCAATAGGCAATGTCTGGGTGGGCCTCATCCACCAGGGCACTACATACCAAAGCACTTGCCCATCCCACCCCACCCTACCCTAATCCACCCGCACTCACTAGCATCAAACACTCCAGACTTGCCATCTACCATATACCTCGGAGCTTCCTCCAGGCGTGGTGAATCATCGGTCAACAGACGGTGAGCGATGTTCGGGTAGACATAATCTACCATGGCACTCCACACCTCCACACTTGCCCATCCCACCAGGGTAATTCAAAGCGCGCGCTTTTGCGCTTTTGAGCGCTGACTTTTTGATCCCCTCTGCGCTTTAAGCGCAGTTTTTTGCAACCCCTTGTGGGCGCTGTAAGCAATTTTTGCGCTTTTTGCACTACAAAGCGCATTTTTGTTGTTTTCAAGTGCGCTAATGCGCTGGCCAATTTGGCCATTTGAAGTACCCTGCATCCCACCCTACCCTAATCCACCCGCACTCACCAGCATCAAACACTCCAGGCTTGCCATATACCATATACCTCGGAGCTTCCTCCAGGCGTGGTGAATCATCGGTCAACAGACGGTGAGCGATGTACGGGTAGACATAATCTACCATGGCACTAAATACCTCCGCACTTGCCCATCCCACCCTACCCCAAACCACCCGCACTCACTAGCATTAAACACTCCAGACTTGCCATGTACCATATACCTCGGAGCTTCCCCCAGGCGTGGTGTATCATCGGTCAACAGACGGTGAGCGATGTACGGGTAGACATAATACACCATGGCACTACACACCTCCACACTTGCCCATCCCACCAGGGTAATTCAAAGCGCGCGCTTTTGCGCTTTTGAGCGCTGACTTTTTGATCCCCTCTGCGCTTTAAGCGCAGTTTTTTGCAACCCCTTGTGAGCGCTGTAAGCAATTTTTGCGCTTTTTGCACTACAAAGCGCATTTTTGTTGTTTTCAAGTGCGCTAAAGCGCTGGCCAATTTGGCCATTTGAAGTACCCTGCATCCCACCCTACCCCAAACCACCCGCACTCACCAGCATCAAATACTCCCGACTTGCCGTAGACCATATACCGCAGAGCTTCCCTCAGGCGTGGTGAATCATCGGTCAACAGACGACGGGCGATGTATGGGTAGGCCTCATCCACCAGGGCGAAGTCATCGTTACCCACCAAAGCGATACCCTCAAGTGTACTGATAGCTCTAATGATTAGTGCAAAGTAGGGGGGGATGCGGAAGGGGTAGTCGAAGGTGATTTGGGCCAGATCTGCAGCCAGCTCCTGCGCAAGGAGAAAGCGGAGAATGTGAGAGGGGAAGGTCTTGGGTTAAGTGGGGGTTGAGTTAGGTCAAGTCGAGTTGACCCAACTCACATGGGTCATGGGGTAGGTGGGGGTTGAGTTGGGTCAAGCCCAGTTGACCCAACTCACATGGGTCATGGGGTAGGTGGGGGTTGAGTTGGGTCAAGTCGAGTTGAGTGGAATGGGGTAGCATGGAGTGGACAGCGATGGAGTAGGGGGGGGGCTGCGTGAAGTGGATTGCAGGGTGGAGTGTGAATGTGGATGTATGGGTGGGTGTGGGTGGAGTGCGGGTGCGTGTGTGTGGGGGGGGAGGAGAGTGTGTGTGTGTGTTGTCAAGCAAGTGATATTAGCTTGACTATAATGAGTGCACCCCCCTACCCCTGCCCAACTACCCCCAGCCACCCCCTCACCCACATGCATGGTACCCCCCTACCACCCCCGGACCCCACCACCCACACAGCCCACCACCGCACCTGGAAGTTCAGGTTCTTAGCCCCACCACCCTCTAGGGCCGCATCGAACACCCTGGCAAGCACAGGCACAATGGGTCTGAGGTCGGTGTCAGGGGGGATGAAGTCTAGGGTGACGAAATCCTCCACGATGGCATCGTAGTCCCTGTGGATAAGGTGGCTGATAGCTTCGATCATGCCGTATTTGATGTTGTCATCTACTTGGGTCATCAGGCCGAAGTCGAGGATGGCCAGGCGACCGTCTGGGGTGCGGATGAGGTTGCCTGTGCAAGTGGTGGGTGGTGTGGGATGTGGAGTGGAGTGGATGGGGTGGCTGATGGCTTTGATCGTGATGTATTTGATGTTTTCATCTACTTGGGGCAGCAGGCCGAATCGAGGATGGCCAGGCGACTGTCTGGGGTGCGAATAGGTTTGCCTGTGCAAGTGGTGGGTAGTGGGTTGTGGAGTGGAGTGGATTGGGTGACTGATAGCTTCTATCGTAATGTATTTGATGTTATCATCTACTTGGGTCAGCAGGCCAAATCGAGGATAGCCAGGCGACTGTCTGGGGCGCGGATAGGGTTGCCTGTGCAAGTGGTGGGTAGTGGGTTGTGTGGGAAATGGATGAGGTTGCCTGTGCAAGTGGTTGGTGGTGTGGGATGTGGAGTGGTGTGGATGAGGTGGCTGATGGTATAAATAAGTATAACACATGCATATAAACAAGTAGTGCACATTTATATACATACCTATACCCAAGGGGGGGAAGGAAAAAAGCTGTCGTACCGCACCTTTGCTTTGGATAGAGCCTATCCTCAAACTACATAAAAAAGAAGTTTTTTTTAGCCAAAAATGAAGTTGTACAAAAGTTACAAGGGTCCAAAGATTTTTTTCAACCAAATCGGCCCAAATCTTAACTTAGCGATAAATCACGTTTGGGTAACCCCATGAAAGATGTAAGGGCATAACTGGAATGGGCTTTAAAAGATCTTTCGAATGACCCCCATGTTAGGGGGGGTAGGGTAAGGTAATTGGGTTTTAGGAGGGGGGTGGGGTGGGGTGGGGGGTAAAAAAACTTTATCCCAACTTTATTTCCCCCTCTTTTGCACGAGACTTCCACAATTCCAACTCCCATCTGAATCGGACACCATATCGAAGGTGCGGTCCAACATCTGTCCTTTCTGCCCCCCCCCCCCCCCCCCCCCCCTGCCTATACCATAAATATAAAAAATACTGTACCATATATATACAATTCCTATGTTACACATCTGGATATTATTCATATGTTACATACATACATACATATATATATTTATATTATTCATATGTTCCATACATACATATATGTTACACATACATACATATTTCACACATATATATATGTTACACATACATACACTATTAATATGTTACCCCACACCTGGATGGGGGTCAGAGTGGAAGAAACCAGTCTCCAGCAATTGCTTTAGGAAGCAGATGACTCCGATGTTGTTCCATGAGCCTCCAAAGATGCTATCTCATCTCACATAGCCAGCAACCAGTGTTCCAAGATCACAAAAAAAAGTTGCAAAGAAGTTGCTTGCTATGCGAGATGAAATAACGTCTTCGGAGGCTCATGGAACACTGGCCAACATCATACGCCTGAGTCTACAATACATCCATAAACATAACTGTAAACTGTACCATATCACCATACATAACTATTTGTACGCTATAAACATTTAAATGTCTGGGTGTGGGTCAGTGTGAAAAATAACAGTCTCCAGCAATTGCTTCAGTAAGCAGATGACTCCGATGCTAACTACCTGTCCAACATCATCTGCCTGAGACAACAACACATCCATATACGTAACTGCACCATATGTCTACTATGTGCATGCTATGAATACACCACTAACCTGGGTGGGGATCAGCGTGGAATAAAGCAGTCTCCAACAACTGCTTCAGTAAGCAGATGACTCCGATGCCAACTACCTGTCCAACATCATCTGCCTGAGACTACAACACATTCATACACAGAACTGTACCATATGTCTACTATGTGTATGCTATAAATAGACCACGTACCTGGGTGGGGATCAGCATGGAATAAAGCAGTCTCCAACAACTGCTTCAGTAAGCAGATGACTCCGATGCCTACTACCTGTCCAACATCATCTGCCTGAGACTACAACACATTCATAAACAGAACTGTACCATATATCTACTATGTGTATGCTACAAATAGACCACGTACCTGGGTGGGGATCAGCATGGAAGAAACCAGTCTCCAGCAATTGCTTGAGGAAGCAGATGACTCCGATGTTAACCAGCTGACCAACGTCATCCGCCTTAGACTGGGAGAGCTTCTCCCCGTCCAGCCATTCGGCAGTCAACACTCGCCTAGAGGTGAATTGGGTGTGGGTGAAGGGCACCACCACCTGCGGGAGAGGGCGGGGGGGTGAGAGGGTTCTGGTAGGGTGGGAACTGGGTCTGTCACTCAGTCAGCCTGGAAGTGAGAGAGCTTCTCCCCATCCAGCTATTCCGCCGTCAATACTCGCCTGGAGGTGAATTGGGTGTGGGTGAAGGGCACAACCACCTGTGGAACAGGGTGGGCGGGAAGGGGGTCGGTCATGGGAGGGTAGTTAGAGGGGAGGGTGACGGGAAGGGAAGGTGCCTTTCTTCCCTTTCGTTCCTTCCCTTCGCCTTCCGCTCTTCCGTCCTTTCGTCCGTCCGGTCGGCCGTTCGTCCTGTCCTTCCTCCGTCCTGCCTTGCCTCCGTCCCTTCCTGCTGCCTTGACGGCCGTCCTTGCCCGGCCTCCCGCCTTCCTTGCCGGCCGTCCCGCCCCCCCTAGCCTTCCGTGCCTGCCTTCCGTCCCCCCCCGTCCTTCCCAACCCTTCCTTCCTTCCTGCCTTCGCCCTCCGGCCACCCGCCCGCCGTCCTCCGTCCGCCTGGCGTTCCGTCCTTGCCCGAGCGCCCGTCCTGCATGAGCCCGGCCTGCGGAAAAGAAGGAAGGAGGTAAGGGATAGTGGGAGGGTGGGTATAGGGATGGGTGGGAAAGGGCCCTACAACACTGCCTTGAGGTGGAAGGGGTGGTGGTGAAGGGGTTGTGGCACCACCACGTGCATGAGGGAGGGTGGTTGGGTTGGGTGGGTAGGTGGGTGTTGGCAGGGGTGTGAGTGGGTAGGTAGTGGTGGTTGAGGGTTTGAGTGGGTAGGTAGTGTGTGTGGTGGAAGGGGATTTGAGTGGGTGGTAGGTGGGTGGGTGGAGGGGTGTGAGTGGGTAGGTAGGTGGGTGGTGGAGGGGTGTGAGTTGGTAGGTAGGTGGGCGGTTTGCGGGGGGTGTGATTGGGTAGTAGTGGGGGGGGGGGGGGGGGGCGGGTGGGAGGGGTGTGAGTGTGAGGGATGGTTGGGTGGGGGTGTGAGTTGGTAGGTAGGTGGGTGGTTGAAGGGGGTTAGTGGGTAGTATGTGGGTGGTTGGAGGGGTGTGCTGTGGGTTAGGTAAGGGTGGTGTTGGAGTGGGGGGATTTGGTAGGTAGTGTGTTTGGATGGGGGGGGCGATTGGGAGGTATGTGTGGGTGGGGTGGTTAGATAGGGGTGGTGGTTTATTGGGTATGTGGGTGGGTGGTGGTGTGGAGGTGGGTGATTGGAGTGGGTTAGTTGGGTATGTAGTTGGGTGGGTGAAGGGGTATGGGTGTAATATTATTTTTTATTGTGTGGAATGGGTGCGTGTTTGTAGTTCTGTTTTTTTGTTTTCAATAGGGGTGTTGATTGGGTGAGTGGTGTTAGGTGGGTGGGTGTTTAGTCTTGTTTTTCTTGGGTATTTTGTGTATGGGTTTGTTCAGTGTGTGTGTTACACTTGGGGAATTGTTGTAATTTTTGTTTATTAGCAGTGTATTTATACCTCACGGTTTTTAGAACTTTTAGGTTTTTGTAAATATTGAAAACTGTTTTTTGTGTTTTTTTTTTTTCCCTTGCTGTCCCTCTCGCGGGCTTTTCGTCCTGTCTTTTTCCTCCTTTTATCTTGTTGTGTTCCTGTGTTTTTTTTCCTTGGGTGGTGGTTCCTTTTATTTTTCCTATTGTTGTTGTGTTCCTTGTGTTTTTCCTTGTTTTGGACCGTTAAACGCCAGCAAACTTAGACAGAAATGGTTATTTGTTGTTGTCCCTTCTGAAGTACGTCAGGTGTAGGGAGAGGGAGGGAAGGGGATGGGAAGGGGGGGAAGAGTTTTTTCTTTTTTTTCCCTTTCATGGCTTATTTGTGGGTTCTGTTTGACTTTGTTTTCTTCCCCTTTCTGTCCTGCCTCCCGTCCCCCCTCCCTCTTTCCCTCCTCCCTCCGTGTTCGATTCTTTCCTTCCTTCTCCCGTCCCGGTCTTCTCCCCGGCCTTCCTTCTTTCCGTTCGTAGTGGGAGGGGTGGGTTAGAGGGAGGGGTGGGCAAGGGCCCTACAACCTCGCCTGGAGGTGAATTGGGTGTGGTGCAGGGGTGTGGCACCACCACCTGCCTGAGGGAGGGGGTGGGTGGGGGGTGGTTAGGGTGGGTGGTTGGAGGTTGTGAGTGGGGAGGTAGGTGGGTGTTTGGCGGGTGGAGTGGGTATGTAGTATGGTGGGGAGGGATGTAGTGGGTAGAGGTGGGTGGGGTGGAAGGGGGTGGGAGTGGGTAGGTTAGGTGTGAGTGGGTGGAAGGGTTGTGAGTTGTAGGTAAGTGGAGTGGTTTGGGAGGGGGGTTATTGTCGTAGTTAGGTGGGTGTTGAGGGGTGTGAGTGGGTTTAGTGTTGGTGTGATTGGATGGGGTGGAGTTTTGGTAGTAGGTGTGTGGTTGTGAGGGTGGGCGAGTGGGTAGGTAGGTGTTTGTTTTTTAGCGATTGGTGAGTTGTGTGAGTGGGTGCGTGGGTAGGTGGGTGGTTGTTTGGGGGTGTGGTTGGAGGGTGGTGAGTTGTGTGGAGGTATTGGTTGGTGGTAGGGGGTGAGTTGGTGTAGTATTTTGTGGTGGAATGGGGTTGATGAGTAGGTAACGTGGTTGTGTGTTTAGATTGGGGTGATTGGTTTATTTTTTTAGGTTGTTGGGTGTTTCGGATTTTGTTTGACTTTTTAATTTGTTGGTTGTTGACTAGTGGTTTTTTTGGTTTTGTCTTTGGTTATTTTCTGGATCGTTCTCCACTGCCCGGGTGGGGTGTTTGTGTTGTGGTCCCGGTCTGCCCGCTGATCGTGTTTTGCTTCCTTTGTTGGTGGGTCCTGGGTGTGGTTGTCCTTGGTTTGTGGGTGTGTGCCTTCCCTGGGTGGTCAATCTATGTTTCTTTTGTTTTTAATGGTGGTTGCCTGTTTGTTTCCGGGCTTTCTTTCGGGTGTCCTTATGTCGGGGGTTCCCTGCTTGGCCTGCCCGCCTTCCCCCCTCCCGGCTGGCCCGCCGGCCTCCGTTCTGGTCCAGGCCGGCCGTCCGACCTGTCAGGCCGGCGCCCTGACGGAGGCTGGAAAGGCTTAGTGGTCGGTTGTCCGGAGGTGTGGGCCGGGCCCTTCCAACCCGCTCCTGGAGGTGAATTGGTATGGGTGAAGGGGGTTGGCACCACCACCTGCATAGGGAGTGGGGTGGTGTGGGTGGGTAGGTGGGTGGTTGGAGGTTGTGAAGTGGGTAGGTTAGGTTTGTGGTTGAGGGGTTGAGTGGGTAGGTAGGTGGGTGGGTGGAAGGATGTGAGTGTGTAGGTAGGTGGGTGTTTGGAGGTTGTGTAGTGGCTAGGTAGGTGGGTGGGTTTAGGGGTGTGAGTTGTGAGGTCGGTTGTGTGGTTTGAGGGTTTTTCAGTGGTTAGGGTCGTTTTGGCGGGTGTGATTTGGCGTGGTTAGGTGTTTGGGTGTGTTTTTCTTGGTGTTCTTTGTACGTCATTTGGTGTTTTGAAGGGGTTTTTCATTTTATAATAGTATGGTGTTGTTTGAGGTGTGTGAGTGGGTAGGTCGTGGGTGTTGTGATTGGGGACGTTGTCAGGTCATGTGTTTGTTTGAGAGGGGCGCGAGTGTTTATTTAGTGTGTGGTGTTTTTTATCCTCTTTTGTGGAGTGGGTGGAGGGGTATTGTTTTTTATGGGTGGTTGGTTTGTTGATGTTTTTTAGTGTTTAAGTATATTGCTGGGTTGTGTGGCCCGTTGGTGCGTTTGTGTCGTATCCGGGGTGGGTGGTTGCCGTGGGTTCGTGGTCGGTCGGTGGGTGGGTGTGTTCCTGGGGGTGCGTGGGTCGGTGGTCTGTGGGCTTTTCTCTTTGTTCTTGGGGGCGTGCTGTTCGTTGGGTAGAGTTGGTCTCGGCCTGGGGGTCGATGGGTTCCGGTGGGTGTTCGCGGGTCGTCGCCCGCGGTGGTGGGGAGTGGGGGGGGGGGGGGGGGGGGTCCGCGGCGGCGCGCGCGCGGGGGGGTCGTCACTGGGTGGGTACCTGGGTGGGTGGGTCCTGTGTGGGTCTGGGGGTGGGTCCTGGGTGTTGTCTGTGTGGGTGGTGGTGTCCTGCTTGTGCGGGGGGTCCGCTGAGGGCGGACCCGTGTTCAAAAACTGTGGGGTCTTAACTCAGGCTTGTGCGGCTCCGTTTTGGGACCTACCTTTTCCTATTCCCCTGAGGTGTGTTCCTACTGTGGTAGTGGTCCCCACAAGCCTCAATGTAAATCTATACCACCCCCCCCCCCCCTCCCCCCCCCCACACACACCTCCCACACGACACGGGGACACAGGAGAAAGAGAGAAAGCGGATAGTTATGGGCAAGAGCGCTGAAAGAGCAAAAGAAAAAATGAAGGAGAAAAAGCTCCCCACCTTTCCTAAGATGCTCCTTGACCCAAATGACCTACTGACCCGTTCTGCACACCTGAGGGTCGTGCTTCATTTTCTCAGCGCCCCCCCCCCCCCCCACCACACACCCCACACACCTGTCCCAAGCTCCCCCATCCCTTGCCAGTCTACACACCTGCGGGAGGTCATGCTTCATTTGCTTCCCCCCCCCCCCCCCCCCCCCCCCCCCCCCCCCCCCCCCCCCCCCCACCTGTCCCAAGCTCCCCCCATCCCTTGCCAGTCTACACACCTGCGGAGGTCATGTGCCTTCATTTGCTCCCCCACCACCACCACCACACCCACCCACCTTCAACCCCCACACCACACACACCTGTCCCAAGCTCCCCCATCCCTTGCCCAGTCTACACACCCTGAGGGAGGTCATGCTTCATTTGCTCCCCCCACCCCCCCCCACCACCACCCCTCCGCCCACCACCACCCACCCACAGACACACCTGTCCTAAGCTCCCCCATCCCTTGCCAGTCTACTCACCTGAGGGAGGTCATGCTTCATTTGCTCACCCCCCACCCCCCCCCACCCCACCCCTCCCCCCCCCACCACCCACCCACCTTCACACCCCCCACACACACAACCTGTCCCAAGCTCCCCCATCCCTTGCCAGTCTGTATACCTGAGGGAGGTCATGCTTCATTTGCTCCCCCCCACCCACCACCAACTATCACCACCCACCCACCTTCACCCCCCCCCCCCACACACACCTGTCCCAAGCTCACCTATCCCTTGCAAGTCTGCTTACCTGAGGGAGGTCATGCTTTCATTTGCTCCCCCCCCACCACCACCCACCACCACCCACCCACCTTCACCCCCCCCCCACACACACACCTGTCCCAAGCTCCCCTATCCCTTTGCCAGTCTGCATACCTGAGGGAGGTCATGCCTTCATTTTGCTCCCCCCCCCCCCCCCCTCCCCCCCACCACCACCCACCCACCTTCACCCCCCCACACACACACCTGTCCCAAGCTCCCCTATCCCTTGCCAGTCTACACACCTGAGGGAGGTCATGCTTCATTTGCTCCCCTTCCCTCCCCCCCCCCCCCCACCCCCACCTTCACCCCCCCCACACACACCTGTCCCAAGCTCCCCCATCCCTTGCCAGTCTACACACCTGCGGGAGGTCATGCTTCATTTGCTCCACCACCACCACCACCACCACCCACCCACCTTCACACACCCCCACACACACCTGCGGGAGGTCATGCTTCATTTGCTCCCCCCCCCCCCCCACCACCACCACCACCACACACACACCTTCACCCCCCACACACACACCTGTCCCAAGCTCCCCCCATCCCTTGCCAGTCTACACACCTGCGGGAGGTCATGCTTCATTTGCTCCACCACCACCACCACCACCACCCACCCACCTCCACACACCCCCACACACACCTGCGGGAGGTCATGCTTCATTCGCTCCCCCCCCCCCACCACCACCACCACCACCACACACACACCTTCACCCCCCCCACACACACCTGTCCCAAGCTCCCCCATCCCTTGCCAGTCTACACACCTGCGGGAGGTCATGCTTCATTTGCTCAGCGAACTTCAGCGCATTCTCACCCTCGCGGACATAGTCTAGCTCCTCAAAGAACCTGTGTGGTATTAATTAGAGCAATCAAGCATTAAATATAAATATATTAGAGCAGTGAAGTATGATATAATAGTTCTAAATAGTTGTTACAGCAGTAAAGTATAATACATGAAAATACATACATGAAATAGATAACTACAATTATATCGCGGACGCAGTCTAGCTCCTCAAAGAACCTGTGTGGTATTGATTAGAGCAGTCAAGCACTATATACAAATATATTTGAGCAATTGAGTATGATATAGTAATTGTTAAAATACATGTTAACATAATGTATTTTTACAGTTCAGTATGCTATATTAATTAAAAATACATTTTTCCGGCTACTACGCATTGTATGTTAATTCTACACATGTATTCTAGCAGTTCAGTATAATATATGAATCATAACAAGTTATTCTGGCAGTTAAGTATAATACGTGAATTATAACTAGTTATTCTGGCAGTTAAGTATAATATATGAATCATAACTAGTTATTCTGGCAGTGAAGTATAACATATTAATTATAACAAGTTATTCTGGCAGTGAAGTATAACATATTAATTATAACTAGTTATTCTGGCAGTGAAGTATAACATATTAATTATAACTAGTTATTCTGGCAGTGAAGTATAACATATTAATTATAACTAGTTATTCTGGCAGTGAAGTATAACATATTAATTATAACTAGTTATTCTGGCAGTGAAGTATAACATATTAATTATAACTAGTTATTCTGGCAGTGAAGTATAACATATTAATTATAACTAGTTATTCTTTATAACTAGTTATTCTGGCAGTGAAGTATTACATATTAATTATAACTAGTTATTCTGGCAGTGAAGTATCACATATTAATTATAACTAGTTATTCTGGCAGTGAAGTATAACATATTAATTTTAACTAGTTATTCTGGCAGTTAAGTATAACATATTAATTATAACTAGTTATTCTAGCAGTTTAAGTTTTACATATTCATATACTTAACCCATTGCCTACTTGTCAATCACCTGCTCACCCACCCTCACACCCACTGTCTCCCTGTAACACACCTGGCTACCCACTCATACAGCTAGGCGACTATGTCCGCCCTCTTTGCCTTACACCCACTGCCTCCCACATGGCTGCCCACTCATCCACCTACCCAACACACACACTGCCTCCCAGTCACCCACCTACCCAACACCCACCCATTGCCTTGCTGTCAATCACCCACTCAACAACCCTCACACCCACTGTCTCCCTGTTACACACCTGGCTACCCACTCATGCAGCACGGCGCCTATATCCTCCCTCTTGGCTTTACACCCACTGTCCATGGCTGCCCACTCATCCACCTACCCAACACCCACACTGTCTCCCAGTCACCCACCTACCCAACACCCACCCACTGCCTTCCTGCCAATCACCTGCGCACCAACCCTCACACCCACTGTCTCCCTGTTACACACCTGGCAACCCACACATGCAGCAAGGTCTATCAATCACCCACTCACCTACCCTCACACCTACCCAACACCCACCTACCCGCACACCCACACTGCCTCCCTTTCACCTACCTACACACCACCACACAATAACTAACTACAATGTCACCCACCTGGCTGCCCACTCGTCCAACAAAGCGACTATATCAGCCCTCTTGGCCACCTTGGGAAATGTCTTGTTGATAAACAAACCAACTTGACGGATGATGTAAAGATCGATAGTGACGGTCTCCAGAACGTATGGCCGCTGCACCTTGATGGCAACTTCTTCACCAGTCCCCTTCAGCTTGCCCTTGTACACCTGGATGGTTTGCATGGGATAGTTGGTGGGTGGTGGATGATGGGTGTTGGGGTAAAGGAGAATCGATAAGTGAGTTGGTGGGTAGCTGCATGGAGTGTAAAGATCGATGGTGACGGTCTCCAGAACGTATGGCCGCTGCACCTTGATGGCAACTTCTTCACCAGTCCCCTTCAGCTTGCCCTTGTACACCTGGATGGTTTGCATGGGATAGTTGGTGGGTGGTGGATGATGGGTGTTGGGGTAAAGGAGAATCGATAAGTGAGTTGGTGGGTAGATTCATGGAGTGTGAAGATCGATGGTGACGGTCTCCAGAACGTATGGCCGCTGCACCTTGACGGCAACTTCTTCACCAGTCCCCTTCAGCTTGCCCTTGTACACCTGGATGGTTTGCATGGGATAGTTGGTGGGTGGTGGATGATGGGTGTTGGGGTAATGGAGAATCGATAAGTGGGTTGGTGGGTAGATTCATGGAGTGTGAAGATCGATGGTGACGGTCTCCAGAACGTATGGCCGCTGCACCTTGATGGCAACTTCTTCACCAGTCCCCTTCAGCTTGCCCTTGTACACCTGGATGGTTTGCATGGGATAGTTGGTGGGTGGTGGATGATGGGTGTTGGGGTAAAGGAGAACCGATAAGTGAGTTGGTGGGTAGATTCATGGAGTGTGAAGATCGATGGTGACGGTCTCCAGAACGTATGGCCGCTGCACCTTGATGGCAACTTCTTCACCAGTCCCCTTCAGCTTGCCCTTGTACACCTGGATGGTTTGCATGGGATAGTTGGTGGGTGGTGGATGATGGGTGTTGGGGTAAAGGAGAATCGATAAGTGAGTTGGTGGGTAGATTCATGGAGTGTGAAGATCGATGGTGACGGTCTCCAGAACGTATGGCCGCTGCACCTTGATGGCAACTACTTCACCAGTCCCCTTCAGCTTGCCCTTGTACATCTGGATGGTTTGCATGGGACAGTTAATAGGTGATAGGTGATGGGGTGATGGGAGTTGGGGTAAAGGAGAATTGATAAGTGAGTTGGTGGGTAGCTACATGGGAGTGTAGAGATGTGAGGTGACAGTCTCCAACACGTAAAGCCCTGCACCTTGCCAGCAACTTCCTCACTCGTCTTCTTCAGCTTGCCCTTGTACACCTGGATGGTTTGCGTGGGATAGTTGGTGGGTGATAGGTGATGGGTGATGGGGTGTTGGGGTGATGGGCGTTGGGGTATAGGGGAATTGATAAGTGAGTTGGTGGGTAGATACATGGGAGTGTAGAAATGTGAGGTGACAGTCTCCATTGTGTGAAGCCCTGCACCTTGCCAGCAACTTCCTCACCCGTCCCCTTCAATTTTCCCTTGTACACCTGGATGGTTTGCATAGGACAGTTGGTGGGTGATTGGGTAAGGGGTTCAAGTCCTGCGTCGCAAGCGACGAACGCGAGCGTGAGCGCGACCCCACCCCACCCCACCCCAACCTGGTCGGTTGGAGGCACAAATCAGACAACGGGGTGAATCTGGGGGCTCACGCCAAGGAGGACTCCACCAAAAATCAGCTTTCGGACACAGTAGCTAGCTTCAGGTTTTGATCAGGGGGGGGGGGGGGGGGGGGGGGGGGGGGGGGGGGGGGGGGTTTAGGGGGCTTCTTAGAAGCTGCTACTGCTAGGCCAGTGAGTTTCGAGTTACTACAAGTGTAGGGAGTAAATTAAGTAGAAAACACCTGGGATGCAAATCTAGGATACAAATATAGTGCGGACAAATACAGGAAGCATATATATATATCAAGAAGGCGACTTCAAATCAAATTCAAATAAAATGAGCAATTTCAAACCTGGTTATTTCAAGTGACGCAAGAAAATATATGTACACCGTACTGACTAGCCCCTTTCAGTGATGTACTATGGTCTAGTGGTAGACCAAATGGCTTGAGGAGGAAGAGTCGGGGGTTCAACTCCCCCTTCAGTCGCTCTTGGCGTTGCAGGTCACCGTCAACCGCGATGGTAGCTTGTCCAGTTGAATAGGAGACCGCTCCCAACCCGCGTACGAAGGGCTCCCTGAACACCACGCCTCACCAGGCGTCATCATTATCGTACTGACTGCAAAATTTAACATTTCTAAAATTTCATGTTTTAATTTGGTGGCGACGCACTCGGGCCATCCGTGAAACCCAGGACTGTCGAATCAGTGGTATTATTTTGCAAGGCCTCGCGCACCGTGCTACCCAGGTTCGACCTCGCGGAACCCCATTATAGCCCCTTCGCGTCGCCCCCAGAGAAAAACGTGAAATTTAAAAAACCTTAAATTTTGCAATCAGTTCGGTATCTAGAGTAGGCATCAAATATAATGCAAGGAAATATGGGAAGCGAGTTTAGTGCAACATGCGAAACAACGAGTCCTCACCTGGCCAAGTGAGGCTGCAGCAATGGGCTCCTCTGTAAGCTCAGAGTAGACAGCTTGCCAGGGCATTCCCAACTCCTCCTCCAGCATGGCCATGGCGATTTTGTTATCAAAGCTAGGAACCTGAGCAGGGGGGTGGGGGGAGATTATTAAGTGATTTGGTATTATTAGGCAAACAGTTATTTCAAAATTCTCAAGAAAAAGGCGGAATTAGAGTAGACAGCTTGCCAGGGCATTCCCAACTCCTCCTCCAGCATGGCCATGGCGATTTTGTTATCAAAGCTAGGAACCTGAGCGGGGGGGTGGGGGGTGGGGGGTGGGGGGAGATTATTAAGTGATTTGGTATTATTAGGCAAACAGATATTTCAAAATTCTCAAGAAAAAGGCGGAATTAGAGTAGACAGCTTGCCAGGGCATTCCCAACTCCTCCTCCAGCATGGCCATGGCGATTTTGTTATCAAAGCTAGGAACCTGAGCGGGGGGGTGGGGGTGGGAGGTGGGGGGTGGGGGGAGATTATTAAGTGATTTGGTATTATTAGGCAAACAGATATTTCAAAATTCTCAAGAAAAAGGCGGAATTAGAGCAGACAGCTTGCCAGGGCATTCCCAACTCCTCCTCCATCATGGCCGTGGCAATTTTTTTATCAAAACTAGGAACCTGAGCGGGGAGGCGGGAGGTGGGAGGTGGGGGGTGGGGGGGGGGGGATTATTAAGTGATTTGGTATTATTAGGCAAACAATTATATCAAAATTCTCATGAACAAGGCGGAATTAGAGTAGACAGCATGCCAGGGCATTCCCAACTCCTCCTCCAGCATGGCCATGGCGATTTTATTATCAAAGCTAGGACCTGAGCGGGGGGGGGGGGGGGGGGAGGTTATTAGGTGATTTTGTTATCAAAGCTAGGGACCTGAGCAGAGGAGGGGGCATGAGGGGGGGGGGGGGGGCAGGGAAGGGGGAACTTGGAAGGGGGGGGGGGGGGGCGTTGAAGGGGGGGGAGACGGGGGGGAGACGGGGGGGAGACGGGGGGGGGGGGGGGGGGGGGGGGGGGGGGGGGGGGGACTGACAAAGGCTAACATGAGCTAACATGGGTTTACTGGCTGACATAGTTGCACTACCCCAGAGGCGAACTGCCCCAGAGTTAAATAACTCGGGGCCGGCATATCATATGATGTTGACCAGTGGCGAGTACAATATCATAAGATACCACACAAATGGCATCATATAATATTGTATGTAAATGGTGTTAGTCAACATGATGATATTGCTGTTCCCTATAGGGTGGTGAGTGCGGTGGGTGTTGGTGTGGGTGTGGGTGGGGTGTTGGTGTGGGTGTGGGTGGGGTGTTGGTGTGGGTGTGGGTGTTGGTGTGGTGTTGGTGTTGGTGTGGGTGTGGGTGTGGGTGTGGGTGTGGGTGGGGTGTTGGTGTGGGTGTGGGTGTGGGTGGGGTGTAGGTGTGGGTGTGCGTGGGGTGTGGGTGCGGGTGTGGGTGGGGTGTGGGTTTGGGTGGGGTGTTGGTGTGGGTGTTGGTGTGGGTGTGGGTGTGGGTAAGGTGTTGGTGTGGGTGTGGGTGGGGTGTTGGTGTGGGTGTGGGTGGGGTGTAGGTGTGGGTGTGGGTGGGGTGTTGGTGTGGGTGTGGGTGGGGTGTTGGTGTGGGTGTGGGTGGGGTGTTGGTGTGGGTGGGGTGGATGTACAGGCTGCACCATTCAGTCCAAGCCGCATCCCACGCTAGAAGCCAGACTATAAAACAACACACCTTGTCGCACCGCTTCTGGAGCTCTGAAGTAACTAGAGACGTGCAAAGGCATACTGGCTGACAAAAGCTATCAGAGGCGAACACAGGCGAAAACAGGTGTGCTGACCCAAAGCTAAATAACACACCTTGTCGCACAGCTTCTGGAGCTCTGAAGTAACTAGAGACGTGCACAGGCATACTGGCTGACAAAGGCTATCAGGGGCAAACACAGGCGAAAACAGGTGTACTGACCCAGAGCCATACAACACACCTTGTCGCACAGCTTCTGGAGCTCTGAAGTAACTAGAGACGTGCACAGGCATACTGGCTGACAAAGGCTATCAGGGGCTATCAGGGGCGAACACAGGCGAAAACAGGTGTACTGACCCAAAGCTAAAAAACACACCTGCAGCTTTTAAGTAACTAGAGACGTGCACAGGCATACTGGCTGACAAAAGCTATCAGAGGCGAACACAGGCGAAAACAGGTGTACTGACCCAGAGCCATATAACACACCTTGTCGCACCGCTTCTGGAGCTGCTAAGTAACTAGAGGCGTGCAAAGGCATACTGGCTGACAAGGACTATCAGAGGCGAGCACAGGCAAAAACAGGTGTATTGAGCCAAAGCTAAATAACACACCTTGTCGCACAGCTTCTGGAGCTCTGAAGTAGCTAGAGACGTGCACAGGCATACTGGCTGACAAAGGCTATCAGGGGCTATCAGGGGCGAACACAGGCAGAACAGGTGTACTGACCCAAAGCTAAAAAACACACCTGCAGCTTTTAAGTAACTAGAGACGTGCACAGGCATACTGGCTGACAAAAGCTATCAGAGGCGAGCACAGGCGAAAACAGGTGTACTGACCCAGAGCCATATAACACACCTTGTCGCACTGCTCCTGGAGCTGCTAAGTAACTAGAGACGTGCGAAGGCATACTGGCTGACAAGGACTATCAGAGGCGAGCACAGGCAAAAACAGGTGTGGTGACCCAAAGCTAAATAACACACCTACCCGCACAGCTTCTGGAGCTCTGAATTAACTAGAGACGTGCACAGGCATACTGGCTGACAAAGGCTATCAGGGGCTATCAGGGGCGAACACAGGCGAAAACAGGTTTACTGACCCAGAGCCATATAACACACCTTGTCGCACAGCTTCTGGAGCTCGTTCATGGCGGGGGGGGACAGCAGGTCAGGGCGGATGGACAGAGCTTGTCCTAGCTTAATGTAAGCAGGACCCAGGCTGGTCATGATGTTACGCAGGTCAATGGCGCGTGCTACTTCATTCTCCTTCAGCTTGCCTGAGGAAAAGGAGAAAAAAGAAATAAGGTGTTAGCATTTTCATTTTTTTCAGTCACAGTTTTTCGGCAATTGTTTTGTTATCATGATGTTACACAGGTCAATGGCGCGCGCAACTTCAGTCTCTTTCAGCTTGTCTGTGGAAAAGAAGAGGAAGAAAAAATGTGATTTAAATAATAACGTGTGCACTTACATTTCTGTGTCTTAGTTGTTTTGGCAAATTATGGGGGGGTAATTGTTTTTATCATGTTTTTAGATTTTATCATGATGTTAAGTAGATCAATGGCGTGCTGAACATCATTCTCCTTCAGCTTGCCTGAGGAAAAGAAGAAAAAAGAAATAAGGTGTTAGCATTTTCATTTTTTTAGTCACAGTTTTCGGCAATTGTTTTGTTATCATGATGTTACACAGGTCAATGGCGCGCGCAACTTCAGTCTCTTTCAGCTTGTCTGTGGAAAAGAAGAGGAAGAAAAAATGTGATTTAAATAATAACGTGTGCACTTACATTTCTGTGTCTTAGTTGTTTTGGCAAATTATGGAGGGGTAATTGTTTTTATCATGTTTTTGGATTTTATCATGATCTTAAGTAGATCAATGGCGTGCTGAACTTCATTCTCCTTCAGCTTGCCTGAGGAAAAGAAGAAAAAAGAAATAAGGTGTTAGCATTTTCATTTTTTTAGTCACAGTTTTTCGGCAATTGTTTTGTTATCATGATGTTATGTAGGTCAATGGCGCGCGCAAGTTCATTCTCCTTCAGCTTGCCTGTGGAAAAGAAGAAGAAGAAAAAATGTGATTTAAATAATAACCTGTGCACTTACATTTGTGTGTCTTGGTTGTTTCAGTAATTGTTTTTTTAGTAATTGTTGTTGTCACGTTTTTGGTTAGGTCAATCAGGCGCCGAATTTCATTCCCTTTCAGGTTGCCTGTGGAGAAGAAGAAGAAAAGAAGAAAGGCGTTCGCAATTTACATTTTTCGGTAATAGTTTTTTGATAATTGTTTTATTTGGTCATTGTTCTTTGGTAATTGTTTTTTTGGGCCAATGTTTTTTTGGTATTTGTTTTCTAGTCTTGTTTTTTGGTATTTGTTTTCTAGTCTTGTTTTTTCGGGCAAATGTTTTTTTGGTATTTGTTTTCTAGTCTTGTTTTTTGGTATTTGTTTTCTAGTCTTGTTTTTAGGTATTTGTTTTCTAGTCTTGTTTTTTTGGGCAAATGTTTTTTTGGTATTTGTTTTCTAGTCTTGTTTTTTGGTAAAAAAGGATTCCATGGAAAAAGGCGGGCAGTCTAGTTGCTGGCCGAATCTATGTAACCATGACCAAGTTCTTACATAAGGCAGTGTTGATCGAGCCGGTGTTGAACCCACCACCGACTATTTAAAAGTATATCCAGCTATATCCTTAAGTTTTTAAATTCTTATATTTTTAAATTACATGTTTAAATTATTATTACCCCCATTGCCAAAGATCAAGTACTTGCAGGTGGCAGTGTCCATCGCCCAACCAGTTATGGACCCGCCACCGACTCAACTATATAACTTTAGTATACACAAATGCAAATTATTATCATGCAAATATATTTGAAGTCTCACATGCTTATCTCCAATAATATCTCCAGTCTCATAATATATATAACCAATTATGTAAGTTTTTATAATCAAAACTGATGCAACAATATTTTGTCCATATTCCAAACCCAAAGTTCCCACCACATGTACATAGATAATATATACATACTAGTAGTTTTGTACGCTTCTCCCCAATATTACAACCCCCGTTGCAGATGTTTAAGTGCTTGCCTGTGGCAGTGTCGATCGCCAAGCCCGTGATGAACCCGCCACCGACAGTCATCAGCTGAAGCATGCGAGTAATGATGGACACAGGGCGGCGACCCCAGTATGACGCAATCTCTGCAGGCTCGTAATCCAGTGGAAGCTGCTCGTCGTCGTCATCGTCCTTCTGGATCTCCACCAAATTCATGCGAACGTTGGCAGCAGCAAAATCAGACTCATCTATGTTAGAGCCCCTCATGCCAGCCATCATGGCACTAAGCTCCTCGTTCTCTGACATCTGACCTCGGATGTTCTTCATCTGTGAGGTCATGTTGGCGCGGGTGCCAGCCTGGGCGCCAGGTGGGCTTGCCAGCCTGGAGGGGACCCTGGGGGGGCTGGGGCCAAAGCCATGGCTGGTAGACCGCTGGGAGAAGACAGGGCCTCGTGAGCAGGCTGGGAGAGACATGATGTACAGGCAGTACAGAGGGGAGAGAAAACTGCGCAGGTGATGGTTGAGGGCAAAGGTTATTCAGAAGACAAGATGTATGATAGCAGTACAGATGAGAAGAAAAACTGCACAAGTGAGGGTTGAGGGCAAAGGGTGCTCAGAAGTCAAGATGTCTACTGGTAAAGTTGAAGTGGGGTAAGTAAATGTTCACGTTAACATTACCCAATAAATTTACTTGTACTGTCTGATATCGCCTGGTGGAGCGTGGTATTAAGGGAGCCCCGTCTTATGATGGTAGTGAACAGGCTGCTACTTTACCTGGACAAAGCTGACGTGGCAGTTGACAGTGACTGCAAACACTATAGCGCACCCGTAGGGATTCAAGCCACACACTTTCTTGTTTCAACGTGCTCCAACACTGAGGCAGTCGTCGAAACAGGATCCCGGGCCATCGTTTGGCGAACTGAATATCTTTTCCCTTATGAGCAACAGCTTCTAGGCACCTCCCCTGACTAGCTAACCAGATAAACCTAAAGCGACCTAGTGTGCTCTCAAGCTGATACAATCAGCTGTCCAGAAGTGGGTGTAGCACAGTGGCTGGCTTGGGGAGCTGCCTAGAAGCTGCTAGGACAAGCTGAAAAGAAGAGCCCTGATGTACCCTAATTGACAGCATGATCAAGGTGAGATATTTGTAGTCCATACCTCTGACCTCATGTGGATGGCAAGGTACTTTCATCCAGGCCTAGATTCCCAGTTAGAGCTTGATGGGCTGATTCGATATGTATGTGTGTAGGTGTGTGTGTGGTGGGCGGTGGTGGTGGTGGTGGTGGTGGTGGTGGTGGTGGTGGTGGTGGGTGGGGGGGGGGGGGGGGGGGGGGGGGGGGGGGAGGGGGAAAGGTATAGGAAGGGGAAAGAATGTCCTTCTCCCCATCCATCAAATCCTTTAATTTCCACCCAACTGTTGTTGAAACGTGAAAGAAGTCGCGATATCAGCGCTAGAAGGAAGCAAGGGCGAAGCATGCAGATATATCGTGCTGGGGAAAGAGGGGAAAGAGTGCCAGCACAGAATTAGAAAGATGCATGCAGCTGATAATGGTCATACAAGCATGAAGGATCGGGAACAATGAGTAGCTTCGCTGAACTGGCTTCTCTGAGCTTTTGTGATACATATTTGTTTCTGGACGAGTTCATGCAGAGCATGAATCCGAGGCTCAGAAACTCGAGGAATACTGAAGCAGTTCGCTTAGGAAGCCCAAATATCGCAAGAATGCGCAGAGCGAATGCCCAGCTACATCAAATTCAAGGCTGGAGGCATGCGGGGTGGAGCTGCTGCATGCTGAGACCGAGTCCGAGGCTTGCCACCGCAGCTTAGCAAATGAATCGTACCTGAATCATGGAACCTGCATCACTGCGCAGAGGTACGGCCCACTATGCCTGGCTACGTCAGATTGTAGAAATGATACTTCCGCTAGCAAGCGAGGTCGACTCGCCCACTGAAGGAGTTCGAGCATGAGTTGCTATTGATAGCAGGCTAGGCCACTACAGACTCGAGCATCAAAGCCCATGCCCCTGCACCACGGTCCCAACAAGCGAACGAACTAACGTCAGACAATTTACGCCCTGTCGACTCTCAAGCTCTTAAATACGGGATATTTGCTCCATAAACTGAAGTACCAATCTATTTTTTTCCAAGGGTGCATGAAAGAGGCCTCGCAAGCCCCACGCCAATTTCGTTCCACTAACTATGCGCGGACACGCAGCCAAGACCTAGAGACGGGCAGCTGGTTGGGCAAGGCGTCGCTGCAGGGGCGAATGCATCCATCTATTCGACCACACTTCCCAGGAGAAGCATGAATCTACCCAAGGGTAAAAAATAGCAAGTTGGTAATGGCTTTGCGTGGCATGGCAGAGAGCGTCGTTAGTTCTGACCTGAAAAAGCGCCTTCCGCGGTGATGGCTAGCTCAAGGGTGGAGAATGTACGGTGCAAATGATAGCAGAATTGCGCGAGCTTTGGCTGCCTGCAACCAATCTCGTTAGGCAAACTCTGGTGGTGTGTGAGGCCTGGAGAGCGGTGCTGAAGAATAAATAAGAGGCCGAAAGCGCATTATGGTTTAGGGTCCCAAACCTGGTCTGATGGCTGGTCGATGGGAAGTCAGGTGATGTTCGGTGTTCGGTGTTCCTGTAGTATGGTCCTAGCGCGAAGTACCCTTTCGACGTCATTTCTGCGTCATTTCCTCCCTCGAATGCAGATTCTTTCGTTTCCGATGTCTTCGTGGAGGCCAAAAGTAATCGCGAAGCAATTTCCGGATTTGTCAGTGTAGTATCGCCTCCTACTTGTGACGAAAGCTACCCGAAAGTGCCGAGGTTACACGAGGGTACGCCGTACGCAAGGGCCCCTGAGGGTACGTGACTGCCGCGAGCTCCACAGGGAATCTGTCAGTCCCTCCTGTCAAGTTTCTGCCATCTGTATATAATGCCAGGACAGCGTGGTGCCAGCTCGGAACCGGCACTCCTAGGCACCGACTCCTAGGCAAATCGTGACGGGCACCATCCACGCCGCAGGCGCTAGATTGAGTGTCAAGCGAGGAATGAAAAGGAGACCGTGCTAAATAACTTACTTTTGCGACTTGGATGATATCAGATGATAGCAATTATAGATCCACGAACACTAACTGATAACATAATTAGGATGAAATTAATACAAACACCGACTTCTCTGATATTACTCAGGATAGCCAGACGGAACTGAGCAAGATGAACTCATGAAAAACTGATGAATGCATCTCTTAAATAACAGACATTGCCTGGCAATCCCTGAGTACATTGAACCCCATGAAACTTGAAGATAACCAAGGAGTTGATATTAAATCTATAACAATTGCGAATTTGATGATGTCAGAGGGTGGAAGCCTTAGTCCTACGTAAGTACATTTACTAACTTTAAAAAAAGGATGCTATTAAATGCATAGCAAGACTACGTCTTCGAGCTCAAAATTTTGATTTTGAATGTAATAGGAAGGCCTCTCGTTATAGTAGAACTTGTAGCTGCTTTGATATGGTGGTTGATGGTAGAACGGTGGTAGAAGATGAATTGCATTTCATGTTAAAATGTTATTTACACCGGTATGTCTGCCATGTTGACTTTCGCCGGAAGGGTCTTCTTAACACCACGCCCCTCGAGGCGTTATACATCTTTCCTTTTTCCAAGCACCAGCAGAGCTGATACACTGATACATACAAGCACCCTCAGCGCTGACACTTGAAGCACCATCAGTGCTGACAAGTTCAAGAACCATCAGTGCCAATCAAATGAAGTGAAGATAAATTAAAGCTGCTTGAATCAAGCACCAGCAGAGCTGATACACTGATACATACAAGCAATCTCAATGCTGACAGTTGAAGCATCAGTGCTGATCAGATTCAAGCATAATGTCAGCTTGCGACTGTGCCGAACTCGCTGTCAAAATGAAAGGCAAGAAGCAGAAAGAAATATGAAGACGGTAAGAAAAGAAATGAGTGGAAAAAACGAATACCGGTGCACGGAAAAGATAAGTAAAAAACTACACCAAGTTTTAGGCACAAATCCAGGCCAAAAGCAAAATTTGTTCAAATACCCCCTCCGATTTAGATTTTGGTCGATTTAACTTTTGCTTCTGGTCCAATTCCCCCCCCATCAAAATCGATTTTACAGTGTGAACACGTCGATGTTAGGGAAGAGCAAAATCGGACAAAAATAGGCCACACCAAACGCTTAGCGCTTCCTATGCTGTGCCATCTGCGGCACCGTGGGAGGACTCCAGTTCACCCACAAGTTCAAGAGAAGACCTCCATCTCCTCCGTACTCGCTATCATTGGACTCTCATCAAGCCTTACCTCCTCCTCGTATACCAATTTGAAGAAAACGAACACTTCGAGTAACCTGACATATCAACAACCGACTTAGCGGTATCGAGGCACCGTATCAAGGGGGGTCACGGGGGGTCACGGTCACGCCCAGGGTCACGCCAGGGGGTCACGCCCAGAGGGCAAGAGTCCTTGTAATCTTCTTCTACAACCCTCAAGAAACCACCTCCCCAAACATTCATACACACCTTTCCCACCCTTTCTTCCCTGATTTCCCCTTCCTCCCCTTCTTATCCGACACCACCAGCATCTTCTTGACGCAGCTGCAGCTTCCGGGAGATCTCGCAGGAGCTGGTGCAGCCTCTCGACATCTCTCAGGCAGTCGTTTTCGTCCCTGCTGTCCACTTCCTCCTCCCTCTTTTGCACCTGAACGAGGTGCCTGCACGAGGTCGCACAAATTCCTAAGCCTGCGCGAGGTTCTGCACCTGTACAAGGTATCGCACGGCCCCACATCCTGCTCGAAGAGCCTTGCACGAGCTCGAATAAATGTGCAGCTGCAGAGAGCCACGAGCACTACCACCAAAGCTACACAGCGCCTAGCCACAGCAATGTAGCCACACACACACGCACACACGCCACACACCACACCATAGCATAACACACACACGCACGCACAATGTGATGTCAGTCGACTCCTCTCATAGAGGGGAATCTAAAGATGGGCTTTTCAACTGATTTGGCCCAGGAGAAAAAAGTGACAAAAACGGTATTGACATATCCCGCCCCCTCACGCACCCCACCCCCCTCCTTTGAATCACTGTACCTCACCAACCGTTGGGCCAAAACGAAAAAATAATGTTGATGTTGCAGGCCTAGTAGTGAAAACTACCATGTTTTCCCATGATCAATTCTGCACCGCTGGTGCTGCACTTCATGAATCGATTGAAATAGGGAATTGACAAAAAAAACTTTGTGGGTGTTCTAAGTAGGTTCCCATTTCATGCAACTTCCACTGTCTAATTATATTATCAGTAAGTGAGGAGGTTTGTTCCTTCTAGTGTGGAGATAGTTTTTTTTCTTTTCAATTCATTGAAGCCCCCCCCCCCCCCCCCCCCCCCCCCCCCCCCCCCCCCCCCTACAATGAGAAAATAGCAATTGATTTTCATGAAATGACCCCGGGCCGGGGGGCATTGATCACAAATTTACGGATACATCTTTCTGTATAATACCTTAAGAGGCAGTGCGGGATATTTTTTTGTTCGTTTCTTCCTGGAATGAATGGAAAAAGAGTTTCAGGCACACAAAAAAACATTCAGGAGGACACACATAAACTAGGAAGTAAGAAAAACAAGCTGCAATATATGCATGTTAGCATGTAGACGTGCTTGTGTGGCTACACTGCTTTGGGGGCTGTGGGTGTGGGTGTGGGTGTGGGTGTGGATGTGGGTGTGGGTGTGAATCCAGGCCCTGGGAAGACAGAGGCAATTTATGGTCCACTTTTGTGAAACTACGCCATATTGGGGGTTTTGCAACTGTGTGGCTGTGCAACCAGGGTACTACATTTTGTCAAATTGGTCAGCGCTTCTCTATCTGTCTCAGTCCACATTCTGCTTCTTTGTCTCTGTCTCAGCGTCTCAGTCTACTTATCTGTCTCTTTCTCTGTGTCCCAGCCTGCTTCTCTGTCTCTGTCTCTGTGTCTCAGTCTACTTCTCTTTCTCTGTCTCAGTGTTTCAGTCTGTTTCTCTATCTGTCTCAGACTCAGTGCCTTAGTATGCATCTCTGTCCCCATCTGAGTGTTTCAGTCTGCATCTCAGTCTCAGTCTCTGTGTCTCAGTCTGCTTCTCTGTCTCTGTATCTGTCTCTGTGTCCCAGTCTGCTTCTCTGTCTTTGTCTCAGTATCTCAGTCTGCTTCTCTTTCTATGTCTCAGTGTCTCAGTCTGTTTCTCTATCTGTCTCAGACTCAGTGACTTAGTATGCTTCTCTGACCCCAGGGTGACTATAGCTAGCTCCGGCTTACGCTGTGGTGTCCTTAACATCACGTCCTGTGAGTAACTGTATTACACGGATGTAACAATTTCAATTTCAATTCTCTGTCCCCATCTGAGTGTTTCAGTCTGCATCTCAGTCTCAGTCTCAGTATCTTAGTCTGCTTCTCTATCTGTCTCAGTCTTAGTGTCTCAGTCTGCTTATCTATCTCTATCTGTCTCAGTCTCAATGTCTCAGTTTGCTTCTCAGTTGCAGTCACAGTTTCTCAGTCTGCTTGTCTATCTGTCTCAGTCTCACTTCTCATTCTACTTCTATGTCTCTGTCTCTGTGTCTCAGTCTGCTTCTTTGTCTCTGTCTCTGTGTCTCAGTCTGCTTCCATGTCACTGCCACTGTGTCCCAGTCTGCTTCTCTTTCTCTGTCTCAGTGTCTCAGCCTGCTTCTCTATCTGTCTCAGTCTCAGTGTCTTAGTATGCTTCTCTGTCTCCATCTGAGTCTCAGTCTCAGTCTCAGTATCTTAGTTTGCTTCTATATCTCTCTGTCTTAGTGTCTCATTCAGCTTAGCTATCTCTATCTGTCTCAGTCTCAGTGTCTTAGTTTGATTCTCTGTCCCCATCTGAGTGTTTCAGTCTGCATCTCACTCTCAGTCTCAGTATCTTAGTCTGCTTCTCTATCTGTTTCAGTCTTAGTGTCTCAGTCTGCTTCTCTTTCTCTGTCTCAGTGTCTCAATCTGTTTCTCTATCTGTCTCAGCCTCAGTGTCTTTGTCTGCTTCTCTGCCCCCATCTGAGTGTTTCAGTCTGCATCTCAGTCTCAGTCTTGGGATCTTAGTCTGCATCTCTATCTGTCTCAGTCTCAGTGTCTCAGTCTGCTTCTCTGTCTCAGTATCAGTGTCCCAGTCTGCTTCTCTATCTCAGTCTCAGTGTATCAGTCTGTTTCACTATCTATATCAGTCTTAGTGTCTCAGTCTGCTTCTCTATCTATCTCAGCCTCAGTGTCTACAGTCTCGCATCTATTTGGTCTCAGTAACAGTGTCCCAGTTGCGTCTCTACATCGTATCAGGTCGCAGTCTTGTTTCTCTATCTATCTCAGTCTCAGTTGTATAAGTGCTGAATCTATTCAAGTATACAGTGTCCAGCGGATTCTATACGATTAAGTCTCTACAAGTGTTTGTTGCAAAAGTAAGATGTTATATCATGGATAACGTGGCTGGAGGCTAAATGGACTTGCTCAACCGTATATCCGGGCTTAGAAGAAAAACGCACTGATGAACGGAACCGCCAAAACAAGTCGTTTTACAAAAAAAAAAGACCGACGGGGGCCCTGATGTTTCGTCTACAGTTGATATTTAATTCTCATATCTACAGTATTATTGGGTTTGTTTAGTTCAGGTCAATTCTAGTAGCGACTTGGTTTGAATGAGTTTGGATGGGTTTGTTTTTGATGGGTTTGCGGTTTTGTTTTTGTATGGTTTGATGGGTTGTTTTTGATGGGTCTGATGGGTTGTTTTTGATGGGTTTGATGGGTTGTTTTTGATGGGTTTGATGGGTTATTCTTGATGGGTTTGATGGGTTATTCTTGATGGGTTTGTTCATTCAGGTCAATCTAATTCTACATTCTGCTTCTATGCCTACTTTTACTTTCCTTGAAATATATAGGGACCGGCAAATCTGGAAGAGACCGACAAGGGAAATGCCAGAAACGCCAGGAACACCAGAAACATCAGTAACGCAACGAACTCAACACACCACACCAAATACACACCACAAACACCACCACCGCCCAAACACCACCACACGTATGTAGCGAACGGCAAATCATATGCTGTTGACCAAAGACTAGTATGATATCATATGATATCATACAGAAATCATATGATATGATGCCCCAGGCCAAAGTTACTTAGCTAGACCGCCGTCATCATATGATATCATATGATGTTATGATATCATATGATATCATATTGCCTACCCCTAGAAATGTAACATATATACATTGTACCCTTTCATGCTTGTAGGTAAGTGCGCATCTCTATATTCGTAGAGGGGAGTAGTATACTAGTCTATACCAGGGTTCTACTAAACGCGGTGCCGCGCTGCCTTTTTGAGCCCCTCTGCGCGTTTCGCACAGTTGTTTTGACCCCCTGTGGCCCTTTTAGTGCAAAAAGCGCACAGTTTTTGCGCTTTTTGCACTAAAAAGCGCTGACCAATTTGAAGTTGGTGGGCTTTAAGCGCTGACCAATTTGGCAAGAAGTAGTACCCTGGTCTATGCTGGCCGACGGCATTGACTTGACAGACTTGGGTTTTCAGGTCCAACCACATGGTCAACCTCTGGTGCTTTTCAACACCTCTTCTTCTTTCCAACCATCAGTGTTTCTTTTCTCGACGACGCGTCGCCATTCCGTCGAATGCTGCACCCCCAGGACCCCTCGATACCGGAACGCGCTGCCCTCCTGACCCCCCCAGGCTCCGCGCTCCGCCATACGATGGCTACGCAACTATCCTGAAATCAGGGTTGAGTAGCCCAAGTAGCCACTCAACCTGGACAGCAGAAATCTGAAATAAAAGACACTGCCCGCCATCACGAGTAGTTCACTAGTTGGGGTCGGGGACCTTGGGTTGTAGATTGGTTGGTTGGCTGGTTGTAGATTGGTTGGTTGGTGTGTGTAGATTAGGCTTGGGGTTGAGGGCCTCCTCCTCGGCAGCTGCTGCTTCTTCCTCAGCCCTAGAAACGTTTTTCTGCTGTTGGGATACTTTTGGGGCTTGGTTAGGTTTTGACTGTTGGGTTGAATGTTATGTTCGTATGTATAGATTGGGCTTGGGGTTGGGGACCTCCTCCTCCAAAGCTGCCTCTTCTTCCTCAGCCCGAGCAACGTTTTCTTGCAGTTGGCATGAGTTGGGTTATGTTGGATTTTGAATGGTTCGTTGAATGTTCGGGTTGGGATGTGTGGATTGGGCTTGGGGTTGAGGACCTCCTCCTCCGAAGCTGCCTCTTCTTCCTCAGCCCGAGCAACGTTTTCTTGCAGTTGGCATGAGTTGGGTTAGGTTGGATTTTGACTGGTTCGTTGAATGTTCGGGTTGGGATGTGTGGATTGGGCTTGGGGTTGGGGACCTCCTCCTCAGAAGCTGCCTCTTCTTCCTCAGCCCGAGCAACGTTTTCTTGCAGTTGGCATGAGTTGGGCCCTTTCACTAGTTGAGCCATGATTGATCAGATTCTCGCACTTATGTTTCTTTAGGTAAGCCGCCGACAAATTATTTACATACAAATTTACATACAAATTTACATTCAAATTTACATTCAATTTTTATTTACCTACAAATTTACCTACAAATTTTGTTTTAACAAAACAAAACCCACAAATGGTTTAGCCTGGTTTAGACCAGAGGAGCAAAACGATACAGAAAAATCATGTTTTGGCCGGATGTTTTGCCTGTGTCGGCCAAAAATAAAAATCGAATCATGCAAACGAAACTGATTGAAGATGAAAGTTTGGACCCAACAAGGAAACGCGAAATCTGGTGGTAGCTTGTCCAGTTGAGGTAGGAGACCGCTCCCCACCCCGACGACGGGCTCCCTCATCACCACGCCCCACCAGGCGTTATTATTAATGAGCGCTGATGACGAATTCGTGCTTAAACGATTGTTTGGGGTGCAGTTCATCAGTGCTTTTTCTTTAATAGCCCTTCCTATACGGTTTGGCAAGTTTGGGCCCAACAAGAAAGTTTGGACCCGACTAGGAAACGCGAAATCTACATAACAAAACAAATTGAATCATACAAAATGAAATCCGACTGAACCATAGTCGTACTAGATTGGCCTGAATAAACAAACCCATCAAGAATAACCCATCAAACCCATCAAAAACAACCCATCAAACCCATCAAACCAAAGTCGAACCAGATTGGCCTGAATAAACAAACCCATCAAGAATAACCCATCAAACCCATCAAAAACAACCCATCAAACCCATCAAACCAAAGTCGAACTAGATTGGCCTGAATAAACAAACCCATCAAGAATAACCCATCAAACCCATCAAAAACAACCCATCAAACCCATCAAACCAAAGTCGTACTAGATTGGCCTGAATAAACAAACCCATCAAGAATAACCCATCAAACCCATCAAAAACAACCCATCAAACCCTACAAAAACAACCCATCAAACCCATCAAAAACAACCCATCAAACCAAAGTCGTACTAGATTGACCTGAATAAACAAACCCAAATAATACTGTAGAATTAAATTATCACTGTAGCCCGAACTCAGGGCCCCCGTCGGTTAAACGATTGTTTGGGGTTCAGTTCATCAGTGCTTTTTCTTTTTAAGCCCTTCCTATACGGTTGGGCAAGTCCCTTTAGCCTATTTGGCCTACCCCTGGACTGTAACATACATACATACATACATATACAGATATTCACATGAAGCATGCTGGATTTATGAAACATGTCCTAGGAGTGAAGCGATCTGTCCCCCAACACATAGCTTTGAAAGAAACAGGTCAATTACCAATTCACTATTACTGGAAACATACATAAACTCATCAAACCTAAACCCATCAAACATAAAACCATCAAACCTAAACCCATCAAACCTAAACCCATCAAACCTAAACCCATCAAACATAAACCCATCAAACATAAACCCATCAAACCTAAACCCATCAAACCTAAACCCATCAAACATAAACCCATCAAACCTAAACCCATCAAACCTAAACCCATCAAACCTAAACCCATCAAACCTAAACCCATCAAACCTAAACCCATCAAACCTAAACCCATCAAACATAAACCCATCAAACATAAACCCATCAAACCTAAACCCATCAAACATAAAACCATCAAACCTAAACCCATCAAACCTAAACCCATCAAACATAAACCCATCAAACCTAAACCCATCAAACCTAAACCCATCAAACCTAAACCCATCAAACCTAAACCCATCAAACATAAACCCATCAAACCTAAACCCATCAAACATAAACCCATCAAACATAAACCCATCAAACATAAACCCATCAAACATAAACCCATCAAACATAAACCCATCAAACCTAAACCCATCAAACCTAAACCCATCAAACCTAAACCCATCAAACCTAAACCCATCAAACATAAACCCATCAAACATAAACCCATCAAACCTAAACCCATCAAACATAAACCCATCAAACATAAACCCAGCAAACATAAACCCAGCAAACATAAACCCATCAAACATAAACCCAGCAAACATACCTGCAGGTACCTCCCGAACGCTACACACATGGCAGAAACAGCGGCGTGGAAAGGGCTCAATGGGGCTCGGCGTGTCATCAAACCCATCAAAAACAACCCATCAAACCCATCAAAAATAAACCATAAAATGACATCAAGAAACCTAACAACCATAAAATATCAATCACACAAAATAATACACACAATCAACCCATCTAAAATAACGCCATCAAACCCAATCAAAAAATAACATAAATGATCAAAAAACAAACCCATCAAAATAACCCATTCACCTATCAAAATAAACCCATCAAAACACAATCAAACCCATCAAACAATAACAATAAAATGAATCAAACCCATCAAAATAACGCATCAACCCCTCAAAACAACCCATCAATAACCCCCCACACACACCACGCACACCAACCACAAACCGACACAGACCACCACCACACACACACAACACACAAAACACCACCCTACCCTCACACACACCACAACACACCACACACACCCACCACACACGCACCCACAACCTCCCACCCCCCCCCAACCCCCCCATACACGACCAACCCTACACCACACACCCCCCCACAACACCACACACACGCACAACAACACCACAACATCAGACACCACACCACACAAAACACACATGACCACCCCCCCGCCCACCACGGCCCCCTCACCACTGACCCCCCCCCACCACCACACACCTCCCATCCCCCCCCCCGCACACCCACCACACACACACACACAACACACACCCCACCACCACCACCACCACCACCACCACACACACACACCACACTGCAATATGGCCTCCAAGCAGTAGTCCGACCTCCAGCTCCCGGGGGAGCCTGACTGAGTGAGCGCCTCGATGCAAATGGAGCCGCCGGCAGTGACGTGGCCAGTGTACATGTGGCAGCGCGGGCGAACCATACGCAGAAAGAAAGGGCTGGTGGGGTAGTCATCGGGAAAGCTGACCTCTAGAAGGAGGCTGCCATGGCGCGGGCCACGCTGGCGCATAATCGCTTGGAGGTCTTGGTTCAGGGCCCTGCCGGCTGGTGTGGCCTCGTCGAAGTTTGAGGCTTCCAGGCGCAACAGCATCGCGTTGTCATTCACCATCTCGAGGTGGGAGAGCTGAGGGAAGTGGCCCGCTGCAATCTGCTTGTGCAAGGCCTTAAACTCTGCGGCCACACGCCGAGCCCCATTGAGCCCTTTCCACGCTGTTTCTGCCATGTGTGTAGTGTCCGGGAGGTTTCTGCATATATTTTTGATGGGTTTGATCATTTGATGGGTTTGATGACACGCCGTGCCCCAGTGAGCCCTTTCCACGCCGCTGTTTCTGCCATGTGTGTAGTGTCCGGGAGGTACCTGAAGATGTTTTTGATGGGTTTGAAGGGTTATTTTTGATGGGTTTGATCAGGAGGTGTCAAGGCCTCCAAAAATTTCATTCTCCCGATTGATTTTTTCTGATAATGGGGCTGTAATCGCATGTATCATTGCGATATTATGAGACATTTTTCAGGTCATTTGAGCACCTCATTTAGGGGGGTGGGGGGGGGGGGGGGTCAGCCCTCCTCAGTTTTTTTTTCAAACTTTTTACTCAGAGCCTCCAATGG
The DNA here is from genome assembly GCA_013435795.1 of Chlamydomonas sp. ICE-L. Classification (NCBI taxonomy): domain Eukaryota; kingdom Viridiplantae; phylum Chlorophyta; class Chlorophyceae; order Chlamydomonadales; family Chlamydomonadaceae; genus Chlamydomonas; species Chlamydomonas sp. ICE-L. Next base: position 9,664,026 of record JACBWV010000552.1, read on the forward strand.
GCATTTGAGACCCACCCTGGTAGGCCTTGGTAAGGGCAGTCCATTGGCACCACTTTGGACTTATGCAATAAGTATTCTACCTGGGTGGGTGAATGCAATAAGTATTACCCCTTGGGTGGGTGGGGGGTGCACTGGGGTCAGCCTTCCTCCGTTGTTTTCAACTTTTTACTCAGATTCCAATGACATTGAGTCCACCATGAGTAGGCCTTGGCAAGAGCAGTCCATTGGCACCACTTTGGACCTTATGCAATAAATATCTACCCTTGGTGTGGGGTGGGTTGTTGGGTGTGAATGGGGTTGTGAACAAATGACATTTTGACTTACCAGGCAATCCCTGTGTGGGAATTCGAGGATGCCATTATGTTGCGCCATACTGTAAACCCCCACAATCCATATCTAATTTTTTTTTAAAGCGGGTTATTTTCGATTTTTAAAGGGGGGGGGGGGGGGGGGGGGGTCAGCCCCCCTCAGGTTTTTTAGGGATAGGTGTTCCCCCTTTTTTTTTTTACTCCCGGGTG
>JACBWV010000552.1:9665043-9768221 GCA_013435795.1 Chlamydomonas sp. ICE-L
TTCCCGCTGTGGCCCTGGGTCCCATTGCAGAGGACAGATCCACTCACTGAAGGACCAGTCTTTGGGAGGTAGGCCCTAGGCCGGTTAAACCCCTCTCCCCTTCCTGCCCTTCACCCCCAAGGCACCCCCAAAGCTGCCCTCATCACCCTCGCAAAGAAACCTCGAGAAAGCATGGTTACGGCAGGATTTGAGGAGAAGCTGATCCTAGCAAAGCCTCCCCCCCACCAGAGAGCAAGAGCTCTTGGATCAGGCTGGTTTGGTCTTTGGGAGGACTCCAACTGGACCAAAAAAACATGGGGTCTCCCCTCCATGATTGATACTGAGGTGAACTTCTTGACTCTGTGCGCCAAGCACGGCAGGCCTCTTACCAACTATTTATGCAACCAAAGCCCAGTTCCCACATTTGTTGCCAGGTTATAAAGAGGAACGTGTGCTTGGGCCATGCTGGGGAGCATCTACCCCCCTTCCACCTTGGACACTAACACTAGCACTAACCATGACATGCGAGGCATCCGTGGTCTTGAATCCCGGATGGATCCGCCTCCGCAACAGAGGAGAGCGCGAGTTGTCACCCCTATTCCAGTACAATCCCCCTGAAGACTCCCACAGGAAGCTGGGTGGGATTACAACGACTGTCCGGCCTCCCTTCCAGCCCCAGGGAGAGAACTGCTAAAGAAGACGAACCTCATATCTCCTCCTCACGTGCAGCTTTTTGCAGGTGGGGACACCTCGCTGACACAGGACTCTCCCCCGTCCCTTTTTATAACCATCCTAATGCGCCGAGTCTGCTTCATGGCACAATGGGCTGCAATGTCGTTCCTTGGTCATGTAGCAGGACGAATTCAACGGTTCAACCAAGACGACCCCCTCCATTCGCTCTGCCCCGCCTTACTCTCTTGATAGCTGCACACTGCTGACCAACAATGTTCTCACGCTCTTCTTGGTAATGCTGCTGTATTCTGCCCCTGTCAAGACTGGCTCCTTTTCCCTTGAGACCTCACGGGGGGCAGCGCCTTCCTCCTGCCCTACTCTTCCTCCTCGACTGACGATCCTACACCCTTTGGCCGGGACACCCCTCCTCCCTCACCCTAAGGTTGTGGTGCTCCTCGTATAACCACCCGTTGGGTTCGCGGATATGCGAGGTCCGTTGTCCCGTGCTGACAGACTGGACCATCTGAGCCCCTTCACCACAAGGCTATTCGCCTTGTCCCTTGGCCACCTTCCCCAAGCCAATCTCGACCAGGGACTGGATCCGCCCAGAACGACGATCTTCGACACGTTTTGACCTAATGGCGCCTTCTGCAAGATGTCGGCGTGCCTAGGATTGCTTCTCTCACAGTGGCTTCCTTTGCAAGTTCATGGGCACCCCCCCGACTTTTTGCACCAGATTGGGAGGTTCACTCTGGTGACCAGGGACCTGTACCCGCACCATGAAATGAAATCCCCATTGGCCCCACGCGCTCCCTACATCCCAGACCCAATCCCAGAACCCAGCCCAAGCAGCCCTAGTTCTAGCGTTGATCTAGACCTGCCCCAGAGATCCAGCCATTACCGGATCTAGGACCTTGCTCTAGACCCTGACCCAACACCAGCCATTCCAGCTCTAGAACCCTGATCTAGACCCTGACCTAGTGTCCAGCCCAAGCCCGCTCTAGGCCCCGATCTTGACCTCTCCTAGATCCGGCCCAAGACCCAAGATCAAGACCCTGCCCCAGAGGATCAGGTTCCAGATTTGGACACAGAACACTACAACGTTCCAGATAGGTGGCTAATCTGGACCAAGATCAAGGTCCAGATCTGCGCTAAGATCCAGATCAAATCTAATCTTTGATACTGTCCTGGTCGTTCATTCCGTTGTACATTCGGCCAGACCATCTTTAGGTTTCGCTTTGCTTCTTCAGTTGTCTTTCTTCTTTCTGGTTGCATCCCTGCTTTGGCTTTTTTGCAGTTCATTCCTTTCTCCCTTAGTTTGCTTCCCCTGTTCAGTTTTCCACCCTTAGTTGCCTCGCTTATTTCCCCCCTCAGTTGCCTCCTCAGTACCCCCCCCCCCCCCCCCCCCTCCCCCACTTTTTTCTCTTAGTTTCCTCCATAGTTTTCCTTTAGCTCCTCCTTAGTTTGCATCTCATTTCAGTTTCTGTCCGGTGCCTGTTGAGGTGCAAGTGACAATGTTTTGGCCCCACTTCATCGGTTTCTTTTTATTAAGTAGCTAACCCCCTTCTCTTTGGCTTTCTGTTTTTTGGCTCTTTCCCTTGCCTCTCTCGGCTTGTTTGTCTTCTGATCCTGTCTTCTTTGTCCTTAAATCGCCCAGGTTGGTGTACCGTCCCTTAGGGGCTGTCCCTTAGGCCGTTCTTGGACTTTTTTCTTTGTACTTCCTCCTTGGTCCACCAAAGGGCTCTAGGTTTTATCAGTTGACGGCCCGTTTCTGGTTCCCCCCTTGTAAAAAAAAAAAAAAAAAAAAAAAAAAAAAAAAAAAAAAACGTTTGTAGGGGAAGGCGGACTTTTGAGTTCGTTCTTGTCTTTGAGCAGTTTTCTCTACGCTGGGGGGGCTGACGGGAGGGGCGGGAGGACCGTTGTAAAGGTCCAAACCCCAAGCGTTTCTCTGTGGGAGGGTCTTCAGGGGGAGGGGGACGGAGTGGGACTGGAATAGGGGTGACAAACGGCGCGTCTCTTGTTGATGAGGCAACCATCGGGGATTCAAGGGACCACGGAGGCCCCTAAGGTCAGGGGTAGTGCTATTAGGGTTGAGCTGTCCAAAGTTTGGGAGGGGGGTAGGATGAATGCTCCACAGCCTGGGCCCAAGCAGCACGTTCTCGGTTTTATTTAACCTGGCACAAAATGGTTTTAGAGAATGAGAGAAAACGGGGTGTGTTGCATTGATATGTTGGTGATTGAAGAAGGGGCGCGTTGCTGTTGAGCGACAACAGAAGAGTTCAAGAAAGGTCACCTTCCAAGTTATCATAGGGGGGAGGTGGAGACCCCCATTGATGTCCTGTTGGGTCCCAGTGGGGGGTTCCTCCCAAGACCAACCAGCCATGGTTCCAAGAGCTCTGCCCCCACCCCTTGGTGGGGGGGGAAGGCCTTGCTGGATCAGGCTGCTCATCAAAGTCTGCCCGGAACCCATGGCTCTCGAGGTTTCTTGCCGTAGGGTTGAGGGGGTTATGGAGGGAACAGCGATTGGGGGGTGTCCTGGGGGGGGGAAGGGCAGGAAAAAAGGTGAGGGCGAGAGGGTGTGTTGTGTGTTTGTAAAAAAACCGGGCCAGGAAGGGCCGACCCTCCAAAAAGGGACAGGTCCTTCCAGTGAGGGGATCTGTCCCCTCTGCAAGGGGGGGGGGACCAGGCAAGAGAGGGGCCACAGCGGGGGAAGAAAGAGCTTCCATTTTGGGAGGGTGGAAGTTTCAGGAAGGAGGACAAGGCATCCCGCCAGGGGTTTCTTTCTGGCACGAGGGAGGGAGAGGATTGAAGGTCAAGGGTCTTTGGACAGGCAGCGGGAGGGGGGAGGTAGGTGAGCTCGTTGTTGAATTGAGGCTGAGCGGATGGTCCTTGAGACAGGTGCACGAGGAGTTGCTTCGGTGAGGGGAGGAGCACTTGGTGTTTGAAGGTGAGGGTATGGGAAGGAAAGGGAGGGGTGGTGTTCTGGTTGGAAGGGTTTCTAGAAGGGATATGGATTGGGGGACTGCTTAGGGCGGAAGGGGGCTGATTTTTTTTGAAGATTTTTTGTTATTAAATGTCTACGACATAATGTTCAGGAACGGGAAGGAAGGAAAGAAAAGGGGGGAAGGGGGGAAAAAAAAAAGCCTCGCCACTTCCCGGGCCAAAAAGGTTGGTGGTGATTTGAGGCGATGGGTCCCAAAGAGAAGACGGGGCTGTAACAAGGGGTGGCGTAACCACGGGCACATTGGTTATCCACTTGCCTGGACCCTGGGGAGGAAAGGCGCACAGGCCCGAGGAAGGGAAGGAACCACGAGAAAGAACGAGAAATCTCGTGACAGGTAGTAGTTAGTAGAGAGTTTTTAGAAAGCTTAGAGTGATTGCCACCAGGGGTGAACCCTTGTGGCAACTTGAAGAGGAGGGCCCTTTTTTTTTTTCTTTTTTTTTTTTTAGAAAGGGGGGAAAAAACCAGGAAAAAAAAAGGGCGCCAACTGATTAAAAACTAGGCCATTTGTTGACCAGGAGAAAAAAAAGAAACAAGGACCAAGAAAAAAAAGAGAAAAAAAGGGACAAGAAAACGGCTAAGGGGAAAGCTAAGGGACGGAACCACCCTGGGCGACGGTCGTTACGGGACAAAAGTGAGGAACGGGGAAACAAAAGAGGGAAAAAAACAAAAAAACCAGAGAGGGGGCAAGGGGGAAAAAGAAGAACGCCAAAAAAACAAACAGGAAGCCCAAGAGAGAAGGGGTACGGACACTCTACTAAAAAGGAAAAAAAAAAAAAGGACCTATTTGAAAGAAGGGGGGGGGGGGGGGGGCCATCCATAAACATTGCAAAACTCTAAACCGTCACGGATTTTCAGAAGGGATAAAGAGGAGATAGATGGGCAAAACTAAAAGGGGGGGGGGGAGGACTACTCTAAAAAAGGGAAAACTATGCGAGAAGAAAAAAAAACTAAGGGGAGAAAAAATAAGGGGGGGTGGAGAGGGGCGGGGGGGGGGTGTGGAGAGGGGGGACTAGGGAGGGTATGGGGGGGACTATCGGAGTGGCCAAACTGAGGGGGAAGGAAAATACTAAGGAGCCCAACTAAAGGGGGTGGGAAAAAACTGAAAACTGGGGGAAGCAAATAAGGAGAAAAGAAGAAGAAAGGGGAAAAACGCAAAAAAAAAGCCAAAAATGGCAGGGGGGGAGGGAAATGACAGGGAGGGCACAGAACAAAGAAGACAAAGACAACTGAAGCAAAGCGGAAAACCTAAAAGACTGGTCTGGGCAGGTACAACAGGAATGAAGACAGAGGCAGTATCAAGATCTAGATCTTGATCTGGATCTTAGCGCAGATCTGGACCTTGATCTTGGGCCAGATCTAGCCCCAGATCTGGAACGTTGTCGAGTGCTGTGTCCAAATCTGGAACCTGATCCTGTGGTCTTGGCCAGCATAGCAGCCGAGTGGGAAGCAAGATGGGGTACAGCAAGCCCTCCTCGATGAAAAGGAAGGACGGCTGTCCCGAAGCGGGGGAAGCGGTGTCCTGGACGTGGTGATTCCTCCTCCTGCAGGCTAGAGGTTGCAACAAAGGCATTGAGAGAAGATTGCAACTGCTGGCGGAGAGGCGCTGGTGGTGATGCAAAGTTAGCATGGAAGATGAACTTGGAAGCCAAGCATTGCATAGCAACAACCGGCTTGTGAATGCGTGGCGGACTATATGCAGAGTGGCCCCAGCACTTGCTGTCTGTACAATGCAGGCGCCAACCTAATTAGATTATGTGTATACCTCCTAGGCAGCTGCTAGTTTATAGGTCTGCTATAAGTAAAGCTGTCCAGCTGAATTATTGATGTGCTTAGATTGCGGGCACCTGCCTAGTAGGCGGATCTGCAGGGTTCAATTGCTGTGTTTAGATTGCAAGGTTGGCAGGCAATATGTAGAGCGGCTCCAGCACTTACCAACTGTACTTCGCAGGCGCCAACCTTATTATATTATATGCATAGCCGCTAGGCAGCTGCTAGTCTAGTGGACAGCTAAATGTAAAGCAGGTAAGCTGAATTATTTATGTGCTCAGATTGCAGGCACTTGCCTACTCTATTTATTTGCAGGGTTCAAGTACTTGGTTTAGATTGCACACGTGGCAGATGATATGTAAAGGCTGCTAAGAGTCTGTGCTGGTTGCTAAAGGAGTGATGCCCTGATGCACTAGCCTGTTACAGGAGTGATGCCCTGCAGTGTTTTAATCTTAGATCAGCAAGACCTTTGCGTGCATGCCTTTCCTTTTTTTCTGTGTTGCTCTTGGAGGTTACAGTGGTGTTTTGTTGGTTGGGGAGGAACAGTGTTGCTTGGAGGTGGGGGGTGGTGCTCGGAAGGCCCTTTGTCCTTTGTCCTCCTAGTAACTAGTTTGTGTTCCTCGTTCTTTTGTCCCCTAGTCTTTTCGTCTTTTGTCTTCAAATCTTTTGTCTTAGCGGTTTTTTGGTCCATGTCCTCTAGTCTTCTTCTTTGGTTTTTCTTCCTTGGTCACATAGGGCTAGGTTTTATCAGATGTTCCCTTACCTGGTTCCTCCCTATGTAAAAAAAAAAAAAAAAAAAATGTAGAGCCAATGATATTCTTGGTGCTTATGCCCAGAATTAATCATTTGACTATTTGAGTCACACTTGAATCTGGTTTGAATTGAAAAATTAAAAAAGGTAACAAGACCTTGAACTTGGTTATATGGCTACAGCCAGCAATTTGGCTGGCTGGAGCTATGTACCGGTCTGGTTTATAAGCCCTAGCAAGTATGATACTCCTGTTTTGAATTGTCACATGGTTTTACAGAAAACTTGGGCAGACTACTTTGTGAACATATAACGAGGAAATGTAACAAAAACATGTAAGCAAAAAGACGATTTGCCAACTGAATTTCAGATCTAATCTTGAGATAGTCAAACCCCTTTGCCAAGTTAGTTTTGCCATTCTTTTCTGTGACCCAGTTATAGGGGTAAAATGACATGTGCCAATACTTCATATTGCCAATACTTCCGGCGCGTACAGGAGTCTCCACATTGTATTCGTTACACGAGTCACCCATTCTGTATGTGTCATAAGTTTCCAGCATTCTATTTGTTACAAGAGTCGCCCGTATGAATGTATGTGTTTCACAAGTTTCCAGCATTGAATTCGTTATACAACCAAGCGTCCAAGCCGTATCTAAAAGTCATCTGCAGATGTCTCCAGCATTGTATTCGTTACACGAGTCAGCCGTATATATAGATGATCTACAGAAGTCTCCAACATTGTATTCGTAACACAAGTCACCTGTATGAATCTATATGTTTCAAAAGTCTCCAGCATTGTATTCGTAACACAAACAAGCCGTATCTAGAAATGATATACAGATGTCTCCGACATTGTATTCGTTACACCAGTCAGCCGTATCTATAGATGATCTACAAAAGTCGCCGGCATTGTATCCGTAATATGAGTCATCCGTATGAATAATATGTTTTAGATTGAATTCGTTACCACAGATTTGAACTTGGCTACACCTTCACTGTCTTCGGTAGTAATACACAGTTTTCAATCAAAAATCAAAATAAAAGCATACATCTGAAATATATATTAGATGCAATCTCTTCATACAATCATTCCGCATACATTTGACTTACCACGCATATACCGGTATAAAGAATAAGACTTATGTTCATGCATTGAAATATAGTAATGGTTGTTTTCCAGGTAGTTGTGGGCCAGTCTATTTTTATCAGATATTTGTCACTACCATACGAGCGGTTGACTGCTTTTTTTTTTTTTTTTTTTTTTTTTTTTTACAAAGGGGGGAACCAGGAAAAGGCGCAACTGATAAAAACTAGCCCTTTGTGACCAAGGAGAAAAGACCAAAGAAAAAGACAAGAACGGCTAAGGGACAGCTAAGGGACGGACACCACCTGGGCAACGTAAGGGACAAAGGAGGACGGTAACAGAAGAAAAACAAACCAGAGAGGCAAGGAAGAAGCCAAAAACAGGAAGCCCAAGAGAAGGGGCTAGGACTACTAAGAAAAAAGACCTATGAAGGGGGGGGCCATAACATTGCAACCTCTAACCGTCACCGGATCAGAAGACTGAAAGAGGAGATGCAAACTAAGGAGGACTAAAAGGAAAACTATGCGAGAAACTAAGAGAAAAAAGGGGGGGAGTGGGGGGGGGGGGGGGGGACTAAGGAGGCAACTGAGGGGGAAACTAAGGAGGCAACTAAGGGTGGAAACTGAACTAGGGGAAGCAAACTAAGGAAGAAACTGCAAAAACAAGCCAAAAGCAGGGAGGCAACCAGAAAAGAAGAAAGACAACTGGAAGTAAAGCGAAAACCTGAAAGACTGGTCTGGGCATGTACAACAGGAATGAAGACAGAGACAGTATCAAGATCTAGATCTTGATCTGGATCTTAGCGCAGATCTGGACCTTGATCTTGGTCCAGATCTAGCCCTAGATCTGGAACGTTGTCGTGTGCTGTGTCCAAATCTGGAACCTGATCCTGATCTGGGGCAGGGTCTTGATCTTGGGCTTGGGCTCGATCTAGGTCAGGGTCAAGATCGGGGCCTAGAGCTGGGGCTTGGGCTGGACCTAAGTCAGGGTCTAGATCAGGGTCTAGAGCTCGGGAATGGGCGGGGTCTGGGTCAGGGTCTAGAGCAGGGTCTAGATCCGGGTAATGGGCTGGATCTGGGGCAGGGTCTAGATCAGGGTCTAGAACTAGGGCTTGGGCTGGGTCTGGGAGTGGGTCTGGGATTGTAGGGAGCGCTGGGGCCATGGGGATTGTCATTTCATTTTTTTTTATAGTATATAAATGCGATTGGCACAGCAAAGGAAGTCCTACACAGATAGTCTGCTAGACTTGGCCTGGCATGAAGGAATCTCAACAGCATGGCTTGAAGGAATCTCCCCACTTCTGCATCTGCTTCAGAACCCTGCGGGGCACACACCAGGGGCGGGGCACACTTCGTACCGGTCGGACCCAACGCCAGTGTCCGCTGGTACGCATTCAAACTAGCACCCACAGTGGCAGTTGGGTGCGCTGCTCATGCTGTGGTTGATGAACTATCTCGAAAACTGTCCGAGAATGCTACTGGATAAAACAAAGTCTCTATTCAATCCTTTGCCAATAGCGATTGGTTGTCAGAGAGGGCTCCCTGCGAAAATGCGCATCGCTCTGGTGTCCAACCTCCGATCCCCTACCTCCGAAAAATCGCATCGCCTGCCGCGACTCAGCTATCCCAGCCTCCTGCACCTAAGGCTGGATCTTAATCTTAATTCGTTAGTCGTCTGCTGAAAACCCACCATGCCCATGCCTGTACTCTTGCCCATTCTCTTACTCAGTGAACCACCCCTCATCCACTTGGATTTCTTGCAGGCCAACAATAACCCCCCAGAAGCTGGCACCTTAGGTAAGAGGCTTTCATTCTACCGTCTTCCATAGGTCCATGAAGGCGAATTCAAAAGTCAAGCAAGCTCATGCCGCAATGCCATGCTTTACTTACCGCCCTGCCCTGATCTGGACCTTCTAGGCCGCACTCCCATCTCATGGCATGCACTACCATCCTCCCCATCTTGCAGAACCCTGCATACTGCCTTTCATTTCTCTCCAACGCATTCCCAGTTATGTTCATCACCGTCATGCCCCTTGCTGTGCTCCCTGACCTCCATTGCTCTCTAATGCATGCCCTGCTATGCTCATCACATCCCTGCCCCTTGCCATCCTCCCTTCCCTTCCTTGATCTCTAGCGCTTGCCCTGCTCTGCTCATCATCAACCTGCCCCTTGCCGTGCACCCTACCCTTCATTACTGCTTGCAATGTCCTCTAGTCTTCTTCTTTGGTTTTCTTCCTTGGTCACATAGGGCTAGGTTTTATCAGATGTTCCCTTTCCTGGTTCCTCCCTATGTAAAAAAAAAAAAAAAAAAAAAAAGGTGCTGCATACCTCTCACCTGATTATTGTGTTGTTGCTTATTGTCTCGCTGCTTGTAGCAGTTCTGTGTATAGCTTCATGCTTATTGTGGTGCTGCATATTGTCTTCCTGCTCGCAATGGTGCTGCGTACTGCTTACCTTATTATTGTGGTGTTACTTCTTGTCTTGCTGCTTTCAGCAGTGCTGGGTACTGCTTACCTGCTTATTGTGGTGCCGCATACTGCCGTGCTGCTTACAGTTGTGCTGTGTACTGCCTTCCTGCTTATTGTGGTGTTGCTTATTGTCTCGATGCTTGCAGCAGTGCTGCGTACTCCTTAATGCTGATTGTGGTGCTGCCCACTGTCATGCTGCTTGCAGTGGCGCTGCGTACTCCTCGATGCTTATTGTTGTGCTGCTTACTGTCTTGCTGCTTACAGTGGAGCTGTGTACTGCCTTCCTGCTTATTGTGGTGTTGCTTATTGTCTCAATGCTTGCAGCGTTGCTGCATACTGCTAAATGCTTATTGCGGTGCTGCTTACTGTCATGCTGCTTGCAATGGTGCTGCGTACTCCTTGATGCTTATTGTTGTGCTGACCACTGTCTTGCTGCTTGCAATAGTGCTGTGAACTGCCTTCCTACTTTTTTTTTTTTTTTTTTTTTTTTTACATAGGGAGGAACTAGGAAAGGGAACATCTGATAAAACCTAGCCCTATGGTGGTGTTGCTTATTGTCTCGATGCTTACAGCGTTACCGCATACTGCTTAATGCTTATTGTGGTGCTGCTTACTGTTGTGCTGCTTGCAATGGCGCTGCGTCTTCCTTCATGCTTATTGTTGCTTACTGTCTTGCTGTGACCAGTGGTGCTGTGTGCTGACTACCTGCTTATTGTGGTGTTGCTCATTGTATTGATGCTTGCACCAGTTCTGCGTACTGCTTACCTGCTTATTGTGTTGAATCTTATTGCTTTGATGCTTGCATCCGTGCTACGTGCTGCTTACAAGGTTATGCAGGTGCTGCCTGCTGTCTTGCTTCTTACAATTTTTTTTTTTTTTTTTAAGTTGTGAAAGGACTTTCACCCCAGGAGGTGGTGCCGCTTACTGCTTACTTTACTATTGTGGTGTTGCTTATTGTCTTGCTGCTTGCAGAGGTGCTGCGTACTGCTTACATGCTGATTGTGGTGTTGCTTACTGCCTCCCTGATTATTTTTTGCAGAGCAGCTTACTTCCTACCTGCTTCTTGTTGTGCTGCCTACTGTCTTACTTATTGCCTCAATGCTTCCACCGCTGCGTTCTGCAACCTGACTCACTATCTGACTCACAGCCTGTCTAACAACCTGACTTACTATCTGGCTCTTATTTATTTGCAGGGACCTGTGCTCTTATCGCTAGCAGGAATATTGCCCCCTCTCAATGCAGGTGTGGCACATTTTGCGACGTTGTATAGCCAAGGGAATTAATCAACTTATTAAATGGGCAACATTTGATTCATCGGGTACCTGACGCTCAACCTTCTAGGCCGGGCAGTTACCTGCTGGCAGCTTGCAAGTTGGTTAATCTGTTTTCACTGGGCCCTATTAGTGTTAGCAAATTCCTGCTTACCACCATAATCTCAAATCTTCTCGTTATGCCTGAAATGCAGTCAGACTCTGTTTGTACCTCAAGACGGCACACAGTTTGGCAACTTAGTAGAGGCCATGTTAGTGACATTGAAAACTATTTAGCTTGCAAGATGGTCAATATGCAATCACATTATTGTTATGCTTTATTACTAAATTGCCATGTGTAGGCACCTGAACTAGCTTGCAAGGATACAAATATGTATTCACCTGACCCGCATGCTTCTGAAACACACCTTCATAACTAGATACAAATCTGAATGGACCAGAACGAGCTTGCAAGCTAGTTCATCTGCATTCACCAGACTCTCAGCCTTCTGGGCGAGTCGGCAACATCTAGGCATCTGAACTAGCTATTGGTAACTATCTATATAATTATCAATTAGCTAACATAGCACCTGATTATCTGACTGGCTTGCGATTATATGTATGAATCTCCTTCCGTGTATTTTTTTTTTTTTTTTTTTTTTTACAAAGGGGGGAACCAGGAAAAGGCGCAACTGATAAAACCTAGCCCTTTGTGACCAAGGAGAAAAGACCAAAGAAAAAGTCAAGAACGGCTAAGGGACAGCTAAGGGACGGACACCACCTGGGCGACGTAAGGGACAAAGGAGGACGGGAACAGAAGACAAACAAACCAGAGAAGCAAGGAAGAAGCCAAAAATGTATGCATGTCTTGCAGGCCAAGAGGAGGGATGGATGTAATCGGAATGGCAAGATTGCTGGCATGAAGTAACTACAAATGCTGATGATGTACAGATATAGATTCAGCGAGGACGTAGAGAAATGATGATCGGGTTGACTTGCTAGCCCCCTTCCTTCCCTCTCTATGCGGTCGGTTGTACTTGCTAGTTTTCTTCTTTGACTCTCTATGTCGTCATGTGGCCTTTTTTTTTTTTTTTTTTTTTTAGTCCTCTTCCTTGACTCTCCCAGCTGTTGGTTTTCCTTGCTTGTCACATTCCTTGCCTAAGTGGTTAGGTTGCCACACCTCCGGCAGTTGGAGTACCTTCATGCCTCCTTCCTTGCCTCCTATTAGGTTGGGTATACCTTGGGTTATGCAGGCTTCATATTGGACTTGATCAGACTTGTCCTACATGCTATTGACATACATATTTGGTTGGATGCATAGAGATCCTTGTGATAGACACTCCGAAAAATATCGAATCTGACACATGGGGTCGTGGTATATGTAACAGCTCAGGATGCACTTAGCAGCCTGGGGGGTTATTCTAGTGGAACAGTCTACGTGATGTATGTTTATGTGTAAGTCGATATGCGTAAGCTAACAGAACAGTAGGGTGTTACCTAAGTAGGGGATGTAGAGTTGATCGGGTAGAACGTCTTCGTGGAATGAGTAGAAGGGTTCGTTCCGAGTAGCTCGTGTCTATGTGCGCAACGTGTGCGTTGTGAGAGATGAGGCAGTACATGGGTATGGTACTGTATCATGTGCGTTCGTCACGTGGCTTACGGGTGAGGTGTACCCGTATGCCTTGCTGGACGGCCAGAGTACCCGTACGTCGGGACATAACGGGCGTAACACGTGATTTCCATGCATCGACGACGTGAGGCGCACTTTTCTTGACCGCTTTGGCGAGTTCCCAAGTGTCTTGCTTAATACCGAAGTCTTGCCATCGGACTAAGTATTCGAGACGCCGTTTGCTGGAAGTGCCTATGACACGCGATTTCTCGCGCATGATGCATTGGATATTCCAAATCGGAGCGCCGTCGGAGTCAAACTCCAGCGGTTGTCCAACATGGACAACGCCATCGGAGCGCCAATGCTTTATCAAACCCACGTGAAACACGGGGTGGATACGCATCATCTTGGGCAAAGCCAAGCGGCACGCCGTGACCTGCCGGACGACTCTGGTGACCTCGTCGCGTGGACCAATGCATTCCGTAATCGTATAGGGGCCAACAAAACGAGGCGTAAATTTTGGTTTACCGGTTGCTTTGAACTTCATATTGCGGGTGGACAAGAGAACTTTATCTCCAAGGTTGAAGAAAACCTCCGTTCGTCGCTTATCGTAATGGGCTTTCTGCCGATCTTGAGCGGCTTGCATGCATGCCTTGCATTGATCTTGTCGTTCAATGTGATCGGCCCACCAATTGTTGGCAGCCGGACATTTTGATTCGACCTCCGCTCTAAGCGGCGTCGTAGGGTCGTAACCAAGGTACGCCCGAAATGGGGTGTTCTGAATGGACTCTTGGTAGGAATTGTTGATTGCAAATTCCACCAGCGCCAAGGACTTATCCCAATCGTCGTGGTATGGCCCCACGTAGTGGCGAATCATGTCCTCGATGACTCGGTTCATGCGTTCCGTCTGACCGTCAGTTTGAGGATGAAACGCCGTCGAAAACGCTTGTCGCGTGCCCATTAATCGATGGAGAGCCACGCCGAAATGCCCGGTAAATCGCGCATCGCGAACACTCAGCAGTTTCATTGGGATACCATGATAGCGGATGACACGATTCAGGTATAGGGAAGCGAATGCCTCTGCGTTTATCGTAGTGTGACAAGGTTTGATATGAACCATTTTCGACAGTTTGTCGACGAATACCGCGATGGCATCATGGCCAGAAGACGTAGGCGGGAGCGCCGTGATGAGGTCCGTGGAGACACACTCCCAGAATTTTTCAGGAATTTCCACGGGAACCATGGTACCGTTAGGTTTTGCGTTTCCGGGCTTGTTCGTTTGGCACTTATGGCACTGTTGGACGAATGCCGTAACATCTGCCGTGACTTTGGCCCAAGTAAAAGTGCGGGTGACCAACTCCAATGTCTTGGTGCGACCGCAATGGCCCATGTACATAGGGTCGTGAGCTTCGCGAATAATGTCCAGTCGAAGGGCTGCGTCAAGGGGGACACACAAAAACTCGCGTCCGTACTTGTTCTTCTTGAACCAGTAACCGTTCCTCGAAAACTTATCGCGAAGGCGCTTGCAGCCCGGCGTGAAGTTCAAGTCTCGTTTGTATCCAGCCAAAATTCGATCCATGATGGACGAAGAGGAGGGAGTCGACGCGGAGGGCGTATACCGACTGCGTCGTCGCGTTTCCTTGACCGGAACCGAAGGGACGAGGAGGACAGTTGGGGGGCGGGGAAGGATATCCACGACCGCGGGACCGGCTGCAATCGGGCGCTGCTTTCTCGATCGAGGCCTGCATTCGCTGACCAAGAGAGAGAAAACTAACAGCTGGTGTGCAACCGCGACGTCGGCGGGGGCGGAGAGGTTAGGATTGCGACTGACCGGGTCTGCCATATTATTGCGACCCGCGCAATATTCCCAAGTATAGCTGAAGGGCGCCAGGTCCTCCTGCCACCGGCCCATGCGTCGTGAAAGGACCGCCTTCGTGTCAAAATACGTGAGCGGATTGTGGTTTGTGACCAATGTCATGTGGGAACCTTCGAGGTAGCATCGCCACTCGGTCAACGCGTGAACAATTGCTAGCATCTCTTGTTCAGTCGTAGTATAGATCAGCTCCGCTGGGATATACTTCTTGCTGGCGAAGGCGCTTGGGTGTTTATCTTGCAAGAGCACCGCGCCGGTACCGAGCAAAGATGCGTCGGTAATGACTTCGAAAGGTTTGCTGAAATCCGGCAGCGCGAGGACTGGAGCGGATAGCAAAGCTTCCTTGAGGCCTTTGAATGAGACGAGATGTTCCTCTTTGAACAAGGGGCCGATTTCACCCTTGATGTTAGACAAGGTTTGAAGCGGGGCAGCGAGAGACGAATAGCCTTGGATAAATTTGCGAAAATAATTGCACAAACCGAGGAATGAGCCGATCTCTTTCGCCGCTTTCGGAGTAGGCCAGTCACGGACTGTGCTAACCTTGCGTGGATCAACTTTAATGCCGTCGCGTCCAATGTAATGACCCAGGAATTTAACTTCCGTTTGGTTGAATGAACATTTGGATAGTTTCGCGTAGAATTCGTTGTCCTGGAGGACGTTGAGAACTGTGGCCAAGTTGGCTAAGTGCTCCGCCGGAGTGCGTCCGTAAACCAAGATATTGTCCAAGTAGACCACGACGAACTTGTGCAAGTAGGGCGCGAATATCTGGTTCATGACCGCTTGGAATGTGGCCGGCGCATTTGCCAAACCCATCCCAAGGACTTTAAATTCAAACTGACCCATTGGGGTAGTGAACGCAGTTTTTGGCGCGTCCTCGTCCGAAATACGTATTTGGTAATAACCCGACGTGAGGTCTAGGGAACTGAACAAAGTAGCTCCACCTAGACGATCAATGGTCTCATCGATACGGGGAAGGGGATACCCATTTTTAATCGTGATGTTGTTGAGTGCTCGCCAATCGCAAACAACACGGTATCCTGTTCCACCCGGTTTCGCTATGATCGTAATTGGCGCACCGTACGGGGACGAGCTCGGGGCGATGGATCCTTGCTGCAACAGGTCGGAGACGTATTCTTCACATAGTAAAGTCTCCGCTGGACTCATGCGACGATTTCTGCGATATGGTGCGTAAGCATTGTCTTGCGTTTTGATGACGTGAGAAATAACTCGATGGTTAGGAGTCCCCATAGGCAAATTGTTGAAGACTTTGCGATACTGCCATAGGAGAGCGCGCAGGTCGTTGGCCGAGATGAGTGTTTTATCATTGTGGTCCCGTATGTTGTCGCGGATCCAATTTTCGAAATCCATGCTTGCCACCGGGGGACCAGGTAAAGGCCCGTCGGAAGGCAATAATTTTGTCAGCAATTTTGCCCGTTCATCGGCAGTTACGTTAGAAGCCGGTAAATCCGCTCGGGATTCACGGACATTGACCATGACATGGTTAGCGCCAGCTTTCAAAAGCTTTGCTGCCTTGCGACCAGTAATGACTGGGTCGTCAGTCGGCTTGCCCGAAAGTGCCATAGTGAAGAAGGAATGAGCCGTTTCGTCCCGCTGCCTGTTGATAGGTGTCAAACAGCAGCCGTACCGTTTGAGCGACAATGTCATGCGATCGTAGTCTAGGACGGCCTTTTTGTCGCGCATCCAGTCGGACCCGAGGATTAGGTCTAATCCACCGGGAAGTTTGTCGACGACATGGGCAAACACTTTGCCAACATATCGTTGTATGTGTATAGGGAGCAAGACCGTCCCGCGGATTTTGATAATCCCGTCGTTAGCGCAAGTGAATCCGTCGCGTTCGTTTTCCCAAGGGCGGATGTGCAAACCGAGATCCTCAGCCGTTTGCCTTTCCATAAGACAACCTGTCGCGCCGGAGTCTGCCAATGTGAGTAATTGCTTCGCTCCTGATCGGACGTTGAATAGCATATCGGGGGCAGCAGCGGAGTTGACTTCGTATACCCGATTGGCTCGCGTCATGAGCACGGGGGAATAATTCGTATTTCGTTGCGCGTGATTGCGACGGATGCACTTCGTTGACCGTCTGGCAGCGATTTGTTTTACGCGAACTTTGGGATCCAATGCCTCCGACCGGACTGGGGATGCCCTCCTCAGGTGCGGGGCCAAAGTATACTGCCTTGGTCACGTCGTTGATCGCATGCCAATCCTTTTTGATTTGGACGGCCCGTTCGGAGTCGGGGGGGTCATACCATACTTGGATGGCGACCTTATTCGAAGGTGACCCCTTGGGGCGGGGTTTCATATGGTGATCGAACGATTGATACTCCTTGAACAACTCCATACCTTGGAGGAGACTGGAGATATGTTTATCGTTACTTGCGTTTTTCGGGAGGATGAACATACCGGATGTGTCGAAGGGTGCATCGTTTTTGCATTCCCAATAGTGTTCTAACACCGACACGACGTCTTCCGGAATGGGGTGAGCGTATATGAACTCGTTTGCGATGGAGACACGCATGCCAAACTCCGTAGAGAACTTCAGTGGGCAAGGGGACGACAAGGGATTAGTAGAAGTTACATCAATGGTTGGGGTTAAGCCCAAGTTTGAAAACAGTTCCTCTTGAACTTGTAACAAGAGCTCAAGTGGCTCGACTACTTCTACTTTATCGCCGCTAAGTACACGATCCAGGGTTGTCAATACCTGACCGGCCGATTCCTATTCCCAAATCGGGATGGGACCGTTGCCAACAAGGGCCCAGTTGGGACACGTAGTCTCATTGAGGGCCGGCCAGTTAGGCAAGTCCCGCGTGCGGCAGCGGCCGTCAGCATTCAGCGATTGCCCACATGTACTCATGTAGCGGAAGCAGAAGAAGCTGCGAGCACCATTCTGAAGCCAGATGGTCTGCCCGACGCTGACCAATTTGTTCATATGCATGGCGTTCTGGGGGTCTTGACCCGAAAAGTCGGGGTCCGCGGCCCGATGGGCTGTGAACGGGCCCGACCAGCACCCTGTCCGTATCCTCCGCGACCACCACGGCACGCGCCGCGGCTAATAGAGCCCTTCCCGAACGTGCGATCAGCACCTTGCAAACTGAGGACCTGCGGCCTTGGCGATCCACCCAGCTTGCCGTTGTGCGCCGGCTGCGTCGCACGACGTCCTCCACCACCTCGGCCACCGGCCGGGTTGCGACTACTGTTTGGCGCCATCTTGGGGCTATTGGCTGGGCGAGATTTCATCTCCCCGCCTTCGTCGGTGGCTACTCCCTGCGAAGAGAAAGAATCCGTGTCAGTATCGGAGGGGGGTGATTTGGTAAATTGGACGCGATTGAAAGCAAGGTCCTTACCCGGGTATTTAGTATCCGCTGGGCGCTTGAATGGATACCTCGATTTCTGGTTAGCGTAACCTCCCCTCTGATGGCGATCGTGCTTGTCCGTCAAGGACTTGCCACGAGCGGCGACAACTTTCCTCGCTTCGTCCAATTGCAGATAGCGGAACAAATCTTCCATCGTTTCGAACATAGTACCCGACTCGCGCCGAGCGTGTGCACCGGCGCGGAGTTCATCGGAGAGTCCCGTGCGAAACAAGTTTAACTTTTCGCGTTCGGTCAGCTCGGGGACTTTGCGAAATTCAGACTTGATGGCGTGGTAATAATTCTGCAAGGAGCGAGTATCTTGGCGGAAGCCACCTTCGTGTAGTTTGGTGAGAGCGACGTGTGATTCCGTTAATAGCTCGGGCAGGAGGAGCGACTCCGCCCATGCGACGATTCCCATGAAATCTAACCCGTCCAACTCATCGCTAGCCCATGCCTCGTCGTACGTGATGCGGAGTTGGCCAGTAAAAGCGCCCGACAGGTGTGGAACAATGCGCTCGAACGAACCAAGGTAACCGTCGGAGAACTGGACCTCCATGATCGTGACCACATTGAATACCCATCGGCGCAACTTAGCCCTAGAGCATCTGTCCGACAGTTTGTGTTCAATGAGACGTAATTCCTTTCTCATTTCGGTAACACGCTTGGCGAACCCAGTGTCGTGATCAGAGTGACGAGTGGCGCGGTTATTGGGAGGAGGGGTGATCGGGTCGGGTTCACCTGGCGGGCCTTCAGGGGCCAGGTGTGTTCCCGCGCGAACCTGTTGCGTCGGAGAAGGTGTGTCTGCGGACAGCGTAGCTGCGCGCTTTGCACGAGGTCGAACAGCGGTTGGGGAAGCCACCGTAGGTACCGCTGGCGTCGTTGGGTGCTCGGGCAGAGTAGCCCGAGGAGCGCGAATATAAGTCGGGTCGCTAGGTGGAACCTGGAGAGGCGAACCTGGGGAATCGGCTAAGTCGTGGTCCGATGACGAGTAATCGGAGACCGAAAAGGGGCCGACGGGCGTTAAGGGAGCGGCGGTAGGCGCTGCCGGCGGGGAAGGGGTAGCGCCCCCCCGCGGCATCGAACCACGTTGCATTTTGCCAGTAAGGTCACCCGAAGGGGCATATACGTCGGGGAGTCGAAAGGGTTCTGGATGAAACGCCGGGGCCAATCGAGCGACAGCTAGTTTATTAAACAACCCTGAAGTCCCCGTAACCCGCACCTGCCTGTCTGGTGCACGAGGCAACGTCTCGTCCATTATGTCGTAGTTGGCTTCCGCCGCAGGGTAGTGTGGCTTCAGCTTAGTGCCCTTGAGGGCGGCGTCCTTGTCGGCGATGTCCTTGATGTTCGTAGGCATCAATTCCATCCACCTCTGCTTGCGCATCTTGCACGCCGTGTACAAACGGGTCATGCTGTCGCGGAGGTCATCCACCGCCTGCAGCGCATCCACGATGTCCTCGGGATCGCAGTCAAGGACGAGGCTGTCTGCGTAAGCGTTCATATGCACCGCCAACTTGGCGTCGGCATACGGCGAGACAGGGTGGTCAGCGGAGTGGTAATGGAGAAGACCATCCGACTTCGCTGCCTTTGCATAGGTGGTCGACGCCATGATTTCGCGGCCGCGCAGAAACGCCTGCTTGCGCGCAGCGATGGTCACCTGAGCGGCAGCGTCGTCCTCGCGAGCGGCCTGAGGGAGCGCATGCTTGCGCCCCACAGTCCTGCCGTTCCCACACCCAACGTAGCGGGCGCCGCTGGAAGAACCGCCAGGGTCCTCAGTGTCCATCGGCACAGTCTCGTTGCGCGCCTCAGGAGCTTGGCTCGCCGCGATCATGGCCATGACATCAGCCATGGTAATGGCGGCGGGAGGTGCAGCCGCGGGAGTAGTCATTGGGCGCTCGCCAGAGGCGACGATCTCGCGGGTCAGCTGCGCGACGACCTCAGTCAAGCGTGCGTTCTCAGCGAGAGCGGGGGCATGCGCTGCATGGGGGGGAAAACGTGGCGAGTTAGACAATGGCGTCGGCAGATTATGAAACAGGGTGCGATTAACGGGCAAAACATTGCGAGGGGTAACCACTTGAGAAGGTGAGTCCTCAATATGATCAAATGAATTGCAAACCGAGAATGGTATGTTCGTCATATGTTCGTCAGGCGTCAAACTGCGCTCACCTGCTTGAGACTGAGCGAGGTTGGCCTGCGCCGCACTGAGCTCGGACTCTTTAGCCGCCAGCTCGACGCGCCAAATATCCATGGAGGACCTTGCGGTCGCCGCGGCCTCAGCGGAAGCGACCTGGAGGTCGGCCAGAGCCTTCTGGCTTGCAGCCAGATCTCTGCTGAGGAAGTAGAGGCTGGTTAACAGCTCTTGCCTCTCCGCAGGGTCGCCATTGGCCAATGCGGCCTCGGTAGCCGCGCTGGAGACGGCGAGGCGCTGCGTTAGGTCAGCGACCGCGGCGTTCGTAGCGGCTACCTTAGCCACAAATTGCTCGGTGAGAGCTGCGTTGGCGATGGAGGCCTGGTCAAGCTGCGCGCGGAGTTGACCAATTTGTTCCTCAGCGAGATTGAGCCACTGCATGTGATTGTGTTCAGTAACACTACTTGGGACAGGGCAGGATACAGCCATGACAGAGTGGTTGAGTTTGACCTGCAGACTTGGCAGCCACCAGTGGAGCCTGTGGAAGAGGAGCCAGTACCACCTCCCCCAACTGAGGAGGACTTACACTTTGATGCAGATGAGATGGATGCTTTGCTGCTGGCCACCTTTGGCCCCTTGGATGTGGAGGGTGCAGAGTTTGCTGCTAGGTTCCTGTAGACAGGAACAGGTGTGGGGGATGTAGGTGATCCCTGTGACCTTAACCGGTGTTTTTCAACACCACCTTTTATTTGATGACGCCTCCGCTTGCCTTGTTCCAGACCCTCATCCGGGTCTTCCCTTACTTTAGATTCCCTAAACAGTAGGGTGAGATAGGATACTACATTATTCATACCTACACCTTACACCCTTATATTGGCAGGGGGGAAAGGTTATCCTAAACCCTACACCAGGTATACCCTAAACCCTACACCAGGTATACCCTAAACCCTACACCAGGTATACCCTAAACCCTACACCAGCGTGGCGGTATCGATAAAGAGCTAGGCCTATATTACCCTAGCTCTATTGATACGGAGGTATCGATAACGGACGCTGTTTTCATCTTTGACTTAGTATAAGTACGCGCACGCGTGATTACTTATGTATTATTTACGCGATGGCATATCGTCGTCGATACGCATTTAAACGCCCTCGAGTCTACCGTCGTCGCCCTGCTCGTTTTACTAGGCGTCGATTCGCTTAATGGGTTTTTCCAAGAATCATCTTCGTTACGTTCAAGCCGGTGCTGGATTAGCCACTGCCGGATATAATTATTATACGCAGTCGTATAACAATCAAACTGTTCCTGAACCACGTAAAGTATCCCTAATGGGTGGTGCTACAAATGTTCGTCGTTCTCGTCGGCGAATTGGCAAGGTTAGGCGTCGCAATGCTAATGAAATTTTTAAACATCTTTTAGGACAAGGTGTTCCATCAATTTGTAGATGGCAGCTAGCCTCTGCTAATTATATTGGTGCTGGTCGTATTCCTATTGAATTTCGGCAAGCACAAGGTCCTGTAGGTAATTTTGATAAATCATATATTCCTATTCATTTTATGCCCCTTACTGGGGTGTATGGTACATATGCTAATACATCCCTGCATGATGATGATAAGGAACATGGTGTATATAATATTGGTATCTCTCGCTTTCTTTATGATGAATCCAATGGTCGGTTTTTTTACCAACCTATGCAGTCTAACCAGCGTTTGGGTTATAACGACAATGATACAACTGGGAAGTTGCAAATAGAATCTAATGCTTTTGGCATTGATTCAACAGACAATCATTCTAATAAACAGTTTCATAAGTATACTGATGTTAAAATGAATTTGTATGGTGCTATGAATATTCTTGTTACATACACTGTAATGTTAGTTCAATTTGCTGAAGATTATTGCCCCAATAAATATGCACCTATGCGTGAAGGTGCAACTGGTACTGTCGACCCTATTAATAATGACATTACTATTGAATCTGATGATAGCATTGCGTACATGTCGAAAGACATGTTACGTCCTTTGGTAGGTCAAAATATGAATACCAATGGTTTCCAAGGATTTAGGAAAGATAATAATACGCGTGTTGTTAAACGTGAAGTTGTTAAGATAAACCCACTCCCCTACACTGAGGCTGCAGCTGAAGCAGCACCTTCAGCATGTAATACTGGTAACATCCATGAACTTAGATGGTTTATTAGGCATGATAGGTATCGTGATTATCAATGGGATGAATCTCCTGCAAGCACTACCTTAGACTTAAATGTTAATGATGGCGGTTGGGATGTACACAAACGCAGTGTTCCTTTTGGGGATACTAAGTTCGACAAAAGAATGTATTTATTTATCACTGCAACTGTACCTCAGCGATCAGGTGGTCACCCATATGCTGGTGACGCCTGCGCTCCGCGCCCTCGGCATTGCGAGCGCTGATCTCCTCGAAGGAAGGCTGCGCCAGCGGCGTCGTCGTCGTCGTTGGGGCCATGCCCGCGCGCGGAGGCGGGGCAGCGGGAGGGGCACCCGAGGGTGCCGCCAGACCATTGAGGTCGTCAACCTTTGCGTGACGCCTGCGCTCCGCGCCCGCTTCATAGCGAGCGCTGAGCTCCCCAAGGGAAGACTCAGACAGCGGCGTCGTCGTTGGAGCCATGCCTGCGCGCGGAGGCGGGGCAGCGGGCGGGGCACCCGAGGGTGCCGCCAGATCATTGAGGCCGTCTACCAGCGGTTGCAGCGTACCCACTGACACAGAGGGCTGCGCTTCGGCGGACGCGGACTCATCCGGCGTTGCACCGAGCTCAGTGTCGGGCTCATTGTCAGAAGACCCCATCCCTTCGGGATTGGTGTCGACCACTGACATCGTAGGCTGGTCAGCCGCGTCGTCGATTACCTTGTTGGTTTTATGTGATGCCATTCTGCGAAAGCAACATAACAAGTCAGTAGGCTGGACAGGAATGAGTGGTGGGCGAGAGAGGGAGAATTACTCGCAACTCCAGGATTCCAAAATTCACCTGCCACAGTGACTCGTAAATTTTGCGAGCGTAACGAGCTGATAATGCCTCAAGCGTAACTGTATATGACGCGTTCGTCCAGAATACGATGAGGGATAAAAGCACTGCCAAGGCACGTATCACAGGGCAACCAGGAAGGACAACGACGAACCGAATTGCGCGACAGGATGAGCAAACGTGCAGGTGGAAAGCAAGATGATGCAGCAAGCAGGAAGAGTCGCAGGACAGGCTCGTGAAGTACGCTAATTAAAGCAAGTAAGGCCTAGGAGGCAAATGGAGCCGATGCTGCCCAATTGATCAACCCACACGTGTCGTGTGCCTATTACCGTGGGGGTTAGGAGAAAGCAACATGGACGGGCGATATTCCCATTGACGCATTTCAATTTAGCTGGAACCCACCAAGGGTATGAAGATCCAGAGAAAGTACCACACAGCATGTCTAGCTTGTCAATCCATGAGAAGGACACCAGGCAGAGGCTGTGCAATCGGATGGAGACAATGCAGACATTGCTGAGGAGGAGGAGAGGAGATGGAGGAGGATGGAGTGGGGATGGGGACAGGGAGGAGGAGAAGGAGGGGAAGAGGAGGACGAGGAGGGGGGGGAGGAGGAGGAGTAAGATGTTGACCACATAGCGTTTTTTACTAAATTAGGAAAATTAAATGAATTATACTTACGATTTTTATTGTAAGATGTAAAAGCTGAATTTGCGCCGACTTATAACCGTCCGCTTTCCCTTATTTCTTACAATATAATTGTAAGACACGAATTGATGTTAACACCTTTTGTTACAAAAATATGGCAATTCAACGTTTGTTGTAACATTCGCAATCTGTACGTTTCTCCGTTTTCAAGCTCATTTTAAGCATATTTTGTCAAAATTGACTACAATCTTACGATTTTTATCGTAAGATTGCATTTGGAAAGCATCAAAAGACCCCCAAAAAGTGATTGTAAGATTATAAATCCGTTCGGAAGCAGGAACGCCCATTGCAGGCTATTCTCTTCAAGTTAATTTGGGACCACCCGACCCCCATCCTTAGTACTTCAGAAAGCAGCCTCTCCTGATTCCTTCTTCCGAGCCCCACCCACTTCTCCTTCCTCTCAGAATCCTCATCTCCTCCCTCTATCCCTGCTCTCATGTCAGCTGCTGAGATACCTAGTAGACGAAGCTTTAAGGCGACAATTGGAGCTGGAGGTCCTTGTAAAAAAAAAAAAAAAAAAAAACCATAGTCTTCTGATCCGGTGACGGTTAGGTGTTATGGCCCCCCCCTTCATAGGTATTTTTTCTTAGTAGTCCTAGCCCCTTCTCTTGGGCTTCCTGTTTTTGGCTTCTTCCTTGCCTCTCTGGTTTGTTTGTCTTCTGTTCCCGTCCTCCTTTGTCCCTTACGTCGCCCAGGTGGTGTCCGTCCCTTAGCTGTCCCTCAGCCGTTCTTGTCTTTTTCTTTGGTCTTTTCTCCTTGGTCACAAAGGGCTAGGTTTTATCAGTTGCGCCTTTTCCTGGTTCCCCCCTTTGTAAAAAAAAAAAAAAAAAAGCCATTAAGCTGCTGAAGAACCCCATCTCCTGCGTGCGCACGAAGCTATTGATGTTGTGCACCACTTTGCGCGTGAGGATTGGCAAGGTCAGAGGTGACCTTCAAATAAATCTCCACTGAGAAATGGTGGCGATGTACTCACTAAAATCCTGCCTAGGTGCAAGTTTGAGCGGGCAGGCTCGGGTTGGGAGTTACAACAAGTAGGAACATTCAGTCAGTCACGAGTGGGAGTGTTAGAATATCAGTTAGCACTTGCCTTGTGATATTTGCTTGGAGGTGGGGGTGGTGCTCGGAAGGCCCTTTGTCTCTCTGTCCTCCAAGTAATTAGTTTGTGTCCCTCGTTTCTTTGTCCCCTAGTTTTCGTCTTTTGTTGGATCTTTTGTCTTAGCGGTTTTTGGTCCATGCTTCTAGTCTTCTTCTTGGTTTTTCTCCTTGGTCACATAAGGCTAGGTTTTATCAGATGAACCCTTTCCTGGTTCCTCCCTATGTTCAAAAAAAAAAAAAAAAAAAATTAGGTAAAGGCAAAACGCTGCCCCCAGGGGGATTCGAACCCTTGTCGAATCTCCGAATAGCTCATGGCGCTACACCAGTGAGCTAGTAGTAATATGCTGTATTTTTTTTTTTCAGTTGTGAAAGGATTTTCACCCCAGCAGGTGGGTCTCCCGACACAAACCAGCGACACGGAGGATTCAGTTCGAATGGTGGTGCCACTCCTACAATATGCAAAGTAGGCGCACTTAGGGTTGGTGAGAGATTGTTGTGCCGTGATATGTGAGTACGAGTTACCGCTGGTGGCCAACCGGTTGTTACCGCCCTATGGCTGGTTTAGGGATGCTTCGCGGTAGCTACTGAAGGAATCTACCGGTGGAATCTTCCCAAGATGCCTTCCGTAGATTCCCTCCCGAACAGTATAAAAGGGGACTCACGAGAGCAGAGTACCACTTACTCTCTCTCTGGTCCCAGGTAAGATTACATGTCCTACTGCCATTACTGCGTCTCTTGCTATGATCTTTGGTGCTCCAGAAAGCTGAGACTCGCGCGCATGTTCGCGCGCATCTGACGAGCGAATCTGTTCGCGCACTCTGACTGCGCGCATTTGTTCAAAGCTAGTTGTTCAGCTTGTTTGCTGCCTCTCTTTCTCTTTGCTTTGATACTCTGACTCTTAGTTCTAATTGCTTTGCTTAGATATTGAAGGCTCTTTACCTGCTTCGTGTACATTGCCTGTTTCCACTTGTCAGTTCTAAGGCATTCGCTTCTCTTTGTAGTTGTTTTGTTTCTGATGTAATCACCACTTACTCTCTCTTTGGTCCCCAGCCTATTTATTTTACATCACCTACTGCCCTTCATCAAGAATGAGAAGACTGCCAAGGGCATGTGGTTGAAGCTTGAGGAGCTGCACAAGAACAAGTCCAGGGCTCGCTTGAATCTGATGCGCCGAGAGCTTGCGTAACTGAAGAAGGAGCCCAAGGAGACTGTAGCCAAGTACACTTCCCGTGCGGAGTCACTCAGGGATCAGCTTGCAGCAGCAGGGGATACCACCTCTTCTGCTGACCTGATCAGCATTATGTTGAATGGACTGCCTAAGGAGTTTGACACAGCAGTCCAAAT
The DNA here is from genome assembly GCA_013435795.1 of Chlamydomonas sp. ICE-L. NCBI lineage: Eukaryota > Viridiplantae > Chlorophyta > Chlorophyceae > Chlamydomonadales > Chlamydomonadaceae > Chlamydomonas > Chlamydomonas sp. ICE-L. The sequence continues at coordinate 9,691,136 of JACBWV010000552.1, forward strand.
CCTGGAGGCAGAGGACAACTCGGATCTGAGTGATGTCTTGGCCAGACTCTTGATTGCTGAAGCAAGGATGAGTAGGAAGGATGATCGTACCAGGGCTGAGGACCACGGCTCTGCTCTTGCTGGACATGGCGGCACCCCCCCATCGCGTCCAGGTCAGGCTCGCCCGGGTCAGACCACGGACAAGGACAAGAGGACCTGCTACTACTGTGATAACGCGGGTCACATTGCAAAGGATTGTCGCAAGAAGAAATCTGACAAAGCCTCCGGGAAGTATACTCCCAAGACCCAGCCGGGTAACAACGCCACAGTCGCCATGCCTTCACCCTGCTCGGGTGGCACTGCTGCACTCACTGATGAGGACTTGCCCCCTTTGATTGGTGAAGTGATCTGGATGCTGGACTCAGGTGCTTCCCACAACATCACGGGGGACTACTCGGGGAACGACCCGTTTTGCGCGGGGTTGCGTAAAGGTTCCCGTTCGGTTGCGCAGTTGGGCCTATCACGTTAATGACTAATGGTGTACGGAAGGCGCTCCGCGCCTAGAGATGACTCAGTGGTCACGTGACTTAGGGCCACGTGGGTGGACTCTTTGACGGAATTCGAACGCACTGCAGCTTTCGGACGTCCAACTTGAATGCGTTGCATTGCGATAGTAGCGCATAATAGACGCTTCCTCGTCGATTTAGAGGATCAGGACGTGGACGATTGTGGACCGTTTATTCTGCGTTGACTGTCCAGTCGCAGAGTTGGCATAGTATGTTCATCTCGGCGCAAATCTTTAGTCTGGGTTTAGTTCATTGCGTTTCTAAAGGATGTAGTCTGGCGCAACTCTTAGTCTGGGTTGAGTTCATTGCGTTTTCAAAGGATGTAGTTGGCGCAACTCTTAGTCTGGGTTGAGTTCATTGCGTTTCTCAAGGATGTAGTCTGGCGCAACTCTTAGTCTGGGTTGAGTTAATTGCGTTTCTCAAAGGATGTAGTCTGGCGCAACTCTTTAGTCTGGGTTGAGTTCATTGCGTTCTCAAAGGATGCAGTCTGGCGCAACTCTTAGTCTGGGTTGAGTTCATTGCGTTTCTCAAAGGATGCAGTTGGCGCAACTTTTAGTCTAGGTTGAGTTCATTGCGTTTCTCAAAGGATGCAGTCTGGCGCAACTCTTTAGTCTGGGTTTAGTTCATTGCGTTTCTCAAAGGAAGTAGTCTGGCGCAACTCTTTAGTCTGGAATGAGACTGGGGCACTTTACAAGCATAAGATATCCATGCAACAAATCGTGTATGTCAGTTTACAATCAAGGGGTGAGCCCTAACAAGTCTATAAACTGTTAAATCCACTCGGGGTGCTTTCAAAGTTCTCACCCCAAGAAATCCTAAGAGTACACGTGACATTCCATCAAGAAGTGCTGTTCATACTCTACTACTAAGAGGATATTCTCCGTCCAGCATCCCCATTTCACAGCATCTACAATTTAGAGGGATATACTGTAACGGTACAGAACCCTTCACGGGTACTCTGGCCGTCCAGCAAGGCATGCGGGTACACCTCACCCGTAAGCCACGTGACGAACGCACATGATACAGTACCATACCCATGTACTGCCTCATCTCTCACAACGCACACGTTGCGCACATAGACACGAGCTACTCGGAACGAACCCTTCTACTCATTCCACGAAGACGTTCTACCCGATCAACTCTACATCCCCTACTTAGGTAACACCCTACTGTTCTGTTAGCTTACGCATATCGACTTACAAATAAACATACATCCAGTAGAGTTCCGCTAGAATAAACCCCCAGGCTGCTAAGTGCATCCTGAGCTGTTACACTGGTTGCGGAGTGGTTTTGTTCCTTAGGGACCTCACGCATACACATACGCACGCCTACGGTTTTTTCTTCGCATTAATCGCACCCGCCAGGACATCCTGTCGGCTTTCTGGCATTTGCTGCTCGCTGTTCCTGCTCTTCCCTGTCAGCTTCGGGTACTCGTAGCGCGTCAGGTTCCGCAGTGAACTGTCCTGTTCAGCTCGACACGCCCTAGGCCGCCTGTGACCTGTCGTGCATGGGCATCTTTTCCTAGCCTGCCTACCCCTGTATGGCTACGCGCTCGATTTTTGCTTTCACGACCGTCTCTTTTGGTCATAGCTTCTACAGCTCCATTCCCGAGCATCTTGAGCGAATGTTCTGGTGATTTAGCATTGAGCCTCGCCGTTGTCCTGCCAGTTTTTGGGGACTCAGGAAGCATTTACAATACTTTTATTTAGTAAATATTGCGGAAGTTTGAGCAATTGAACAGTCAAGTTTCCTTCGATTATGACTCGTTAGCGGTTTGACGAGTGACTTATATTATGAATGAGTTGTGCGGAGATGAAACATGGACCATCCAGTTTCCTCACCGACTATAATCGTAGAGCATTGTGCATTGATTGATTATAAAAGAATGCGGAGATTGAACATTGAACATCCGATGTCCTCCCGACTATACGGGAGCTTTGACATAGTTGATTGGTAAATTATTGCGGAAGATTAAACATTGAATATCCAGTGTCCTGCCGATTATACTCGGGAGCATCGACATAGTTGATTGGTAAATTATTGCGGCAGAATGAGTATTGAACATCAAGTGTCCTGCCGATTATACTCGGGAGCATTTATATACTTGATTAGTGAATGATTGCGGAAGTTTGAGCATTGAACATCCAGTGTCCTCCCGACTATAATCGGGAGCATTGACTTAGTTGATTAGAAAAGATTGCGGAAGATTGAACATTGAACATCCGATGTCCTCCCAACTATACTAGAAAGCTTTGACATAGTTGATTGGTAAATTATTGCGGAAGATTAAACATTGAATATCCAGTGTCCTGCCGATTATACTCGGGAGCATTGACATAGTTGATTGGTAAATTATTGCGGCAGATTGAGCATTGAACATCCAGTGTCCCGCCGATTATACTCGGGAGCATTTACATACTTGATTAGTGAATGATTGCGGAAGTTTAAGCATTGAACATCAAGTGTCCTGCCGATTATACTCGAGAGCATTGACATAGATGATTAGTGAATGATTGCGGAAGTTTGAGCATTGAACATCCAGTGTCCTCCCGACTGTAATCGGGAGCATTGACTTAGTTGATTAGAAAAGAATGCGGAAGATTGAACATTGAACATCCGATGTCCTCCCGACTATACTCGGGAGCTTTGACATAGTTGATTAGTAAATTATTGCGGAAGAATAAACATTGAATATCCAGTGTCCTGCCGATTATACTCGGGAGCATCGACATAGTTGATTGGTAAATTATTGTGGCAAAATGAGCATTGAACATCCAGTGTCCTGCCGATTACACTCGGGAGCATTTACATACTTGATTAGTAAATGATTGCAGAAGTTTGAGCATTGAACATCCAGTGTCCTCCCGACTATAATCGGGAGCATTGACTTAGTTGATTAGAAAAGATTGCGGAAGATTGAACATTGAACATCGGATGTCCTCCCGACTATACGGGAGCTTTGACATAGTTGATTGGTAAATTATTGCGGAAGATTAAACATTGAATATCCAGTGTCCTGCCGATTATACTCGGGAGCATCGACATAGTTGATTGGTGAATTATTGCGGCAGAATGAGCATTGGACATCCAGTTACCTGCCGATTATACTCGGGAGCATTGACATACTTGATTAGTGAATGATTGCGGAAGTTTGAGCATTGAACATCCAGTGTCCTCCCGACTATAATCGGGAGCATTGACTTAGTTGATTAGAAAAGATTGCGGAAGATTGAACATTGAACATCCGATGTCCTCCCGACTATACTCGGGAGCTTTGACATAGTTGATTGGTAAATTATTGCGGCAGATTGAGCATTGAACATCCAGTGTCCTGCCGATTATACTCGGGAGCATTTACATACTTGATTAGTGAATGATTGCGGAAGTTTGAGCATTGAACATCCAGTGTCCTCCCGACTATAATCGGGAGCATTGACTTAGTTGATTAGAAAAGATTGCGGAAGATTGAACAATGAACATCGAGTGTAGGGGTCTGTCAATGGGAGGTGTTAGATGATGGTCAACGAATGTTTTTTGTAGAGGTACGCCTCTACACCGAGCATCTCCGAGTTTGTGAGTTCCCTGTCGAAAACGATGACTTCTGCACAAGCCCAATCTGACGACTTGAGTAAATTATCTCCATAATTTATCGTTAATCTTGTAGAATTCCCAATAAAAATTTGGTTGTTCCGTTGTACCTTGTTCGACCTGTAAAGCTGTTTAGGATCACATGAGACAACCCACTCATCTCCATGCAAATTTTCTAGTGGAGTCAACCAGGCACCATGATAAGCTACGCCATGACCATATTCATGAAATCCAGACAACCAATTGTTACCCAAACCATCAAAAATACGCCCTCGTATTCCGCCTGTAGAGTATCGAGCGAGATGGAAGAGTGTGTATGTTTCAGGTAGCACATCTGCTGGAAACCTTATACCCGAGCCAGTACCACCCGATATGCATGTTACAGATCTCCCCAAGGGATCTGTAGAGTCTCCAACTGTTATGGTACCCGCCCTGGTTTCGGTGGCGTGCCTCCCGTTTCCTGATATATCATTCCAACTCTTTGTGCCGACATCCCAGCTCTCTGGTGTGTACCATGCGTATAGCCCGATCACGTCCGCGGGGCTCTCGGTGAGCCCTGCTCCGCGGAAGTCGGCGAATGATATGCGAGCCCGCTCGGTCGCCGCTAACGGGATCCTCGTAATGGAAGAGATGTACTTAGGTGTACGAGAGCCCCTGAACAACTTGTCCATGGCGTAAGGATTCTCGCCTGATGACCCTCCAGGGTCCACGAAGTCGAGAATCGATTTAATGCTCAATGGGCCTAGGGTAGGGATGGAGTCGCCGAAGTGCTTGATGCGCATGTAAGACACGACATCGGAAAGTTCAGAATCTGTGAGGGAACGGTCGTAGAAGGCCATCTCGCGGACGTCGGGACATGCGTAGGAATCTGCTGGCCAATTGGATCTCCCTATCCAGTTGTTAGTGAGAGTGCGTGCCGCGTAACTTGTGATAGTTCCAGTCCCAGTGACTTTGTTGTCTATGAGGGTTGAAGAAGGATCTTTCCATGTTTCCAGGAGGTTTGCGTTCGTTACACGCATCACAATGACCATCCATGAACCTGGACCGAAATTCATTGTAGTGAGTATATTGCCCGAACCTCCTGAATAAACTAATAAGACGCGAATTATTTGGATGCGTGCAAAGTAAATTGTTGTTAGCTGTACCGTTACCAAAATCGAATATTCTTTGCCAAGACTTTGATTCATAAAATCTCACAACGCCCACGAAGGTGAACCCGTTCTGTAGGTTCCATGTTTGTGTACCAAGATTCAAATAATTTCCCTTTGAATTCGTAGCGTCGGTCGTCCCGAAGCGCACATACCTGTTGGGTACGTTGGTCCTGAGTTTGGGTAGCCCTGCGCCGCCCACCTCGGCGGTCGCGAACGAGTTCCACGAGGATACATTGGTGTTATCAATAGAAAGCTGTGGCAATTGGGATGCATCCAAATGAATCTTGGGCCCTTGCGAAGCAGCGGGTCGCTGAAGTATTTGTAGTGGAGGTGCCCTACGATATCAGAAAGTTCAGAATCTGTGATGGAACGGTCGTAAAAGGCCATCTCGCGAACATCTAGACAACTATAAGTACATCCATTAGTGGATTTAGCGATCGAATTGTCAGTGGTAGTGCGCGACGAGTAATTTGTGATAGTTCCATTTCCAGTGACTTTGTTATCCAATAGGGATGAAGACGGATCTATAAATGTTTCCACTAGGTTCGCACTTGGAATCCTCAACACAAGGAGCATCCATGACCCATGAGTGAATTTTTGATAAGAAGTTGATATATTCTGGGTATTGCCTGAATAAACAACACTAAATGGGCGTTCCTGCTTCCGAACGGATTTCCAATCTTACGATCACTTTTTGGGGGTCTTTTGATGCTTTCCAAATGCAATCTTACGATAAAAATCGTAAGATTGTAGTCAATTTTGACAAAATATGCTTGAAATGAGCTTGAAAGACGGAGAAACGTACAGATTGCGAATGTTACAACGTTGAAATGCCATATTTTGTAACAAAAGGTGTTAACATCAATTCGTGTCTTACAATTATAATTGTAAGAAATAAAGGGAAAGCGGACGGTTATAAGTCGGCAGGCAGAATTCAGCTTTTACATCTTACAATAAAAATCGTAAGTATAATTCATTAGTAAAAAACGGCTATGTGTCAAACATCTTACTCCTCCTCCTCCCCCCCCCTCCTCGTCCTCCTCTTCCTCCTCCTTCTCCTCCTCCATGTCCCCATCCCCATCTTCCTCCTCCTCCATCTCCTCCTCCTCAGCAATGTCTGCATTGTCTCCATCCGATTGCACAGCCTCTGCCCTGGTGTCCTTCTCAATGGATTGACAAGCTAGGAGCATGCTTGTGTGGTACTTTCTCTGGATCTTCATACCCTTGGTGGGTTCGCAGCTAAATTGAAATGCGTCAATGGGAATATCGCCCGTCCATGTTGCTTTTCTCCTAACCCCCACGGTAATAGGCACAAGCTTGTGGTCCATCCAATCTTCTGGCCAAGTTGGGTATTGTGTTTCAGTGTACACCAACTTCTGAGCCCCAGAGTACAAGGGCTTTAAATACACACATTCCACTTCTCCATTCACTGGTAGTGATTTGACCTCCACCACGTCCCATCCTCTCAATCCGCTAGAGTCAATCCATTTGTACCTTGACCACAGCGACATGACCAACAACCAAATCAGTAGTGGGCTCGTAGGCTATTCTTCTATCCGGCTTCGTCCCTTGTGAAGAATATAAGTACAACACATCCTCCTCCTCTGGCCTTTCCATATTAGTCTCCAAAGTGTGTGCGACCTTCATAGTCTTGGCAATCTCGTTACTTGCAGGTAAAATGTCTGACACATCCATGGACAAGTCATCCAATGCTGCTATCAAGCGCTTGGCCATTGATTTCTCAGACTGTGTCAGAACACGACTGGTTGCTGACAACTCCGATGGGAAGTCGACAAAATGTTGGTCTTTCGGGTACTCCCCAGTCACAGCATCATCTGGTTGAGTGCTCCAATAACTCTTCTCAACGTTGAAGAAATCAGTCCACCACTTATTGCTGGCTTCCCAAGTTTCACGAAGCTTCTCGGCAATATGTTTGAAGGACTGGGCATGGGATGGGCCATCGGCTGCTGGTTCATCCATCGGCTGCTGGTCATCGGCTGCTGGTTCTAGAAGGTCCTCCGCTGCGTGTCGTACACGGACATCAGCTACGGGTCGTGCACGGTCGTCACCGGCGGTTTGTACAGGACCATCGGCCATGTGGCCTGCAAGGACGTCACCTCCGGGCTTCTCGTTATGAATAGTCTTCCAGACAGCCGCCCAGTTTGCCTCGATATTCTCGAGCTCTTCAATCTTGATCTTGGGGGCTTCCTTAAATACTGTTCTGGTGTCCACCAGTGGGAAGCCTTGGAGGACGTAAATAGGTTCAGCGTCATTGTCCCACTGTCCTCTCCAAGATCCTGACTCGTCATACTCCTTGTAATAGACCCCTGCAATTGTTGGTGTGCAAACATGTATTGTATATTAGTGAATCATTTAGGACACCCATATTCCTCCCGACTATACTCGGGAGCATCCCTTGGATAATACATTCTAGGTCCTAGGTACAACTTCCTTTGTATCATTTAATTTATATTGAAGACTGTACATGTAAATCAATGAGGACATGGTGACTACAGCTAGCTTCTGCGTACGCTGTGGTGTCCTTAATCTCACGTCCCTAGAGTATTTATATTTCTTGGATGTAACAATTTCAATTTCAATTTCAATGAGGACATGGCACACCCATATTCCTCCCGAGCATAATCGGGAGCATTGTGCAGACAGTACATACACGCACGGTAGCATTTAATTTGTAAATATCAGTATATCAAGTATTCTTACCGACTCTCCCGTTGGGACCTTTCGTTATCTTGAATGCGTGTAAACGGCGATTAACTCCTTTGACGGTGCTAGTGCCATGACCGAACAACTTGTAAACGTTGTCTAGGAGGACAGCGGAGAAGTCCCCTATAGAGGTCACGACGTCTTGCCTTGTGTAAGGGCCCATTTTCTTGAATAAGTTACCAACAATGCCCATCAGATGGTCCAGGGTGTACACTTCCATGTTCTTTAACCCTTGCGAGATCACAGAGTACTTTTGGTCAAGATTGCTATGTGTGTGTCCGGGAGGGAGGAAATGGACGTACACTTCCTCAAACCAGTTCATCTCAACCAACAAGGACAAGTATGCGAACATGAAAGCGTTCTTGTTGTCCTTTGCCGCGTTGTCCATTTGCAAGAAGCAATACGGTGGAAGCTGCCCCTCTTCTTCAAGGACCCGGTTGAAGAAATGTTGGAAGCATGATATAGTCAGATTGATGGACTGCGAGTAGAATGGCAAAGCCCAATAACCAATGAAGCCTCTTCCCTGGGAGAATAATCCTGAGTTAACATAGAAGGAAACATGAAGTCAGAATATTAGCATTATTTTGTTAAGTAATCATTTCAAGTTTTAAATACTGTGTATGCTCCCGATTATGCTCGGGAGGACATGTCCTACATGCGCTGTATTTGTACTCACCCATGATGCGTGTCTTTAGAAGTTCACCTCCTGCGGTCTTCTTTGTATGTGAGAAGTGGCGTGACTGAGGAAGATTAGTCTTCTTGTTGTCCATTGCATCAGCGGATGCGTGCAAGAAGAGCTTCGGATACTGTTCAGACAGTTTTTCACGGATGTCATACCTACGCCGACCAATGGAAATCTGATTACGGTGCACAGCCTGACTCTGACGAAGTTCATCAACTGCTGGCTGAAACGTAGTGGTCAGGAGTCTGGCTCGGTACTTGACGCAGTCGTCGCACTTGGCAAAAGGCTGCCAAGTCTTTGTCTTCACGTTCCACCAATGTGCATGCCATAGTTTGCGCAAACTGCTGTATAATGTTCTGGGAGGAACCATGCCGTTCTTCTTCATGTCCCTAAAGACAGCTTGCTTGCTTAGAAATATGCCGCAATGTAAAAAAATCAAAGGGCGCATGACCTTAGATTTTTTCCTTCCTCTAGATCCTGGAGCATATGAAGTCTGGTGCGGCATTGACTCCCCAAACTCATCTACGAGAGATTTCATCGCAGCGTTGAAATTGTCCCTCAACACTGCGGGTGCACTCCTCTTCCTCCTCACCTTCACAGCAGGTTCAAACCTAGACAGGGTCCAATGGAACGAGGTTAGGTCGCTTATTGTTATGGATGCTCCCGATTATAATCGGGAGGGTAGAATGGATCATTATACGGTTGCCTGATGTATTGGGTTGTCCCGAGCATAATCGGGAGGAAGCATAGTGCACTGTAACCACATGAGAATTCGGGATAACTTACTCTCTGTTGTTTTTGATCTGACCACTTATCGCAAGCCATGCATTTGAACCGATTACGGATGCAGCCTGATAAAATGACTTGCAAACGTCAACGCCCAATATCCTGAACGAGCAAAATAATCGTTAAGTTCGAGTCATAATACATTTCAAAAATCTTTAGGCGCATCAGGCGCATCAGGCGCTTCAGGCGCAAGATCAAATTATTGACAACCTACCTTTGTGAGTAACGGTTCTACACGGATGTAACAATTTCAAATTTCAAATTACAACCTACCTTGTCGACACACTCCTTGTCCCTGTCTTGCGATCCCGCTTGCTTGCCAGTGCATTCAATTCGATGTAGCATCGACGTTGCCTTTCGGCAGGTTCGAGCTCGGCGAATTCATTTCGTCGTTCGCGAATTACATCCTGTGGGAGTACCAAGTGACATGTGTTCTTGCACTTACAGGTAATAAGCTTGTCGAATTGATTCACGCTATCAGAGTTGGTAACTATGTCGCTCTCTTCGGCTGGCACGGTTTCGATCGCATCGTCGCCACTGGAATTCTCGAAATCTAGTTGTCGACGTCGAGGTACCGGCAACATAGGCTCAACCCAGTGGTGTATGCCCAATCCAATTCCTGGGGAAGGGGTAGCGTCCATTTTGCCCCTTCCCCTCAAAGAAACTAAGCCTGCCAAGATGATAAGAAGGAATCGACAGTGGGCCTGCCGTCGGGTGAGTGATCGCGGAACCCGGGACCAGCCAAATGTACCGGGGTCGATCTGTACCGCTACCAGCAGACTAGACCGGGACCAGCAACTTCCGACTATACTCGGGAGCTTTGACATAGACTAGGCCTAGCAAACTGCAAGGGCTAATACTGTAAGAATCAATTCGGGAACACAAGACTGTATTTTGCAGTACGTGAATAACTAGAGGCCATAGTTCGACGCTGTCCAAGGTCCTATCAGTTTGCTTGCTATGTCGGTATTATGCCGCCGAAGGACCCTGACGAGGTGAATTCTTTTAAGAGACCCCTTCTTCCTAACTTCCAACCTACGCAAACCGATTCACGTCGTAAACAAACGCGGAGAGACATTTTCTCCAACTTCGTAACAACCCATTCAAGGGTTGTTCCCGGGAAAATACCTAAGCAGCAACCTGTGCAACCTAAACCTTTACGCTCTGGTGCTGTAGCTACCCAGCCTGCGCAACCTCGACGACCAGCTGCAGTGCCTGCGCAACCTCGACAACCAGCTGCAGTGCCTGCGAAACCTCGACTGTTGCAACCTAGGACTCTGTCCTTCAATACAGTTGAGAGCTTTGCGAACAGTAGCATGTCCCCTCCAAAAGGTGGTGGTGTCACAAGCAAGTCTAAACAAGTCCGTGCAGCAGAAAACTTACCTGAGGAACGTACACCAGGAGCTGATGCGGTAACACGTGAAGGGGTAAGAGAGGGGCCACCACAACAACCACCTATTGGTTGGGTTGAAGGACCTCACAACCCTGATGGACCCCTTGGATTTACCGAGATCGCCAGAGATGAAAGTGATGCAGACTCCAAATTGTATTGGGCACCATATGTCAACTTCACCTACGTGGGTAATGAAGAGGATTGATTAGGCGTGCACAAGATAGGTATCGTCGCATGGGACAGTGAACGAGATGCGCTTCTTCGTAAGGGTAGGAAGTCCCCCTATCAGCTCTGCATAGACGACTTGATGGACTATGGCGGAAGGACAGAACAAGATGGAAAGCAAATCTTTATTCCGTGCCCGGCTATAGTCAAGTAAGTTCAGATGGGTGTTGCTTATGAATTTGGACTGCATGTATTCTGAGTACATGTTTTCTGTATCATTCTCTCGTTGGGTTTGTCAATGCTCCCGATTATGATCGGGAGGACTGTGTGTATGCCGAGTACATGTTTTTTGAATCATTCGCTCGTTTGGTTTGTCAATGCTCCCGATTATGATCGGGAGGACTGTGTGTATTCCGAGTTCAATGTTTCTGTATCAGTCGCGCGTTGGGTTTGTCAATGCTCCGATTATGATCGGAGGACTGTGTGTATGCCGAGTACATGTTTTCTGTATCATTCTCCTCGTTGGGTTTTGTCAATGCTGCTCCCGATTATGATCGGGAGGACTGTGTATATGCCGAGTACATGTTTTCTGTATCATTCGCTCGTTGGGTTTGTCAATGCTCCCGATAATGATCGGGAGGACTGTGTGTATTCCGAGTACAATGTTTTCAGTATCATTCGCGCGTTGGTTTGTCAATGCTCCCGATTATGATCGGGAGGACTGTGTGTATGCCGAGTACATGTTTTCTGTAGTCATTCTCTCGTTGGGGTTGTCAATGCTCCCGACTACGATCGGGAGGACTGTGCGTATTCCGAGTACATGTTTTTGAATCATTCGCTCGTTTGGTTTGTCAATGCTCCCGATTATGATCGGGAGGACTGTGTGTATTCCGAGTTCATGTTTTCTGTGATCATTCGCGCGTTGGGTTTGTCAATGCTCCCGACAACGATCGGGAGGACTGGTGTATGCCGAGTACATGTTTTCTGTATCATTCTCCTCGTTGGGTTTGGTCAATGCTCCGACTACGATCAGGAGGGACTGTGCGTATTCCGAGTACATGTTTTTTGAATCATGTCGCGCGTTGGGTTTTGTCAAGCTCCCGATTATGATCGGGAGGACTGTGTGTATTCCGAGTACATGTTTTTCAGGTATCATTCGCAGCGTGTTGGGTTTGTCAATGCTCCCGATATGATCGGGAGGACTGTGTGTATGCCGAGGCACATGTTTTTCTGTATCATTCGCTCGTTGGGTTTGTTCAATGGTACTCCCGATTATGATTCGGAGGACTGTGTGTATGCGAGTAAGTACATGTTTTTCTGTATCATTCGCGCGTTGGGTTTGTCAATGACTCCCGATTATGATCGGAGGGACTGTGTTGTATGCCGAGTACATGTTTTCTGTATCATTCTCTCGTTGGTTTTGTCAATGCTTCCCGAATACGATAGGGTGGAGGACTGTGTGTATGCCAGAGTACATGTTTTCTGGTATCATTCTCTCGTTGGGGTTGTCCAATGATCCCGACTACGATCGGGAGGACTGTGGGTTTTTTCTCTACATAATCTGAATCATTGCTCTACCAACCTATTTGTCTTACGCAGCGTCCACGATGACGGTACCGTGGAAGTAAAAGTCAACGCGGGTGAGCAGGTTTTGGGATGCGGTGTCATAGACGAATGGACCAAGGCGCGCCAAGAGCCAATGAACATTGAAGTCGTTGCTGGTGGACCAGCCTTCAATGTTACGGCTACGCACACTCACTGGTTGAGGTTTCGCGGCGAATGCAGGCCAATGTGTGGAGCTGATGCTTTCTGGTCGACACTCACCCTTGCGGGATCCAAGCCAGCCCAGATGAAGTTACTAGCGTTCGGAGGCCCATGTCTGGAGCCCTATCAAGCATACCAGTTCACATTCTCGCTCTACTCATGGTGGTATAAAATGCGCGGCCCTTCTGTTAGCGTCGGCAAGGGCGGATTTATCGCCGACAAAGACCTGGTGGAAAGTAAGGCGTGGGTTGAGACATGCGAAGGAAAGCTCGGGAACGATTTCAAGGACTTTGGTCCTGGCGACAGGAGGTCACCTCGATCTTTACAAAAAGAGCCTTCACCTGACGCCGGTAAGAGAGCAATCGAACGGACTGTACTGGTGCACCACGGCTCAGGTTGAATTTTCAAATCTGACAGGTACATTTTGAATATTACGTACGCTGTGAGATGTACACCGTTCGAAACAACCATTGTGTCCTGACCGCAACTGCCGCTTTCAAATTCGATAGGATATTGCGTAACTTCCGCACTCTTTCCATTTCCTTCAGGCTCCGCGAAGAAGGCAGGAAGGAAGCGACGAGATCAGCCCACTACAATCAACGAAGAGGGCAGATCGCCGACAACTTTGTAAGTTCATCGTATTCAAATTGTTATCTCCTTTCGCAATCAATCACTCGTTCAGCGTGAATGAACCATTGCAGTCAAGTCTATTCCCTGCATCGTAGTCATGTCGATCGCATCAACTTAAACACGCGCGTCACTGATTTTGAATACCGTCCTCCTTGGGCGTTCCGGTTATAGTCGGGAGGACTTCGGTCCTCCTTGGGCGTTTTGTTGTTATCTCCTTTCGCAATCGATCACTCGTTTGCGTGAATGAACCATTGCAGTCAAGTCTGTTCCCTGCATCGTAGTCATGTCGATCGCATCAACTTAAACACGCGCGTCACTGATTTTGAATACGGGTCCTCCATTTTCCTTGGGCGTTCCGATTATAGTCGGGAGACATCTGTCCAATGTTCAATCTTCCTCCGCAATCTTATCTAATCAACTAAGTCAATGCCCCGATTTCGTCGGGAGGAACACTGATGTTCATCTCAACTTCCGCAATCACTCGCTAAACAATATTCAATCTCCCGGTATGATCGGCAGGACTTGGATGTGCAATCTTCAATCTTCCGCAGTAACTTTACTAAGCAACTAGTCAAATGCCCCGATTTAGTCGGGAGGACATCGGATTTTTCCATGTTCATATCTTCCGCAATCTTTTTCTAATCAACGAAGTCAATGCCCCGATTATATTCGGGAGGACACGTAGATGTTCAATTTATGCTCAAACTACCGCACTTATCATTCACTAATCAAGTATGTCAACTCTCCCGAGTATAATCGGCAGGACACTGGATGTTCAATGCTCAAACTTCCGCAATCATTCACTAATCAAGTATGTCAATGCTCCCGAGTATAATCGGCAGGACACTGGATGTTCAATCTTCAATCTTCCGCAATAATTTACCAATGAACTATGTCAAAGCTCCCGAGTATAGTCGGGAGGACATCGGATGTTCAATTTTCAATCTTCCTCAATCTTTTCTAATCAACTAAGTCAATGCTCCCGATTATAGTCGGGAGGACACTAGATGTTCAATGCTCAAACTACCGCAATCACTCACTAATCAAGTATGTCAATGCTCCCGAGTATAATCGGCAGGACACTTGATGTCCAATCTTCAATCTGCCGCAATAAGTTTACCAATCAACTATGTCTATGCTCCCGAGTATAATCGGCAGGACACTGGATATTCAATGTTCAATATTCCGCAATCTTTCTGTAATCAACTATGTCAATGCTCCCGACCATAGTCGGGAGACACTGGATGTTCAATGTTCTGACCCCTCACTAAGTCAAATATGTTTTATCAAACCCTTCAGGTTTGCTGATCCCAAGAAGAACCCTGCTGGACACGAGGGCAAAGGCAAGCGTGCTGCGTCGCAGGCTGCAGACAATGCACCAGCCGCAAAGAAACAAACTCCTGTACCCGAACACAAGATTCATTCCTTGGAGGAGGATTCAGACTTGAACTCAAGAAGTTCTGTCGACACTGTGCCCGGGCCATCTGACGACGATGATGCACCCAAAACCGCTCCTAAGAAAAGAGGTCGCGGTCAGCCTGGTTCTCAGAAGAAGACTATGTGGAAAGCGAAGAGATCACCGGCAGGAGAGAAGAAAGGGGACAGCATTGGAAACATCGAAGGTGATTTGGCTAAGGCTAAGGCTTTCCTGACCGACAAGCATTTTGGTGGAGAGCATTCATTGGACTGCACGAAGTTCCTCCCTCCAAAGCTACCTGTCAGAATCCGTGTGTTGGACCCTGTTCGAGTCGATCAACTCCTCGCCAATTTTTTGAAAACCACAATGGCCACAGGGAAGGTATTGTTCATGGACATCAGCAAGGACCTGAAGAATGTATCTCCAGGTTGGGCTAATATTGATCCAAGCAGGCTGCAACAGACGTTCAACAACATCTCTAATGTGAAAGGGGAGTTTGGCGAGCCATGGATCATCGGAGGGTACCACAGCTCCCAAGCCTTCATCAAGTGGGCAGCAGACCGCCCTGGTGAAATTCCTCTGCGCAATTGCTTCGTGTACCGGTTGTCAGAGGTGGAGGGTGCCACGTACGACGAGAAGCTTCAGAACGCTCGCCTCCTTTCCCTTTTGGACAACACAAGCGGCCAGTCGACTGAGGGATACGACTCTCAGCCATTTTTGGTTTCTACCTTCCTGTGGCGTGAATTGTACCTTCAGGCAGGCTGTCCCGCTCGGACTGAGAAGGGGCATCAGTCAGACCAGTACAACAACTTCAAAACTCTGTGTGTCACCGGGGACGAGAAGTTGACGAAGTCTGTTGCTAGCCAGGGGGGTGCCACCGTGCCACGCTTCAAAGTCGTGAGCTTGGACGAAGAGTCCTACAAGAAGGCTTTCCTGATCATGTCCTCCATGGACGACCGGGAGAAGATCGGCGCCGACCACCTTGTTGAGCGCCTACAGAACGTGGAGCCTCCGCCTCCGCCAAACGATGAGGAGGAAGAGGAGGGGGACGACGAGGAAGCTGCACCTGGATCCCATGGGAAAAGGGCTAAGGGAAAGGCTAAGGACAAGATGAGGTCGGTCCTCGTTGAGGACATGAAGCTGCCACCTGGAGAGCTGAAGTTCTTCCTGAAGTCCGTGACCGACGACTTGTATGTCCACGAGTATGAAGCTTTCAAGATCAAGGACGAAGTGGACAATGTCGCGTTCACTACCGCGGTAGGTTCATGTTGTATATTAAGTTATTTTCAGACATGATCGGGATGATTGTGATGAAGTACGGTGGTGTGCCATTTTTCGTTATTGACAGCGATTCACTTCTCGCATTGGACGATGCTTCCGAGTATGATCGGGAGGACTGTGGGTGTGCCATGTCTCGTTATTGACATAAATTCACTTCTCGCTTTGGACGATGCTGCCGAGTATGATCGGGAAGACTGTGCGTGTGCCATATCTAGTTATTGACGGCGAATCCCTTCTTGCATTGGATGATGCTGCCGATTATGATCGGGAGATGCTTCCTAGTATGATCGTTATCATGACAAGAAAACTCTTTTATTCGCAGACGTTTGCATCGGCATACAAGGCTTCGTTGGTTCATTACAAGACAGAAGTGTCAGCGGGCTTCGTCATCTACATCATCGACAGGCTTCTCAAGCAACACAATGTCTCGCCTGTGTCCTTTCGTGACGACTTGAAGTTACGCTTCAATTCTGGTTCGCCGCTTGACCTTGAGGCAAAGGGCTTCACGCACATGCACGCCTTCTTGGGCAATAACGCGGAACCCGCCGTTACCAACAAACCCCTTCAGCTGGGTGGCATCGCCTTCAGCAGCAAGGCAGCTTCTGAAATCTTGATCGGGGGCATTCGATCCGATGCTTCGATTCCCGCACATCAGGTCTTCTCCGGGTGGCTGAGGGACTATACCGCCCAGAGAAGGGATTGGTATGGTATACCACCTAGGGATGAAGTTTTGATGCCCAAGCTAACCATCACCGAGGTCACGCAAGTGGGAGGTCTGCTGAGTTTCGCGACAGACAAGGAAGCGCTAAACCAGCTTCTCGACAGGTGGTTTTCTGTGATCAGGACAAGGGTCCAGCAAAAAAACCAGGCACAGATTATCAGTACCCTGGCCGCTAGCATTGACGACATGAAGTTGCTAGTTCAGCCTGACCAGGAGTACCCAATGGCGACAGATGGCCTCCAACAACCAATCTGTGATGATATGTCCAAGTTCCTCGAGGCCTGCCGTGAACTGCTTTTCGCACACCCCATTCCGCCTCGCAGTATCCATCTCGATGCGTTGAACACCATCAGGGGAGTCGTGGGTTTCCTCGTCATGGACTTAACAAGGCGGAGGAAAGATGGAGCAGCAGGGATTCCGATGTTGAACCTGACAGAGGAGGTCTTGTTGTCATTGGCAGTAAAGTACGGTGATTTGCCAGTGTGGAAAAGGGGAGAGCCTTCCGAACGCTTTTTCCGTCTCTACGATGGTGGACAGATGTATCCACACCTGATGTCGGCAGCTACAGCAGTGTTCATGGACGCTGACCACCAGATTGGAGCCGGTCGGGTCCAGCAAGAGACGGCAACAGTCAGCGCGCACCTTTACAACATGAAGGCGAAAACATTCCAGTGTGATGAAATCCGTAAGGTGCGTAGATGTTTAAAATGATAGACTACAAGTTGAAAAGTTGACGCTCCCGATCATAATCGGGAGGATGATGTGTTAAGCATGTCTTTTCACCACTTCAAAATCCATTACACATAATCCTTCCGATCACAGTCGGGAGCATCACGTTGTTCAACTTGTCTTCCAACCCATAATCTAACTGACTTGTACATATTTCGTTTACTCTTGCAGGTGCCTGGCAAACTGATCGACTTGGTGATCATCGACCCCTGTCTCACTGGCGATGAAAAGGGACCGTTGTGGCTCGTCGATGAAGACTCTTGGAGTTCGACTGATGTGATCGACATGCTGCGGAACTTAGCAGGCCAGAATCGGAAGTTTGCCTCAGTGTGCCATGTGGTCGTGTACACCAACCAAGAGGAAGGCAGCAGGTTCCTTGTGGCTTTCAGAGAAGCTGGCGTGGCTGACATTCGCCTTACCCACATTACACGCATGGGGCCAGACTTCAAGACACATTCCACCAGCATCGCCATCTCTGGGATCTTGCATCAAGGTGCGGGACAAGCGGGCCCGTCCTCGAAAGCTTCCATTTCTTCTTCTGGTCTTGCCGCTGCCATCACGGTCTTCCTACCGCCTATTGACGCACAGAAAAGTGCCATTGGACGCCCCGACATTAGCGGCTGCTCGATGAGTCCCAAACAAGTTGGATACCGCAGGAGAAGTGTCGCCGAATTCCGTCACTTTGTGCGGGAGCTTAGCTCCGTTGGCAACTATGTGATGTGCATGCAAGCTGGCGATGCCTCGGGCATGCTAGCGGCTTTGCTAGAGAGGAGGAACGCCATTGGCTTGGACTGTATCACTCAGAAGCTTGGGGCTGCTGCATGGCGTTTGAACATGTTTGCAAAAACGGAGCAGGCTATTCTATCACGTCTCGAAGCCTGTACTGATGCAGATGATGAAACAAGGGTGAGGACGGCGGTACTGGTTCAGGAAGACATTGACACAGAGTTTCGCGACAACCCTGCTGAGCCCAGTGAGGAAATGATGCAAAAGCTAGAGACGTGTCTCCAGACATATCGCGAGAAGAAAGCCGCAGATTGGCCTGAGGACGAGTTCGAGGCCTGCAAGGAGAAGGTTCTGGAAAGCTGCATCAGTGCAGGAACAGTAAAAGGGCTGATGAGGACCAAGAAGTTAGATTTAGCCCTCGTTGGGTTGCGTGCCAACTTGTTCCCAGAGCAAGACGAGTCAGTTAGCACATGATCTGTCAGCACTAAGTGCAGAAGTTAGCACCAATGGACTTGTTGGCAGCAGTTCAACATTAGCATTGTGCACAAGTTTCACGAGTGTACTTGTTTGCACCATCCAACACACATTTTGAGTGATTTCAGGATTCTAGGATGGCAGGTTGCAGATTTCAGGATTTAAATTTGTGTTATGTACATAATGAGCTTATGAGGTATGAAATTATGAATAATAAGTCCTGAGTTAGGAGTTATTAGTTCTGACTTGTATAAGGTACACATAAGTTCTGAGTTGTGAGTTATAAATTATGAGGTACACATAAGTACAGATTTCGGAGTCGTAAGTACTAAGTTGTAATTTTGAACTGTTGAGTTGTGAGTTGTGAGATAAATAATTATGAGCAATGCGTTCAAGACTTTGTAAACAGCTTTCACCTTCCTCTTGACTGTCCTCTACAATTGATTTTGTATTCCAATACTTTCTCTCTCTCCAAACGAGCAAATCAATGTTACAATTGAAATTGAAGGGAATAGTCTCTTTCTCAGGAATACAACAAAACAATCTTACAAAATAAATTGTAAGATATTTTCGTAAAAGCCACCAAAAAAGCAAAATCAATTAATTTGCGAAAACTATCTTACAATATTTATCGTAAGATTTCAGTAAAATAAAAAATCCGTTCGGAAGCAGGAACGCCCATTAGTACCCACCCACTCATGAGACCTCCCCCAGTAGAGCTGATCAAGACTGCCAGGATCCCCCCTCTACTTCTGCTCCACCTGCACCCCACACTGCTTCTGAGATAGGGCAGTACCCCCCCACTCATGTGGAGGCAGACCAAGACCTCCAGGACTCCCCCTCTACCTCTGCAACATCTGCACCCCACACTGATTTTGAGACAGGGCAGTACCCCCCCACTCATGTGGAGGCAGACCAAGACCTCCAGGACCATCCCCCTCCTATCTGCCAGTACCATTCCCCTTCCACTGCAGGCAATCTTGAAGAATCTACTGATGGTACTGACAGTGATGACATGCCAGAGCTCATCCATCAGGAGGTAGACAAACAGCAGGATGACCCTGGACTAGGAGTAGATGACCCTCCAGACACCACTCCATCTCTCCCACAACAGCTGGACAACCTGAACCTACAACAAGCCAGAGCAGAGATGGAACTCCTCAGTGACCAGATCAGGACCAACTATGAGGAATATGATGGCCCCATAGATGGGGACGGACCACTCAAGCCATCTGATCTGGACACAGCAACTACCTAGGACCAATGGATACTTGTCAACAGGTCACCAGACATTGGACTACCACTGGGAGAAGTTAATCAGAATGTCAACCACATCCACTTCTCCAACAACTCCAGGCTTAGCCTCACACGATTTGGATGCACCTTACACCACCTGAACAGCAGGCCTGCTTCACCAGCTTTTAACATCAAGCCAAGGCCTCCACTACCCAAACTCATCACAGCCTACACCAGAAGGTTCCCCACCCTGCTGACTTCTGAAAAGGAACAGTTCCCACACAGGTCAATGCACAAGGAGCCATCTGATGCCTACATCCCTATCATCAAGCACAATAGCAGACTCCAGCAAATGGTGCAAGCCTACCCCACTGTTTCTACCACAGCCAGACCCACTCTGCAGTGGGCCATTTGCCTTCAAGCTGCCATGGTCAATGCACATGCTCACACACTCTCATTCAGACCAAAGATGATCATGTATGGACCCCAGGAGCTGTGCCCATCCTGGAGGCAAAGTGCTATGTGTCAACCACCTCAGCATGAACTGGAGCCCCATGGACTTCACCTTTATCAACATCCTTACCCCCCCCAGCCTAGCTCCCAAGTCATTTGACCAGTTCTTTGCCCAGATCTGCCAGCAACTTGACCTTGATGGCTTCCCCAGCAAGCCAGGCACTTAATTCAGTTACAAACATTGCTCTTCATCTGTTGGAATAGACTTGAACACTCTATAATTTTTTAGATTACCTGCCTACTGTACTGCCCCATGTACTTCCACAGGCCACAACCCCTTCTGAATTTAGGATTATTCTAGTCTCTTCATGATGTCTATGCTTTAATTTAGGATCAACCTAATGTAGCTCACCCAAATTATGGGGGGACTAGTCCAGACATCCTGTCTAAAGACAAATCCTCTAGTCTCGAATCATGCAACTTGTCGTAGCCAAGGATATCTTCACAAGCCTTAACCAAGCCTGGACTTTCCTTCCCAAGCTTCCCAGCAGTCTCCCTGCAGCCTATCTGCAGCCCTCTGCAGTACTTAGTCCAGCCCCATATATAGCAGCCTATCTGCTCTAGCCTGCAGCCTACCTGCAGTTTCCTTACACCTTCTCAGCAGCCTCTCTGCTACCTAGCCTGCAGCCTACCTGCAGTTTCCCTGCACCTTCTCAGCAGCCTTTCTGCTACTTAGCCTGCAGCCTACCTGCAGTGTTCCTTACCTAGCCAGCTAACCCAGAAGACTGACGTTTCTTTGAAGACCCCTGCTAAAGTGATTTCTCCCTTTCAGCTACTAGAAATTCCCGAAGTCTCCCTGGCTTTTATATTTTTATTTTTCTTATGCCCCTAAGTTAATTCCAGGAATTCTTGAGCTCAAGAATACCTTGAATTGGGGGGGATGTTATTGACTGATTTATATATCAGTCTCTGAGTCGGCATAATGCACACCGGTACCTTTCCCTCATGGTACCGCGTTGCCTGCCGCCAGGCCACAGGCTAGCTGTGGCCTGCACGTGACTGCAGTACCCTGCAGTACACATCTCTATTCTATATGATTGCGCCTGTTGCGCTTAATAGCATCTTCTCCTCTATCTAGCCTATGCCGTTGTAACGATCTTACATTAACACCTTGTGGGTATCGGATGAAGGACACACTTGTGAAGGGGAACATGGAAAGGTATATAGCATGGAAGGGAAATGTCCTGATGTACAGACGAGGGGACTGACCTATGCATTGCATGCATCTGTGCACCCATGTGATGTGACCCTTCTTGCATGCAGATATATATAAGCATGAGCGATACCCTCGTGAGCTGATTTATATCTGCGTGAACTGTACTGCACAGATTGAAGTTACGTACTGCCCATTGCTAATGTACTGCTGTACTATTCTGCTGTGCACTGGACCGCAATGCTGTAATGCAGATCCGTTGCATGCATATGGCGCAGATCATAAGCGAGCGATACCCTCGTGTGATGATCTACCTGTACCAAACTGCAGTGCTGTACAGCACTAGCGTACCGACCATGTACTGATCATACGGCTCATAGTGTTGCCTAGGCAATAATACAACTAGCTAACCTGCAGCGATTTGATGATCCCTACCATCTGTTACACAATTATTAATGAACACTCTAGGAATTAATTCATGATCTGCCCCGTACTGCCACATGTACTTACCCACGTGCAGTTCAAGTCTTTTACCCTTTCGATGTTTTCATGCTAACAACATGATGCATGCATGATTCTAATTTAGCATTTCAGCACTAAGCCTTCATTACCAAATTATGGGGGACTAGTACAGACATCATCAGTTCTTTTCCCTGGAGCTCTTTAGGAGTATCCCCTGCAGCTCCCCTGCAGCATTCACAGCTATGCTTACGTTGATCTGCAATGATCTGCAAAACCCAGCAGGCCCCAACAGCACCAGCAGTCCCTACCGTCCCTGCATTTACTTATCCGCTCCTAGTGCCCTTGCAGCGACCCTAGCTACCTCGCAGCCCCAAGCTGCTGACACCTTGTAGTTACCCTGCAGCATTCCTAGCCCAAGTCCGCCATCAGCTTGCCCTTGACAGCTTCCCCAGCACGCCAGGCACCTAGTAGTTAAAACATTGCTCCCCATCTGTTGTATTAGACCTGAACACTCTAGAATTTATTAGATTGTACGCCGCCTGTACTGCCCCATGTACCTTCACACACAGGCAGTCAAATTTTGAATTTAGAATTATCCTAGTCTCTACCAGATGTCTGCGTTTTAATTTGGGTTACAAGCAATCCAGCTACAAACACCCAAATTATGGGGGGACTAGTCCACACATCCTGTCCAGAACAAATCCTTCCAGCCCCATAGCAGCCTCTCTGCAACCTAGCCTGCAGCCTATCTGCAGCCCCCTTTAGTTTCCTAGCAGCTTCCCTGCAATCTAGCCTGCTGTCCCTTTGCAGCTTCCTATCAGGGCCAGCTACTTTAGTAGACTGACATTTCTTTGAAGACATCTGCTAATGTGCTATGCCATCTTGAATCATTCCCTGCAGCTTCCCTGCAGCCCCTAGTAGTATGCCCTGCAGCCTCCTTG
Organism: Chlamydomonas sp. ICE-L; assembly: GCA_013435795.1. NCBI lineage: Eukaryota > Viridiplantae > Chlorophyta > Chlorophyceae > Chlamydomonadales > Chlamydomonadaceae > Chlamydomonas > Chlamydomonas sp. ICE-L. The sequence continues at coordinate 9,714,217 of JACBWV010000552.1, forward strand.
CAGCTCCTAGGAGTTCACCCCAGCACCCTCCTGACAGGCCCGAGCCTGAGCCCGCAGACCTTTCCTTGATATTGATTGATTGCACCATGACTGTCTGCTCTCTTCTATCCAGCGTAAGTCTGTACCTCCATGGCAGCCCTTTAAGCTGCCAGCCTAGATCAGTGATTGAGAGTTCTTTAGACATGATAACCACCTTTGCTGAGCCAGCCTGCCTCGCCACAGCCGGTATAATTGTATCATTAACTCCTTGACAAGCCTGATGAGTTACAAATGTATTGTACCTCCATAATAGTTTTTAATTGTCACTCTAGTTTTTTAACTCCTCTAATTCCTGGAATTCTTCAGAATGAAGAATACCAGGAATTGGGGGGGATGTTATTCACCGGGTTTCACCGGTTCACCTACAGTGACTTAGAGTGCACAGGACTACCTCCCTGCTGCACTGTACTGCTGTGCCGCTGCCAGCTATGGCACGGACTCTGACGTCGGTACCATGAGGTACCGCGACATCTCAGTACATCCTCCTAGCGCATTGATCGAATGCTTTATCTAACTGTAAAGATCTTATCCTTACCGTCTTCCCCTCGTCTCTGTGCTCTGCACATAACTCCGGAAATTCACAGTGTTTGGTCGGAAACACAAAAAGTTGAGATCCGGTTAAAGACCAACCGTCCCGGTTAGTGCAACGGCGCACCCCCCCCCCCCCCCCCCCCCGCCGTTAAAGAAAGGTAAGGGGCGGTTAAATTCGGTTGTTGAATTAGATCTGGTGACGTCACGGAGTTTGCGCGCGCCTCTTCAAAATCACGCTGCTTTGGAGTCCCGCATCCTTTCTTCTTCAGCGGACACTCATCATCGATAGCACACAAAAATGGATTCGCAGCAGCAGGGCACCGTTCCTGCCACGCAATTATGGACTGATCATTCTGAGGCAACCAGCAGCGGCAAGAAGCGGAATACACGCTGAAATCAGCGTTTGAATCGCGAGGAAGTGTTACAGAGCGCATTTGCCACGTTTGACTAATTTTGAACTGATCTGGTCAGATGCAAAAGGCTGCGTAACTGGTAGAATGTTTCCAACCAGTTAAGGGCCCGGTTAGAGGTCGAGTCTGAACCCTCCAAAACACAATCCCTAACCGGACCCTTGACTGGTTGGAAACAAGCTGCAATTGAGGGTTAGGCCGGGTTATGGAGCATAACCGTCCTCGGCAATCGGAAACACTCAAAACATTGTACTTCTCTTGACCGACTTGTACACTAGTTTCCGGCAAAATTTGATGACGTGCCGGTGCGGATCGGCGTTACCCTGAACCGTGCCCCCCCCCCCCCCCCCCCCCCCCACGGTTAAGCGTAACCCCGATCCGCCTTGGTTCCACGCTGGCACTTTGACCGCAGCAGCGGTCACTTGCGGCCATAATGTGGTGAGCGCGAGCGCTGCAATCTTGTAGATCGCGCAGTCACGCGCGATCACTTCAATTTCCTAGAATCTCTGACGCTCACCGCTATGGATTCGTCTGGTCAAGGTTAGTTTTTCAAGCAGAACCAGCATTGGGGCATCAACGAGCACCCTAGAAGAAGCAGATAGACAAAGGGAGGCTACACCGTTGAATATAGGGCGATATAGGCTGCAAGCACCGAAATTAGCAGAAGTGCGAAGGAAAATTCGGGTATCAGAACGGCTGGGCCTGGAATAGCCGAGAGAAGAAGTCGAAAACGACACCGGCTTAGCATCTGAGCCCGTCGTACCGACGGGCGGACCACCCCCGTGGCCACGTCAGCGACAGCTGTCGACCCCCGTGGCCACGTCAGCGACAGGTCTCGGGAAATCGAAATCCGAAAACGGGTAACTCCGAAACGGGTTATCCCGAAACCACTGCCCCTGGCCACGTCAGCGAATGGCAGTCAGCAAGCGGGCAAGAGTGCGTGAGAGCGCAGGAGAAGGAGAAGGGAATGCTGCGACGGGGGGAGCTGCAGGCGAAGTTATTAACAGTGGCAGCGAAAATTGTGGGAAAGAGTTTGGGCAGACAAAGAGAGTCTACACCGTTGAATATAGCGGGACTCAGGCAGCGAGCACCGAAAATAGCTGAAGTGCGAAGGAAAATTCGCGTTTCATAACGGCTAGGCTCAGGAAATGCAGTGCAAAGCAGCGCACCAAGCCGGGTAACCTTGGACGGGTGCGGTTGCAGGTGGGTGGTCGGCAGAAAGGCAATCGTTCCTGTGGCTGCGCCGAGAAATCGAGATCCCAGACTGGCTGCCACCTGGGCGACAGGTCGGCAAGATATGGAACCAAAACCCCAAGCGGCTAGGCCAAAAGGCGCCGACCACGCGCCGGGAACGCGCTAAACCTCGGACGCTTCTTAGTTACTACCTGCAACTATTATATATGCTGATGATGATTATGATGACTAGCATCTGAGCCCGTCGTACCGACGGGAGGACCACCCCCGTGGCCACGTCAGCGACAGGTCTCGAAAAATCGAGATCCGAAAACGGGTAACTTCGAAACGGGTTATTCCGAAACCACTGCCCCTGGCCACGTCAGCGAATGGCAATCAGCGAGCGGGCAAGAGAGCGTGAGAGCGCAGGAGAAGGCCAAGGGAATGCTGCGACGGGGAGAGCTGCATGCGAAGTTATTGACAGTGGCAGCGAAATGTGTGGGAAAGGGTTTGGGCAGATGGACAAAGGGAGGCTACACCGTAGAATATTGCGCGACTCAGGCAGCGAGCACCAAAAATAGCAGAAGTGCGAAGGAAAATTTGCGTATCAGAACAGCTTGGCTCAGGAAATGCAAGAGAATTTGACAGAGGAGAAGTGAGAAGGAGTCGAAAACGACACCAGCTTCATTTGAGCAGTGCAAAGCAGCGCTAGGGGGTGAACAGGTCGGCGCAGGAAAATTCGGGCACACAGCCGGGAAAAACCTTGGACGGGTGGGTGGATGGGTGGACGGCAGAGAGGAAATCGTTCTTGTGGCTGCGCCGAGAAATCGAGATCCCAGACTCGCTGCCACCTGGGCGACAGGTCGGCAAGATATGGAACCAAAAACCCAAGTGGCTAGGCCAAAAGGGGGCGAACACGCGCCGGGCACACGCTGTACCCTCGACGCCCAACTTTATATATACTGACTAGCATCTGAGCCCGTCGTACCGACGGGAGGACCACCCCCGTGGCCACGTCAGCGACAGGTCTCGGAAAATCGAGATCCGAGACTCGCTGCCACCTGGGTAACCCCGAAACGACTCCCCATGCCACGTCAGCGAAAGGCAGCCAGCGAGCGGGCAAGAGTGCGTGAGAGCGCAGGAGAAGGAGGAGGGAATGCTGCGAGGGGAGGAGCTGCATGCGAAGTTATCGACAGGGGCAGCAAAATTTGTGGGAAAGAGTTTAGGCAGACAAAGGGAGGCTACACCGTTGAATATAGGGCGATGTAGGCAGCGAGCACCTAAAACAGCAGAAGTTCGCAGGAAAATTCGGGTATCAAAACGAAGATGGACGGAGTACGTGTTCGAAGAGGAATCAAGATCCAAGATTCGGGCCACCTGGGCGACAGGTCGGCAAGATATGGAGAATCGAGATCGGGGAACCCTGAAAAACCTCGACGCCTACTATCGCCCTACTTTATATAATAAGAAGATGACTAGCATCTGAGCCCGTCGTACCGACGGGAGGACCACCCCCGTGGCCACGTCAGCGACAGGTGTCGGAAAATCGAGATCCGAGAATCGCTGCCGCCTGGGCGACAGGTCAGCAAAATATGAAACCAAAGACCCAACTGCCTGCAGGCATGCCTGGGCCAAAATGGCTAGCATCTGAGCCCGTCGTACCAACGGGAGGGCCACCCCCGTGGCCACGTCAGCGATAGGTCTCGGAAAATCGAGATCCGAAACGGGTAACTCCGAAACGGGTAACTTCGAAACGGCTCCCCTGGCCACGTCAGCGAAAGGCAGCCAGCGAGCGGGCAAGAGTGCGTGAGAGCGCAGGAGAAGGCCAAGGGAATGCTGCGACGGGGGGAGCTACATGCGAAGTTATTGAGAGTGGCAGCGAAATTGGTCGGAAAGAGGTTGGGCAGATAGACAAAGGGAGGCTACACAATTAGCGGGACTCAGGCAGCGAGTACCGAAAATTGCATAAGTGCGAAGGAAAATTCGCGTATCAGAACGGTTTGGCTCAGGAAATGCAAGAGAATTTCACAGAAGAGCAGCGAGAAGGAGTCGAAAACGACACCGGCTTCAAGATAGAGCAGTGCAAAGCAGCGCAGGGGGTGAACAGGTCGGCGCAGGAAAATTCGGGCACCACTCCAGCCGGGTAACCTTGGACGGGTGCGGGTGCAGGTGGGTGGTCGGCGGCAGACAGGCAATCGTTCCTGTGGCTGCGCCGAGAAATCGAGATCCCAGACTGGCTGCCACCTGGGCGACAGGTCGGCAAGATATGGAACCAAAAGCCCCAAGCGGCCAGGCCAAAAGGCGCCGACCACGTGCCGGGCACGCGCTGTACCCTCCACGCTCTTACTACGCTCTACTTTATATATACTGATGACTAGCATCTGAGCCCGTCGTACCGACGGGCGGACCACCCCCGTGGACACGCCAGCGACAGGTCTCGACCCCCGTGGCCACGTCAGCGACAGGTCTCGGGAAATCGAGATCCGAAAACGGGTAACTCCGAAACGGGTTATTCCAAAACCACTGCCCCTGGCCACGTCAGCGAATGGCAGTCAGCGAGCGGGCAAGAGTTAGAGCGCAGGAGAAGGAGAAGGGAATGCTGTGACGGGGGGAGCTGCATGCGAAGTTATTAACAGTGGCAGCAAAAATTGTGGGAAAGAGTTTGGGCAGACAAAGAGAGGCTACACCGTTGAATATAGCGGGACTCTGGCTGCGAGGACCGAAAATAGCTGAAGTGCGAAGGAAAATTCGCGTATCATAACGGCTAGGCTCAGGAAATGCAGTGCAAAGCAGTGCACCAAGCTGGGTAACCTTGGACGGGTGCGGGTGCAGGTGGGTGGACGGCAGACAGGCAATCGTTCTTGTGGCTGCGCCGAGAAATCGAGATCCCAGACTGGCTGCTACCTGGGCGACAGGTCGGCAAGATATGGAACCAAAACCCCAAGCGGCTAGGCCAAAAGGCGCCGAACACGCGCCGGGCACGCGCTATACCCTTGACGCCCAACTTTATATATACTGATAGGACTAGTGCGAAAGAGCAGATTTCCGTGTCAAGCACAGTGCGCTGATGTAATGAGCTACGAGAGTCACGAAGAAGCGAATTATTCAAGGGGAAATCGTAGACATGCTCCAGGTCCCTAGACTGAGTCCACAGGACAGGAGGGAAACGACAAATGAAAACGCCGCGTCCTCAGTGCGCAACCCTGAGATACGTACGCGAAAAAGTGCCCTCAGAGGTGATGCGTCCCGACGGGAATCGAACACGAGTCGGAAAGAGTTCAGGCTAGTCAGATTAACCGGCAATTTTGACCGGCGTTGTTGGGAAATTTGACGATGTGAAGATGTGAAGATTTGAAGATTTGAAGATTTGACGATATCGCGTAAGTATCGCATAGGTCTGTCCCCCTAAGGGGGCCGACCAACTAGCGTTACAACGAGTCCTGATCAGAGGTCAAGCGGTCATAAAATAAAAGCCGACCTAAGCATGGATAACTCTCGAAATGGTCGAAAAATTGTTGCTGAAAGAGGTTAGTGGTAAGAATGCCTGTAAAAACGGTTGGTTGGTATTGCTCCCAGAAATGGTCGAAAAGTGTTTGGGATTCCTGTAAATGCGGTTTATTTAACGTGAATGATTTAAATAATACATTTAATACCGGTAACTTGAAACATAACTATTTATTAAACTAAAAAATATAAATAATTATTATTTATATACATTTGTAGTTTGTACTTACCGGTAATCAGGGATGAAAATCATGTTTCCGAAACCGCGCAATATTTATGGGAGGTGATAACGAAGATAACCACCAGAGGGACTATTATCGTCACTACTACTAGCATCTGAGCCCGTCGTACCGACGGGCGTACCACCCCCCACTACCAGAACGGAGACCTTTCCCTAACGTTCCCTAACGTTCCCTATCGTTCCCTATCGTTCCCTAACGTTCCCTAAGATAGGGAATCCTTTCCCTATCGTTCCCTAATATTCCCTAAAAATGTGGGAAGCTTCCCTAAGACACACCTAAAAGCATGAAAACCGAGTGTCCTTTCCCTAACTTTCCCTAAACGTTCCCAACAGCAGTCGATAAAGTAGTGGAGCCGACTAGGGAACGTTAGGGAACGTTCCCTAACGTTAGGGAAAGTTAGGGAAAGGACACTTGGTTTTCATGCTTTTAGGTGTGTCTTAGGGAAGCTTCCCACATTTTTAGGGAATATTAGGGAACGACAGGTAAGACACACCTAAAAGCATGAAAACCAAGTGTCCTTTCCCTAATTAAGGGCGCCTGGAGGCGCGTCCCGAATGAAATGATTCAGATCCTTAATTCAATGTATTATAATTTATTGAATTGAATTGTATTTAATGTTGTGTTATTTTAATTCGGTTTATTCCTTTCCATTTAATTTAATTAACGTGATTTGAATGCATGTAATTGCTTTAAGTTGTATCAATTCGAATTTGATTAAATTCGAAGGGCACCTGGAAGCTTTAAATGAATTGAATTCCAATGAATCGATTGATGATTTAGCATTGTTAACTACAAGGTGACGAAAAAGAGAGTTGTTGGAGGGTTGTTGATTGATAAGCAGTATTGAACGTTTCTGTAGTGTAATAAAATGCATGTATGTAGATCGACTTTTTTTAAGAATTTGATGCAAGAAAAATGAGGCCAATCAGGTGTCTGGTTGATTTTACGGAATTTGTTCAAGGTATTGCATGTTTCGGCCCATCCCAGACGTGAACGGTATATCCCGTCCTGCTGAACGGGCTTTTGGCCAGCGGCAGGTGGCGTGGCTTGCCACTGCCCCCGCCCGGTGGCCCCCGCCCCCGTCCCCGTCCCCGCCCCTGCCCCCGGCCCCGCCCCCGCCCCTGCCCCCAGCCCCTGCCCCGCCCCTGCCCCCGCCCCCGCCCGGTGGCCACCGCCTCTGCCCCACGCACGGCCCTGAGGTGGGGTCCGTGGGCTAATTATAGCATAAGTGCCCGAGGGGAATGTTTCGTCCATTGTGATGCTTACATGTTTCGCCTCCAATTTTTGACGACAATTCTGCTCCCAAACCTATGTTTGCGCACATGTTTAAGTGGTTCAAATTTGAAATGTTAGCTCAAAACACCCTGAAATCAAATTGTTAACCGTTAATTGTAGCTTTTGGGCCCAACCTGAGCTCCTTTTCACGAATTGCGATGCTCATGTGTGCTCTAGTCAGAATTTGTCCGGTATAAATAAGTCTTATAATTCATCAAAAATATATAATGTTCAACTTTTTTGATGTTTTGCATAAAACCTGAAAATTTGGTTAGTGACACACGGACGAACGAACGGACGAACGGACATTTTAATGGGGCTAATCCCTCTTCAAAAAATCTGGAGATTTTTTTCATTCGGGTACTTTCCCTAACGTTAGGGAACGTTCCCTATCGTTCCCTAAGTCGACTCCACTGTTTTATCGACTGCTTTAGGGAACGTTTAGGGAAAGGATATCTGCTTTTCATGGAAACACGCGAGCAAGCACGAAAGATATACGCGAGATTGCGAGAAAAAGAGCCCCTATAGCAACCTCCGCATTTTTTAACAGACCCGACGAATTACCCCCCAGGCAACCGGTGCCAGGCAACCCACGTCATTTGTATACCAGTCCAAGCCAATCTCCGTCGTAATCATCGATCTCAGCACTGTCGAGCTTCTTGTAGGCTTGTCGTTCTCTCAGCCCCCTATTGCTAGCTTCTCTCGGTCCTTTTTCCCCATCCTCTCTCTCTTCTCCTTTTCCTCTTCAGTTCGCATTTCCGTTCTGTTCGAATTTCGCATAGCTCCCAGAGCTGCGAGAGCCACGGAGATTCGAATTTTCCCACAGTCTCAGTTTCTGCTTGTTTGGCATGCATGGGTCCCTACCCTTTTGCGCATCTCGCACTGCTGTAGCTCAACACTGCTCTAGGTCAGCTACGAAGCCGAAGCCTTAATTCCTCTTCGCCATCGAGGTAGATCAAGAAGATGCCTTCTGTGTATCATCGTCCTCCTTGAAGCCTTCTTGAAGCCTTCCGCAGCAGCAGCCCTGTGGAATAAAAGTGAGTTTGACTGCTTCGGGTTCCCCTGCCATAGGGCGCTCAATGCGCGTGGCTGCGAAATTGGTGCACTTTGCTAATTGTTTGCATTGATGCCTTCTACCTGGCCCATGCATGAGATCAAGTCGTCCTACCTCTTTGATATTTTCTTTGTTCAATTTGGCTGATAAGTAGCTCTCAGACGAACATACCCTGCCGCTTATTGCTGAGTGCCTTGTGATTGCATGCTGCTCAGCTCGACGGTAGCCAAACTTGTTGTTGCTTCTGCAGTAGCCATCACAAACCGAATTGTTGAGCATGCATCGATGATTCTGAGAAATTGGATTAGTTGCTACTAAAAGAGCATCACTCATCCCTCTAACTAAAAGAACAACCTCAATAATACTAACAAGGTAAAAAAAATCCCCCCTTTATACGAAGATGGGGGCCCTAGGACGAAACACACCATGACCAAGGCCAGGCCTTAGGGGACAACTACTTGCTTGAGCTAGGCCGCCGCTTACTGAAATCAGCTGGGGCTCCTGGCTCCGGACTCTTGAAGGCTCTTGGCTCAGATGCTGACAGTGAGAACAAGGTAGGATTTGGGAAATTCATTGTTTTAATCATGTATGTTACAGTCTAGGGGTAGTCAAATTGTCCAACCTCGAACAATCAAGCTGGCTGATACATATGTGAGTTCTTGATACACACTTGCTTGCTGGTGCATGTTTGCTTGCTTCTTAATCACGTGCTTGCTTTATACATACATGCTTGCTAGTGCATTTTTGCCTGCTTGTTTATTACATGGTTGCTTGCTTGATATGTGCTTGCTGGTGCATGTTTGCTTGTTGGTGTATGTTTGCTTGCTGGTGCATGTTTGCTTGCTTGATACGTGCCTACAATTGTTTTTCTTTTCGGCTACGAGCAGCAGCCTCTAGGCAGCTCCCCTGGCTGGCGATCCAGCCAAAGCTAAAGCAGGGTAGTGCACCTTGCATATGACATGATCAGCTTTCTAGCACTGTTGGATTGGGAAGCATCACCCTGTGGCTGGCTTAGGGAGCTGCCTAGAAGCTGCGGCTCGTAACCAAAAAGAAATGCAGTGGTGTGTACTTGCTTCATACTAGCTTGTCCCACCCATCCTCCCAAGATGCATATAATTTGTTCTATATGTCAAACTGCTGGTGCATGTTTGCTCGCTTGATACGTGCGTACTTGCTTGATACTAGCTTGATGGTGCATATTTGCTTGCTGGTGCATGTTTGCTTGCTTGATCATGTTTGCTTGCTTGATACGTGCGTACTTTCTTGATACTAGCTTTTCCCATTCATCCTCCCAAATATGCATCTAATTTGTTCAGTATGTCAAACATGTGTAGGACCCTGCGGATTCCCGCCTTGCCAAGACCCAAGCGCGCAAACAGGCCGGTAACGCTGAGCTGATGAGGGCAGTACCTCTCTCGAGCTCAGGGCCCTGGGGAAGAAGATGTTGGAGGGGCCTTGCTGAACTAATATATAGCAATCAATTAATTATTATATATGCTGGACTATTATAATAGCATAGTTCAGTCTTGTGGACATATGCATATGTACTCAGTATTGGTAGTGAAGAATCATCAACATAAAATGTGTAACAAGAAACAAACCCTCTTGCTCTTAAACCCCTTCCCTATCATATGTTAGAAAAGGGGCATCCCCTTTCCCTATCGACCTTTCCCTAAGTAAGGGAATCACAAGCCCCTTTCCCAATCGACCTTTCCCTAAGTTAGGGAATCACAAGCCCCTTTCCCTATCGACCTTTCCCTAAGTTAGGGAAGCACAAGCCCTTTTCCCTAACCCCTTTCCCTAAGTTAGGGAATCGTCATTTAGGGAAAGGGGTCATATACATAGGGAGAACTTAGGGAACGTTAGGGAAAGCTAGGGAAAGGTCTCCGTTCTGGTAGTGCCCGTGGCCACGTCAGCAACAGGTCTCGACCCCCGTGGCCACGTCAGCGACAGGTCTCGGAAAATGGAGATCCGAAAACGGGTTACTCCGTAACGGGTTATCCTGAAACCACTGCCCCTGGCCACTTCAGCGAATGGCAGTCAGTGAGCGGGCAAGAGTGCGTGAGAGCGCAGGAGAAGGCCAAGGGAATGCTGCGACGGGGGGAGTTACATGCGAAGTTATTGACAGGGGCAGTGAAATTTGTGGGAAAGAGTTTGGGCAGATGAACAAAGGGCGGCTACACCGTTGAATATCGGGCGGCTCAGGCAGCGAAAACCGAAAATAGCAGAAGTACGAAGGAAAATTCGGGTATCAGAACGGCTGGGCCAGGAAATGCAAGAGAATTTCACAGAAGAACAGCGAGAAGGAGTTGAAAACGACACCGGCTTCAGGCAGACAGGCAATCGTTCCTGTGGCTGCGCTGAAAAATTGAGATCCCAAACTGGCTGCCACCTGGGCGACAGGTCGGCAAGATATGGAACCAAAAACCCAAGCGACTGGGCCGAAAGGGACCGACCACGCGCCGGGCACGCGCTATACCCTCCACGCCTACTATCGCTCTACTTTATATAATAATACCAGCATCTGCGCCCGTCGTACCGACGGGAGGACCACCCCCGTGACCACGTCAGCGACAGGTCTCGGAAAATTTCGAGACCCGAGACTCGCTGCCACCTGGGTAACTCCGAAACGACTGCCCTGGCCACGTCAGCGAAAGGCAGCCACCACTATGAATAAAACAGCATTTTACGAACTGGAATTTGGCTTGGAAAATTCTACGACCCCCCCTCGTAAAATGTTGGGCTCTACTTCGTAAAAAGCGGACACCCCATCGTAATTTAAGGTTTACGAACTAGGATTTGATGGTTCGTAAAATGAATGGAGCTAGTTCGTAAAAATTCGGCGCCCTTTTATTACGAACTTGGATTTGATAGTTCTTAAACTAAATGGTGCTGGTTCGTAAAATACCGGGCACCCTTCGTACGAGATGTATAGATGGATTGCAATGTTTTATTTACAGAGATTTTGAAGACTGAAAAATTCGAATTCAAAAAAGTGATAATGAACAATAGCTATTATAATTTGGCCATTTACAAATTCTCCTCATATGTGGGGAAATTGTTCCCATGAATTGGGCCTAGAAAAATGGTAGCTATATGGTCTGTATTCTGTCCCTGCCCTCCCCCCCCCCCCCCCCCCCCCCCCCTGCCACCCCCACTGGCTAGTTTAGCTATAGCTACTATTATATGATGAGTGGTAGCAGCAGGTGCAGTGTCATCAGGCTTCTTGATCTTGTCCCTCTACTCATCCCAGCATGCTGATGACTTGCTCCTTGTCCACCATGCCGCAATATGTGGAAGTCACTGCCTGCCGGAACTGCAGCAGCATGAAGTGAAGGTGGTGGAGTTAGAAGATTATTAGTTGCTTGACCAAGCACAAGCCATTTGGATAATCAACGAATCAGCAAGCAAGAAAGCGAGCAAGCATTCACGTGGTAGCAATTACGATGATGAGACAGATAGATGGTGCAGCATACAAGACACATGGTGCAACATACAAGACAGATTGTGCAGCATACAAGACATATGGTGCAATGTACAAGACAAATGGTGCAGCGTACAAGACACATGGTGCAGCGTACAAGACAGATGGTGCAGCATACATGACACATGGTACAGCATACAAGACAGATGGTGCAGCATACAAGACATACGGTGCAACGTACAAGACAAATGGTGCAGCGTACAAGACACATGGTGTAGCATACAAAACAGATGGTGCAGCATACACGACACATGGCGCAGCATACAAGACACATGGTGCAGCAAGGCAAATCATGCAGCATACAAGCCAAATGGTGCAGCATACAAGACACATGGTGCAGCATACAAGACACATTGGTGCAGCATACGAGACATATGGTGCAACGTACAAGACAAATGGTGCAGCGTACAAGACAGATGGTTCAACCTACAAGACAAATGGTGCAGCGTACATGACATATGGTACAGCATACAAGACAGATGGTTCAGATCTACTCACATGTGTTGGTTCTATAACAACATATTGCCACTGTGTAGCCTAGTCAGGGGAGACTTCTTCGTGTTGTTCTCCCATTGTCTTCAAGATACATACACCTCTTGTCATCGCTTGCGCCAGGAGCAGGAACCTAGTTAACAGGCAGGTGTGAATAATCAGACAGCAGGCAGGCATTTGTCAATCATGGAGGTACATAGGCATGCATGCAGGTGTGAAGCAGGCAGGCAGCAGAGAGAATTCAAGCAGGCAAGCATGTAACTAAGCGGGCAAGCATGCAGGCAAGGAGGTTGGCCTGGAGGAGGTACGGCCACTGCATGTGGAGGTGGACCAGGTTGCAGCAACCGAGCAAGCGGCTGAGCCGCAGGTTCGGCGTCTGAGTCATGGATTGCTTGTCGACCTTGGCCTGGACATTATGAGCATTGGATCGGGTCGTTAGCATTACTGTTCCGCGTCAGAAAAACGATTGCAAGGAAATCAGGCAAGAAAGGACCAGCAGCGATTCAAACCTTCGACTTTCAAACCTGCGCAATTACCTGCGGCATTCAAATCCTCCCTCTCCATCCGCAACACTCGATTGCAACACTCAATCGGCTTGCCTTAAAACATGACATTCGCCCAAGTAAAGCTGTGTACTAATCGACGAATTGAATATGGTCCAGCAGGTAGCATGGTCGAAGACAGCGGCTCTGTGCAGGAGTAAAGCAGTAGAGGTTTGGTTCAGTGATGCGAAGCATTGTTTAGAAGGCGCACGCAATCGTCTGCCATTCCACAGATCTAGATGGTGTCTTCTTGGAAATATGAACGACGAGGAGGGTGGGGGGTTGGGGGGGGGGGGGGGGCGGTGTGTGTGTGTGGGGGGGGGGGGGGGGGGGGGGGGGGGCGGAGGGTTTTGCCGCGACAAATTGAATAACCGATCGAAGTTGACAGCTAGGACGCAGGAGGGTTGGGGGCGGTGGGGGGGCCACGGTAATCCTATCATCCTGCTGTGTCGGACTCTTTCCAAACTTTTTCTCTATTATTTTCGCTTTCGCCCCCTCTGGACTCCCAGTGTCCTGGGTTTGAACAATACCGGGCACCTCCGCACTCTTGTCCATAGCCCAGAATAATTATTATTTAACCACATGCACAGTCTGGGATCAAACCATTGAGGCCTTGGGAAGTCATAACCCAAGATTATGTCCTGGTGCCTGCCCAGCAGGGGTGTAACCCACGCTAAATTGAAATTGAAATTGAAATTGTTACATCCAAGAAATATGAAAACTCTAAGGACGTGAAATTAAGGACACCACAGCGTACGCAGAAGCTAGCTGTAGTCACCATAGATAAACACAAAAAAGATCCAGTACTAGTTGTGATCCCACCCGTGGCGGACTGAGAGTCATTTCAGTCGGTCACGTGGGTGGCACTAGCTGGACCAAAAAATGTTAATCTCCGGCGGGGTGGTGTTCCATGAATCTACGACATTGTAAAATAGTCTGAAAGCTGTCAACCACGCTAAATAATCCTGTCATTCGACGGTGTCGAATTCTGTCCAAACTCTTTCTCTTCTCCTTTCCTCTTGGCCATAGCTCATAATAATCATTATTTAACCACATGCACAGTCTGAGATCAAACCATTGAGGCCTTGGGAAGTCATAACCCAAGATTATGTCCTGGTGCCTGCCCAGCAGGGGTGTAACCCACGCTAAATAATCCTGTCATTCAACGGTGTCGAATTCTGTCCGAACTCTTTCTCTTCTCTTTTCCTCTTGGCCATAGCCCAGAACAGGCCCAGAATAATTATTATTTAACCACATGCACAGTCTGGGATCAAACCATTGAGGCCTTGGGAAGTCAAAACCCAAGATTATGTCCTGGTGCCTGCCCAGCACGGATGTAACCCACGCTAAATAATCCTGTCATTCGACGGTGTCGAATTCTGTCCAAACTCTTTCTCTTCTCTTTTCCTCTTGGCCATAGCCCAGAATAATCATTATCTAACCACATGCACATTCAGTGAGTCAGTGAGTGAGTGACTCAATCAATCAGTGATTCAGTGAGTCTGTAAGTTAGTGAGTCGGTGAGTCAGTGAGTCAGTGAATCAGTGAGTCAGTGTGTCAATGTCTCATTGAGTCATTGAGTCAGTGAGTCAATGAGTCAATCTGTCAGTGAGTCAGTGACTCGATGAGTCAGTGAGTCAATCAATCAGTGAGTCAGTGAGACAATGAGTCAGTGTGTCAGTGAGACAGTGATTCAGTGATCCAGTGAGTCAGTGAGCCAGTGAGTGAGTGACTCAATCAGTCAGTGATTCAGTAAGTCTGTGAGTAAGTCAGTCTGTGAGTCAGTGAGTCAGTGAGTCTGTGAGTTAGTGAGGCAGTGATTCAGTGAGTTTGTGAGTCAGTGAATCAGTGATTCAGTGTGTCAATGTGTCATTGCGTCAGTGAGTCAGTGAGTTAGTGAGTCAATCAGTCAGTGAGGCAGTGAGTCAATCAGTTAATCAGTCAATCAGTCAGTGAGACATTGATTCAGTGATTCAGTTATTCTGTTAGTCAGTTCCTATAATAAGCCCACGGACCCCACCCAGGGCCGTGCGTGTGCGTGACTGCGTGACTGCGTGTGCGTGTGCGGGGGCGGGGGCAGGGGCAGGGGCGGGGGCCCACCGGGCGGGGGTAGGAGCAAGCCACGCCACCTGCCGCTGGCCAAAAAAACGTTCAGTAGGACGGGACGTACCGTTCACGTTCACGTCTGGGCTGGGCCCAAACGTGAGATACCTTGTAAAATTCCTTAAAATCAACCAGACTCCTGATTGGTCTAATTTTTCTTGTCTCAAATTCTTAAAAATGAAGCCAATCTACAAGTAAGCATTGCATGAACGTTCAGCACTGCTTAAAATCCAACAACCCTTCATGTCAAAAACTATAATGGGCGGCACTGGGGGAGAAAACACCAAACAGATGCCAACACCGCCCCCAAGCGAAGGCGAGGCAAGGGGAAAGGAAATCGGCATAGGACAGCAAAAGGGGGAAGGTAATTTAAATTCCCTTATCTCGAATTGACAAAAAATTATAAAGCCAATTTTGGATGTGTGTGATTGTGAATGGTGAGGTTTGTGTGTTGATTTGTTTGTGGAGTGTTGTTTGATGTGATGTGATGATGTATGTAAAAGTGCAGATTCGAAAGTCCCCAGGACCGGGAGACAAACAAAAAAAATTGGCCCGGGGGGGGGGGGGGGGGAAGGAAAGAGGGGGGGGAGGGGGAGGAGTGGTGGGGGGGGGGAGAGAATGTTCTATTTGTTGGAAATTTTTTAAATTAAAATTTATGTTGAAATTGAATGAATTGTGTTTTTGAATGGTGATGGGGGGAACGTGGAAAGGGGGGGGGAGGGGGTGGGGGGGGATAGGAGGAGAAATGGAAAAGAAGGGCGGGGGGGGTGATTGGTAGAAAAAAAAAACAAAAAAAAAAAAGATTTTCGTCGTTAATCGAAATTGGGGGCGTTAAAGGTTAAACTGGTGAGGGGGGGAGAGGTGGGGGGGGGGGGGAATGGGGGAAGGGAGGGGGGAGGAATGTTGTATGACTTTTAGTTTGGTAAGAGGGGTATTAAATTGAAAACAACAGGTGGGGGCAAGGGAAAAGGACAAGGGGAAAGAAAACAAGATACTAAATTAATTTAATTTTTTTTAGTGTAAAATAAAAATACTATGAATTGAGGGGGATTCACAATTCATTTTTCATTAGGGACGCGCCGACCAGGCCCGCGCATTGCCGCGGCCCGTAAAGCAATCCCAGGCACACAGGTGTGGTTGTATGTGAGTTGACAGACTCCATCAAAATCAGTTCAGTGTGGGTTTTTGTTTTAGTTTTTTTGATTCAAGTGAGGTTTCTATGAGTTATGTGAGTCTGTGAGGTGGAGTCAGATGAGTGAAGTTTTAGTGAGTCAGTTAGGAGTCAGTGAGTCGTTAGTAAACAGTAGTGAGTTAGAGAGTCAGTGAGTCAATCAAGTGAGAGTAGTTAGAGAGCAGTGAGTCAATCAGTCAGTGATTCAGTGAGCCAGTGAGTCAGTGAGTCATTGAGTGAGAGTCAAGAGCAGTGAGCCAGTTAGTAGTGGTTAGGGGTCAGTGAGTCAGTAGTTAGAGTCAGTGAGTCAATGAGTCAGTGATAATCGTCAGTGAAGTGGCCAGAGAGTCAGTAGAAATGAGTCAATCAGTGGAGCTAGTGAGCTAGTGAGAGTGGTCAGTGAGTCAGTTAGTAAGTCGGTGAGTCCATCAGTTAGGGAGTCCGTGCAGTCAGTGAGGTCTTGACCTTGGAATTAATGGGTTTTTGGGTACAGGGTACTATGTTTTACTAAGCTAAGTTCCGAATTCTCCGTGATTTGGGGAGAATTCGTACCAATTTGGGATGAATCCAGTTCGTAATTTGCTGCATAGGCTTCGTAAAATGCTTTGGGGATGAATCCAGTTCGTAAATTGATCATAGGCTTCGTAACAGGCTATGGGGATTCTCGATCTACGAACCCCCGTCGTAATTTGCTAATTGGGCTTCGTAAAATGCTTTAGATGATGGAAAAAACTTTACTAAGGGTCCTCATGACATATTACGAGGGGGGTTCGTAGATTTTCACTTTACGATACCTGTCCGAGAATTAGCAAGTTCGTAAAATGCTGTTTTATTCATAGTGCACGGAGCTGGCAGGAGTGAGAGCGCAGGAGAAGGAGAAGGGAATGCTGCGACGGGGGGAGCTGCGAAGTTATTGGCATTGACAGCGAAATGTGTGGGAAAGAGTTTGGGCAGACAAAGGGAGGCTACACCGTTGAATATTGGGCGACTCAGGCAGCGAGCACCGATAGCAGAAGTGCGCATGAAAATTCGGGTATCAGAACGGCTTGGCCCAGGAAATGCAAGAGAATTTCACAGAATAATAACAGTGAGAAGGAGTCGAAAACGACATCGGCTTCATGCATTAGAGCAGCGCAAAGCAGCGCAGGGGGTGAACAGGTCGCAGGAAAATTCGGGCACCAGGCCGGGTAAACTCGGACGGGTGGGTGGGCGGCAGGAGGCAGGAGCGTTCCTGTGGCTCCGAGAAATCGAGATCCCAGACTGGCTGCCACCTGGGCGACAGGTCGGCAAGATATGGAACCAAAGCCCCAAGTTGCTAGGCCAAAAGGCGCCGACCACGCGCCGGGCACATGCTAAACCGCCGACAGAGCGCTATTATATATAGGATCCCTCCATTCAATATAAATACCTATTACTACAAGGAAGATACAGACTCGGAATATCTTTAATACGGCGCACACAATGGCGTCCTCGGATTTGTAGTGCAGGAATCGCGTGATAGTAAAAAAACAGTTCTGAAAAACCTGTAATAGTAAAAAAATGGACTCGGAATATCTTCAATATGGCGCACACAATGGCGTCCTCGGATTTGTAGTGCAGGGATCGCGTGATAGTAAAAACAAAGTTCTGAAAAACCCGAGCCATGATGAGGTCACGTACGCGCAGCGATCGCATCAATCTAAACGCGCAGATAATTGTTTCACGAACCTCTTACGCATAAAATGGATCAAATGCTCATGTCGATCGCAAGTTTTCTCACTGAGCGTGTTGGGCCTTAGGGGGGCCGAAAAACATACTTGAACAAGTAGCTCCACTGCGCGCTTCGAGGAGCTCCATGGCGCGCAAGTATCTAAACGCGTAATTGAAATTGAAATTGAAATTGTTACATCCGTGTAATACCGTTACTCACAGGACGTGAAGTTAAGGACACCATAGCATAAGCCGGAGCTAGCCATAGTCACCGTAGGGCCACCTCAGTAAAAAGAATCACCACCGATGCCTGACCGGCAGGCATCGTGGCCACATCATGCCGGTGCAGCTTAATACGGGGGTTTTTCACCCCGGTTGGGAAGCACCAGCACAATGCGGCTGGCAAGACAAAACCTGAGGGGGTGCACGGTCTGAGTGCTAGTCCCCGGGTATCGACCCGGGGTGTGCTTCCATGAAACGTCTGCACTGTAAAATACTCTGAAAGCTAGTGATGATGTGGGAGTGGACTGTGTCCGCCAGTTTAAGGGCACACGGTCTCTTAAGTCCAAGTGTGGTCATAGAAGTCAAAAAAGAGGTTGGAATAGTACCAGTTGTTCCAACGGTGATAACTTCGTAGTGAACGAGGTATCCAGCCGATCTAAGGCCATTTACTAATTCAACATGCTGGGCAGGTTTAGTGATAAACTTAGTAGCATGGTTGGTATCAGAGCAGTATCCAAGCTCAAGAACCCAGACTTCTTTATCAGCCATACAGGTAGAAGAGTCTATGTCAGGTAGGACGGCGAGGTCAGGTCTCATTCTCTTCCAGTCCTCTACAGTAATAGTGGAGGGGCGTAGCCAGTCAGGGAGACGTTTGCCCAGGACCCCTCTGGGGAGGTCCTCTTCCTTGCCAGCGTCCATGATCATTCTGCGGGATCCCAGGGCTCCGGTGCAAATGGCCTTGTGGATGAGTCACACTGCGGCGTCATGTCTCTTGATATAGAGCCCCTTGAAAGTCCGGTGTGTGCAGCCCGCCAGGATGTGGCCCGCTCCGTCCTCACAGGTGTGGCAGATGGGGCATAGGGAGTTTGTGGGTGGGTGAGTGCTGGTAATATAAGGGAGTTTCCAGCGGAATGCAAGTTTACGGTTCCACAGTCTACCCCAGCGGGCTTTAAGGATGTGGAATTTAGTTTTATGTTGGATAAGGGTTGAGGTCCAAAATTTGTTACTTGCATGAGGAAGTTGGTGGGGAGTGTTATCAGCCCAGGTGGTTGAATAAATCCTTTTAAGAGGGTGTTGGCCAAGGTGGCAGCTAGTGGGCAGGTTAGAGGTGATACCTTGTGTAAGGTTAGGTGCTAGGATGCGTGGGGGAATATCTCCCATGGGTGTGCGAGGAGGTTGAACTGTGGGCCAGTAGACATTGTGGCGGGGGATTTCCCCAGTGTTGTCAGTAAAATTGGTGGAGGCAGAGTGCTCAGCTGCCTTGCGTGCCAGAATGTCTGCCCTGTCTTTTCCAAGGATACCTGTGTGGGAACGGACTTTACAAAGAGTGGTGTGTGAGCCATGCAGGATGCGTTGAATGAGGTGTTTTTGAATTGATTGCAGTAGTTTAGTATGAATAGAACGGGTTGTTGTGGTAGGGTCATGAATCATTTTTTGTATAAGTTGAAGAGAGCAGAGGCTGTCTGTATGGAGTGTAAGAGATTTGTCATAGTCAATGTTGAGAAGGGCTTGGTGGATGGCTACCAGTTCTGCCCTGTTGTTAGTTTTGGTGGCTTCTATTCCCCCAGGGTTGATGGTGTAGCTTTGTCCTGCAGCCGGGACATATACTGCAGCACCTATTTTGCTAGGGTGCCCTGGTTTACCTTTTATTAGGCTACCATCAGTGTAGACCTGGAGGCCTGAGGAGGGGGTAGCTAGGTGAAGACATGGGTGAGTAGTGGTAAGAAGAGAGGGAGGAGGGTGTTGGTGGAGTAGAGTTTGCCGGGGTTTTTTGACAAGAGATTTGAGTTTCCGTGGGTAGGTAATTACAATGTAAGAGGAGGTAAGAGTGGGAGGTGGTGGATAGTGGAGAGCTCCCAAGATGAGGAGAGGCTTGGCATGTAGTATGTCCATTGGTTAATAAAATCTTGGAGTTTAGGAAAGTAGGTATCTTGGCTGTGGGGGTTGCATATAAGGATGAGGTGCAGTTTTTGGGTGGAGGGTGGAGTGTGAGATTTGCTGCCAAGCCAGATTTCAGAGGTAGTATAAAGTTCAGACTGTGGTCTAGAGTCAATATAGTGAATCCATGAGTGGTGGAGGAGAGTTTTGTAGGGGGCAGCAAGGTCGTCAGGAAGGAGCATCAGGGTGCAGGTAGGGCTGAGGATATTTTCAGCATGGTCAGCACTGGCTAGGGCCCACATTAGAGCTTGGTGTGCTTGTGTAGTGGAGTTAGGAATGTCCACCAGGGAGCCCCCAGTCCAGATGGTAAGAAAGGGGTCTTGGTTAGAGCCAAAGAGCTGATCAGCAGGGCTGGTAGAAGAGAAGCTGGTGAGGCCTTGGTTGTAGCTAAGAGGGTTAGAAGTACGATGGTGAGTAATGCCCAGGGCAGCTGCAGCTTGGTAGAGGAGGGGAGAAAGAGTGTTGGTGGCGGCAGGAGCAGCTCTGTATCTGGTGAAGAGGGCAGCTAAGTCAGTGTGATATGTCCCTCCTTGGGTCAATTGGTTCCATTTGGTAGGGTGGTGATTTTTGAAGTGGGCATAGTTTTGTTTGAGAGAGGTAAGTCTGTCGTTGGGAATGTGCCCAAGACAGTGACCAGTGGGGTTATAAAGATATGAAACGTTGGTGTGTGTGTGTGTGGATTGGTCATCCAGAGTTGTGAGGATGCACGTTTGTATAATGTAGGCTGAGGGTGGTTGAATGTCCCAGTCTGGGTGCCTGTCGTGTGTGTCAATTTTCAGAAGTTTGTGAACAAGGTTGTGGTTGTCATAATTAAATCCTGGGGAGGTGGCCCATTGGCCTTGTTGTTGAAGGTTAGTAAGGTGGGTGTCCTTCCTAGGGTTGAGGTGTGTGGTTAATGGGGGAGTAGTTTTAAAAGTGTGGGTTAATTGGTCGTATGCTCACTGGTTGTCCCAAAAGTTCAACAAGATGAGACGCATGGGGAGATTGGGGTTTCCAATGTATGGTGGAGGTAGTGGAGGTAAGAGGTGTGCTGTGGTGGGTGCTGTAGCCCATGTGTGTGTAGGAGTTGATATGTTCGTTGTGCATGATGGTTGGGGCCCATTGAACGTGGACAACAGTGGAAGTGACTAGTTTGTCGTCGTTATAGGAGCGCTTGCCCCGCCAGCTCGTGATGTGCAGGTCTCTGTACTGGGATCCGTAGGAAAGGTGAAACAGGCGCGCCGGTGGTGCAGGTGCGCTGCTGTCGGGGGATGTCATGGCCTCGCGGATCCTGTCAGGGTGTGAGGTGGGAGTTATTCTATATGCACAGTAAAATTTAGAGGTGGAGGAGTGACGGATCCAGGATTTGCACAAGTAGTGGCGTGCTGCCCAGGTGGCATCACTGTTGGGGCAGCCCCATGCTTGGTGCGCGTGACTGCCTTCGGTTTGCGTGGGCCACGCCCACCATTGGTTTCCTTCCAGGTCCCCAATGGAATCCGCCTCGTAGTCTGCGTCAGTAACAGTGGCGTGAGGTTGGTAACGCTGGGTGGGTGGGGTGGAGGGTTCAATATAAGCAGGAGATTTACCGTTATCGGTTGTGTTCTGCGCAATTGCGTAACCGGGCGCAAGTTGTCGGTGTGACAGGGGAAGTGGGTCAGAGTGTATTGGGGAGGCGACAGTTTGGAGGGAGGAGAGGTGAGCGGTGAGGCGGTTCAGGGACCGTTTGTGGTGTTTAGTAACTTTGTGTAAGGTGATAAGAGAGAGATCTGTAGTGCTGACAAGGTGAGTTCCCATGGGGGTGACCAGGTCATGGTATGAATAGATGTCCAGGTCATGGAACGGAGTCATGAGTGATACAGGGATTGCCTGTGGAGGGAGAAGAAGAGAGTGTATGTTAAGTTTGTCAAGAAGTTCTGTGTCATTCCAAGAAATTGTTATGTCAGATATTTTAATAATTGCCAGCTGGCGGGCTAGGGACATATACTTAAGTTGCTTGCGGGATAGAGAGAGAGGATCTAGAGTGGTCATGGTGGAAGTTGATTTATTAAGGAGAGCTCTAGTGAGGATTCCCAGGTGACCTTGGTCGTTTATGGACTGGGTGAGAGCTGTTGCAGTAATCTGGGTATATTCAGTGAGTAGAGAGGGCACCCCTAGTCCTGCCTCTGTTTTAGGGAGGTGGAGTGCTCTTGTCGGAAAAGATCTGGGAAGGGAGCAGCAGAGTTTAACTGTTTTTAATACTGCTCTGTCAATGACGTGAATGTCGGTTAGTGAGAAGGGAGCTACTATCATGGGGTATTTAATAGCTGCTCTGACACATTGTGAAATTATTCGTAAGCATTGGGTAGGGGTTGCCCTGTTTTTAGCTTTGGTGAGGATACTCAGCCCTTTATTGTGAATGGTTTCAATAGTAGAGTGGAGTTGAGTTTTCCAATTTAAGGTAAGTGAGATGTGAACCCCCAAGTATTTGTAGGCTTGGTCATACGGCTGGTAGGTAGCATAGGAGTTTCCTAGTGGAATTTTATCTAGCCTTTATTTGAGAGTGTTGTTGTGAGTAGGTTGAGAGGGGTGTGATTTGTGGAGTATGCCACTGATCACACATTTGGTGGCGTTAAGAGGAATGCCCGACCAGATGCTAAAAGTTTGAACTTTACCACATTGGATGCGAAGGTCCTCTGAGCTGCCGGTTAGGACAGCAGTGTCGTCAGCATACCCCAAGCTGCTGGTGTGGTGTTCATCTGCTGTTTCGGAGGGTAGGGATGCTGCTCTGTATCCTCGTCCCCCAGAACGGAGCCATCTGTGTAGGGGTTCTAGAAAGATAATGATGAGTAGGGGGGAGAGAGTATCTCCCTGGATGGTGACCCTAGTGATGGGGATGGGGGAGCCAGGTGTATTGTTAAGGAGAATATGTGTAGTAGAGTTTGTGTAAATTCCTTTAATAGTGTCTATAGTGTCGTGGGTGTAACCCAAGCTGTGCATGATGCAGAGAAGTTTTTGGTGGTCAATCATGTTAAAAGCAGAGCTAAAGTCAAAGTAGGCAGCATAGAGGTCCTGGTGGAAGAGGGCAGCGTCCTCAATGTTGTGGAGTAGGTTCAAGAGTTGTCTATAGGTACTTTTGTCTTTTCTGAAACCTTCTTGGCAGGCGCTAAGAATGTGGTTGGTTTCAGAGTAGGTAGTAATAGTGTTAGTAACAAGGGAGGTCCAGAGTTTGGCTACAGCATTGTTAAGGCCTATTGGCCTGTAGTTTTGAGGTAAGCAAGGATCTGATTTTTTGTAGAGCATGACTGTGTGTGAGGTTTTCCAGCAGTCTGGTGTTTCTCCCAAGATCCATACTAGCTGCATGAGTTTGTGTATTATGAGCTGCATTTCCTGTGGGAGGCACATAAGTAATTCATTAGGTATGCCGTCTGGGCCAGTGGCTTTGTTGGTAGAGAGTTTCCTAATACAGTCATCATAGGTGGTTGAGGAGGAGAGAAAGGTGTAGGGAGAGGCAGTGTTTTGTATGGAGTTGGCTGGAGTTTCCAAGTGGTATTTGTCTGTGTGTGTTTCCCATGGAGGGGGGGTGGCGTGTCGTGTATAGTGATCTGAGATGGGTGGAGTGGGAGGTGACATGAGTTTTCCCATATGTTTAGTCATAACTTCCAGGAGACCCTGGGTGCTAGTGCTGAGTGTGTGTGTGGATACGTCCAGTAGAGCAGTGGGTGTGTGTGTGTGATTTTCAGGAGAGAAAATATACCTGTGAGTTTGTCGTGCCTGTATGCTGAGGCGGCGTCGGAATTTCTTAATGGAGGCGGTTGCTCTCTCCTCTTTGAGTGCAACCTGCATGTGACGTAATTCTGTAATGCTTTGTTTAATATCAGCAGTTAAGGAGAGACAATAGTCAGAGAGGAGTAAATTTTGAAAGTGCTGTTGTATTTTAATTTTAGTGGTGGGTGAGTATGTGCCTGCCGTGTGAGGTGTGCTTCTAAGTCCCATGTATTGTTGTTGGTCAAGGTGGTTGGAAGCTGTTCGAAGTGCTTTAATGGGTTTAATATGATAGTTAAGTCTTCTGTAGGTTTTAGCAGTTTGTCTTGGCAGGAAGGTGCCTGGTGTACTAGGCTTGGTAGGGCAGGTGTCAGTCATGATGGAGAGAGCTTGGAGAAGAGTGATCATGAGATGATCTGTCATGCTGTTAAGGTCTTCTGGTATGGTGGCTTTGAGTTCTTGTCTAATAGATTGAATGTGTGCAGATGTTTTATCTTCTCCCAGTAAATTTTGTGCTATAGTCCAGGCTTTATCTATGTTAATGTGGATGTGCTGAAATTGATGGAGAAATTGATTAGAGATGGCCTCTTTAGCTTTGGCCATGTCTTGTTGCTTGAGGGGAAGCTGCAGTTGAGGTGTTGGATTTTGAGGTGGTAAGTCAAGGTTAGGAGGGGGAAAGAGAGAGGAGGTAATGTGTTGTTCCAGGGTCAAGTGGTCCAGTGTGTCTCCCATTTGGTGTGGTCCACTGTCACGACCTGTTTCGCCGAGTTCGTGGGCCAGGAACCGACCTTGTACCACAACTGCCGACCTTGGACCTTGGCGCGAGCCCATGTGGCTATAAGGCTTATATGTTCGTCCTTTTGACTATCCTGCCTCTGCCTATTGTATCTCAAAACTGCATGGCCCGATCGGCCCAATTTTTTGACAGCTTTTTGAGGGGCACCTAACGGAGGTATCCAAGCATTCAAAAAACAGTCCCGGCCCAAACCGTATAGCTTGTTCTTGGTGGGCAACATTGGTGTCTAAAAGCATGAAATCAGTGTACTGTGCGCCCCATTTGTAATAAACGCTCCCAACAGGCATCACAAGGTATTCATAGATGTATGGGGCATTGGTCTGCCAAGTGGCCGAGGAGCTGGTCGCGAAATAGATGCGGTTTATAGCTTTTTGCTGTGTTTTTGAGGGAATAAAGACACCCGCTATATCTGAAAACAACAGGGGATTTTTGTAGATGTTTGAACACAAATCTACCTCATTAGGGCCATATTTCAATATTATGCTCTACAAAAAAGTACCAGGTTTAATCAGCGCGTCATAGAGGCAAACAACTGCTTTGTGAGTCCATTTAGGCCATTTTGGGCCATAACTTGCCATTTAGGGCCATAACCTTCTTCAATCCCCCCGCCCCCTCGCCCAACCAATCCCGTCACACTTCCTGTAGGAGATCTCCACTTCCTCCAGTACTCTCACCCTCTGCTCTCACCACACCCTCTTCCGCTTCTATCGTCGATCTTCAATTTCCTCCTGTCCAAGACCGTCATTCCCATTCTCTACTTCGTGTGGAGATCTCCATCTGTCCATTCCCCATTTCTGCTCTGAGCTCTTCTTCGCCACCCTTGCGGACCCTGCTCGGAACACCCAGCTGCTTAGCATCCACTGCCGGAAAGGGGGGAACCCCTTGACCTTCACTGACCCGTCGTCCCCTCCTCCACGACGACAATGCCTGCACCAGGGAACCACTTCAGGATACCGCCCAAGACCTGCACTCCATTTGATGGTAATGTACACGAATTCACACGTTGGTACCTTGCAAACCCACTCCTAGACAACCGTTGCGCCAACTCTGTGGTGGATGGTTCTTTTGACAATAGACCATTTGGTGAACAAGTAAATGGCATGCATTATCCTATCCATCGTGCTTCAAACACTGTTCGGATAACTGGACTCAACAACCTCGTGGCTTTCATCCACATCATTGATTGTCTTTCTCCACGCCTGGCCGACCAAGTCAGCCAACATACCAACAATGCTGCAGAAGCACTGCGATACCTCCGCCATCTTTTCGAACGGGACCCCTTATCTGTCGCACCTGCCGAGACCGCACCTCATCTGCCTGTCCCGACTAGTGCTCTTGCTTGCACCGCTGTGCCCACTGTGCCCGCTACTGCAGCCTTGATAATATCTTTTAGATCACAGTATGCTGCTCCCTGTCCTCTCACAGACTGTGCTCTCAAAGATGGGGAGGACACTGATAATAATGATGATGATAGTGATCATGCCACCCTCCGAACTGATCCTCTCACAATCCTAAAGGCTGCCTATCACTTACTTACTAGAGTCAGAATTGATGATGATGTTCCTAGTGTCACCCCTGCCATAGAACCTGCCATAGCACTTGCAGCCCCGACCGTCGCATTTAAATATGCCACCGTCCCACATATGGCCCCAGTCACACCTGCCCTTCATCCCATTCAGACTAGACTGGTACCAACCGTGCTTCGTAACAAAAACTTCTTCTATCCTCATGCTTATGCAAATGACAGCACCATGGATACCACCTATAAAACACCTGCCTTTTTCCACACGCTGTCAGTGAATGGATTTGCTAACTTGCATGGAGGGGAACTTCCTCCATCCACTGCCATGGCACCTGGCACACCACATGCGTCTGCACACACATCCACTACACGGGAAAGTGACAACACAAGTACATCCAGTACACGTGATGGAGACATACCCACACTCATCAAACACGTAACCACCCCATCCATTACATCAACCTCAGCACCACCAGATGACAGTGCTATTACCTCCACAGCCTGCCATCTTGCTATCCACGCCACTAGAGTGCTGATCCCATCGATGACAAATGATAAGGATGACAAATTCAGTCTCACACACCCTTCACCACCTGTCCCACCACTTCCCCCGGAAGATGTCAAGAAACAGATTAGTGTTCACGAAACCTGCAGTAATGTACCCATCGTTGCATGTTCACTTGCACTACCACCCACTGATCATAGCACTGGCTTTCCCCACATCTGCACCACATCTGCCCCTACCGGCATGCTGTACCTGCCCCACCCTTCCTACTACAATAGGAACCGCAAGGCCCTGCGCCTCCCTGTGGGCATTGGGTAAATGCTAACTTTATCTAGAGGGAAGGGGAAGGATATTGAATGGGGATATAATGATCTGAGTATCTGTACTGATCTAAGTGACTAATCCTCATAACGTTGATCGGATCTGCCTAGATGTACTGCAATGCATTAGTGTATTGCTCATGCTGTGAGCGAGCGGTACCCTCGCTGCACGGGGGGAATACATTGATCTAACACACTCATACTGCACTGATCTGAGTATTATGATCTGACTTCACACTGATCTGATCTGGTCGCAGGACCGCTGTTTCATGTGCACTCACCACGCAATGATTACATTGACCTTCATTCACATGCAGATCCCCAGAAAGTGAGCAATACTCTCGCTTCCTGAATTAAATCTGCATGTTACATAATTGTCTTTGAACTGATCTGCAGCCATCCTGGTCTGCACCTTTCCCTCCCTAGATGTACGCTAATGACCTGCAGTCCCCCAGCAGGCCCTACAAGCTCTTTAGCTTCTCACCAGCCCCCAGCAACATGGCATCCAGGCTACTGTCCCTGGATGACTCCCCAGCACCTGCGTTTTTCTGTGTACCCCCCTGACCTGCTTGTCATTTTTTAAAAAATAGAATGAACACTCTAGGAATTTAAATCCCGTCCTGCCATGTACTAGCACAGCAGTTTGACTAGGTTTTTTCTTGCCACCTCTGGCGCCTCTAGTGACGTGCTGTTTTCAATCTGATTTCTCAGCATGTACCTCCCATCTGAAATACATTTTGTACTGTCAAGCCAACCTTCTTATATCTTATAACTGATACTGGAAGTACCTCATCATATCCTTCCATCTGGACTGATAGTTATGAGCTAGCGGGGGATGTCTACCTTCAGTTATTTCTCATAATGTCACCGTAATTTGTGGATTCATTCAGAGCCCCCAAATTATGGGGGGAATAGTATGCTGACCTTATGTATTTCTCTTTGTTCTTATTCCTTAGTGGACAAGGCCTTTGGCTGCACCTTCCTGGCAGCTCCACAGCTTGAATCTAGTCATATCTAGATTTTTTCTTGTTTAATCTTGCAGCTTCCTGCAGCTCCTCGGAGTTCACCCTAGCGCCCCCCTGCAGTTTGATATCTTAGCACGATATCCTAGCTTGAGATCCTAGCATGACCAGACACCCTTCCTGGCAGCTGTCAAGCTGGAATCCAGTCCATGTTAAATGTATCTTGCCTGAAGTGCACCTTTATCCTAGACCAGGATTCCCCTCTTGCTCTGTACCTCAACATGTACATCTGAGCTCTCCTCCTAGTGTGACTACCTTCCAAGCTTGGCCCCATGCTTCTTGGCAATCACATTATTACATAGTCTGAATATTTTGCACTCTAGACTTCCCTTTTACTTTGAACCTCTAAAATTCCATGAATTCTTCTGAATGAAGAATACACGGAATTCGGGGGGATGTTATAGACCGGTTCTCCCGGTTCAGCTAGAGTGTCTTAGTGCGCCAGGCCTTCTGCCTGGAAGCTTCCGTTGTAGTGCCTCTGCCTGATAGGGCCAGCACCTACCGGCGGCAGTACCCTGAGGTACTGTCGCCTTTCTCTTCTTATACCTGCCATGTCGCCTGACATACTATCACGATTGTAAAGCCCACGCTCTGGTCCCTTCCCTGTGAGAGTGCTCAAGACATGTTACTCCGGAAAGCTAAACTATCCATGCGAGCTGCAGGCGCAGGCGCTACAGAAGTAGGAAACGAGTGAAGAGATACTCGCAACAAAATCTCACGACTTCATTATTTCTGAAACATCATGCGTACTCAGTCTCGTTTGTTCCCGAGTAAAACCCTGCAGTTACGTCTCTTTCATCAATGGCGAGGCATTCTATACAGCCTCGTCCAGTGTTTTCATGGAGCATGCAGGTTGTCGTGGGACGTCTCGAGGTTGAGAGGTTGCATCTATCTCTCGTCTCGCTCATCATTTCACCATGCGCCAGGTCCTGCTCCTTCAGATCTTCTTTTACCGATGAATTCGTAGGTACTGCATAGCGCATGCGAATTGCAGGCGCAGGCACTAGAGAAGTACGGAGCGACTGCAAAATTATTCGCAACAAAGTATCCAGACTTCATCTTCTCTGAAAACTAATGCGTCCAGTCTCGTGTTGTTCGTGTGTTATCCTACTGTAACGACGGTGTCAATGATGGATAGGCTTCCTTATCAGCCTCGTTTAGATTGGTCTCCAACCTCGCTAATCACTTCGTGTGTTATCCTACTGTAACGACGGTGTCAATGATGGATAGGCTTCCTTATCAGCCTCGTTTAGATTGGTCTCCAACCTCGCTAATCACTTCCTGCGTTTGCGCCTGCGCCTACATCTACCCATGCGCCATTCCTTCCTGCCGGTCCAATGGTTTCGGACGATGCCAGCGTCATCTAGTAACACCTGGTTGTGAACTCGTGGCAATTTAAACACGTGGCAGCTACTTGACAGGAAGGACAATGCTATACCCTAGATTCGAGAAGAAAAAAAAGTGAACAAAGAGTAAAGTAAAAGAAAGAAAAGAAAGACGAGGAACCCAAAGCATATAGCTTAGCTAAGGTTGGTAAAAGGAGTGTATATATTTTCGACCCCCTAGGCTATATAAAAAGCTATTTCATTGTCCAAGCTATTTCATTGTCCAAGTACTCTTGGATAACAAAATTATAGCCTAGTGAGCTGAACTGCAGAGATGAACTGCAGTACTGATGTACGTTGTGAATAGCTAAAGCTAATCTAAAGAGCAGTACGCCAATTCGGCGTGATTAAGGAAACTGTCCAAAGGGGGTCCTCGGACAACACCATCAAACCGGGGAGGCTAGGGGGGGCGGTACCCCCCACGATAGCCGGTGGCGGAAGAAGGAGTGTGGGACGAGTGTGTAGCAGATTCCATGCGCCGGCGGGTACACACAATGGTATGTGCGCATCGGACGGCATGCAGGTGGAGGGAGTTGAGGAGGCGGGTGGTGTTAGTAGGATGGATACCGAGAGAAGAAAAAATGGGAATAAGGGGGGCGAAGAGGGTGCCAAAGGAGCCGAGGATGATGGGGTCCGGGGAGATGACCCGCCAACCAGCAGCGAGAAGAGCCGATCGGAGGGTGGAATGCTGAGCGCGATTAATGGCAAGGGTGGTATGATAGCGGGCGTCCCAAGTGTATGTGAGTTCATAGAGATAGACAGTGTGGGCGGCTTGGAGGTTGGAAAGTTCTGACGGGGTGAGGTTGGCGTCGTGGGAGGGGGCGTCAAAAGGGGAGAAACCGGAAAGGAAGAGGATGACAGGGCGCAATTTGGCGACAGGGGTACAAGAGCAAGGGTGGCTGGAGGCATGCACACGTGGGTGGGAGGTTTGGGAGGAGCCAAGGGGGTAGGCGGGTGTTGGAGACACCGAGTGGGAGGGCGTTTCTCGAGGATGCGTCAACATAGAAGGTGGAGCGGCCGAGGGAGCCAGCACATATGGCATCCAGGGTAGTCCAAGACGCACGTCCTTGCGTCCCAGGACGCAACATGGGGAGGGCCGTTGCGTCCCAGGACGCAACATTGGCAGGGTTGGTTGAGTCCCGGACGCAGCCTCATAGATTGGTTGCGTCCGAGACGCAGGTTTTGGAAGTTGGTTGCGTCTCACTTCATTACCCTGCGTTCTCATGCGTCCCAATGCGCCCCAATGCGTCTGATGCGTCCGACTCGAGAGTGTCTCAGTGGGTGGGGCAGGACGCAAAGGACTCTCTCAGTCACATAATTTGAATGGACTCGAACCTAAAAATCCCCCACATGCCCCCAGGCCCTGAGTGGATGAGCGGGGTTCAAACAGCACCCTAGTCTAAAGCCTATAATTTTTTGATGTGATCGATTTATTCTGGTCGATCTCTCCAAAAATATTCGAACCGTCAAAATGCAATCTAGCGGCACGCCCAATGCTCCGACCAAGCAGCGAAGGCTGGATGAATTTTTTGTTGCCAAGCCCGCTGCTGCTGCTGCTGCTGGGACGCATCAAGCATGGAGACAAATTGAGACGTAGTGGGCCGCAGTGGGACGCATCAAGCACGGAGAAAAATTGAGACGCAGTGGGACGCAGTGGGACGCAGTGGGACGCAGTGGGACGCATCAAGCTGCTGTTGCTGTGGGAGGGGGAAAGAGGAATTTTTGGGACGCAACCTTCAAACTTTACTGCGTCCCAGGACGCAACCTACGAAATTGGCTGCGTCCCTGTACGCAACCTACCCATTTGGGTGCGTCCCAGGAAGCAACTCCTGGGGTCCGATTGGACAACCCTGATGGCGTCATAGAGTTGAAGGACAGCGGCGTTGTGTCGGGCGATGTAGAGGGCAGCGAACTTCGGGTGGGAGCATGAGGCCAGAAGGTGGGCCGAGGTGTCATGGGAGTGGCAAAAATGGCAAGATCCATCGAGGATGGGGGGGTTGCATTTAGTATAGGGTTCGGAAAAGACAGCCGGCACGTAGTGGCCGAGGAAGATTAGCTTCCAGGGAGGGGGGGGGGGGGTCGGTTTTCGGGTGTGGTTCGGTTGCGGGTTGTGGTTGCTGTATTGATTTTTGGTTGTGCAAATCGTTGAAGCCTGATGTTATTTGTTTGTCGTATAACTATATACCGTATATCCCTGATCATATTCATCATTAATTATGAACAAATGTTATTTGTCTTGTAAAAGTTAGTCCCAAACAAGCATGGCACAAATAACTTTGCAAAAGGGCCTTTGTCACTGACTGTTTTGCTGCCTAGAAGCTGACACCTTGAGCCCAACACTAGGTATGGGCGCTGCCCAGAAGCTGACACTTAGAGCCCAACACTGGGTATGGGCGCTGTCTAGAAGTCATGTCCAGGCGACCATAGATGACTAGGACAGATGACTCGCCATTCCTGTCTTTCACCTCAGCAACATGTGCGTCACCAGCACTTGTCAGTTCCGTAATGAGGCGAAGGGTGATGAACTTGTTGTACAAGTAGTTAGCGGTCTGGTGAATCTGCCTAGCTCCCTGAAGGTCAACAGTCTGACTTGCCCTCCAGAATCTGCATAAGATGAAATATCAAGGTTAGTAAATTAGAACCAATAAATTATTTGAACCAAATGTTTAGTTGATCATTGTATAGAAGAACCACATAAGATCAGAAATATAACAAAGACATATGGAATGAACCAGTTATGTAGTAAGTAACATATAATAGACAAACGAGAAAGTAACATATCACAAACAAACGAGAAAATCATGGACACACTGAATCAGTAAAATCTGGGACACGTTCAATCAGTGTGATACATGACTCATTCAATCAGTATATTCCTATTTTATTATTAACCTTCACGTTATGAATAGCATGAGCTTACATATACACTATCAGTTGTGGATGTACAATTGTGAGATGTACAATCATGATATCAATTACAAACTACTTCTGGTGAGGTACCATTTCAAGTAA
Source organism: Chlamydomonas sp. ICE-L (assembly GCA_013435795.1). NCBI lineage: Eukaryota > Viridiplantae > Chlorophyta > Chlorophyceae > Chlamydomonadales > Chlamydomonadaceae > Chlamydomonas > Chlamydomonas sp. ICE-L. The sequence continues at coordinate 9,746,368 of JACBWV010000552.1, forward strand.
CAATGTATTGCTAGCATGGCAAATCGTTTATGACCACCAACAGTCAGGTAAGAAAACTGCTTGATAGATTTAAGGATAGAGCCTTTGTCAATATCTTTTGTTATAGTCGTCTATAAAGTTAACTAGATATAATTTAGGATAAAGAGTTACATAGATATACTTGAATTTATAGGATAAAGAGCCTTCTAGATATACTTTTATCTAATCCATCCAATCACGTTTATCAGACTATTGGGCCTATGGTTTATCCTATCATGTTTATCAGCATATTAGGCCTATCTCTAAACAGTAATATACATATGTACATACATATCTTACCTGGATCTGAATGGAGGTGCAGTCTCTCCAGTCTTCACAACATTGCTGTTCCATGTCACCGTCACAATCTTGTCAAATCCAGAGTATACATCATACTGAGCATTCACGGCTGCAATGCCGAAGTTGGTGACTCTGAAAAGGTGAGAGGTAAATATGTTTATGTTCAGAAGTGGATAGCACATGACAAAATGATAATCTTGTAATATTCATTGTGTTACATTGACGAAAATCATGAAATCAGAATGTGAATATGAACAAAACTGAGCGGGAGAACAGTCTTGTCAATCTCGGACATAAGCGTGAGGATCACTTTCGACTCATCGATAGTCAGCGAGCGGCTTTGTCCAAAGCTCCTCTTCAGGGTCGGCGAGGACATGGGAGTGCGCGGTGAGGTTGGTCCTGCCGGGAGAGTACTAGCTGAACGAGGGGGTGTTCCCTCAGAAATTACTTGAAAAGACATGATAAGGTGCCTGACACCAATATAGTTAAGCTAGATAATATGCATTTGTGAACTGGACCACTTTTTCCTTGAACTAAATACTGTTTAGTTGCTGTCTACATTTTTCTGGCATTTCACAACCAGATTAACTGAATCAATTTCAACCGTGAAAAATGGAATGCGCCGGTTAACGTAAACAGACCGGTCTATATACAACAAAAAATCGCCGGTTATTTGACAGCTATTCGGAAGCTATACAATTGAATCTTGTTGTTGCCAGAAATGCAAGACAGAGGATTCGAGTGTGTTAGAGGTCTTCAATTATTTCAAGCCAAACGATTGCGATGAGGAATAGTCTTCGATCAAAAACTGGCAAAGAATTTGTATGAAGGCGCTGTCGTCTGAGTCTTCCGGAAAATATTGTATCATCAAGCCAACAAATTATAACTATCAGCTTGGATAACACTCCGGAGAGTGGACTTAGTGTGTGCAGCACGCCAATCTATAAATGCGGAGACGAGAATAAATATTACAAAAGACAGTGGAACCATAAAGGGACACCAGCGGAGGAAAGGGGGGCGGTAGCCTGGAACCTGATCAGGGTACAGGTTAGACAGCGCGTGTCAGAAGAACCGATGACGCAGTCAACAGGAAGCTGACATAGTACTGTCAGGACCGATAGTTCTAAGGAAGTACATAAGTAGTCACCAAGTCATAAAACGCGTGAGAGCACCGCAATTCATGCTGACACTCCACCTATGACACAGGTGACATACAATACTACTTCTCCACCTATGGCACTGGTGACATAGAACTATATGTAACAGATTGAAAAAAAAAAATCAAAGAACTCCGAAAAATCGAGAGAACTTCAAATGGAAACCCAAAGGTTTATAGGAAGGAATGAAACACGGCAAAAACCAAAATTTGCCAAGTTAGAAAAGGATGAAAAACCGAATATCAAAGATGGGTAACAACGGTATAGAAAACCCGATCCGGGAATAGGAACCTAATGCCATACAATGATAACCAAAGAAACCGATGTAACAAACAAAAAAAAATTACCCTAAGAAGAAGCGGTCATCCCAAGCATCCGCATTACATTACATGTTAAAGTCTACTTGACACCGCGAGGGTGTATGAGACTCTGTGCTTTAAACAAAAAGAAAAAGCACCCACAAAGCAAAAAACCCCATTACATCAGGGGTGTGTCGAGGACAAACAAACCAAACTCCCAACCACCGTTTTGGTGGCGTAGGTATTAAACCCCTTAGAGCCGGACCCAGATCTCAACCACTTACAGTGGCGGAGGTAAGAAGCTAACAAATGAGAAGTCACAAGAAGAAGAAAAAAAGGGATGATAAATTACGGTGCCACTAAGCAGTCCAGGGCTTCCTGTCTTGCTCTTCTACAAGTAGAAAGATAGTCGGCTAGGTTGCTCCAAAAAGACTTAGTGCCATTTCCATTCATAAAGGTTCTGAATGTGGAATCGCAGAATTCCACATTCCATACGGTTAAGTTGGTATCCTCATGGACATGCCTATAAATATCTGTAAACAGCTTCTGGTAGCGGAGGCGAATATCATTATAAAAAGGGCACTCAAACATATGCATTTCATCCTCAGTTTTTTGGAACCCACACATTTGACAGTGTCTCATTGAGCGAGGGATGTGTGCTCTATCCACCACCCTCATTCTTTCTGTGTTCAGCCAATGGGAACCCATTCTAAACTGTGCTATAGAACGAATCTGATCCTGCTTATGTAAGGCGGATGTAAAGGGAATCAAGCCATTCTCATCATTGCTGTTGGCTGCGAACCATTTTTGGTATCGGAGGCGTTTAAAGCCAACCCTTCTCTCATCAGGGATGTCTCTAACTGCATTGGTGTCACTTGGGTACTTAAACCTCCATGACTCAAAAACTTCAGACATAATACCTTCGACATCGACAGCCTCCAAAATGTTGATGTTTTTACTGGATCCTAGCTTGTGGAGAGCACAACGCAAGTCATGAACCCAGCCAGTGTTGGAGTCAAAAGATTCCTCAAGAGCCATTCTAATGAGATCCTCAGGTTCTTTATGTATGGTCTTGTTCCAGAAGCGCAAAGCTTGTTTAAGCCAAGCAAAACACAACGGGGTTCTACCCAGCTCTTCCATGATAATATTAGATGTAGTAGATTGGCAAACACCCAACATTTGTTTAAGTATACCTCTATAAACCTCCAGAACACAGCAGGATCAAGGGGCTTGGTGAAGGGGTCAGCACAGTTGTCCTTGGTGTTAACATAGGCAACATCTAGTGAACCGTCCTCCACCAGCTCCTTGATGTAGTGATGAATAACATCAATGTGCTTGCTGCGAGGGAGGAGCTGCCAGTCATTGGCCCATCTCAGAGACCCTATGTTGTCACCCTGAATGGTAACTAAATCACAAGGCAGACCCAGATCCACCCTCAACTTCTTCAACCATTGCACCTCCCTGGCAGCCTGAGACAGGGCCTGATACTCAGCCTCTCAAGAGCTAATGGCAACTGTAGGCTGCCTCTTGCTCATCCAGTTCACTATGCACCCTCCAGCCAGGACAGCAAAGCCAGTCTGAGATCTCCTGTCAGACCCATCATCAGCAAAGGATGAGTCACTAAAGACAGTAAAAGAGAAATCAGGGCTGTGTGTGTAAGTGAGTCCCAGGTGGGAATGTGACCTCAAATACAAAAGCAAACGCTTGGCTGCCCCCCACAGGGGGACGGTAGGGTGAGCAGAAAATCTGGACAGGTAGCTCACAGCAAAGGCAATATCAGGCCTGGTGCAAGTAGCCAGGTATAGCAAAGCACCAACAAGAGAGAGGTACTGGCTATTAGAGGACAGGGGTTCTCCAGGTGGGTCAGTGACGGTGGACTTGTCCATGGGGGCACCAAACCTGGGCTAGGCAGCAGCAGTCAGACCAAACTGCTCCACCAGATCAACAATGTAGGAGTGCTGGGAGAGGTTGATCTGAACACGCCTGCCGTCAGAGTCAAGTGTACAAGCCATGTCCAAGGAGAGGAACTGAACCGGCACACCCATCTCTTTGACCTCCCAGCCAGCTTTCTCCATAGCCTTGATCAGCAAAACATACCTATCCAGCTCACTAAAAGCACAGATAAAATCATCAACATAGGTTAGGACATAGCTCCACCCACCATTAGAATCCCTCCTAAAATACAGAGCAGGTTCCGCCTTGCACATAATAAAACCATGTGCAACCAAAACCCGCTTGACATCCATACTCCAAGCCCTGGGCGCCTGTTTCAAACCATAAAGGGACTTGATCAGCTTGCACACAAGGGGAACACCGTTAGGACCAAGTACCTTAAAGCCCCCAGGCTGGTGGCAGTACAGGTCCAGACCAGGTTCAAGGGGAGCATTCAGAAATGCAGTCTTGATGTCCAGCTGCCGAACAAACATCTTCCTATGAGTGATGGCAGCCAGGAGCACCCTCAGACCTGCTTTAGAAGAAACGGGGGCATATACATCATGAAAATCCAACCCAGGACGCTGCAGAAAACCACGAACCACAAAACGTGCCTTGAAGCGAATAGAACCATCAACCCCAACCTTCTTCACAAATAACCACCTGCCAGACAGGACCCTCTGTTTAGGAGGCAGTGGAGTGAGCGCCCAAGTGCCATGGGCATGTAGGGACGCCATCTCATCCTTCATAGCAAGGAGCCATTAATCCCTGTCAGGGTTGGTGGGAAGCATGGCAGCTTTGAAGGTCAGTTCAGTGGAAGTGGAAATGTATGCTCCCACGTACAAGCAGTGTACTTGTACATGAGCAGCGGGGATATCAGCAGTATCAGCAGTAACCGGTAGTATAGCCCCCAGTGCAGAACTACTGCCTGGTTGAACAGGGCCGGCCTTATTTGCCTCTATATCAACGAAGCCTGGGTCGACCGGAACACCCCAGCCATACGCAGTATCGGAACCCGACCAGTGTTCCAGATCATCACTTGCACTATCGGCAACGGCTACATCATCACATGGGCTTGACCCGAGTAATCCACCAGGGACGACAGGAGGCGTCTGAATGAACGACACCCGCGAGCCATCCGAGGTGGTCGGAGGTTGGCGACTATTAGTCAATGGACCTGATCCAGGTACCACTATGATCGAAGGCTGTCGTAATCCTAAATCTTCACCGACGAAATGTGGCGCAGAGGAGGGCCTGGCGACCCCCTGCGATTCGGCTAAGATTTTATCTGAAAGAACTGCAGAATCTCGCCCGCCCAGTGCCTTCACACACAATACAGCACCATCAGCCCCTGACCTGGGACGCAAGGTCATCCCATGATCAGGGCAGCGGTCGACAATTGGGGTTAGCAAAGGGTCAAGGGAATTAACCGTAGGCACAGGCATATGTCCGTTGATAGCGGCAGGGATGCGAGAGACATACGGCGACCCGTCATAGGGAGATAGCCCAGGAATACAGTTATGATCAAACTGCTCATAGAAGAGTACATCACGACTCTCTACTACCTGGCGCAACTTAGGAACCCAAACAAAATAACCCTTACTCACCAGGGAATACCCAACCAGTCTACCAGATAACGCCCTTTCGTCCAGCTTGTTGCGCTTCTTCCCATTGACTAACGTAACGTAGCAAGGGCATCCGAACACGCGCAACATCGACACATCAGGCTGAACCCCAAAGAAAAGCTCATGAGGAGTCTTATCTCCCTGATTGGGCAAGCGATTACGAAGGTAACACGCAGCTAGGAAGGCATAGGGCCAGAAAGACTTAGTTAGCTTAGACTCCAGGTGGATGCTCCTAGCTATAGACTGTAAGACCCCATTGTACCTCTCCACAGTTGCATTCTGCTGTGCAGTGTATGCCAAAGATAACTCATGCACTGCCCCAACCGATATCAGCCAATCCTCAAACCACTTTACTATAAACTCCTTAGCCCTGTCAGACCTCAGGCACTTAAAGGCAAACCCGTGCAGCTGATTCATCCATCTGAGGATGATAGTCTGAACTGCTAAGGGAGCTTCATCCCTGGTCCTCAAGCACAACACTTCAGCATAGCCAGAGTGTTGGTCTGTGAGGCACAGAATATAAAACTCCCCACGCAGACCTCTTACATTACATTACATTACATTACATGTTAAAGTCTACTTGACACCGCGAGGGTGTATGAGACTCTGTGCTTTAAACAAAAAGAAAAAGCACCCACAAAGCAAAAAACCCCATTACATCAGGGGTGTGTCGAGGACAAACAAACCAAACTCCCAACCACCGTTTTGGTGGCGTAGGTATTAAACCCCTTAGAGCAGGACCCAGATCTCAACCACTTACAGTGGCGGAGGTAAGAAGCTAACAAATGAGAAGTCTCAAGAAGAAGAAAAAGGGATAATAAATTACGGTGCCACTAAGCAGTCCAGGGCTTCCTGTCTTGCTCTTCTACAAGTAGAAAGATAGTCGGCTAGGTTGCTCCAAAAAGACTTAGTGCCATTTCCATTCATAAAGGTTCTGAATGTGGAATCGCAGAATTCCACATTCCATACGGTTAAGTCGGTATCCTCATGGACATGCCTATAAATATCTGTAAACAGATTCTGGTAGCGGAGGCGAATATCATTATTAAAAGGGCACTCAAACATATGCATTTCATCCTCAGTTTTTTGGAACCCACACATTTGACAGTGTCTCATTGAGCGAGGGATGTGTGCTCTATCCACCACCCTCATTCTTTCTGTGTTCAGCCAATGGGAACCCATTCTAAACTGTGCTATAGAACGAATCTGATCCTGCTTATGTAAGGCGGATGTAAAGGGAATCAAGCCATTCTCATCATTGCTGTTGGCTGCGAACCATTTTTGGTATCGGAGGCGTTTAAAGCCAACCCTTCTCTCATCAGGGATGTCTCTAACTGCATTGGTGTCACTTGGGTACTTAAACCTCCATGACTCAAAAACTTCAGACATAATACCTTCGACATCGACAGCCTCCAAAATGTTGATGTTTTTACTGGATCCTAGCTTGATCTAATATGAACTGGCCCCATGATGTCCAAGTGAAGGCGTTGGAGAGGTGCATTGATCGGAGTAGTGCTTGCTTTAGGAAAAGGGAGACGTTTGCCCTTAGCCTTTTGACAAGCATCACAAGGGATCTTAGCCAGTTTTGGGACCTGGTTGAGTGAGAGGGGTAAGTTCTTAACCATACCCTTCTTGACAAGTCTGTGCATGGCATCATAGCCGGGGTGACCCAGCCGCCTATGCCACAGCCATTCAGGAGTGGTAGGGATAACAACTCCACCGTCCTCATCAACATCAAGTGCAAAAGCTGGGTAATTGTCAGCACCAAACGAACAGCCACTGGTGGTGTAACAAGGCCTACATGCAAACTTGTAAACACCATCACTGGAGGCAGGGAAGGACCAGAGAATAGAAGAGCCCTGAGTGGCAGTGCAACTAATACTATCAAAAGAAATCTTGCAGTGGAGAGAATGAGCCACAGCATTTACTGACAGGAGGTTCACCGGACAGTGAGGTATGTAGAGAACATTAGTTAGAATGATTGGTGTTGGTAACCAATCACTACATAACTCAATGGATCCCTTACCTACTGCCCGTTGAACCACACCATCACCAAATCGAACTGATGGCAGATTCAGTGGAACATCAAACACAGTGAACAAAGATCTATCACCTGTGATGGACATTCCAGCTCCAGAATCCACATGCCAGACACCCTCAGACAGGCTCGGACTACACACATTTGAGAACCTAGAGGTGCAGGAGAATAGGACAGGGCTTACCTGCTACTTCTGCATAGCAAACCCATCAATTTGAGCCTGCAAGGAAGACAATTGCTTTGGAGTAAGGTGACCTGGAAGGGCCAGGTTAGCAGGCAACGGTGAAGGAAGCGTTGGTTCTGCACGACCAGGGACCCTTCGCAGGGCAGGGAACTTCGTCCAGCAACGGTCCTCCGAGTGACCATCCTTGTGGGGGCATGGTCCCCAGGTGCATTCCAGGCGCCTCTTGTTCGACCCAGAACCACCACCAGTCTTCTGCCGCCGCTGAAATGCAGCATTAGCAGGAAACTGAGGAGCGGTCCGGGACCAACCAGGATGCCTGGAATCCGACTGAGGGAGCGCTATGTTAAGAATATCTAGCTGCCTATATTCCTCTAGACAGGACCAGTACTCAACAGGTTGCTGGTTGTATATCAGGATACCATACTTAATCCGCAGCGTTTCGAACCGGGGCAGACTCGCATCTTGAACTATAATGCCCATGGCGTGACGCTGAGTCTGCGGAAACCCAGCACTGCGCAGGTCAGTGCACATACCGCGAACCCGACGAAAGAAAGCGTCAACGTGCTCATGAGTGCCCATGACCGAAGCATGATACTCCTTCAGCAAGAGAGGGACACGCGAGGCAAGGGCATCGGACTGCTGCCTCCGGATATGCAAAAAGATATCCCGAGGTGAAGCAAAGTCCCTATACACCTTGACTAGTGCATCCGTCATGTTGGCAAGCATCATGGATAAGATCATGAACTCTTGGCGGGGTAGGGTAAGCGCACTGACACCCAACAGTGCAGGATCGACACTAGACTCACCGTGAGAGGCCGAAGTTCCAGCAGCAGGAGGAGCACACGGAGGAGCTAAAGACTCACGAATCGCCAGAAAATACTCAGCAGCAAGACCAGCGTCATAAGCGCGCTGGTCATCTAAGTTCCTGATGAGATCTAGGGAACGCGCAACACGCACAATGAGCTCGAAATCAGGACGAACAGGACAGAAAGGGAGTGGCACCTTAACAAACTGGTAACCTCGCAGGTCACTGTTCCTACGCCCAACCCCTCCAGAGGTCACACCATTAGCAGGAGGGTAGTTAATCCCTGGCATAACAGGTCCCAGAAAAGCCCGACACTCTAGACCTAGCTAAGAATAAGCCATCACACGCCTAGGCCTAGGGCGACCCTTGCTATCAACCATAGCCTGAGTGGCAGTCATATCCAGCCTACCGTACAGAGTGCGGTCCAAGGATTCCCCAGCATGTTGAGCTTGGCGGATAAGACGGCAGTCCTGCAGGGATAGACGCAGAGGATGTCCGCCATCGAGCAGATGCTCCCAGGAGTCGCATGACAGCGAAGGAGGCACATATGGCGGAGGGCCAGGAGCAGGGGGCTGCTCCACAGGCGGAGGCGGGGGTGGAGGGGGCTCCTGCGAAGGGCCAGCAAAGGATGCGCGGCCAGCAGCAGCAGCAGAAGCCTCTCGAGCACGAGTATTGTAGCCAGACAGACCTCGGTCCGGAGGCAAGGTGAAAGACGCAGACTTCTGCATCAAAGACGGCCTGGCCACCTCCGGGTGGACAGGTGGAAGGGGCGCAAGCAGAGGCGCAGAGACTGGATCAGGCTTAAACTCCGGGGATGGCGCAAGAGCAGGTGCCGACAGAGGCTCATACACAGGAGAGACGGTAGAATTGAACACTCGAGTAGCAGTGGAAGGAGTGACTCCACCGAAGTCACCACTCATAGCACTCTGCAGATCTTCATCACCATCATCAGAGTCATCAGCATAGCCATCTGCACGGCGATGACGAGCAAGTTCTTGATAGTCGTAGTCAAAACGGGCATCAGGAGGAGGAGGCGCCCTTGCGTACTGGATAATCTGAGTGGAAGCACAGCAGAGTCGCATCAGAACGTCCTCAATCTCAGGAGAGAGACGTCGGACAGTAGCAGAAGGAGCCGTAAAGGTGGAGGATTGATTGGGGGGGGTTACTTCCACGATGGCGGAAGGACTCTCATGACCGCTAGCAGAGGCAGCTGGTGCACAGACGTCTAGCCAATCATCAAGAGGACCCGGGTCCTCCTTAGGAAGGACACGGTCGCAGCCATTGCTGATAATGACACTGCGCATCCCGCGCGTCCAAGATTCTCCATTCTTGTCGTGGAGTTTCTCAAAATTAGCGGGAGGCCCTCGCGGAAGTTGCATCGCAAAGCAGTGGTAGTAAATGAGGGACCGTATAACCTATCAGCTTGGATAACACTCCGGAGAGTGGACTTAGTGTGTGCAGCACGCCAATCTATAAATGCGGAGACGAGAATAAATATTACAAAAGACAGTGGAACCATAAAGGGACACCAGCGGAGGAAAGGGGGGCGGTAGCCTGGAACCTGATCAGGGTACAGGTTAGACAGCGCGTGTCAGAAGAACCGATGACGCAGTCAACAGGAAGCTGACATAGTACTGTCAGGACCGATAGTTCTAAGGAAGTACATAAGTAGTCACCAAGTCATAAAACGCGTGAGAGCACCGCAATTCATGCTGACAATAACCGCCTGTTAAAATAATGCAAATGAGATATGCGACAAGCCAACTGACTGCCAACGGCAATAATCACGCGTTGCAAGTGCCACGGGTTGATTGATAAGAATGAGTGGGGTTTAGGATATGACGCTGGCAATGTCCGAAACCAGTGGACCGGCAAAACCTGGGCACGAGCGAATCTATTAACTTCTACATGCCGAATGGCGCATGCTACTGGAGGCGCAGGCGCTTGATAAGTGGGGAGCGAGGGATGAAATAGTAGCAACAAGTTATGTACTTGCTCAATCATTCAGACATAACCATTTCTGTCTGATTTGCTTGAGCCTTGTTTCCAGCCTCGGTCTGTCATCGAAATCTCAGCTGCCGCATGGCGCATCGTAATAGCAGGCGAAGGTGCTTGGGGAGTGCTAATACCTAGGAATTCAACAATTATTTCAATCAGGAGAACTCCTTCTTTCATGGCGGAGTTGACAGAGCCTCGTTACAACCTCGATCCCATGAGCTGGAGCTGGAGCGGTCTTGGCCTTCTTCTATCCATGCGAGCTGCAGGCGCAGGCGCTACAGAAGTAGGAAATACACTATGAATTAAACTCGATTCTACTATACCCCATTTTGACTAGTATTTATTTATTACGACCCCATGGTTGTTTTTATTGCATTTGGTCATATTTTTTTTATACGATAGGGGTAGTAAATGTTAATACGATAGGGGTAGTAAACCATCAGATGGTGTCGTAAACCGTCAAATTTGTACTAACCCAATATACTAGCCCTAGTATATTACCCTAGTACATTCGGTACCTAGTAGATTCCGGTGTAAGAATTCTACAAGAATCCGTGTAGAATTATGGGGGAATAATTCTACTAGAATCCGGGTAGAATTATGGGGTAAGAATTATACTACAATTCGGGTAGAATTCTGGGGTAAGAATTCTGGAGAATTCTCGGGGAATTAATTGGGCAAATTTGGGGATTTGTGTGAATTTGGGGGGAAATTCAGGGGGATTCCGGGGGAATAAATCGGGCAAATTCGGGGGGATTCCGGTGAATTTGGGGGGAAATTCAGGGAGATTCTGGGGGAATAAATCGGGCAAATTTGGGGGGATTCTGGTGAATTTTGGGGGAAATTTTGGGGAATTCTTCGATTCAGGGTATAATTCTGGGGCAGGAATCTTACTATAATCCGGGTACAATTCATGGGGTCGGTAGGAGCAGTGCTTGCACTGTAGATATATTTAAATAATAAATAATAATATAATAAATAATAGAGAATATGTATATATAGAGAGAGAATATAATTTATAAATAATAGAGAATATATATATATATATATATATATATATATATATATATATATATATATATGTATAGGTAGGCTCGTGGGGCAACATGGCATGGAACATCTATGTTACAGAATAGGATGGCAATGGATGAACCCTAAATTGAAGAGGATTGTAATAATCGATTACTTAAAACTAGTGATGACATAGACCCCCAACAACCCATGACTGTAGTGATGACATAGACCCCCAATACCCCATGCATGTCACTAGTGATGACATAGACCCCCAACACCCCATTTCACTAGTGATGACATAAACCCCCAACACCCCATGACTGTAGTGATGACATAGATCCACAATACCCCATGTCACTAGTGATGACATAGACCCCCAACACCCCATGTAACTAGTGATGACATAAACCCCCAGCACCCCATGACACTAGTGATGACATATACCCCCAACACCCCATGACACTAGTGATGACATAAACCCCCAACACCCCATGACTGTAGTGATGACGTAGACCCCCAACACCCCATGACACTAGTGATGACAGAAACCCCCAACACCCCATGACACTAGTGATGACTTAGACCCCCAACACCCCATGACACTAGTGAGGACATAGACCCCCAACACCCCATGACACTAGTGATGACATAGACCCCCAACACCCCATGTCACTAGTGATAACATAAACCCCCAACACCCCATGACTCTAGTGACGACATAAACCCCCAGCACCCCATGACACTAGTGATGACACCCGGCACTCCATGTGCAGCATGCCAGCACTCCATCTGCAGCAGCACAAAAAGGAACACAAATTAGTGTCGCTGATAGACAAATGCAAGGGCAGTGACAGTGGCAGACAGAGACAGAGGCAGTGATAGGGGTAGAGAAATAGACAGCAGTAGTGACAGTGACATAGACAGAGACAGAGGCAGTAACACAGATACAGAGCAAGTGACAGAAGCTAGACAACATAGACCTAAACCTAGGTGGAGTGCGTAAGAGGCAAAGGTAGAGACATATGTAATGACAGATCAGTGGCAGGGTCAGAGACGGAGATGTGAACATATACAGAAAGTTCGACAAAGGCAAGGGCAGTGACAGAGACAAGGGAAGCGGCAGACAGAGACAGAGGCGGTAACAAAGGCAGAGACATAGAGAGAGGTTAGGGCAATGACATGGCAGACAGAGACAGAAGCACTTATAGAGGTACAGAAATAGACAGCGGTAGTGACAGTGACATGGACACAGGCAGAGGAAGTAACACAGATACAGAGCAAGTGACAGAGGCTGAAATAGACAGATAGGCAAAGACATATAAATATTAAGAGACAAAGGCAAAGACATAGACAAAGGTACTGACAGAGTCAGATGCAGGGTCAAAGACGGACGTGTGAACATATACAGAAAGTTCGACAAAGGCAAGGGCAGTGACAGAGACAAGGGAAGCGGCAGACAGAGACAGAGGCGGTAACAAAGGCTGAGACATAGACAGAGGTTAGGGCTATGAGATGGCAGACAGAGACAGAAGCACTGATAGAGGTACAGAAATAGACAGCGGTAGTGACAGTGACATGGACACAGGCAGAGGAATTAACACAGATACAGAGCAACTGACAGAGGCTGACATAGACAGATAGGCAAAGACAAATAAATATTAAGAGACAAAGGCAGAGACTAAGGAAAAGACATAGACAAAGGTACTGACAGAATCAGATGCAGGGTCAGAGACGGACGCGTGAACATATACAGAAAATAGACAAAGGCAAGGGCAGTGACAGAGACACGGGAAGCGGCAGACAGAGACAGAGGCGGTAACAAAGGCTGAGACATAGACAGAGGTTAGGGCGCTGACATGGCAGACAAAGACAGAAGCACTGATAGAGGTACAGAAATAGACAGCGGTAGTGACAGTGACGTAGACACAGACAGAGGAAGTAACACAGATACAGAGCAAGTGACAGAAGCTGACATAGACAGATAGGCATAGACAAAGAAATATAAAGAGGCAAAGGCAGAGACGAAGGAAAAGATGGACAGAGTTAATGACAGAATCAGATGCAGGGTCAAAGACGGAGACGTGAACATATACAGAAAAATAGACAAAGGCAAGGGCAGTGACAGAGACAAGGGAAGTGGCAGACAGAGACATAGGCGGTAATAGTAGCTGAGACATAGACAGAGGGAGGGCACTGACATGGCAGACAGAGACAGAAGCAGAGATAGTGGTAGAGAAATAGACAGCTGCAGTGACTGTGATGTAGACAAAGGCAGTAACGCAGATACAGAGCGAGTGACAGAGGAAGAGACAAAGGCAAAGACATAGGCAAGGAATTAGAAAGAAACAAGGGCAAGGGTAGTGACAGCGTCGTATCACTTGCAAGTAATTATCATGAAATAGCATGAGTACTTACTTAGACAGTTTCAGCACTGATCGTGTTCCATTGTGCATCCAGATCAAGGAACATGTATTGATCTTGGCCATCAGCTGAGCCCTGAAAGCAGTAGCTCCTTCTCCAGAGCTAGGTGGCATTAACAAGACGCTCCATCTGCAGCAGCACAAAAAGGAACACGGTCAATTAGGTGTTGATGACAAGTGACGTGCACTTATGTCCTTCACATGCAAGCAATTATCATGAATTAGCATCAGTATTTAGGCAGTCTTCTCAGCAGAAGCAAGGCCTCTCACCCTGAAGCGGCGAGGCAGGCAGGTGTACGCAGGCAAGCAGTGAGGTTTCAAGCTGGCAGGCAGGTACGTAAGCGGGCAAGCATGCAGGCAGGCATGCAGGCTAGCATTTGTCAAACAGGGAAGCAGGGAGGCACCGTGTATGGACATCATGAGCATTTGATCGTGTCGTTTGCATGATTGTTTACGCATCAGAAAACGATCGCAAGGAAATCAGGAAAGAAAAAATCACCAGCGAGATTCAGCCCTGCGACGTTCAAACCTTCGACATTCAAATCTGCGCACTAGCTACCTGCGACATTCGAACCCTCTCTTTCCATCAGCAACCCTCAATCGCAAAACTCAATCGCCTTGCTGGAAGCATGGCATTCGCCCAAGTAAAGCTGTGAACTGATCGACGCATTGAATATGGTCAAGCCGGTAGTATGGTTTAAAGACAGCGGCTTTGTGTGGGAGGAAAAAAGTAGAGGCAATTGAGAAGCGAACGCTATGAAGAAGGAAGGGAGGTACGCGTGTAGGTTCGACCATACTAGGAGTGAAACTGCTGTGGCTGCGGAAGCACGGCCAAACTAGTTATATGGTTGAAAGACAGCGACTATGTGCGGGAGCAGAGCAGTAGTGGCAATAGAGAAGAGAACGCTAGAAACAAGGAAGAGAGGAGCGCGTTTGGTTCGACCAAGCTAGGCAGTACGGCAGTACGCGAGCGCACCTTCGAAAATCTCAGTTGACAGCTAGGACGCAGGAGGGTTGGGGGGGGGGGCACGGTAATCCTATCATCCGATGAAGCCCTAAGTTCCTCCCGTGTCTCTCTCCTCCGTCTCTCCGTCTCTGTCTGTCTCTCCGTGCCTCCGTCGAGGCGTCTGAACGATACCGGGCACCTCCACTCCAAAACATTTGGGTCATAGTTGGAGTGCGCATGACAAGAGTTATCAGCATCGCAACAGTCAATATCCTTCGCAAAAGTTGTTCAATGTTTTGTAGCTTTATTTGGCTACTAGTAGCTCCTTTCTCAACTTTTGAACCCCCCTGCCGGTGACTGATAAAGCGTTCTTCCGTGTCGCTTGCTTGCTGTTCCTCTTGGGACGGCCAATGCTCAGAATAATTATTATCTAACCACATGCACAGTCTTGGCTCAAATAATTGAGGCATAGGGAAGTTATAACCCAAGATTGTGTCCTAGAACCTGCCACAGTAATCCTGTCATCCGACAGTGTCAAAATATTTCCAAAATATTTCTCTTCTCTTTGGTAGGTCGTTAGATATTATTTATTCTGAGCTAAATCCAAGAGAACTAGAGTGTAGAACAGGTTAGGACTTTGGAGAAAGATTACGACTGCATCAGTCGCAGGGATTACCCTGTGTTACACCTATCAGCATGAATAGCGGTGCTCTCGCTTGTTTTATGTCTTGGTGACTCCTTGTGTACTCCCTTAGAACTATCGGTCCTGACAGTACTATGTCAGCTTCCTGTTGACTGCGTCATCGGTTCTTCTGACACGCGCTGTCTAGCCTGTACCCTGATCAGGTTCCAGGCTATCGCCTCCTTTCCTCCACTGGTGCCCCTTAATGGGTCTCCTGTGCTTGTAACTTATTCTCGTCTCCGCATTTATAGATTGGCGTGCTGCACACACAAAGTCCACTCTCCGGAGTATTATCCAAGCTGATAGGTTATACGGCCCTTCATTTACTACCACTGCTTTGCGATGCAACTTCCGCGAGGACCTCCCGCCATTTTGAGAAACTCCATGACATGGATGGTCTTTCCTAGACGCGCGGGATGCGCAGTATCATTCTCAGCGATGGCTGCGACCAATCCTTCCAACGGAGGAACGGCTCCTCTTGATGATTGGCTAGACGTTTGTGCACCAGCTGCCTCTGCTAGCGGTCATGAGAGTCCTTCCGCCATCGTGGAAGTAACCCCCCCGGTCATTCCTCCATCTTCTCTTCTTTTTCCTCCCCTGCCGTCTGTCGCCTCCTCCCGTCTGTCGTAGATGACTGTGACGTACAGACTCAAGTCGGCGACTAGCCTGGACATCGGTGGAGATACCCCGTCTTCGTCTGCTCGCGTCCTTGACGTCGCTAACCTTTCTCCGGTGTTTGAGGCTCTGCCTGCATACCGGAGGTTGCCAAGCCGACCAAGCTCCCTGCTGATGTCTACGTCGTCTTTGCCCCCTTTGCTCTGCCCAGCCGACGGTCGGCTACTGGCATGAGCTTGCGCTCTAGTGGCTCTGTGCTACCTTCTGGAGAATTTTTTCGATCAAGCTGGCGGATCGCCGGCCCTGCCGTAGGGTTCGCCAGAGGAGGACGACCTACGCGTCTGGACCTGGAGGTGGTAGGAAGCAGGGGGGTATGGTCAGCACCACTACGGGTGCTGCTCCCTCTACCCCCCAACCGGGTGAGTCGAGCGATAGAGGGGGGGACTTGGGATTGACTGATCATCGACGGCGGAATATTAGGACCTTTACATGCCTCGGCTCTGCTCTTCGCATCCTAGCAATAAATGTTCGAATTCTGCCCTTGCGATTTGCGATTTTCTGCACCAGGTGCGACTTGCTGCACTGTCATTCTCGTCTCCTTTTTTCCCATACCTCAAATCTAGACTTCGACCTAACGCTTCCCCACCTTCTGTGATCCCAGGTCTCGCAGCGCCGGACTTCGCCCATGCTACAGACCGCAGTGACCGGCCGTGGAGGATCTTTGGCATGATATCTTGGTGGATATTTTTCTCTCTTAGGCTCCTTGTGACCCCTGGGTGCGTTCCGGGGTTCGACAGAGGTTACTACTTTGTCTTCCCGTGCCCCTGTTTCCCCCCTTAGGTGTATGCCTTAGCTACGTGAGTTTGGGTTCAAGTGTTTGAGTTCTGATAGGGCTTAAGATTTTTTAGTTAAGTGGTATAGAGGCATGGTTGATCTCGATTAGTTGGGGCATGCATGAGTTGTTGATGATGACACTGCTCAGCATGGTGCTAGTGTGTTATCTTCGCAATCGCGTGTTCATCTAGGGAGACAAGACTCCTTCGGAGCTTTTCTTTGGGGTTGCACCTGATGTGTCGTTGTTGCGTTTGTTTGGTTGCCCTTGCTATGTAATCTTAGTATTGGGCAGTCACGCAACAAGCTAGTTAGAAAGGCATTATTTGGTAGACTGGTTGGGTATTCCCTGGTGAGTAAGGGTTATTATATTTGGGTTTCCAATGTTGCGCCAGTTAGTAGTGAGTAGTGATGTACTCTCTATCTCCAGTTCAGTTCTAAACTGTCTTTCTGGGTTCTCTCCTTAGTATGGGTCCCCGTGCCCGCTTGCATCCCTCCTGTCATCAAACGGTGATATGTTATGTGTTACCGGTAATTCCCTACGCCCTTTAACAACCCCAATTGTTGTTGGCTGGCCTGGCTGGGATGTATCATTGTTGCATTCTAGACCAGGGCCTGATCTTGCTGTATTGTGTGTGAAGTTTTAGGGCGGGTGGGAGTTGGATATCCAACTATAATCTTAGCCGAATCTCAGTGGGTCGCCAGGCCCTCCTCTGTGCCACGTTTTAGCGGTGAAGCTTTAGGATTTAGACAGCCTTCGATCATAGTGGTACCTGGATCAGGTCCATTGACTAATAGTCGCCAACCTCCGACCACCTCGGATGGCTCGCGGGTGTCGATAATTCCGACGCCTCCTGTCGTCCCTGGTGGATTACTCGGGTCAAGCCCATGTGATGATGTAGCCGTTGCCGAATGGGTAAGTGATGATCTTGAACACTGGTCTAGCTTGATACTGCGTATGGCTGGGGTGTTACAGTCAACCCAGGATTCATTGTTTTAGGTGCTGCTGGTTCTCATACGTAGGTTAACATGGCCCTATGTGTGAGTGCCTATTCCTCAGCACCTCCTAGACTGACTTATAGGGTAGTCTAGATTGGTGGAGCGTTACGACGCTTTGTTTAGGCAGCTTCCTTTCAGCTGTCTTTCTTGGTTTTGGTGGAAGGTGGTACTTAATTCAGACCACCGTTATAGCGTCTTGATGGTTTCTGACTCTTAGTTCCATAGGCAGATGGTTCGCTGTCTAGCCTGTACCCTGATCAGGTTCCAGGCTACCGCCCCCTTTCCTCCACTGGTGCCCCTTAATGGGTCTCCTGTGCTTGTAACTTATTCTCGTCTCCGCATTTATAGATTGGCGTGCTGCACACACAAAGTCCACTCTCCGGAGTGTTATCCAAGCTGATAACACCCAGAGCAAGTAACAAGGCATGCCTTGACTTATAACTCAACTAACCCTGCCTCCATGGATCGTACCAAGACTTTGGAAGTCGTTTTATATAATTTAATATGACTTACATCCAACAAGAAACGAGTATAGAACAAGTTTGGAGAAAGGTTACCACTGCGTCGGTCAACAAGATTACCCTGTGTTACACCCAGAGCAAGTAACAAGGCACGATCTTGACTTATAACTTAACTAAACCTGCCTCCGTGGTTCGTCCCAAGACTTGGTAAGTCGTTAGGTGTTATTTAATCTGAGCTACAGCCAAGAGGGAAAGAGTAGAGATAAAGTCTGGTGGAAGGTTACGACTGCGTTGGTCTACGGGATTACCCGTTGTTACACCCAGAGCAAGTAACAAGGCATGTTCTTGGCTGATATCTCCACCCCGCCTCCATGGTTCGTCCCAAGACTTTGGAAGACGTTTGTTATTATTTAATCTGACTTACAGCAAACAGGATAATAGTGGAGAACAAGTTCGGAGAAAGGTTACGACTGCGATGGTCGACGGGATTTTCCTGTTTTCCACCCAGAGCAAGTAACAAGGCATGTTCTTGGTGTTTTACTTAACCCTGCCTCCATGGTTCGTACCAAGACTTTGGAAGTCGTTTTATATAATTTAATATGATTTACATCCAACAAGAAACGAGTATAGAACACGTTTGGAGAAAGGTTACCACTGCGTCTGTCGACAAGATTACCCTGTGTTACACCAGAGCAAGTAACAAGGCACGATCTTGACTTATAACTCCACCCTGACTTCATGGTTCGACCCAAGACTTGGTAAGTCGTTAGGTTTTATTTAATCTAAGCTATATCCAAGAGTAAAAGAGTAGAGATAAAGTTTGGAGAAAGGTCACGACTGCGTCGGTCGACAAGATTACCCTATGTTACACCCAGAGCAAGTAACAAGGCACGATCTTGAATTATAACTTAACTTACCCTGCCTCCGTGGTTCGTCCCAAGACTTGGTAAGTCGTTAGGTTTTATTTAATCTGAGCTACAGGCAAGAGGGAAAGAGTAGAGATAAAGTCTGGTGAAAGGTTACGACTGTGTTGGTCTACGGGATTACCCGTTGTTACACCCAGAGCAAGTAACAAGGCATGTTCTTAGCTTATAAATCCACCCTGCCTCCATTGTTCGTCCCAAGACTTTGGAAGTCGTTTGTTACTATTTAATCTGACTTACAGCAAACAAGAAAAGAGTGGAGAACAAGTTTGGATAAAGGTTACGACTGCGATGGTCAACGGGATTATCCTGTGCTCCACCCATAGCAAGTAACAAGGCATGTTCTTGGTTTATTACTTAACCCTGCCTCCATGGTTGGGCTCAATACTTGGTAAATTGTTAGGTATTATTTAATCTGAGCCACAGCCAAGAGTCAAAGAGTATTTAACAAGTTTGGAGAAAGGTTACGACTGCTTCGGTCAACGGGATTACCTTGTGTTTCACCCGGATACGTATCAGTTCAAATAAAAGGAGAGGTATGAATCGTACTCGGATCAGTAACATAGATAGAAGTCCAGTTCGGGGGGAATACAATTTCTCCTAGAATCCGGGTATGATTCAGAGGTAAAAATTCTACTACAATCCAGGTATATTTCTGGGGTAGGTATCGTACAATGGGATAAAGGGGGTAGTATAATGGTGTACGGGCGAATTCCAAATGAAGGGTATCGTACTTTGGTCCTGGGGTATAGTAAATCGATCGCAAAACGTCTGGATCGACATTCCTAAAAAAGTACGAGGGGGGTAGTATTTTTTCAATATACGATGGGTGCAACAAAAGTACTAGCTAGTAGAATCGAGTTTAATTCATAGTGAAACGAGTGAAGAGATACTCGCAACAAAATCTCACGACCATTATCATGCGTACTCAGTCTCGTTCGTTCTCGAGTTACCCCACAGTTACATCTGTGTCATCAATGGCGAGGCCATTTATTCAGCCTCGTTCAGTGTTTTCATGGAGCATGCAGGTTGTCGTGGGACGTCTCGAGGTTGAGAGTTTGCATCTATCTCTCGTCTCGCTCATCATTTCAGCATGCGCCAGGTCCTGCTTTTTCAGGACTTATTTTACCGATGAATTCGTAGGTACTGCATAGCGCATGCGAATTGCAGGCGTAGGCACTAGAGAAGTAGGGAGAGACTGCAAAATGATTCGCAACAAAATATCCAGACTTCATCTTCTCTGGAAACTAATGCGTCCAGTCTCGTGTTGTTCGTGTGTTGTTCGTGTGTTATCCTACTGTAACGACTGTATCTATGATGGACAGGCTTCCTTGTCAGCCTCGTTTAAATTGGTCTCCGACCTCGCTAATCACTTCCTGCGCTTGCGCCTGCGCCTACATCACCCATGCACCATTCCTTCCTGCCGGTCAATGGTTTCGGACGATGCCAGCGTAATCTAGTAACACCGGTTTGTGAACTCGTGGCAATTTTAATACGTGGCAGTTTCTTGACAGGAGGGACAATGCTACCGGTATACCCTAGATTCAAGAAAGGAAAGGAAAAGGAAAAAAAAGAGTGAACAAAGAGTAAAGTAAAAAAAAAAAAAAAACGAGGAAACCAAAGCTTATAGCTTAGCTAAAGCTAATCTAAAAAGCAGTACGCCAATTCGGCGTGATTAAGGAAGCTGTCCAAAGGGGGTCCTCGGACAACACCATCAAACCGGGGGGGTGGCTAGGGGGGGCGGTACCCCCCACGATAGCCGGTGGCGGAAGAAGGAGTGTAACTTATCTATAGGAGGGGGAGGGGGGGGGGGGGGGGGGGGGGGGAGACCAACTTAACTATAGGGACGGGGGATGGGGGGGAGGGGGTGGGGGGGTTAATAAGGTTTAGACCTGGAAAACATTTGGCAAATGGTAATTTGCCAAATTACATTCCCTTGGTAAATGTTTATCATCGCCAGCTAGCCCCTAGGTGGGGGATGGTCGGTGCAACTAATCTTTTTTGTAAGGCAGGTATGAGAATTCAAACTCCTCCAAAGGTACTATTCCAGGCTCGGAGCAGATCCATGCAACGGAACGACGGTGGGCGAATCACCCGGATAAAATGGTTGATGGGCCGGACCGCCTTCGGGATCTGGGACATGGAAACGTGGCATCCGACTAGCGTTCAAATCGCTGCCGTTCAAAACCGCTGGCGGCCAAACCAGTCAGTGAGACAGGCGCGACCAGCTTCGACAGGCGCGACCACCTTCGATAGGCGTGACCAGCTCAGTGCATCTCGAAACAGTGCAGCAGGAACGATCAAGGCGATCTGGACCAGTCGAAATAAGTTGTTTGAATGGAAGGTGTTGGACAAACCGCAAACGCCAGGCAGCTAACGACCCACCCGCTGGCTAGTTCTGGTATAATTCACTTTGGCAAACGGTCGTTTGCCAACCCTTTGCCAATACTTCCTGCGCTACGGTAGTCGCGATTTCTTTTATGACTACTCGAACTTGTCAGCATTATTAATCTCTGTCTTAGCCTAACTATCAATTTTATTCTGCAGCCCTCCAAGAAGTCGCAATTACGACGGCGAATTCATCCGCACCTGCACTATGCACCCCCC
>JACBWV010000552.1:9773051-9826016 GCA_013435795.1 Chlamydomonas sp. ICE-L
CAGTCGGACTGACGGACAGGGGAAGGCAGAGTACTTCATGACGAATGAACGGACTTAAGTCTGACGTACTGCTTCCTTCTTCCCTTCCTTCTTCCTTCCTTCTTCCTCCTTCCCCCCCCCCTTCCTGAAGTAATCTTTCTCGCCACTAGTGCCGGTTTCTTTTAGTAGCCGGATCGGGGTTGTAAGGGTAATAAGTCACGCATCCCGGCGTTCATTTTATATGCTAGGGGTGCCCGAAAATTCAAGAAACTCATTTTAACAACCTTAGTTGCTGTCTATAAGCGTTTGGGTTCTTCGTCTGTCTTGGTCTTTTACTTTACTTATTTTGTCACTCTTTTTTTTCTTTTCCTTCTCGAATCTAGGGTATAGCATCCTTCCTGTCAAGACACTGCCACGTGTTTAAATGGACACGAGTTCACTACTAGGTGTTACTAGATGACGCTGGCATCGTCCGAAACCATTGGACCGGCAGGAAGGAATGGCGCATGGGTGAGATGTAGGCGCAGGTGCAAACGCAGAAAGTGTCAGTGAGGAAGTGATTAGCGAGGGTCGGAGACCAATCTAAACGAGGCTGATAAGGAAGCCTATCCATCTTTGACACAGTCGTTACACGTAGGATAACACACGAACAACACGAGACTGGACGCATTAGTCTCCAGAGAAGATGACGTCTGGATATTTTGTTGCGAACTAATTTTGCTCGCTCCGTACTTTTCTAGTGTCTGCGCCTGCAATTCGCATGCGCTATGCAGTACCTACGCATTAATCGGTAAAAAAAGATCTGAAGGAGCAGGACCTGGCGCATGGTGAAATGATGAGCGAGGAGAGAGATAGGCGCAACCTCTCAGCCTCGAGACGTCCCACGACAACCTGCATGCTCCATGAAAACACTGGACGAGGCTGTATAGATGCCTCGCCATTGATTGAAAGAGACGTAACTGCAGGGTTTTACTCGGGAACAAACGAGACTGAGTACGCTTGATGTTTCAGAAATAATGAAGTCGTGAGATTTTGTTGCGAGTATCTCTTCACTCGTTTCCTACTTCTGTAGCGCCTGCGCCTGCAGCTCGCATGGATAGAAGAAGGCCAAGACCGCACCAGCACCAGCTCATAGGATCGAGGTGGGTAACAGGCTCCATCAACTCCGCCATTGAAGAAGGGTTAAGCACCAGAATTTTGCTAGGCACGAAGCAAGGTGTTCGCATGATTGGAATAATTGTCGAATTACTAGGTGTTGCGAGTATCTCCCCAAGCACCTGCGCCTGCTGCTACAATGCGCCATGCGGCAGCTGAAATTTCAATGAAAGACCGAAGCTGGAAATGAGGCTCCAGCACCTCCACCATTAAACGAGGCTAAAGCAACTCAGACAGAAATGATTCTGCCCGAATGATTGTGCAAGTTCATAGGTTGTTGCTACTATTTCCCCCTCGCTCCCCCACTTATCAAGCGCCTGCGCCTCCAGTAGCATGCGCCATTCGGCACGTAGAAGTTCATAAATTCGCTCGTGCCCAGGTCTTGCCGGTCAACTGGTTTCGGACATTGCCAGCGTTATCTCCTAAACCCCACTCAACACGTGGCACTTGCACCGTTGGCAGACAGTTGGCTTGTGGCATATCTCCTGTTCCACCCCCCCCCCCCCCCCCCCCCCCCCCCCCCCCCCCCCTCCCTGGAAGCTAATCTTCCTCGGCCACTACGTGCCGGCTGTCTTTTCATCCACCGGTCTCTCCTCTTTTGACGCCCCCTCCCACGACGCCCTCACCCTCACCCAGTCAGAACTTTCCACCCTCCAAGCCGCCCACACTGTCTATCTCTGCTGTGAACTCACATACACTTGGGACGCCCGCTATCATACCACCCTTGCCATTAAACGTGTTCAGCATTCCACCCTCCGTTCGGCTCTTCTCGCTGCTGGTTGGCGGGTCATCTCCCCAGACCCTATCATCCTCGGCTCCTTCGGTACCCTCTTCGCCTCCCTTATTCCCATTTTTCTTCTCTCGGTATCCATCCTACTGACACCACCCGCCTCCTCAACTCCCTCCACCTGCATGCTGTCCGATTCGCACATACCATTGTGTGTACCCGCCGGCGCATTGAATCTGCTACACACTCGTCCCACACTCCTTCTTCCGCCACCGGCTATCGTGGGGGGTACCGCCCCCCCTAGCCCCCCCGGTTTGATGGTGTTGTCAGAGGACCCCCTTTGGACAGCCTCCTTAATCACGCCGAATTGGCGTACTGCTTTTCTTTTCTTTTCATCTCTGGTAGCAATGATAGAGTGGGCAACGTGGACAGCATGAACACGGAGGGAGCCGGGTGGAGAAGGGAGTTTGGTTGGGAGAACGCCGAGCGGAGGGTCACAAGAGTGGTGTCGATGGTGGAGAAGATGGTACTATATGAGCCAAGAAGAGTGATGTGGGGTGTGTGGGGGGCGAGAGTCCAGCCTGCATGACGGAGATAGGTCAGTAGGGGAGCAGATTTAGTGATGAAGGTTGATGGCATAGTGACGGGAGTCGTGAGTGTACCCGAGTTCAAGTGGGTGAATGATAAATGACCGTTGGAGGGCGCTGAGTTGCTCTGGGGTGAGTTGGTCGGCCCCCTTAGGGAGGCAGACCTATGCGCCAGTTTTTCGCGTACGAATCTCAGGGTTGCGGACTGTGGACGGGGCGTTTTCATTTGTTAGACTAAATGCGTTCGAGTAGGCTAGGGGGTCAAAATCCATTAGGCTAACTTTGAAAAAGGAAAAAAATAGTGAACAAAGAGTAAAGTAAAAAAAGGAAAAGAAAGAAAGACGAGGAACCCAAAGCTTATAGCTTAGCTAAAGCTAATCTAAAATGAAAGACGAGGAACCCAAAGCTTATAGCTTAGCTAATAGCTAACCGCCAGGGGCCAGGGAGCAAAAAAACTCCGTATAGCCTGTCCAATTCCCAGGCCAGGGGGGGGGGGGGGGGGGGGGGGGGGGGGGGGGGGTTACACCACGATTCGGGTGTGACACAAAGATACACGCACGTAGCGCAGTACAGGGTCGCTCCGAAACGGACCTTTCCCTAGGAAAATCCCCCATGGAACCTTCCATCGGCCAACTAGATCTCGGATCGGGAACATTGGACGGACCCCTACTATTGCGACGGAACCTTACGCAGGTCCTCGCCCAAACTACAACTCAAAGCTCTCATATCTGACTGTACTGCGCTACGTGCGTGTATCTTTGTGTCACACCCGAATCGTGGTGTGTTACAGGGGGGGGGGGCTGACAAATGCTTAGCCCACTAATCAAATAAACCAGGGGGGCCCGGCCTACAATCTCTGATGGTGATCGATCGCCTCCGGCAAATAAAACCAGGAGGGCCCGAATTCCCGATAGCCTGTCAATAGCCAAGCCTAAAAAAATAAAAACATGAGGGGCCCGGATTCCTGATACCCTAGCATACCCTAGCATAGCCTATCAAAAAACCCGGGGGGGCAGGATTCCCGATAAACAATGCCGATACCCTATGCATAGCCTATCGAAAAACCCGGGGGGCCCGGATTCCTCATAGCCTATGCATAGCCTATCAAAAACCAGGGGGGGCCGAATTCCTGATAGACTACTTATATGCAATTCTTGAGATGTTTGCAACCTATTTCTAAAATACGGGGACCGGTGTAATGGTAGCAATGCCAATGACTCCTACAACCCTTGTTTGAATTGCGGGAACTAGTGTTTTGGAATCTGTTATAGTACGACTCCTACGTCGCACCAAGAGTGGCCAACAGTGATTTTTTAAAGGAATTTGGCATAAACATTAAAAATATGGCAGCCATATACCCAGGTGTAGACTTTGGTGGGGCAGAAACATTAAGTATATGGCAGCCCGATAGTCAGGTGTAGACTTCGGTGGGACGGAAACATTAAGTATATGGCAGCCCGATTTTGCTTACAAGTGGTTATATAAAAAACTGGCTGCCAAATTTGCTGTGTACAAGATTACAGTGTTCCTTAAATCTCATTTATAAAAAATCCATACATTAAGCCGACCGGGGATCAATTTCTCCTAATAACTCTATTTATAAACCTACCAACAAGTGGTTGCACTAAAATCCTAGTCGCAAATCTGGGTTACCTATGGGACAATCCATGGCAACATATTATCATAGCATAGCCTGTGGCAAAAATCAGCAAAACATGTGGCTATCTACAACACAATCCTGGTCGTAAAACTTGGTTACTAAAGGGACAACCAACATGGCACAAATCCTGGCAGCCTTCCTGGCAAATATAAGCAACAAGGCGCACTGAACGCAGGCCGCCAAAAGGTATCAGAGGTCTAACAATTTCCAGCGAAACAGGCATTCGCCTGATGGGCTGGAGGGTCG
Source organism: Chlamydomonas sp. ICE-L (assembly GCA_013435795.1). Taxonomy (NCBI): domain Eukaryota; kingdom Viridiplantae; phylum Chlorophyta; class Chlorophyceae; order Chlamydomonadales; family Chlamydomonadaceae; genus Chlamydomonas; species Chlamydomonas sp. ICE-L. The sequence continues at coordinate 9,777,406 of JACBWV010000552.1, forward strand.
CGGGAAGATAAAGGGTTCAGCACTAACCATACATCGCGGGCGACTGGCAATGATTGTGATAGCGACAAATTACACAAACGAGCATTCAGGATTCGCTGCACACGAAGTCTAAGATGATTCTTCGCAGCCACTCAGAAGAATTAGAGGGCGATGGTCAAATCTGGGGATGCCAAGAAGCTAGAGTAAGAGCACGGGTCGTGAAAAGGGCGTCGCGAAAATGATGGCTTACATGTGCGCATTGGAGAACCAGAGGCAACGTCTAACTCAGCGGCTGTGCCTGCGTCGACTGGGAGGGAAGGATGGGGGTAGGGCTCACTAACAGAACAATAATAACGCGGAGCACGCAATCAGGCGACCGAGGCAAAAGCGAAGAGACAAAGATGCAGGGAGATACAGGCAGTTGCTTACCTTCGGTGGCCGGTTTCGATTTGCACGGCCGGCCTCGGCCAGGCGCAACAACAGTCGTTGGAGCCCCGAAGTTGGTCTTCCAGGTGCCTGGGGGTAGTCCTAAGGACTGCGCCTTGGTCGGGCGATCAGTCTTCTGCTTCTTGTGCTTCGTGAGCATCTTGGATACTCGGGTTTGTGAGGTCGAATGTAACACACAGGAAAAGGAGTTAGGGAGCGCACTTTAGGGTAGGGCCAATCTGCACACGTCAAAAATTGTGGTCCAGGATGGCTTCCACATTTGGATGTGCGGAGTGATCAGGTGGGATGACGACCATGGGTTTTGTTGATGGCGCCCGAGATGGGAACTCTTGGGTACCATCATCAAAGAGTCGCAACAACATGACATGGAACACTGGGTGCCGCGTGTCTCCATGGCGTAACTTGAGGCGATATGTCAGCGGGGAGGTATGGGCCATGATCAGGTATGGGCCCTCATACCGTGGCTGCATTTTGGTGGGCTCATCTATCCGAAGGTAGACAAGGTCGCCTTCAGTGAACTCTCCAGGTCGGCGGTGTCTGTTGGCATACTTTGCTTGACGGGCTTGGGCACGGGCAATGTGACTCTTTGCTTCTGCCAAGTTATCTGCCTGGAGTTTGAGAAACTCTCCAACCGCAGGGACCGATGCTGTTGGTTGTCCCGTGAGGAGGGAGAGTGGCGTGTTGATGTTTTGCCCGTAGGCCAGCTTGAAAGGTGCAAACCCAGTTGTGTGGTGAACACTGCTGTTGTAAGCCATCTCTAGGGCGGTGAGGTTGGTATCCCACTTTTTGGGGTGGGACGACCAGGTGTAGGCCTTGATCATGTCCACCACCGTGTGGTTGGTCCTTTCTGTTTGCCCATTGGTCTGTGGATGTCTTGCGGTGGACATAGCCAGTTTGGTGTCCAAGAGTGTCCACAGGCACCGCCAAAAATGACTTGTGAACTTAGGGTCTCTATCTGAAACGAGCACCCGTGGAATCCCAAATCTTGTGACAAGGAAGTCAAAACAGAGTTGGGCCGCCTGCGGTGCCGTGACCGAAGTGGAGCATGCCATGAGTAGGACAATCTTGGTGATGGAATCTTGCATGACTAGGATAGAGTCCTTCTTGCATTGCGTGTTGGGCAGAGCCACGACAAAATCTATCGACCAGGTGTCGAACCTGTTGTCTGGGGTTGGAAGAGACTGGATAAGGCCTATTGGGACCTTGTTAGGGCACTTGATTTGCTGGCAAGACTCGCATGTGCGAATGTACCGTTGAATGGTGTCACCCATGCGTGGCCAGTAATAGTGTGGGGCTATGTGGGCCAACATCTTGTCAACTCCGAGGTGGCCACTTACGCGAACATCGTGTGCCTCATGAAGAAGCTTGGTGTAGAGAGGCTCATAGTCTGGGATGTAGACCCTTGTTTTGAACCAGAGCAACTTGTCCCGCCATTCATACTTTTGTGATCGTCCATTAATAGCCAGCATCTTGTGTCTACTGTAGATGGGATCTGATGGTGCACAGGCTTCAATTTCTCTTTTCAGGTCAGGTGGTGTCACTACTTGTGTCGTCATCACGTTGAGCTTGTGTATTGGATTACGGCTGAGAGCGTCGGGGTCCACGTTTTTAAGTCCTGGTCTGTGGACGACTTCAAAGTCATATTCTGAGAGTTTCTCAACCCATCGAGCTTGAGTGAGGTTTGGCTGCGTAGGGAGAGACTTGACACTACTACTATCTGAGATGACAGTGAACTTTGGATTTGGTCACTAACTTAAATAACCTTCTGCACGATTCCCAGGTCTGGAGTTTGAGGAGATGGAAACATTAATAATCGCTCAGCGCGATTTTGCTTACATTCAGGGCCGAGGAATAAATAAAATAATCGTGCACACCTGCAATCAAGGTTTGAGCCACTCGAGTCATAAAAACGGACTGCCTAAGGGGGGCTTACAATTGTCTCAACTAGATCCCAAGATGTTGATAGCCAATGGGCTGTATCGAATGAGGATTGCAGGGTCGGGAGCCAGGATTGCAGGGAACGGGAGCCACCAGTGGAGGGGTGGGGGGGTTGGGGGGAGGAGAGAAGGGTGGAATCATCATCATCACCATCATCACCAACGTTGAGCGGGGGGGGGAGGTAGAATACCGCTAATAGACAGGCCGTTGCGGGCATCCAAAATGCAATTATAGGTCAGGCAGTCGAGGGCTCGTGGCTCGCATTCACATGGCATGGTATCGAAAAGCTCAGCTTACCTGGAGAAGTCAGCGTGACGACAGTAGCTGCTCCTCCCGACTCTGGAGGGGGGGGGGGGGGGGGGGGGGGGGGGGGGGGGGGATTGGGGGGACCTGCGCAATTCAGGAATCAGCATGCATGCAGCGTTTGTCAATACCTCGCGGCTCAACCCGTCGCCCAAAATCTACGTACCAAGAGTTTCAGTTGCACATGCCAAATTGATAATAGCTTCCGGCGAGGGCGGGGGAAGAGAGCACCGCTCTACTGGGCGACCTAGGCGAGTGGGCTCCACGACCATGACGAAGCCTGTGATGGTCTTCCATCTCCCGGGAGGAGGCTTGTTCGTTAGAGCAGTAGGCTTGCGGCCTACCTTGCCCTTGGGTTTGTCCTTATTCGGGACCATTCAGCTTGCTCCATTGATCGGGTCAAAGGTTTTGTAGCTCGAAACAATAAACGCAGCAGTTCTTCGACGCGGAACAGACCTGAAACCACAGGCCGTTACTTGTGTTTGAACGGTGAGCGGCGTGTGGAGTCCACACTTGCTGTGGAGCCGTGTGGACCTAACGAACCTGACGTGTCAGGGACTGTCAGCCTGAGCCCAGGCCAACCAATTCCAAACCGATGCCAACTAAGTAGCTGCACGATGCCCGAGCCAACCGTCTGCGACGTCCGAAACATTAAAAGCGTGCAGCGCGATGCTTCACCCAAGCCATCAGTCAGTCGGAAACATTAAAAAGCTTGCATGCACGATGCTTCACCCAACGATTCAGAATTCGGAAACATTAACCAGACCTGAGAAAACGATGGACCAATTCTCAAATAACATTAAAATCGTGCAAAAAACGATTAATCGTGCCTAAAAAAATCACTGCGGTTCACCTAGAGTGACTTAGAGTGCACAAGTCTCCCGCCCTGTAGCATCGTACTGCAGTGCCGCTGCCAGCTATGGCACGGACTCTGGTGTCGGCACCCTAAGGTACCGCACCATCTCAGTACTTCCTTCCCGCACTTCCCCCCAGTGCTTTTATCTAACTGTAAAGATCTTATCCTCACCGACTTCCCCTCGTCACTGTGCTCTGCACATAACTCCGGAATCAAAAGGTTACGGTCCCTTCGCTGCTAGATTGTCCTTCTGCTTAAACGGTAATCCGAGCAAAGGACATTTCGACTGTTGTCGTGCGGAGCGCTACATTTGAAAGGATCGAGTAAGCCTCTCCAACCCTGTGACATTAACCTCCCCATTGGGACTCGATTTTTGTGCACAACATCATCCGCCATCCGGATCGACTACGCTCCATTGAGCATCAAGCTGTCATACAGCCAACCCGCCGACAAACCAAGACCCCAAGACCACTGCGCCCACCCCCCCCCCCCCCCCCCCCCCCCCCCCCCCCCCCCCTCCCCCTCCCACGTCCCGTTGCATAAGCAACCTCAGCCGCTCTCAATCGCCTCCTAGCTACTCTAACCCGTTTACACCGCTTCCTCCCACCTCCCACACCGTTGCTTCCCAAGCACTATGCAGACACCTGCAAACTACCAGAGGAGGCCTGCTCCGCCCTTCGTCTTCAACCAACACTTCTTTGAGTACTGGATTGACGCTATGGAAGCTGAACTTAAGGTATCTGAACGTTACTTTCCCCATGGATCCAACAAGTTACCTAGTTTTCAGATCGCATACATCCTTGCGCACCTTTCAGAACAAATAAGCAAGGAACACAAACACCACAATGATCCAGACGAGCTGCTATCAGCCCTCAAATCCCTGTACGAGCGCCCAACCAACGCTCGAAGACACAAACCTGCCCCAGCCGAATCCGTTGCATCCATTTGCATCGCATTTGAAAATATGGCCCGGTCTACATCCCCTACATCTAATCCACCAACGTATGCCCTCAATGCTTCCCCACACACAGATCGAATGGCAGTTAACTGGATCATGGACACAGGAGCTACCTCCCATATGGCAGGAAACGAATCGCTGTTATTTGACATAAAAACCATATCACCTCACATCAAAGTTCAAACTGCATCAGGATTCACTTACATTACCAGATATGGAAACGCCCTCATCAGAGGAGACAATGGCAAGATTCACAATCTTAGGAATGTCCACCTCAATGATGACCCAGCAACACCAAAACTTATGTCCATGGCTGCAGCCATCAAATATAATCCCACTATGTCATTGGCTGAACACAGAAAGAATGAGGGTGGTGGATAGAGCACACATCCCTCGCTCAATGAGACACTGTCAAATGTGTGGGTTCCAAAAAACTGAGGATGAAATGCATATGTTTGAGTGCCCTTTTTATAATGATATTCGCCTCCGCTACCAGAATCTGTTTACAGATATTTATAGGCATGTCCATGAGGATACCGACTTAACCGTATGGAATGTGGAATTCTGCGATTCCACATTCAGAACCTTTATGAATGGAAATGGCACTAAGTCTTTTTGGAGCAACCTAGCCGACTATCTTTCTACTTGTAGAAGAGCAAGACAGGAAGCCCTGGACTGCTTAGTGGCACCGTAATTTATTATCCCTTTTTTTTTCTTCTTGAGACTTCTCATTTGTTAGCTTCTTACCTCCGCCACTGTAAGTGGTTGAGATCTGGGTCCTGCTCTAAGGGGTTTAATACCTACGCCACCAAAACGGTGGTTGGGAGTTTGGTTTGTTTGTCCTCGACACACCCCTGATGTAATGGGGTTTTTTGCTTTGTGGGTGCTTTTTCTTTTTGTTTAAAGCACAGAGTCTCATACACCCTCGCGGTGTCAAGTAGACTTTAACATGTAATGTAATGTAATGTAATGTAATGTAATGTAATGTAATGTAATGTAATGTCAGTAAATTTTGACTCCACTGCCTGCACCATGTCCATCAACAACAAAGTAATAGTCACTGGGTCAAAGAACAAAAACCTCTACCTCACTCCTGTTCTTGTTCCTGACAAGACCCTTATCCATGGGACATGTCTCAACATCGCTATGGCCGCCATTTCCAGAACCACACCCCAAACAGCAGAACTCCTTCACACCAGATATGGTCACCTTGCCTAAAGCAGTTTAGTTAGACTCATTGCTGAAAACATGGTCACAGGAACAGATGTCACAACTGCAGCCTGCAACAAAATGAAAAAGCATACCTGTGAAATATGTGTCCTTTCAAAAATGGACAAGAACCCCTACCCCACATCATACACACGTGCAAAAAGACCCATGGCCATACTCCACATTGACATGAGTGGAGAGATGAAAGTGCCTAGTTTGAATGGCAGCCTGTCCTTCCAAGGCCTTCTTAGTGACCCATAAAGGACTCCTAGCCCTTTCCCCCCAGACCTAAACCCCACCTTGCTTTCCAACCGATCCCCTCATGACCCGGCACGTATGCCGTTCCTCCCGCTCCACGCGTCGGAATTCTGTTTTTTCTGGGCCACACCCCAGCGTGCCTCCACTGCACCGCTTCCCGCCCCTGGGCCCAGAAGAACCGGTATTCACTCCAAACTCAGTCATGGCACTCACCTCACGGTGCGCGATGTGCCCTTCCCGCCCTGCTGCGCCGTGTTTCTCTCTCCCTCTGCCCGGTACTCCGGCCGCTGCGCTGGGACCCTGTGCCTCCGCCCCCGCCATCTTGGTCCGCTCCGCTGCTTGTATAGCGCTTTTGTGTTAATTTCCGTCGCCCTGCCCTGCTCAACGTCGCTGTCACACGCTTTTTCATCCCCTATTGAATGTGTTGTCGGCGTCTGTGCTTGACTATTCCTGCTTACTCTCTTCTCCCGTCCCTGCCTCCCATGCCGCCGTCATCACGTTGTTTCCTCCCTCGCCGTACTGTGTGGTGGCCTCTTCACCGTGTTTTGCCGCTCGCTCCCTCTCTGTGTCGTCCCTGGAAAGGCCGCGAGGATTTCCCCTAGCCCAGGCGTGTTATTTGCTCTCTCGGCATGTCGCGACGCGTGTTTGCCCCGTGCGGCCCTAATTCACCTCTGCCTCCCCCGGTTTGCGGCCGTCTCGCACGGCACACTGTTCGAGCCCTGGACACCAGCTGGGATCCCCGCCTGGTGTAGCTCAGATTGTTCCTGATCCAGCCGGGGTTATCCCCCCAAAAGTGTTCTCACCTTTCTTGTTTATCCCCACAACTACCCCTGTTGACCCGGCTACACCCCCCCGGCAACCACCCCATGCACCCCCCCACCCACTCCCACAGTTCCCCACCCCGCGCTCCACTTCGGCAGTTACGTCTGCACCCCAGCCCGCACCCGACATACCACGCCCGCCACCAAACCCGCGGAACCAATCTTTGCACCCCCGGTGTGGAGCGCAGCCGCCCCGCTAGTTCGCCGAGCGTCGTCCCCCACGCCGCCCGCCTCCCTTGCCGCCCTGCCTGGCCTTGCCCCCTCGACTGGAAGGTTCTTATTAGCGTAGCCTCTATTGCCGAGTCTTCGCTACCTTGGATATGTGCAGGCACTTTCTACCATTTGGTTTTCTTTCCCCCTCATTTGTGAGCAACATGGTTTTGACATAGTTCATTCGGCATCTGGTATGGACAGTGGACCAATTCTCTCGTTAGTATGTGTCCAGTGCTTATGCCCTAGCTGTGTGCGGTGACTCCTTTGATGTGTTTGCCCCCGTTTGCCCATACCTGCTTACATTGGTACCTCCTGACTGTCCATGGTTGCAAGATCCCTCAGCACACTCGCCCCACGCGTATTTTTTTTTTTTCTCTTTTCTTCTCTTTTTTCCCTTTTTTCTTTTTTTTCTCCCGACTGTTTGCTTTCGTCTCTTCCCCACACGACTTGCTTCTTTCGTCGTGTGCGGCATGTTCTGTTCTGTTTCACCCACGGCTTACCCTCCCTCTTAGCCGTTGATGTTGCCGTCTTTCATCTTGTTCTGTCGGGGCCGTGAACGCTCTAATGTACTCGCGGTTTGTTGACATTGTTTTTCCGGAAACGACTCGTCATGCTGCGTTGGCCTGCGTTTTGCGTTGGTGTGACCGGGTTCCCCTGTCTCTTTTCTGGACCACTACCTGCATGTACTGCTCTATTTGTGTTGCTCGGCGGTGGGCTCTCTTGATGTCCTGACAGGAAAATCTCAGCCCCAGTTACACGCACCCTCCATTGATGTGGACCTACAAGACGCGACCCTTTGGGTGCGTAACCTTGTGTTAGACGGTATCTGCGCTAACAGCGCTGCAATCTCGCCCGTTGTTCGCACTCACGTTGCAGAGGTCCGTCCCGCCGCGCGTTGGCTGGGCGCCCCCGCGCCCCTACCTGTTGTCTGTCCCTGCCTTATGTGCCAGTCCTTACCAGGAAGGCACCCGCCCTGGTACTCCTTGTCCCTTGTGGAGCCCCATGGCATTCCACGGACCGCTTTCTATGCCGTAAGGCGTGGCGGCCAGTGCGTACCTTTTTGTGTTACTACGTCCGTCCACCTGTATTAAGTACTTCAACCCCACAGGGGGGATCCCCAACCAACCAGCGCGTTCCGCCTGGGGATGCACCTTGTCTCTGCTCCTTTCTCCTTTTGCCAACTCCGCCATAAGGGCAGTCCCACACCCGTGTATGGACCCAACAGCGGGTGCCTCAAGCGGGTCCTTCGATTGAGCCTGTTCATCACCGAGGCCTCCTGGCAAGCCATTTTGTGCAGATCATTCCTCCCACTAAGGCACTGCACTTATTGCGCCTTTTCCCTTTATATTGAGAAGGGAACTTTATAAGTGCTTGAGCCAACAGATTTCTGCACAGTCTCTTCTCTTACCCGGTGACCCAGTGTCTCCTCTCTTTTTTCTTTCTCTTTTTTTCCCCCCTTTCCTTCCCCTCCCTTTTCCTTCCTTTCCTCCTTCCCCTTTTTCTCCTCCGCCTTCCTCCCCCTTTCCTTCTCCCTTCCTTCCTCTTTTTCTTTTTTCTTTTCCTTTTCCCCCTTTCCCTCTCCTCTTTTTTCTCTTCTCCCCTTTTTCCTCCCTCCCTCCCCCTTCCTTTCTTTTCTTTTTTGTTTCTCTTTTTTCTTTTTTTTTTTTTCTACTCTCCCCCCCCCCCTCCCCCCTTTTTTCTTTCTCTTCTTTCTCTCTCTTTCTTTTTTCCTCCTTCCTCCCTCCTCTCCTCCCTCTTCTTTTTTTCTCTCCTCTTCTTTTTTTTTTTCCCCTCCCCTCCTTTCTTCTTCTTTTTCTTTTTTTTCTTCTCCTTTCTTCCTCTCTTCCTTTTTTCTTTTTCTCCTCTTTGTGTCCATTTTTCCTCTTCTTTCCTTCCCCCTGCTTTTTCTTTTTTTTTCCCTCTTTCCTTTCTCTTCTCCTCCTCTTGTCTTTTTCTTTCCTTTTTTTCTTTCTTCCTTTTCTTTTCTCTTTTTTTGTCTTTTCTTTTCTCTTTTTCTTTTCTTGCCTTTCTCTTCTTTTTTCTTCCATTCTCCCCCTCTCCTCCCTTTCCTTTCCCCACTCATATCCCCCCCCCTCCCCAGTCATTCCTCTTTCTCCTCATTACCTACTCACTCCCCGCCCTCCCCTTTCTTTTTTCTTCTCCTTCCTTCCTTTTGCCTTTCTCCTTCTTGCCGTCTTCCTTCTCTCCCTCTCCTTTCTCTCGCCCTTTTGTTTTCCTTTTTTTCCTTTCTCTTGATTTTTCTCTTTTCTTTGCTCTGCCACCTCCCTCCGCCGTCCCCTGCCTTTTCTCCGTTGCCTCTCTTTCTCTCTGACCCATCTCACTGTGTCTTGAAGCACCGATCGCTCGTGTCTCTTGTTTTCCTTTTCATTCTTTCTTCTTGGTCATCTCATCCCTGTTTCTTTTCTCTTTTTTCCCTTTTCTTTTCCTCCTCTTTTTTTTGCTTTCTCCTACTCCTCTTTCTACTCGTTGATTCTTTTCTCTTCCTGAGCCTGCCTTCTTCTACCCTCAAACCACTTTCTGTTTGTCCCGAGCCCTTCACAATTTGCACACCAATTTCGTACTCTTTCTGAGTGTGTCTTGCCCCTTCCACCACCTCATCGTCGCTTTTGTTGTTCATGTCTCTCTTTTTCCTCTGCCCGCCACCTACATCTCCGGCCCCTCCTTCTCCACCCTTCTCCACACACACCACTTCCCCGACACACCCTTGTAGTAGATCCGCATCAACACGCTCTCCAACACCACATCCAACCGAGCTAGACACAACCTACCTACACTACTCCTTCTCCAAAACCACCAATTCACACCCCTCCACGTTGTTCCTTTCGCCACAGTTTCACTAACCACACTGTCACAGACAAACCAATTTACTAACACTGCGACTCCACCCACCATCATCCAACTATCTCCACCCATTGTTGGTACACACCACCTACTGTTTTTTCTTTGTTGTTTAAAACCTTGCCTTTTTTCTTACATCACCTTTCCGTTTTTCACTACCCCCAAGTCCCACGCTCATCCCCCCCCTGTCCCTCTTCCCCGACTTCGCTCGTCCCATCACAAATCGCCTCTTCCCTCCCTTTCCCCCCACTCGTTCACCTTTTTCCACCGACAGCCTCCAACCCATCCCCTCTTCACTCTCACCTTTTTACACCTCTCCTATTCCTCTTCCCTTTTCCTTTCTTCTCTCTTTCACCATCTCCCCCCCACAGCGACACCCCATTGAGTTTTTTTCTCTAGCCCACTTCCTCCATCACTGGCTCTCATTGAGGAGCTTCACCGCCCGCGCCTCACAGATCCAACTGCCACTCGAGGCCTTTGTCTCGTTCCAGTGCCTCAGTTAACTTGCTTGTTTTAGACCTTAACGTCCGCGTCGGCGCTGTTTTTTTTGATTTGAAGGCTGTGTTCGGCTGCGCACAATTACCCTTCTGTTCCTCACCTGTGTCTAGCATCCCTTCACTGATCGCGTTCGCACCCCTCGCCCCCCACCCCCTCTCACTGGCTCTGGTGCACAGCCCGTGTACTTAGCTAGCTATCCTTGCCACAGCACGTGGTAGCCAACCCCACGTCTATAGAAGCACCAACAAAACCCCTAAACCCTACCCCCACACCAAGCATGTCCAGCGTCCCTATTGTCCTAACCTCTCGTTCCACGGAACGCTCTACTCACATCCCTCCCACATGGCCCCCCCTGCCCCACACCCCCCCACCAGTTGTTGCCCACCTCCCAACAACCTGTCCCCGCCCCCCGCCCCATTTCGACACCCCGGCTCCTCCACGCCAAAACCCCACCTTCCACCAGTATCTTCCTGCACCCCCGTACAAAACCGGCCCCCCCACTTCCCAACCCCACCTCCGGTCCGTCCCTGTCCCACTCCCCCGGCCACGGACCCACCCCATTGCACTCCCCACCTGCGCTGCACCCCGTCGGATGAGTAACCGTCCCCAAACACGACAACCGCATCCTAATTCCGCGCCTTTCGCTGCCTCCCGCCACTCTTCCGCCCCCCTGAGTGCCTCCCCGTCACACAAACCCATCAGAACCGACCTACTACCCGCGTCACGCCAAAACCAACACCAGCACAATTTTCGGCATCAAAATCCCATGCCGCCTCTGCCCCCGTCCGCCCCCCTTGGTTATTCCTGCCCTACTTCCCCGCCACCAAACCAAATGGGCAGACAAACTCAAACACCCCAACAACACGTTAATGGCTTACGAGCACGTGCCTCCGAATGACCACCACACCACAAACCAAAAACTAGGACCCAATGCCCCACAGGACCGTTGACCCACAGCACAAGACCACACAGCAACCTTCAAAATTCCCTTGCCCTGCCTAGCCCCCACCACAGATGCACTAGTTGTATCTGTATTACTCATACACATATCCGCCCCATCGCCACCCCAACACAGGGAATGCTCATTTCAGTCATCAGTTGCGTTTGAAAGCCATTGCCGCCGAGAGCTTGGAGGAGCGCTCTCTTTGCTCGCTAAGGTGATGCGCTGGCCACCTTGTCTCGCAATGCGGCCTTTCCGTGTTGCAGATAATCTGCGAACTAGGGGTCTCCTGCACACCCCCATCATGAGCGCTCACTCTGCTGTAGGCTACATTGCCCCCCCCAGGCAGTGCCGGCGGGCAGCCTCTATTGGATTGCCCGCAGGGCCCGGTGTGGGGGCCGTGCCTCTCCCTTTGCGCAAACGCTCTCCCTCCAAACCTTGGCTGGCCCCAACGCCCCCTCTGGATCGCCAACACGCACACCCCCCACGCCCTGTTACCCATCTCTAACTGGCGTCCATCTAATCCGGTGGACACCGGGCACGGGGGGACCCCCCCCCCCACCCCACCCCCTGCCCCTCTTGTCTCCCTTCAACTGCTCGGAGGTCGACTTCGCTGTCGAGGCACGGGTACACTCCCCGTGCCCCTCCCCCCAACCATTCCACCTCCCCCCGCCGCACGACCCGCCACACAACCCCACCCCCACACACACAACCCACCCCCCTACTGGCAGGAACCACCTTGGCCCCGACCATCATGCTGTGTGTGTGCGCTCCGTGTGTCTGTGTGACAAAACTTAGTGTCCTGCAGTGAACACTGTGAGACCGCCCCCACCCACACCCACCACCCCAACCCTCCCCAACCCAAACCACAAACCCACCCAAACACCACCCACCCGATGTGAGCAGTCGTGTTGTAGTCCTCAGTGTCTGGTGACGTGTTGTGTGTGTGTGATGTGCATGTGCGGCCTGTGGTAGTAGATGTGCGTGTATGCGTCCCGTGTGCACCACTCGGCAAACCTCCCCCAACAACCTAGTGAGAGTGAGGAACACGCGTTGACCGTGTGTGGTCCAATCAGTGTGCAGACGTCTCCCCTGTGGTGTGTGTGCAGGTCCGTAGTGTGACCATTGTCGTGCCGTAGCCCGGTCCCATGGCGGCGCGCGTGTGTATATGTGAGCGTTAGTGTGCACAGCTGTGTGTGTGTGCTCGCCAGTGGCCATTTGCCTATGCAATCGTGTATGTGGCCCTGTCGCGTGTGCCCCTTTTTGCGTGAGCTGGGTGACCGTGTGTGTGCCCCACCCACCGGCCACTGGTGATTTTGCATGCACACCCCCCGCAAATCAACCTGTGTGAGTGTGTGCTGTGCAGCGGGTGTCGTTAGTATGTTGATTGTGTGTTATTGTGTGTATGAGTGCATGTGTATGTGTGTGCATGTGTGTGTGTCTGTGTGCATGTGTGCGTGTGTGTGCGTGTATGTGTATGTATATGTGTGTGTGTCCGTGTCTGTGTGTGTGTACTTGTGTGTGCATGTGTCTGTGTGTTCGCTTGTGTGTCTGTGCGTGTGTGTGTCTGTGTGCCTGTGTGTGTTGTGTATGCGTGTGTGTGCATGTGCGAAGGTGTGTGTGTTATGCTATGTGTGTTTGCTTGTGGGTGTATGTGTGTGTGTGCATGTGTGTGGGGGGGTCTGTCTTAGAGCAAGTTTGCGTGTGTGTGTATGTGTGTCTGTGTGCGTGTGTGTTTGTGTGCATGCACGTTTGTGTGTGCGTGTTTGCGTGTGTATGTGTGTGTGTGTATGTGTGTGTGTGTGTGTGTGTGTGTGTGTGTGTGTGTGTGTGTGTGTGTGTGTGTGTGTGTGTGTGTGTGTGTGTGTGTGTGTGTGTGTGTGTGTGTGTGTGAGTGTGCGTGTGTGTGTGTGTGTGTGTGTGTGTGTGTGTGCGTGTGCGTAAGATGGAGAGCACTCCTTCTCCTGCCGTGCCACTCCCTCCAGCGCTAGCACCAATGTCCATGGAAATGGGAGGGGGATGAGGGGGGAATCGGCTGGATCTGCACGAGAGCGCTTTAGTGTCCAAGCATGCTCTTCACGCGCTTCTTTCTGCTATAAAACGGTCAAACCTGTCTTTCGCCACCTTTTCGCCTCGTGAACCTGCTTCGTTTGAATGAGTTTGAAAGTGTTTGATAGCCCCTGGTTTAGTATGCGAGTCATGGAGTCACTGGGTGAGGGAGGTGCCGATGTTAGGTGAGAACTTAGTTAGTTCCCTAATTGCAAAGGGTCACAGACAGATCTAGATAAGTTATGGGTTAAATAGGGATGTCGATGCGGGAGCTTAGTTCGATACACATGGAGTATCGTTCTAGAGGCCCGCACCATTCTATATAGCTAAGGCTAGTCAGCAGGACAGACGTGGCAGTACTATGTGGAAGTACTGCCTATGTCTAACGGCACTCGGGGAACGACCTGTTTTGCGCGGGGTTGCGTCAAGGACCCCGATCGGTTGCGCAGTTGCGCCTATCAGGTTAATGACTAATGATGTACGGAAGGCGCTCCGCGCCCTAGACCATGATTTGGTGATCACGTGACCAAGGGCCACGTGGGTGGACTCTTCGACGGAATTCGAACGCACTGCAGCTTTCCTAACGTCCAACTTTAATGCGTTGCATTGCGATAGTGGCGCATAATAGACGCGTCCTCGTCGATTGAGAAGATCCGGACGTGGACGATTGTGGACCGTTTATTCTGCGTTGGCTGTCCAGTCGCAGAGTTGACGTAGTATGTTCATTCTGGCGCAACTCTTTAGTCTCGGTTGAGTTCATTGCGTTTCTCAAAGGATGTAGTCTGGCGCGACTCTTTAGTCTGTGTTGAGTTCATTGCGTTTCTCAAAGGATGTAATCTGGCGCAACTCTTTAGCACTCGGGGAAGTGACAATTTCGCTAAATGTAGGCGAAAGACACGATTTGCAGCGGAACTACAGATAAATGTAGGTGTACAGTGGACGAAATGTCTCGGCTCACCGCAAACCAGCGATCCCGACAGACACCCAGAACTTTTCGTAGACTGAAGCGTGACCAATAACTCCTCGATCGCACGTTAACTGCTGAGTTGTAATACGCGAAGGGGTATGCAGCTTTCTGTCGCTCGAAGGTCTGTTAGCAACCTTTTCGAGGGGTCATTCTTGCGAACCTGCGAAGCTCTGCCAGCGATTCCGAGATAGGATGAACAATTAGGCAACGAAGTACTAGCGCGAACCACTTGTTGGCGAATAGCTTTCATTCGGGAAAATGAACACCCGAAGTCACCGATGTGCTTTCGCTGCATGCGTCAAAAATGGCGCTGTTGTAGGGCTAACCAGGACGATTTTAATCACTGTGATGAAAGCCTAAGTCACACTGAAATATTAGTGTGACTTGCGATGACCTGGCAGGCCTCGTAGTAATTTTGATAGATGTTTTCGCATGGTGCCCTTTCATGTACATTTAGCCAAGGCGGATTGGACGCGGCATGGCGAAATGTCTGTACAATTACAGCCATGGCAATATGGCCAGGGCAAGCCGTCGCAAGCCACGCCAACCTTCACTCTATCTCTCGATCTCCTACCACAAACTCTTCCCTCCCTCGCCCAACGCATGTGTTTGTTGCTACTTGATATTTTTAGACGTCCTGCTTTGTTTCCTCCATTATTTCCAGCTTTCTTCTCAGGATTAATGCGCCACGCCATCTCCCGCCTTCTGCGTGCGAGCTAGTGCGTCAGATTGTTTATTGAAATTTGACCAATGCTCTCGTCTTATTTCCTACGCAAGTTACCTTACATCGGTTCCGCTAATGGTCACGACCAATCCGACTATGTTAGACTTGTGTAGGTTGTCAGTGCATCTGCTGGATGCATGGTATGTTGCAGCCAGCGGCCCGTGCGTCGTCAACTCCTCAACTAGGAAGCCCGGTATCGGTCGGCGCTGCTGTACCGCCACCGCATGGACAAGTTGCAGAAATTGTAGCATCTCGGCAGCCCACCCGACGCCGACGTTGCTCTGGACACCGTCAAATATGGTGGTCTGTGGAGTCTACTGTGCCAGGAGCATGACTTCAGCTTGGGAGGGCAGCATGGTATGATTTGTTGGCACTGTGCAATGTAGGATGCTGGGACAACTTGCTCCCAACTCTTATGTGAGTCATACTTCCACCTGTTCGCTCCTGGGTTGGAGTAGAGCTTTAAAGGACACGGGGCCTTACACGCTAGTGGGATCATGCACTGCCCTGGACTCTGTCCATGGCATGCATCTTCACATTGGGTTCACTTCTAGTGGTTGTGGCAGTCTTGGCACATTGCCTCTTGCGTTGTAGTGGAGACTGGTTCTCCTTGCTTCTCTGGGTGTTGGGGAACAGTCCAACCTTGTCTTTATGCTTAGGTCTTCCGGATCCATTCTGCATGGTAAACTCAGACAAGGGTGGACAATGCAAGGCTGGGGTTCAGGTACCTGAGCTTGAGGCAGGTTGTACTTCCAGGGGGATCTCCCTACCAATACGCAAAAACAACACAAAGGGTGTCAATAAATGTAACTATGCCCGCCCTTATTTTTTGGAGGGACCCATGCTCTGTCTGGTAGCGGTCTGAAGCTTGCTTGTAGGTAGGGTTTCACATCAATGTGGCCTAGGGAATTCTGACTTGATCACATGCCTAAATAGTGTCCACCTGCTTGCATGCCTCCTTTTGTGCATTCATGTCTGTATGCCTGCCTTTCTGTCTTCCTCCTTGGTGACTTATTGGCTGAATATCTGGATGGTGACTGCAGCTTGGAGGTGCTAGGCATAGAGTGTTCAGCCCATGGAAAAGTGGCTTGGTTGCCTGCATGCCTATCTGTTGCACGCATGAATACTTGCTTGTCAGTCTGCTTGAGCGCGTGGCCATTGTTGACACAAGAGAAGGGGGCTTTAAACTATCATCAAATAAGAAGTAAAGGGTGCAACTTAATTTAACTATGCCTGCATTCTGTATTTGCAGGGACCATTGCTCTGTCTTCCCTCCCAGTTCTGATGTTCCACTGTCACATGAGGCTTTTGGACAACAACGTAAGTGATAAGTGAAGCTAGCTTGTAGGTGCGGTTTTGCAACAGTTGTGTGGCATAGGGAATTATGTCTTGATTCATGCCTAGGTGGTGCCCACGTGCATCTGTCTATGTTTGTGTCACTGTCTCTGCCATCATCTCCGTAACTGCATCTGTACTATATCCGTATATGCCTCTGTCTATGTACTGCCCTTCTTTGATCTCTAACGCATACCCTGCTCTGCACGTCACTGTCCTGCCCCTTGCCATCCTCCCTGCCCTTCATTGCTCTGTAACGCGGGCCATGCTCTGCTTATCACCATCTTGCCCCTATCTGTGCTCGCTGCCCTTCCTTGCTCTCTAACGCCTGGCTTGCTCTGGCCATCACTGTCGTCTTGCCCCTTGCCATTATCCCTGCCCCTTTTTACTCTCTTAGAGAGCAAAGAGGGGCAGGGATAATGGCAAGGGGAAAGACGACAGTGATGAGCAGAGAAAAGCAGGCGTTGGAGAGCAAAGAGGGGCAGGGATAATGGAAAGGGGCAGGACGACAGTGATGAGCAAGGCAGGGCAGGCGTTAGAGAGCAAAGAGGGGCAGGGATAATGGCAAGGTGCAAGACGACAGTGATGAGCAGAGCAGGGCAGGCGTTAAAGATCAAAGAGGGGCAGGGATACTGGCAATTGCCATTATCCATGCTCTTGGTTCTCAAACGCATGCCTTACTATGCTCATCACTGTGGTCCTGCCCCTTGCCGTGATCTTTCCCTTCCTTCCTCCTCGAACACATGCCCTTCTCAGGTCATCACTTTCCAGGCGTACTTTGCTCCCTTCCCTGCTTTGCTATCTAACACATGCCCTGATCTGCTTATCGCATCCATGCCCCGCACTGTGCTCCCTGCCATTCATCGCTCTATAATGCCTGCTCTGCTCTGCTTAGCACATGCCTGCCCCTTGCCATGCTCCCCGCCATTGGTTGCTATGTAACGCATGCCATGCTCTGCTCATCACCGCACCGTACTGCCCCTTGCCATTAACCATGCCATTGGTGCTCTCTAACGCATGCCCTGCTTTGCATGTCTTGCAAAGCAAAAGGATGGATGGAAATGCTACGGCTGCGATGAAGATTGTTGCCACGAAGGAACTACACATGCTGAAGATGGAAATCTAAAATAGAATCAGCGAAGATATATAGATGTATAGCTTTGTTTGGGCGTTTCTTCTTGGTGGATATATAGGCCTATGTTTTCATAAGTAGACAAAGAGATAGCTGCCTGCAGGCTGCGTATATACTTGTACTTGAACTTAATTAGCTACATGGCTCCAGCCAGCAATTTGGCTGCTCGTTTTTGCTCTCTGTCTATCTATGGTTAATGGATATAGAGGAAATATATGGGCTGTAGTGGATGTACATGTGTAAGGATGCTTACATATATATATATAGGTAGATCAATAGGTTAATGGATGCATAGTTTATTATGTATGTAATCTATCTTCTCGACTCCTGATGTAATTGAGAAATGCTCCTGGAAAATATTCCTGAAAAAGTGACCTCTCCGACCACCGTGCCCAAACGGCCCTGCAGGCGAAGTACAGGCGAAATGTCTCAGAAGACCGAACAATTCGCCTCATGACCGTGCACAAGCCGCCGTGCGTGGCGAGATGCCGTCGAAATATCTCAGAAGTCTGAGACATTTCGACGACAATCCGCCTTGGCGAAATGTAGGCGAAATGTCTCGGGATTCTGAGCTACACGCGACGCGGGTATAGGGCTTACCGCTAGAGTCAGAAGTGCCAGGTCATTAAAGGACTATGACTAATCGCGGACCCCGCGTGCGTTCCGCGTGCATTCCGCTGCGCTCGTACGCATTTAGCGATCTGTCGACTTCCCCGAGTGGTCTGGGTATAGTCTGGGTTGAGTTCATTGCGTTTCTCAAAGGATGTAGTCTGGCGCAACTCTTTAGTCGGAATGAGATTGGGGCACTTTACAAGCATAAAATATCCATGCAACAAATCATGTATGTCAGTTTACAATCAAGGGGTGAGCCCTGACAAGTCTATAAACTGTTAAATCCACTCGGGGTGCTTTCAAAGTTCTCACCCCAAGAAATCCTAAGAGTACACGTAACATTCCATCAAGAAGTGCTGTTCATCCTCTACTACTAAGAGGATATTCTCCGTCCAGCATCCCCATTTCACAGCATCTACAATTTAGAGGGATATATCACGACCCCATGTGTCAGATTCGATATTTTTCGGAGTGTCTATCACAAGGATCTCTATGCATCCAACCAAATATGTATGTCAATAGCATGTAGGACAAGTCTGATCATGTCCAATATGAAACCTGCATAACCCAAGGTATACCCAACCTAATAGGAGGCAAGGAAGGAGGCATGAAGGTACTCCAACTGCCGGAGGTGTGGCAACCTAACCACTGAGGCAAGGAATGTGACAAGCAAGGAAAACCAACCGCTAGGAGAGTCAAGGAAGAGGACTAGACAGTCCACATGACGACATAAAGAGTCAAAGAAGAAAACTAGCAAGTACAACCGACCGCATAGAGAGGGAAAGAAGGGGGCTAGCAAGTCAACCCGATCATCATTTCTCTACGTCCTCGCTGAGTCTATATCTGTACATCATCAGCATTTGTAGTTCCTTCATGCCAGCAATCTTGCCATTCCGATTACATCCATCCCTCCTCTTGGCCTGCAAGACATGCATACACGGAAGGAGATTCATACATATATTCGCAAGCCAGTCAGATAATCAGGTACTATGTTAGTTAATTGATAATTATATAGATAGTTACCGATAGCTAGTTCAGATGCCTAGATGTTGCTAACTCGCCCTGAAGGCTGAGAGTCTGGTGAATGCAGATGAACTAGCTTGCAAGCTCGTTCTGGTCCATTCAGATTTGTATCTAGTTATGAAGGTGTGTTTCAGAAGCATGCGGGTCAGGTGAATACATATGTGTATCCTTGCAAGCTAGTTCAGGTGCCAACACATGGCAATTTAGTAATGAAGTATAACAATAATGTGATTGCATATTGACCATCTTGCAAGCTAAATAGTTTTCAATGTCACTAACATGGCCTCTACTTAGTTGCCAAACTGTGTGCCGTCTTGAGGTTCAAACTGAGTCTGACTGCATTTCAGGCATAACGAGAAAATTTGAGATTATGGTGGTGAGAAGGAATTTGCTAACACTAAGTAAGCAACACCACAATCAGCATGTAAGCAGTACGCAGCACCACTGCAAGCAGCAAGACAATAAGCAACACCACAATAGTCAAGTAAGCAGTAAGCGGCACCATTGTAAGAAGCAAGACAGCAGGCAGCACCAGCATAACCTTGTAAGCAGCACGTAGCAAGGCTGCAAGCATCGAAACAATAAGATACAACACAAGAAGCAGGTAAGCAGTAAACAGAACTGGTGCAAGCATCAAGACAATGAGCAACACCACAATAAGCAGGTAGGCAGTACACAGCACCACTGCAAGCAGCAAGACAGCAAGCAGCACAACAATAAGCATTGAGGAGTACGCAGTGCCATTGCAAGCAGCACGACAGTAAGCAGCACAACAATAAGCATTAAGCAGTATGCAGCAACGATGCAAGCATTGAGACAATAAGCAACACCACTTATGAGCAGGAAGGCAGTAAACAGCACAACTGCAAGCAGCAAGACAGTAAGCAGCACAACTATAAGCATTAAGGGGTACGCAGCGCCATTGCAAGCAGCACGACAGTAAGCAGCACCACAATAAGCATTAAGCAGTACGCAGCAACGCTGCAAGCATCAAAACAATGAGCAACACCACTATAAGCAGGTAGGCAGTACACAGCAACACTGCAAGCAGCAAGACAGCAAGCAGCACAACAATAAGCATTAAGGAGTACGCATCGCCATTGCAAGCAGCACCACAGTAAGCAGCACAACAATAAGCATTAAGCAGTACGCAGCACCGATGCAAGCATCAAGACAATAAGCAACACCACTATAAGCAGGTAGGCAGTACACAGCAACACTGCAAGCAGCAAGACAGCAAGCAGCACAACAATAAGCATTAAGGAGTACGCAGCGCCATTGCAAGCAGCGCGATAGTAAGCAGCACCACAATAAACAGTAAGCAGTATGCAGCAACGATGCAAGCATTGAGACAATAAGCAACACCACTATAAGCAGGTAGGCAGGACACAGCAACACTGCAAGCAGCTAGACAGTAAGCAGCACAACAATAAGCATTAAGGAGTACGCAGCGCCATTGCAAGCAGCACCACAGTAAGCAGCACCACAATAAGCATTAAGCAGTATGCAGCAAAGATGCAAGCATCAAGACAATAAGCAACACCACTATAAGCAGGTAGGCAGTACACAGCAACACTGCAAGCAGCAAGACAGCAAGCAGCACAACAATAAGCATTAAGGAGTACGCAGCGCCATTGCAAGCAGCACGACAGTAAGCAGCACCACAATAAACAGTAAGCAGTATGCAGCAACGATGCAAGCATTGAGACAATAAGCAACACCACTATAAGCAGGTAGGCAGGACACAGCAACACTGCAAGCAGCAAGACAGCAAGCAGCACAACAATAAGCATTAAGGAGTACGCAGCGCCATTGCTAGCAGCGCGACTGTTAGCAGCACCACAATAAACATTAAGCAGTAGGCAGCAGCAATGCAAGCATTGAGACAATAAGCAACACCACTATAAGCAGGTACGCAGTAAACAGCACAACTGCACGCAGCACGACAGTTAGCAGCACCACAATAAACATTAAGCAGTATGCAGCAACAATGCAAACATTGAGACAATAAGCAACACCACAATAAGCAGGAATACAGTAAACAGCAACACTGCAAGCAGCAAGACAGCAAGCAGCACAACAATAAGCATTAAGGAGTACGCATCGCCATTGCAAGCAGCGCGATAGTAAGCAGCACCACAATAAACAGTAAGCAGTATGCAGCAACGAAGCAAGCATTGAGACAATAAGCAACACCACTATAAGCAGGTAGGCAGGACACAGCAACACTGCAAGCAGCAAGACAGCAAGCAGCACAACAATAAGCATTGAGGAGTATGCAGCGCCATTGCAAGCAGCACAACAGTAAGCAGCACCACAATAAGCATTAAGCAGTATGCAGCAACGATGCAAGCATCAAGACAATAAGCAACACCACTATAAGCAGGTAGGCAGTACACAGCAACACTGCAAGCAGCAAGACAGTAAGCAGTACAACAATAAGCATTATGGAGTACGCAGCGCCATTGCAAGCAGCACAACAGTAAGCAGCACAACAATAAGCATTAAGCAGTATGCAGCAACGATGCAAGCATCAAGACAATAAGCAACACCACTATAAGCAGGTAGGCAGGACACAGCAACACTGCAAGCAGCAAGACAGCAAGCAGCACAACAATAAGCATTGAGGAGTACACAGCGCCATTGCTAGCAGCGCGACAGTAAGCAGCACCACAATAAACATTAAGCAGTATGCAGCAACAATGCAAGCATTGAGACAATAAGCAACACCAATATAAGCAGGTAGGCAGTAAACGGCACAACTGGAAGCAGCAAGAAAGTAAGCCGCACAACAATAAGCATTAAGGAGTACGCAGCGCCATTGCAAGCAGCGCGATAGTAAGCAGCACCACAATAAGCATTAAGCAGTATGCAGCAACGATGCAAGCATTGAGGCAATAAGCAACACCACAATAAGCAGGAAGGCAGTAAATAGCAACACTGCAAGCAGCAAGACAGCAAGCAGCACAACAATATGCATTAAGGAGTACGCATCGCCATTGCAAGCAGCACAACAGTAAGCAGCACCACAATAAGCATTAAGCAGTACGCAGCAACGATGCAAGCATCAAGGCAATAAGCAACACCACTATAAGCAGGAAGGCAGGACACAGCACAACTAGAAGCAGCAAGACAGCAAGCAGCACAACAATAAGCATTAAGGAGTACGCAGCGCCATTGCTAGCAACGCGACAGTAAGCAGCACCACGATAAACATTATGCAGTATGCAGCAACAATGCAAGCATTGAGACAATAAGCAACACCACTATAAGCAGGTAGGCAGTAAACAGCACAACTGTAAGCAGCAAGACAGTAAGCAGCACAACAATAAGCATTAAGGAGTATGCAGCGCCATTGCAAGGAGCACGACAGTAGGCATGACAGTAAGCAGCACCAAAATAAGCAATAAGCAGTATGCAGCAACGATGCAAGCATTGAGACAATAAGCAACACCACTATAAGCAGGTAGGCAGGACACAGCACCGCTGCAAGCAACAAGACAGTATGCGGCACCACAATTAGCATTAAGGAGTACGCAGCGCCATTGCAAGCAGCACAACAGTAAGCAGCACCACAATAAGCATTAAGCAGTACGCAGCAGCGATGCAAGCATCAAGACAATAAGCAACACCACTATAAGCAGGAAGGCAGTACACAGCAAAACTGGAAGCAGCAAGACAGCAAGCAGCAGAACAATAAGCATTAAGGAGTACGCAGCGCCATTGCTAGCAACGCGACAGTAACCAGCACCACAATAAACATTATGCAGTATGCAGCAACAATGCAAGCATTGAGACAATAAGCAACACCAATATAAGCAGGTAGGCGGTAAACAGCACAACTGTAAGCAGCAAGACAGTAAGCAGCACAACAATAAGCATTAAGGAGTATGCAGCGCCATTGCAAGGAGCACGACAGTAGGCATGACAGTAAGCAGCACCACAATAAGCATTAAGCAGTACGCAGCACCGATGCAAGCATCAAGACAATAAGCAACACCACTATAAGCAGGTAGGCAGTACACAGCAACACTGCAAGCAGCAAGACAGCAAGCAGCACAACAATAAGCATTAAGGAGTACGCAGCGCCATTGCAAGCAGCACAAAAGTAAGCAGCACCACAATAAACAGTAAGCAGTATGCAGCAACGATGCAAGCATTGAGACAATAAGCAACACCACTATAAGCAGCTAGGCAGGACACAGCACAACTGCAAGCAGCAAGACAGTAAGCAGCACAACAATAAGCATTAAGGAGTACGCAGCGCCATTGCAAGCAGCACAAAAGTAAGCAGCACCACAATAAGCATTTTGCAGTACGCAGCAACGATGCAAGCATCAAGACAATAAGCAACACCACTATAAGCAGGTAGGCAGTACACAGCAACACTGCAAGCAGCAAGACGGCAAGCAGCACAACAATAAGCATTAAGGGGTACGCAGCGCCATTGCTAGCAGCGCGACTGTAAGCAGCACCACAATAAACATTAAGCAGTATGCAGCAGCAATGCAAGCATTGAGACAATAAGCAACACCACTATAAGCAGGTACGCAGTAAACAGCACAACTGCACGCAGCACGACAGTAAGCAGCACAACAATAAACATTAAGCAGTATGCAGCAACAATGCAAGCATCAAGACAATAAGCAACACCACTATAAGCAGGTAGGCAGTACACAGCAACACTGCAAGCAGCAAGACAGCAAGCAGCACAACAATAAGCATTAAAGAGTACGCAGCGCCATTGCAAGCAGCGCGATAGTAAGCAGCACCACAATAAACAGTAAGCAGTATGCAGCAACAATGCAAGCATCGAGACAATAAGCAACACCACTATAAGCAGGTAGGCAGTACACAGCACCGCTGCAAGCAGCAAGACAGTATGCGGCACCAAAATTAGCAGGTAAGCAGTACGCAGCACTGCTGCAAGCAGCAAGATAAGAAGTAACACCACAATAATCAGATGGGCAGTACGCAGCACCATTGCAATCAGTAAGACAGTATGCAGCACCATGATAAGCATGAAGCTTTACACAGGACTGCTACAAGCAGCGAGACAATAAGCAACAGCACAATAATCAGGTGAGCAGTATGCAGCACCATTGCAAGCAGTAATGAAGGGTTAGGGGCATGGCAAGGGGCAGGATGGTGAGTAATGAAGGGTTAGGGGCAGGGTAAGCGCTAGAGATCAAGGAAGGGCAGGGGGCATGGCAAGGGGCAGGGATGTGATGAGCATAGCGGGGCATGCAATAGAGAGCAATGGAGGTCAGGGAGCACAGCAAGGGGCATGACGGTGATGAACATAACTGGGCATGCGTTAGAAAGCAATGAAGGCCAGGATGCAGGTTTCTGCAAGATGGGAAGGATGGTAGTGCATGCCAGGAGATGGGAGTACGGCCGAGAAGGTCCAGATCAGGGCAGGGCGGTAAGTAAAGCATGGCAGTGCGGCATGGGCTTGCATGGCTTGTGAATTAGCCTTCATGAACCTATGGAAGACGGTATAATGAAAGCCTCTTACCTAAGGTGCCAGCTTCTGGGGGTATGTTGTTGGCCTGCAAGAAATCCAAGTGGATGGGGGGTGGTTCGCTGAGTAAGAGAATGGGCAAGAGCACAGTCATGGGCATACCATGGTGCGTTTTCAGCGGACGACTATCGAAGTAAGATCAAGATCCAGCCTTAGGTGCAGGATGCTGGGATAGCTGAGTCGCGGCAGGCGATGCGATATTTCGGAGGTAGGGGATCGGAGGTAGGACACCAGAGCGATGCGCATTTTCGGAGGAAGCCATCTCTGACATCAAATCGCTATAGGCATGGGATTGAATAGAGACTTTGTTTAATCCTGTGGCATTCTCGGGCAGTCTCAAAGATAGGTCATCAACCACAGCATGAGCAGCGCAGCCTACTGTGGGTGCTGGTTTGAAATGCGTACCAGCGGACACTGGCGTTTGGTCCGGCCGGTACGAAGTGTGCCCCGCTCCTGGTGTGTGCCCCGCAGGGTTCTGAAGCAGATGCAGAAGTGGGGGGATTCCTTCAAGCCATGCTGTGCCAGGCCAGGTCTAGCAGACTATCTGTGTAGGACTTCCATTGCTGTGCCAATCTCGCGCATATACAATAAGCAGTCAACCACTCTTATGGTAGTGACAAATCTCTGATAAAAATAGACTGGCCCACGACTACCTGGAAATTCAAATATGACTACATTTCAATGCATGAACACAAGTCTTGTTCTTTATATATGCGTGGTAAGTCAAAGATATGCGGAATGATTGTATGAAGAGATTGGATCTAACAGTGTATGAAGAGATTGGATCTAACATTCAGAAGTATGCTATGTATTACTTGAATTGATTACTGTGTTTACTACCTAAGACAGTGAAGGTGTAACCAAGTTCAAGTCTGTGGTAACGAATTCAATCTTAAACAAATTATTCATACAGGTGACTCGTATAACGGATACAATGCCGGAGACTTTCGTAGATAATCTATAGATACGGCTGAGTTGTGTAACGAAATCAATGCTGGACACTTCTGAAACATATACCGTATATTAATACAGGTGACTTGTGTAACGAGTACAATGCTGGAGACTTCTGTAGATGATCTATATATCCGGCTGACTGGTGTAACGAATATAATGCCGGAGACATCTGTATATCATTTTTATATACGGCTTGGTTGTGTTACGAATACAATGCTGGAGACTTCTGAAACATATAGATTCATATATGCGACTTGTGTTACGAATACAATGTTGGAGACCTCTGTAGATCATCTATGTATACGGCTGACTCGTGTAACGAATACAGTGCTGGAGACATCTGTATATTACTTACAGATACGGCTTGGTTGTATAACGAATTTAATGCTGGAGACTTGTGAATCACATACATTCATACGGGCGACTCTTGTAACAAATACAATACTAACAACTCCTGTAGATCATCTATAAATAAGGCTGAGTTGTGTAACGAATACAATGCTGGGTACTTGTGTGGATCATCAGTAGATACCGGTGACTCGTGCAACGAATACGATGCTAAAGACTTATGTATATAATATATAGATACGGCTGAGTTGTGTAACCAATTCAATGATGGCGACTTCTGAATCATATCTATTATCACGGGTGACTCGTGTAACGAATACAATGCTAAAGACTTCTGTAGATCGTATATATATATATATATATACGGCTGAGTTGTTTAACGAATTCAATTCTGGAAACTTATGACACATACAGATGCAAATGGGTGACTCGTGTAACGAATACAATGTGGAGACTCCTGTACGCACCTGAAGTATTGGCAATATTAAGTATTTGCAAATTTCATTGTACCCCTAAAACTGGGTCTCAAAAAAGAATGGCAAAACTAACTTGGCAAAGGGGTCTATGGCTTTGACTGCCTCAAGTTTAGATCTGAAATTCAGTTGGCAAATTGTTTTTTTGCTTACATGTTTTTGTTACATTTCCTCGTTACATGTTCACAAAGTAGTCTGCCCAAGTTTTCTGTAAAACCATGTAACAATTCAAATCAGGAGTATCATACTTGCTAGGGCTTATAAATTAAGGGCGCCTGGAGGCGCGTCCCGAATGAAATGATTCGAATCTTTAATTCAATGTATTTTAATTAAATCAATTGAATTATATTTAATGTTGTGTTATTTTAATTCGATTTATTCCTTTCCATTTAATTTAATTTACGTGATTTGAATGCATGTAATTGCTTTAAATTGTATCGATTCGAATAGGATTAATTTTGAAGGGCGCCTGGAGGCTTTATATCAATCGAATTCCAATGAATCGATTAATGATTTAGCATTGTTAACTATAAAGTGACGAAAATAGAGTTTTTGAAGGGTTGTTGATTTTTGAGCAGCATTGAACGTTTCTGTAATGTAATGAAATGCATGTATGTAGATTGGTGTTTGTTTTAAGAATTTGATGCAAGAAAAATGAGGCCAATCAGGTGTCTGGTTGATTTTACGGAATTTGTACAAGGTATTGCATGTTTCGGCCCAGCCCAGACGTAAACGGTCCCGTCCTCCTGAACGGGTTTTTGGCCAGCGGCAGGTGGCGTGGCTTGCCCCTGCCCCCGCCACTGCCCCCGCCCGGTGGCCCCCGGCCCCGCCCCCGACCCTGCCCCTGCCCCTGCCCCTGCCCCACGCACGGCCCTGAGGTGGGGTCCGAGGGCTAATTATAGCTAAGTGCCCTAGGGGATTGTTTCGTCCATTGTGATGCTTACATGTTTCGCCTCCAATTTTTGACGACAATTCTGCTCCCAAACCTATGTATGCGCACATGTTTAAGTGATTCAAATTTGAAATGTTAGCTTAAACACCCTTAAATCAAATTGTTAACCGTTAATTGTACTTATTTGGCCCAACCTGAGCTCCTTTTCGTGAATTGCGATGCTCATATGTGCTCTGGTCAGAATTTGTCCGGTACAAATAAGTCTTATAATTCATCAAAAATATAGAATGTTCAATTTTTTTGATGTTTTTCATAAAACCTGAAAATTTGGTTTGTGACACACGGACTAACGGACGGACATTTTAATGGGGCTAATCCCTCTTCAAATAAAGGGCGCCTGGAGGCGCGTCCCGAATGAAAATGCTTCAAATAATCATGAATTTAATTAAGAATTCGGATTTAATTGCAGAATTGTATTTATTATAATTGTATAAATGTTTAATTAATTAAATGAATTGAATTAATTCATTAGCAACACTATTTAAGGAATGAATAAATATTTTTTTAAGTCATAGATACTATTTAATTAATTACATAATTAATTAAATTATATTTAATTAATTGTTACTTTACTTTAATTATATTAATTAAATTGTATTAATTCATGAATTCATTAATTAATATGTTTTTAATTAATTTGGTAGAATCAAAATTGAATCGTTTGGACTTTAATTGAATGCATTTAATTGATTTGAGTTGTATTCATTTGAATTCAATATATTTGGATTTAATTGAATTGAATCGATGGATGTAGCTTTGTTTACTGTGAAGTAACGACAATTGACATTTTGTAGGGTTGTTACATTTGAAGTGGTATTAAAGGTGCCTGGACTGTCTTGTATATGGGCTTTATTTGCAAGCATCTGATGCACACAAAATGTAACCAATCAGAGGAATGGTTGATTTTGGGGAATTTGTTCGGTCAGCCGCATACAAGCTTGATGTGGCTTCATTCCCAACATGTATGACAATTAATTGGGGACCCCCAGGACACAAGCCGCTTGTTACCTAATACAATATCGTATTACGAGATCGCAGTGTGATATGCGGTCTGAAATGTGTTTTGCCAATTAGGTTGTAGAGTCGGCTGGGCGTGTTCCTGGCGTGCGTAGGATTGAACACATAGTCTCGACAGCTTGGACACGTAGCATCTGAATTATGGTCAACCGGTGGCATTCAAACCAATAAGCAACTAAATCCTGAACACATAAGACGTCACGGGCAGGACATGGGGCAAATAGTCGAGAAATTGTTGATGTGCAGAATGCGAGAAAGTGAGAGGAGGAAGGCTGGGAGTTTCAAAAGTAGTGGAGTAAGTAGGTACTAATAGCAGAATAAGCTACAAGACGTTTGACAACTTATGAGCACGCACATACACAGACATCTAGCTATCCATGCACTGCCACACAGCACTACGCAGGCACATTCACACACATCTGGCTATCCATGCGCTGCGACACAGCACTGTGCACGCACATACACACATAGCTGGCTATACATGCATTACCACACAGCACTTTGCATGGACATACACATGTGGCTACCTAGCACTGCCACACAGCACTGCGCACGCACATACACACACATAGCTGGCTATCCATGCACTGCCACACAGCACTGTGCACGCACAAACACACACATCTGGCTAACCATGCAATACAGTACCACATGAAAACACAAACACATTCAGCCACTCAAGCATGCACACACAAAACAACTGGCTACACATACTGTCGCACAGCCATGTGCAACTGCATACTAACACATCTGGCTTTCCATGCACTACACGACAACCCCATGCAAACACGAACACACTCAAATACGCACGCATACACACACAATACAAATTGCTATCCATGCACTGCCACACAGCACTGTGCACGCACATACACACACATCTGGCTATCCATGCACTTCCACACAGCACTGCGCAAGCACATACACACACATCCGGCTACCTAGGACTGCCACACAGCACTGCACACGCACATTCACACACATAGCTGGCTATACACGCACTTCCACACAGCACTGTGCATGCACATACACACAAATCTGGCTACCCTGCACTGCCGCGCAGCACTGTGGACACACATACACACACATCTGGCTATCCATGCACTGCCACACAGCACTGTGCATGCACATACACACACATGAGGCTATCCATGCACTGCCACCCAGCACTGCGCACGCACATACACACACATCTGGCTATCCAAGCACTGCCACACAGCACTGTGCATGCACATACACACACATCTGGCTATTCTGGCACTGCCACACAGCACTGTGCACGCAAATTCACGCACATATGGCTATCCATCCATGCACTACAAGACAACCCCATGCAAACACAAACACACTCAAATACACACGCATGCACACACAAAACAATTAGCTATACATGCACTGCCACACAGCAATGTGCACGCACATACGCAAACATCTGGCTATCCAAGCACTACAAGACAACCCCATGCACACACAAACACACCCCGACACTCACGCATGGAAACACACAAATGAACAACTGGCTGCACATGCACTGTCACACAGCATTGTTCATACCATATACACACACCTGGCCATCCATGCACTATAAGACAACCCCAGGCACATGCACACACAAGTGGCTACACATGCACTGCCACAAAGATCTGTTTCCGTACATAGATACAGATACCTGGCCATCCATGCACTACAAGACAATCCCATCGACACACACAACCCAATCAGACACTCACCCTTACACACACCAGGCCATCCATGCACTACAAGACAACCCCATGAAAACATTCACACATACCCAAACACTTACACACGCACACACAAGGGGCTACGCATGCACTGCCACCCGAAGCAGGGAACCCATCTGTCTTCCTTTCCATTTAGACCGCTATGCTGCAACATGCCATACTATACCAATATACCATGCATGTAGGTACACACCATACAATGCCATGTTACACCATTCCATACCACACTATTCTACCATTGTACAATGCATGTTGGTATAAACCATAACAAACCATGCTATGTTGCACCATGCCATACCATACTAATATACCATGCATGCAGATACAAACCATAATATGCTATGCTACACCATGCCATACCACACCATACTACCATTGTACAATTCATGCATGCATGGCATGTATAAACCATTACATGCCATGCTATGCTGCACCTTGCCATACTACACCAATAAAACGTGCATGTAGGTACAAATCATACCATGCTGTGCTACACCATGACGGCTGGGGAGTGAGGAAGGGTGTGGGCAATGGGAGCAAAGCCCAGGCCAGGAAAATCTGGGGCGGGAGTGGGAGGAAAGGTTGACAGGTCCGGGGGTGGACGCTGGCGTGGGGTATAGGGGCGAGAGGATGGGAATATGGGATTGGAGTGGGGGGGTGTAGAAGTGGGTAGAAGTGGGAAGGGAAGTGTCGAGAGGTCCGAACTCGGACGTGGACGTGATTGAGTTCAATGCGGCCTAACCCCTGTGCGATTGGGAGTGCATGTTAAGCATTGAACATGGTGTGTGGGTGTGGGTGGGATACCTGGTGGAGGCGGAACAGGAGACAGGCGAACGCCGGGATTGTGAATTGAGCGGGATTGGGAGCTGATCTGGAAGGAGATTTTAACGGGAAGGAGAATTGTCGGAAGCGGCAGCAAGCAGGCAGAGTGAGGCGAAAAATCGTCGTGATCAGCAGCAAGCAAGCAGAGGCAGGCGAGGGGAAGACAGGCTAACGTCGGTATTGAGAATTGATCGGGATCGAGAATTGATCGGGATTGAGAATTGATCGGGACTGAGATCGGCGACCAGGTGCAGGTGATGATGATTTCGGATGTAGTGGGGGGCCGGTGGGGGGGCCGGTCGACAGTCTGGCAGTGGCAGACTTGCAGTGTGGCAGCATCGCAGTGGCACGCCAGTGGGACCAAGGCGAATTGGTCAGGACACTGCGTCCTCCGTCGTCGAAGGAACGTCGAAGGGTCCGTTGCGTCGCAGACGCAGCTTCAGTAGGTTGGCTGCGTCTCACTTGAATGCCATGCGTCCCTCTGCGTCCGATTCCGTCCCATTGCTGACGGCCTCGGAAGTGCCCATGCGAACGTTTGTACCTCCATGGTTTACAGCACGATGGTCGCAAGTGCGTGAGATGGATTTGTATTCGTTTCCCATGGAATTGCTCATTGTGCAAGTTGCATGGCTGGAAACATGAACATTACGAGAATTGTGAGTACCTTAGTTAATTGGCGTGGCTTGATTTCCAACCTGGCCCACCCCACGCACGGCCCTGCGGGTGAGTTGTGGGTGAAGTCCGTGCTAATAATAGCTCAAGTGCCCTAGGAGAATGATTCGTTCATTGTGATGCTTGCATGTTTCGCCTCGATTTTTTGACGACAATTCCATTCCCAAACCCATGTTTGCGCACATGATTGGATGGTACGAATTTGAAATGATGACAATTGTTACCCAATAATTGTAGCTTTTGGCCCAAAAAGCACAAACCTTAGCTCCTTTTCTTGAATTGCGATGCTCATATGTGTTCTCGTGAGAAAATGTCCGGTATCAATAAGTCTTATAATTGTTATATGTTGTATAATGTTTCGTTTTTTTGTGATTTGAAGTGAAACCTGCAAAGTAGGTTGTGACACACACACACACACACACACACGGACACACAGTTTTGACGGGCTAATCCCTCAATCAAACAAAGGGCGCCTGGAGGCGCGTCCCGAATGAAAATGTTTTAAATAATCTGTATTTAATTAAAATTTTAATTGTATAATTTTATTATTGTATAATTGTTTAATTAAATAAATAAATTGTATTAATTAATGAATAATAAGATTAAAATGAATTAATCAAATTCTGTAAAATTGTTTGATACATTATAAGTTATTAATTAATTAATTAATTAACTAATTAAATTATATTTAATTGTATTAATTAACTAATTAATTAATTAAAATTGATTTAATTAATTTGATAGCATCAAAATTGTGTTGTATTGACTTGAATTGAATGCATTTAATTGATTTGAATTGAATTCATTTGAATTCAATATATTTGGATTTAGTTGAATTGAATCGATGGATGTAGCTACATTTCTTACGACAATTGATATTTTGTAGGGCTGTTAAATTTGAAGGAGTAGTAAACGTTCCTGGACTGTCTTGTAGATGGACTTTAATTGCAAGCAGTTGATGCACAGGAAATGTAACCAATTAGAGGTATAGCTGAATTTATTCGGTCAGCCGCATACAAGCTTGATGTGGCTTGATTCCCCACATTTATTGTAATTCATTCGGGACCCCCAGGACACAAGCCGCTTGTTGCCTAATACAATATCGTATTACGATTTCGCAGTGTGATTTGCGGTCGGACACGTGTTTTGCCAATGAGGTTGTAGAGTCGGCTGGGCGTGTCCCTGGCGTGCGTAGGATTGAACACATAGTCTCGACTGCCTGGACACGTGGCATCTGGATTATGGTCAACCGGTGGCATTCAAACCACTAAGCAACTAAACCCTAAACACATTAGAAGTCACGGGCAGGACATGGGGCAAATAGTCGAGAAATAGTTGATATGCAGAATGCGAGAAAGTGAGAGGAGGGAGGCTGGGAGTTTCAAAAGTAGTGGAGTAAGTAGGTCCTCATAGCAGAATAAGCTACACAACATTTGAAAACTTTTGAGAAGGATCATGACCGCTGCAATGCTGATATCTCTAGTCATGCGCACTCCAACTACGAGCCAACTGTTTGGGTGCAGAGTTTGCTGGGATCAGCAGCACAGATGGAGAGAGACAAACTAATGTACAATGAGACACGTGGAACCTAGGGGGGTCATTAGAGGCCTAAAGCATACATACTACATATATAATATATATAAACCATGCCATGCCATGCTATGCTGCACCATGCCATGCCATACCAATATACTATGCAGGAAGGTACAAACCATACCATGCTATGCTACACCATGCAATACCACACCATTAGACATTGTATCATGCATGTTGGAATACACCATACCATGCCATGCTATACTACACCATGCCATAGCACACCCTACTACCATGCTAACATGCATGTAGGTTTAAACCAGACCATGCCATGCTACACCATGCCATACCACACCAATATACCTTTGTATCATGCATGTTGGTATAACCCATAACATGCCATGCTATGCTACACCATGAGAGACCATACCAATATACCATGCTATGCCACACCATGTTATACGACAACATACTAACAAGTTACCATGCAAGCATGTATAAACCATAACATGCCATGCTACGCTGCACCATGTCATACTATATCAATAAACCATGGATGTAGGTACAAATCATACCATGCTATTCTACCCCATACCATATGACACCATTATGTGTGGTGTGATGTGGTAGGTTGAGGTGTGTTTTGGTGTGCTTTGGTGTGCTTTGGTGTGTTTTGGTGCGTTCTGTTGTGTTGTGCTGTGATGTGGTGAGTTGCGTTGTGATGTGGTGATTTGTGTTGTGTGTTGTGTTGTGGCATGTCGATTTGTTTCGTGTCATGTGGTGTGGTGTGGTGAGGTGTGGTGTGGTGTGGTGTGGTGTGGTGTGGTGTGGTGTGGTGTGGTGTAGTGTAGTTCGGTGTGGTGTGGTGTGGTGTGATGAGGTGTGGTGTAGTTTAGTGTAGTGTGGTGTGGTGTTGTGTGGTGTGATGAGGGTTGTGGTGTGGTGTCTGGTGTGTGTGGTGGTGGTGTGGGTGTGGGTGGGAAGTGTATGTGTGTCTTATTTTGTTAGAGTATGTGTGGTGTTGTTTGTAGTAGTATGGGTTTTGTGGTGAGTGGTATGTGTGTGGTGTGATGTGTGTGCATATGTGGATGTGGTTGAGTGTGGTGCAGTGTGGTGTGGTTTTTTTGTTGCTGTGTGGTGTGGTGTGAACGGGGTGATGGGTGAGTGGTTTTTGTAGTGGGTGTGGTGTGGTTGTGGTGTTGCGAGGCGTATCATTTGTCATGTGTTTGTAATGTATAGTTTTGTGTAGTAGTATGGTGTGGTGATGGAATGTGTGGTGTGGGTGCTGGTGTGTGTGGTGTTGTGTTGTGTTGTGGGAGGTGATGGTGTGATGAGTTGAGGTGATGTTGGTGTGGTGTGGTGTGGCTGTGTGGTGTCGGGTTGGTGGGGGGGTGGGTGGGTGGGGGTGGGAGGGGTGGTGAGGAGTGGTAGGGTGTGGGGAAGAGTGCTGGGCGCGTTGGGGGGTCGTGTGATGTGGTGGAGGTGGTGGTTGGGTGTGGTCGTGGGGGGGTGCTGGTGTGCGTGAGGATTGGTGGTATTGGACTGGGGACGGACGGTGTAGGAATGTGTGGTGTTGGTAAGGGTGGGGGGGGCCTGGGTTGTGGTGGGGGTGTGATGGGTGGGGTTTGGTGTGGGGGTAGTGGAGTGGTGTGGATTGTGGTATGGTGAAATTCTGTGAAGTGTGGGTGTGTGGTGTGGATGTGGTTTGGTTGTGTGTTGCGTGGCGGATCAGGTAGTGTTGTTTTGTGTCGATTGGTGCTAGATTTGTGTGTGGATAATGGCTGTTGGTATGGTGTGGTGCTGGTGGGTGTGGTGTGGTGTGTGGTGATTGTGTTGTGTTGTGGTGAGGTGTGTGGTGTGGTGAGGTGCGGTGCACGGTTGTGGGTGTGGTGTGGGTGTGGTGAACGGTTGTGCGTGGGGTTTTGTGGTGTGTTGTGGGTTGTGTACTGTGTTGGGGTATGGTGTGGTGCAATGTGGTGTGGTGTGATGTGGTGTGATGTGATGTGGTGTGGTGTGGTGTGGTGTGGTTTGGTGTGGTGTGGTGTGGTGTGGAGTGGTGTGGTGTGGTGAGGCTTGGTGTGGCGAGGTGTAGGCTGCGTTGTATAGTAAGGTGTGGTGTGGTGTGGTGTGGTGTGGTGTGGTGTGGTGTGTGGTGGCGTGGTATGGTGCAGTGTGGTGTGTTGTGGTGTGGTGTGGTTTTCAGTGGTGTGGTGTTGCGTGGCGTATCATGTCGTGTTGTTTTATGCCGATTTGTGTCGATTTGTGTCGTTTTGTGTCGTAGTATGGTGTGGTATGGTGCAGTGTGGTGTGGTGTGTGGTGCTATGGTGTGTTGTGGTCTGGTGCAGTGTGTTGTGTTGTGTTGTGCTGTGTTGTGTTGTGTTGTGTTGTGGTGAGGTGTGTGTTTGTGTGTATTGTGGTGGGGTGGGTGTGGTGTGGTGTGGTGAGGCGTGGTGGTATGGTGAGGTGGAGGTGGTGGTGGTGTTGTGGTGTGTCGGGGGGTGTGGTGTGGTGTTGTGGCGTGTAATGTGGTGGTCTTTTGTGTAGATAGGTGTTGGTTTTGTCGCTAGGGAGTATGGTGTGTTGGTAAGTTGTGGTGTGGTGTGGTGAGTGAGTGAGTTGGGTGTGGGTTGGTGTGCAGTTTGGTGTGATGTGTGGTGTTATGATGGGGTGGGTTGAGGTGTGGTGAAGTATGTGGGTGTGGGTGGTTGTTGGATGTGGGTGTGTGGTATGGTGTGGTATGGTGCAGTGTGGGGTGGTGTGGTGTGGTGTGGGTGGAGTGGTTGGTGTGGTGGTAGAGGCGTTTAAAATGTAGTTGTTGTTGTTTTGTGTCGATTGTGTATTTTGTGTAGTCAGTATGGTGTGGTGTGGTGAGGTGGGTTTTGTGGTGCTGTGGTTGTGTGGTGCCATGTGTTGTGTGTGTTGCAGGTGTGTGTGTGTGAGGGTGAGGGGACTGGTGAGGTCGGGGAGTCGGTGTGGTGTGGTGGGTGACGGTGGGTGGTGTGGGTGCTCGTGGGGTGGTGGAGGTGGCAGAAGGGTGAGGGCTGCCGGTCTGGAGTGTGGGTGTGGGTGTGGGTGTGGTGTAGAATGTGGTGTGGCATGTGGTGTGGTGTGGTGGGGAGGTGGTGTGTGTGGGGGGCTTGGTGCTGTGGAGAGGTGTAGATGAGTGGTGTAGTTAAGGTGTGGTGTGGTGTGGGTGGTGTGGTGTGTGGTGTGTTGGGGAGAGGTATGGTGAAGTGTGGTTCGTTGTGTTGTGTGTGGTTTTAAGTGGTGTGGGGTTGAGTGGCGTATAATTGTGTGGTGTTTTATGTAATTTGTGAGATTTTGGTGTAAGTTTTGTTGTAGTTTAGTATGGTTTCTGTGGTCTGGTGAGGTTGTGGTGTGGATGTGTTGTGGTGACTTGGGGGGGGGGTTGACGGGAAGGCAGTGAGGGGGGGTGGGGTTGGGGTGGTGGGGGTGTTGTTGGGGGATCGGGCATTGTGGTGTGGGCTGGTGGGATTGGGGGTGAGGGGTGGGCTGTGTTGTAGGTGTGGGGTGGGGGGGGTGGTGTGGGTGTGGTGAGGCGTGGCGGTGAAGAGGGGTTGAGGGCTGGAGGAGGTTGTGGGTGTGGTGGTGGTGTGGCGGGGCAGGTGGGCTGTGGTGTGGTGGGGTGGTGGGGTGGTGTGGTATGTGTGGTGCAGTGAATGGTGTGGTGTGATTGTGGGGTGGTTGTGGTGTGGTGTGGTGTGTGGTGTGGTGGGAGTGTGTGGTGTGGTGAGGCGGGGTGGTGTGTGTGGTGTGTGGTGTGGTGTGGTCGAGGTGTGGTTGTGTTGTGGCGCGGTATGGTGCCGTGTGTTGTGCTGTGTTGTGGTGTGGTTATCAGTGGGTGGTGGTGGTTGTGGCGTATCATGTCGTGTGTTTATATTGCCAATTGTGTCGATTGTGTCGTTTTGTGTCGTAGTATGGGGTGGTCTTGGTGCGGGTGTGTGTTGGTGTGGTCGTGGTGTGTGGGATGTGGTGTGGTGTGGTCTGGTGAGGGGTTGTCGTGTGTTGGTGGTGAGGGGGGTATTGTGTGTGTGATGTGAGTGTGTGGTGTGGCAGTCGGGTGTTGTGGGTGTGGTGTGGTGTGGTGAGGAGTGGAAATGTGGACGGAGAGGTGTTCAGCGCTGTGTGGTGAGGTGTGGTGGGGTGTGGTATGTGGTGTGGTGGTGGTGTGGTGTGGTATGGTGTGTGCAAGTGTGGTCTTGTGGGTGTGTGATGTGTGGTGTGGTTGTGTTGTGTGTGGTTGTGTTGTGTTGTGTGTGTGTTGGTGGTTTCAGTGGTTGGTGTTAGTGCGAGAATATGTAGTGTTGTTTATGGAAATTTGTGTAGATTATATCGTTTGTGTCGTAGTATGTGTGGTATGGTGAGAGTGTGGTGTGGTGTATGGTGTGTGTGTGTTGTGGTATGGGGGTGGGGTGTTGTGTTGGTGTGCGGTGTGGTGTGGTGTGGGGGGAGGTGTGTTGTGGTCGTGTTCGGGGAGGTGGGGCTGGGTGGTGTGGTGTGGTGTGGTGGTTGGTTGTGCGTTGTGGTGTTGTTATTAGGGTAGGTGGTGTGGTGTGTGGGGTGTAGGTGTTGTGTGGTGTGGGCTGGGGGTGTGTGGTGTGGTGTGTGTGGGAGCTGTGGTGAGGCGATGGCTGGTGTGGGAGGTGTCGGCTGTGGGGGTGTGGGTGTGGTGTGGTTGAGTGGCGTATCATTTGTGTTGTTGTTGTCGATTTGTGCGTTTTGTGTCGTGGTATGGGGTGGTTTGTGGTGCGGTGTTTGTGGTGTAGTGGGTAGTGTGTGGTTTGTGTGTGGTGTGGCTGTGGTTGGTGTGTGTGGGTGGTGTGGTGTGTCGTGGCGTTCATGTTGTGTTGTTTTGTGTTCGATTTGTGCGATTTGTGTTCGTTGTGTGTCGTTGGTATGGTTTGGGTGTGTGGTGTTGTGTGGTGGTGTGGTTGTGTGTGTGTGGTGTGGGTGGTGTGGATGTGGTGTGGTGTGGATGAGTTGTGGTGAGTTGGTATTGTGCTGTGTCGTGTCGTTTTGTGTCCTTCGTGTCCTTTTTGTGTAATTTTGTGTCCCTTTGTGGTGTTTATTTTGTGGTGGTGGTGTCGTGTGGTGTGGTGATTTTAGTGATTTGTGATGAGTTGTAGTGAGTTGTTGGTGATTTGTGGTGATTTGTGTTGTTTTGTGTTGTGTGTGTTGTGTCGTGTCATTTTGTGTCCTTTTGTGGCGTTGTTATGTCGTGGTGTGGTGATGTGTGGTGTGGTTTGGTGTGGTGATTTGTGAGGCCAAACACACAAACGAACAACTGGTTGCACATGCACTGCCAAACAGCACAGTTCATCCCATATACACACACCTGGCCATCCATGCACTATAAGACAACCCCAGGCACATGCACACACATCTGGCTACACATGCACTGCCACACAGATCTGTTTCCGTACACAGTTACACACACCTGGTCATCCATGCACTACAAGAAAATCCATGGACAAACACAACCCAATCAGACACTCACGCACACACACACCAGGCCATCCATGCACTACAAGACAACCCCATGCACACATTCACACATACCCAGACACTCACACACGCACACACAAGGGGCTACGCATGCACTGCCACACCGCCCTACTTACATACACACACACCTCGCCATCCCCATGCACTAAAAGACAATCCCATTGACACAAGCAACACACTCAGGCACTCACCCACACACACTGGCTATCCATGCACTACACCATGCACTCACACACACTGGCTATCCATTCACTACCCCATGCACACACACAAACACACTCAGACACACCTTGAACACACACATAACTGGCTATCCAACTGCAGCACAACCCAAACACTACTAAAGCACGAATAAATATCACGCACTACAACACCACATAACACGATCGCAATCATCTTCTCATTAACACCTTCAGTACTAACAATCTTACCATGACCATCATCATCACTCCTACAATTAGAATCATTTATTTCACAACCATCACTCCATACTATACCAATATACCATGCATGTAGGTACACGTCATACAATGCTATGCTACACCATGCCATGCCCCACTAGTATACCATTGTACTATGCATGTTGGTATAAACCATAACATGCAGTGCTATGCTGCACCAGGCCATACCATACTAATCTACCATTGTACCATGCATGTAGGTATAAACCATTCAATGTCATGCTATTCTGCACCATGC
This sequence comes from Chlamydomonas sp. ICE-L, assembly GCA_013435795.1. NCBI lineage: Eukaryota > Viridiplantae > Chlorophyta > Chlorophyceae > Chlamydomonadales > Chlamydomonadaceae > Chlamydomonas > Chlamydomonas sp. ICE-L. Next base: position 9,816,793 of record JACBWV010000552.1, read on the forward strand.
AGTACCATACCAAATTTACCATGCAGGTAGAGCAAGGGGTGGTAGCATGATCCTTCCCATGTTGTCTCAGCTGCATGCGAAGCAGGTAACCGCGCGCGCTTAATGAGGCGATGGGCGACTATCAGAGTTGAACTGAGGGGGGCATCAAGAATTACGAAGAATTGGTTCAAAGACAAGTCCTAGGCGCGTGTCGAAAGCTAATAATTGAGAAACTTCAACTGAATAAGCCTGCGAGAATGGGCGAGAAGGGAAAACGAGCGAAGAACGGGTCCCTGGCGATCCTAGGCCGCCTGCCAGGGAGGGGTAACGTATGGCGCGGTGGCGTGGTCCATTTCGCCTCGGCAATACAAATGGGGGCGGCTTGGCCCATGCGAATGATGGTACCTCCATAGTTTGCAACTCGAAAGTCGCTGGTGCTTAATTCCAAGCTCCGCAAGTGTGTGATCTGGATATGTTACCGTTGCCCATGTAATCGTTCATCATTGTGCAAGCTCGCGAGGCTGGAAACATGAACATTACGTGATTTAGAAGTACACAGTGCATATCCGTAGGCCCACCCCACGCACCCGTCCCACCCCACGCACGTCCCTGCGGCTGAGTTGTGGGTGAAGTCCGTGCTAATAATAGCTCAAGTGCCCTAGGGGAATGTTTCGTTCATTGTGATGCTTGCATGTTTCGTCTCGATTTTTTGACGACAATTCCATTCCCAAACCTATGTATGCGCACATGATCGGATGGTACGAATTTGAAATGATGACAAATGTTACCCAATAATTGTCGCTTTTGGCCCAAAAAGCACAAACCTTAGCTCCTTTTCTTGAGTTGCGATGCTCATAAGTGGTCCCTTGAGAAAATCTCCGGTATCAATAAGTCTTATAATTGGGATATCTTATATAATGTTTTGTTTTTTTGTGATTTCAAGTGAAACCTGAAAAGTACGTTGTGACACACGGACAAACACACAAACACACAAACAGTTTTGACAGGCTAATCCCTCAATCAAAAAATTTGTAATTTTTTTCATTCGGGTAAAATTTGCAAATTTTTTCATTCGGGTAAAATCTGGAGATTTTTTTCATTCGGGTACCAGACCGGTACATAGCTCCAGCCAGCCAAATTGCTGGCTATAGCCATATAACCAAGTTCAAGGTCATGTTACCTTTTTTTATTTTTCAATTCAAACCAGATTCAAGTGTGACTCAAGTAGTCGTACTATTTATTCTGGGCATAGGCACCAAGAATATCATTGGCTCTACATATCATCTGCCACGTGTGCAATCTAAACAAAGTACTTGAACCCTGCAAATAAATAGACTAGGCAAGTGCCTGCAATCTGAGCACATAACTAATTCAGCTAAACTACTTAACATATAGCCGACCACTAGACTAGCAGCTGCCTAGCAGCTATGCATATAATCTAATAAGGTTGGCGCTTGCGGATTGCAGTTAGTAAGTGCTGGAGCCGCTCTACACATTGCCTGCCAACCTTGCATTCTAAACACAGCACTTGAACCCTGCAGATCACCAGACTATCTAGGCAGGTGCCCGCAATCTGAGCCCATCAAATAATTCAGCTAGACAGCTTTACTTATGGCAGCCCCATAGACTATCAGCTGCCTAGGAGGTATACATATCATATAATTAGGTTGGCGCCTGCATTGTACAGACATCAAGTGCTGGGGCCACTCTACATATAGTCTGCCACGCATTCACAAGCCCCCCCCCCCCCCCCCCCCCCCCCCCCCCCCACACACACACACACACACACCACCACCCAACCGCTACTACCCACCCACCCCTAATGGCATGCCCCCCCCCCAACCCTTGATGGCTGCCATACTCCTCATGGCAGCCTCACCCCCATCTCCACCCCTGATGGGACCCCCACCCCTCATGGCAATCCCAACCCCACCCTATCAGCTTGGATAACACTCCGGAGAGTGGACTTAGTGTGTGCAGCACGCCAATCTATAAATGCGGAGACGAGAATAAATATTACAAAAGACAGTGGAACCATAAAGGGACACCAGCGGAGGAAAGGGGGGGCGGTAGCCTGGAACCTGATCAGGGTACAGGTTAGACAGCGCGTGTCAGAAGAACCGATGACGCAGTCAACAGGAAGCTGACATAGTACTGTCAGGACCGATAGTTCTAAGGAAGTACATAAGTAGTCACCAAGTCATAAAACGCGTGAGAGCACCGCAATTCATGCTGACACTCCACCTATGACACAGGTGACATACAATACTACTTCTCCACCTATGGCACTGGTGACATAGAACTATATGTAACAGATTGAAAAAAAAAATCAAAGAACTCCGAAAAATCGAGAGAACTTCAAATGGAAACCCAAAGGTTTATAGGAAGGAATGAAACACGGCAAAACCCAAAATTTGCCAAGTTAGAAAAGGATGAAAAACCGAATATCAAAGATGGGTAACAACGGTATAGAAAACCCGATCCGGGAATAGGAACCTAATGCCATACAATGATAACCAAAGAAACCGATGTAACCAAAAAAAAAAAAAAAAACCTAAGAAGAAGCGGTCATCCCAAGCATCCGCATAAACCTCCAGAACACAGCAGGATCAAGGGGCTTGGTGAAGGGGTCAGCACAGTTGTCCTTGGTGTTAACATAGGCAACATCTAGTGAACCGTCCTCCACCAGCTCCTTGATGTAGTGATGAATAACATCAATGTGCTTGCTGCGAGGGAGGAGCTGCCAGTCATTGGCCCATCTCAGAGACCCTATGTTGTCACCCTGAATGGTAACTAAATCACAAGGCAGACCCAGATCCACCCTCAACTTCTTCAACCATTGCACCTCCCTGGCAGCCTGAGACAGGGCCTGATACTCAGCCTCACAAGAGCTAATGGCAACTGTAGGCTGCCTCTTGCTCATCCAGTTCACTATGCACCCTCCAGCCAGGACAGCAAAGCCAGTCTGAGATCTCCTGTCAGACCCATCATCAGCAAAGGATGAGTCACTAAAGACAGTAAAAGAGAAATCAGGGCTGTGTGTGTAAGTGAGTCCCAGGTGGGAATGTGACCTCAAATACAAAAGCAAACGCTTGGCTGCCCCCCACAGGGGGACGGTAGGGTGAGCAGAAAACCTGGACAGGTAGCTCACAGCAAAGGCAATATCAGGCCTGGTGCAAGTAGCCAGGTATAGCAAAGCACCAACAAGAGAGAGGTACTGGCTATTAGAGGACAGGGGTTCTCCAGGTGGGTCAGTGACGGTGGACTTGTCCATGGGGGCACCAAACCTGGGCTTGGCAGCAGCAGTCAGACCAAACTGCTCCACCAGATCAACAATGTAGGAGTGCTGGGAGAGGTTGATCTGAACACACCTGCCGTCAGAGTCAAGTGTACAAGCCATGCCCAAGGAGAGGAACTGAACCGGCACACCCATCTCTTTGACCTCCCAGCCAGCTTTCTCCATAGCCTTGATCAGCAAAACATACCTATCCAGCTCACTAAAAGCACAGATAAAATCATCAACATAGGTTAGGACATAGCTCCACCCACCATTAGAATCCCTCCTAAAATACAGAGCAGGTTCCGCCTTGCACATAATAAAACCATGTGCAACCAAAACCCGCTTGACATCCATACTCCAAGCCCTGGGCGCCTGTTTCAAACCATAAAGGGACTTGATCAGCTTGCACACAAGGGGAACACCGTTAGGACCAAGTACCTTAAAGCCCTCAGGCTGGTGGCAGTACAGGTCCAGACCAGGTTCAAGGGGAGCATTCAGAAATGCAGTCTTGATGTCCAGCTGCCGAACAAACATCTTCCTATGAGTGATGGCAGCCAGGAGCACCCTCAGACCTGCTTTAGAAGAAACGGGGGCATATACATCATGAAAATCCACCCCAGGACGCTGTAGAAAACCACGGACCACAAAACGTGCCTTGAAGCAGATAGAACCATCAACCCCAACCTTCTTCACAAATAACCACCTGCCAGACAGGATCCTCTGTTTAGGAGGCTGTGGAGTGAGTGCCCAAGTGCCATGGGCATGTAGGGACGCCATCTCATCCTTCATAGCAAGGAGCCATTGATCCCTGTCAGGGTTGGAGGGAAGCATGGCAGCTTTGAAGGTTAGTTCAGTGGAAGTGGAAATGTATGCTCCCACGTACAAGCAGTGTACTTGTACATGAGCAGCGGGGATATCAGCAGTATCAGCAGTAACCGGTAGTATAGCCCCCAGTGCAGAACTACTGCCTGGTTGAACAGGGCCGGCCTTATTTGCCTCTATATCAACGAAGCCTGGGTCGACCGGAACACCCCAGCCATACGCAGTATCGGAACCCGACCAGTGTTCCAGATCATCACTTGCACTATCGGCAACGGCTACATCATCACATGGGCTTGACCCGAGTAATCCACCAGGGACGACAGGAGGCGTCTGAATGAACGACACCCGCGAGCCATCCGAGGTGGTCGGAGGTTGGCGACTATTAGTCAATGGACCTGATCCATGTACCACTATGATCGAAGGCTGTCGTAATCCTAAATCTTCACCGACGAAATGTGGCGCAGAGGAGGGCCTGGCGACCCCCTGCGATTCGGCTAAGATTTTATCTGAAAGAACTGCAGAATCTCGCCCGCCCAGTGCCTTCACACACAATACAGCACCATCAGCCCCTGACCTGGGACGCAAGGTCATCCCATGATCAGGGCAGCGGTCGACAATTGGGGTTAGCAAAGGGTCAAGGGAATTAACCGTAGGCACAGGCATATGTCCGTTGATAGCGGCAGGGATGCGAGAGACATACGGCGACCCGTCATAGGGAGATAGCCCAGGAATACAGTTATGATCAATCTGCTCATAGAAGAGTACATCACGACTCTCTACTACCTGGCGCAACTTAGGAACCCAAACAAAATAACCCTTACTCACCAGGGAATACCCAACCAGTCTACCAGATAACGCCCTTTCGTCCAGCTTGTTGCGCTTCTTCCCATTGACTAACGTAACGTAGCAAGGGCATCCGAACACGCGCAACATCGACACATCAGGCTGAACCCCAAAGAAAAGCTCATGAGGAGTCTTATCTCCCTGATTGGGCAAGCGATTACGAAGGTAACACGCAGCTAGGAAGGCATAGGGCCAGAAAGACTTAGTTAGCTTAGACTCCAGGTGGATGCTCCTAGCTATAGACTGTAAGACCCCATTGTACCTCTCCACAGTTGCATTCTGCTGTGCAGTGTATGCCAAAGATAACTCATGCACTGCCCCAACCGATATCAGCCAATCCTCAAACCACTTTACTATAAACTCCTTAGCCCTGTCAGACCTCAGGCACTTAAAGGCAAACCCGTGCAGCTGATTCATCCATCTGAGGATGATAGTCTGAACTGCTAAGGGAGCTTCATCCCTGGTCCTCAAGCACAACACTTCAGCATAGCCAGAGTGTTGGTCTGTGAGGCACAGAATATAAAACTCCCCACGCAGACCTCTAATATGAACTGGCCCCATGATGTCCAAGTGAAGGTGTTGGAGAGGTGCATTGATCGGAGTAGTGCTTGCTTTAGGAAAAGGGAGACGTTTGCCCTTAGCCTTTTGACAAGCATCACAAGGGATCTTAGGCAGTTTTTGGACCTGGTTGAGTGAGAGGGGTAAGTTCTTAACCATACCCTTCTTGACAAGTCTGTGCATGGCATCATAGCCGGGGTGACCCAGCCGCCTATGCCACAGCCATTCAGGAGTGGTAGGGATAACAACTCCACCGTCCTCATCAACATCAAGTGCAAAAGCTGGGTAATTGTCAGCACCAAACGAACAGCCACTGGTGGTGTAACAAGGCCTACATGCAAACTTGTAAACACCATCACTGGAGGCAGGGAAGGACCAGAGAATAGAAGAGCCCTGAGTGGCAGTGCAACTAATACTATCAAAAGAAATCTTGCAGTGGAGAGAATGAGCCACAGCATTTACTGACAGGAGGTTCACCGGACAGTGAGGTATGTAGAGAACATTAGTTAGAATGATTGGTGTTGGTAACCAATCACTACATAACTCAATGGATCCCTTACCTACTGCCCGTTGAAACACACCATCACCAAATCGAACTGATGGCAGATTCAGTGGAACATCAACACAGTGAACAAAGATCTATCACCTGTGATGGACATTCCAGCTCCAGAATCCACATGCCAAACACCCTCAGACAGGCTCGGACTACACACATTTGAGAACCTAGAGGTGCAGGAGAATAGGACAGGGCTTACCTGCTACTTCTGCATAGCAAACCCATCAATTTGAGCCTGCAAGGAAGACAATTGCTTTGGAGTAAGGTGACCTGGAAGGGCCAGGTTAGCAGGCAACGGTGAAGGAAGCGTTGGTTCTGCACGACCAGGGACCCTTCGCAGGGCAGGGAACTTCGTCCAGCAACGGTCCTCCGAGTGACCATCCTTGTGGGGGCATGGTCCCCAGGTGCATTCCAGGCGCCTCTTGTTCGACCCAGAACCACCACCAGTCTTCTGCCGCCGCTGAAATGCAGCATTAGCAGGGAAACTGAGGAGCGGTCCGGGACCAACCAGGATGCCTGGAATCCGACTGAGGGAGCGCTATGTAAGAATATCTAGCTGCCTATATTCCTCTAGACAGGACCAGTACTCAACAGGTTGCTGGTTGTATATCAGGATACCATACTTAATCCGCAGCGTTTCGAACCGGGGCAGACTCGCACCTTGAACTATAATGCCCATGGCGTGACGCTGAGTCTGCGGAAACCCAGCACTGCGCAGGTCAGTGCACATACCGCGAACCCGACGAAAGAAAGCGTCAACGTGCTCATGAGTGCCCATGACCGAAGCATGATACTCCTTCAGCAAGAGAGGGACACGCGAGGCAAGGGCATCGGACTGCTGCCTCCGGATATGCAAAAAAGATATCCCGAGGTGAAGCAAAGTCCCTATACACCTTGACTAGTGCATCCGTCATGTTGGCAAGCATCATGGATAAGATCATGAACTCTTGGCGGGGGTAGGGTAAGCGCACTGAAACCCAACAGTGCAGGATCGACACTAGACTCACCATGAGAGGCCGAAGTTCCAGCAGCAGGAGGAGCACACGGAGGAGCTAAAGACTCACGAATCGCCAGAAAATACTCAGCAGCAAGACCAGCGTCATAAGCGCGCTGGTCATCTAAGTTCCTGATGAGATCTAGGGAATGCGCAACACGCACAATGAGCTCGAAATCAGGACGAACAGGACAGAAAGGGAGTGGCACCTTAACAAACTGGTAACCTCGCAGGTCACCGTCCTACGCCCAAACCCTTCCAGAGGTCACACATTAGCAGGAGGGTAGTTAATCCCTGGCATAACAGGTCCCAGAAAAGCCCGAACACTCTAGACCTAGCTCAGAATAAGCCATCACAAGCGCCTAGGCCTAGGGCGACCCTTGCTATCAACCATAGCCTGAAGTGGGCAGTCATATCCAGCCTACCGTACAGAGTGCGGTCCAAGGATTCCCCATCATGTTGAGCTTGGCGGATAAGACGGCAGTCCTGCAGGGATAGACGCAGAGGATGTCCGCCATCGAGCAGATGCTCCCAGGAGTCGCATGACAGCGAAGGAAGGCACATATGGCGGGAGGGCCAGGAGCAGGGGGCTGCTCCACAGGCGGAGGCGGGGGGGTGGAGGGGGCTCCGGCGAAGGGCCAGCAAAGGATGCGCGGCCAGAAAGCCAGCAGAGCAGAAGCCTCTCGAGCACGAGTATTGTAGCCAGAACAGACCTCGGTCCGGACGGCACAAGGTGAAAGACGAAGTCTTTGCATCAAAGACGGAATGGCCACCTCCGGGTGACAGGTGGAAGGGGCGCAAGCAGAGGCGAAGAGAATGGTCAGGCTTAAAAACTCCGGGGAAGCGCAAGAGCAGGTGCCTGACAGATGCTCATACACAGGCGAGACGGTTTTAGAAGGTTAGATGGAACACTCGAGTCGCAGGGGCAGGAGTGACTCCCCCGAAGTCCCCATTAGCAGCTCTGCAGATCTTCATCACCATCATAGAGTCCATCAGCATCAATCTGCCCACGGCCGATGACGAGCAAGTAGTTCTGATAGTCAAGTAGCACAAAACGGGCATAAGGAGGAGGAGGCGCCCTTGCGTACTGGATAATCTGAGTGGAAGCACAGCAGAGTCGCATCAGAACGTCCTCAATCTCAGGAGAGAGGACGTCGGACAGTAGCAGAAGGAGCCGTAAAGGTGGAGGATTGATTGGGGGGGGGGTTACTTCCCGATGGGCGGAAGGACTCTCATGACCGCTAGCAGAGGCAGCTGGTGCACAGACGTCTAGCCAATCATCAAGAGACCCGGGTCCTCCTTAGGAAGGACACGGTCGCAGCCATTGCTGATAATGACACTGCGCATCCCGCGCGTCCAAGATTCTCCATTCTTGTCGTGGAGTTTCTCAAAATTAGCGGGAGGCCCTCGCGGAAGTTGCATCGCAAAGCAGCAGTGGTAGTAAATGAGGGACCGTATAACCTATCAGCTTGGATAACACTCCGGAGAGTGGACTTAGTGTGTGCAGCACGCCAATCTATAAATGCGGAGACGAGAATAAATATTACAAAGACAGTGGAACCATAAAGGGACACCAGCGGAGGAAAGGGGGGGCGGTAGCCTGGAACCTGATCAGGGTACAGGTTAGACCAGCGCGTGTCAGAAGAACCGATGACGCAGTCAACAGGAAGCTGACATAGTACTGTCAGAGGACCGATAGTTCTAAGGACGTAGTAAATAAGTAGTCACAAGTCATAAAAGGTGAGAGCACCGAATTTTCATGTTACACACCCAAACAGTTGTATTTAAATGTTGACAGTGACGTGTATGTCCGGGCAGGGCATATGCATACCAACAGGGTATGGGTGTGTCCAACTGTGTATGTGAATGTCAGCAATGTAGTTTATGGCAAACAATTTGTAGCGTATGCCTTGTCTCCGTCAATAGCAACGCCCTTGCCTCTGCTATGCTTCTGCTTCGTCTGAGGAAGGGAGGAGGGAATAGAGATGGAGGGATGGGGAGGGAGGAAGGGAGGGGAGGGAGGGACCCTTCTCCGGTGGGAGGGAGGGGAGGGATAGTGGAGGTTGAGCGGATCGGGAGGTGGGGCACGGTAGGGAGGGGAGGTTAGGGAGAGGGTATGGAGGATCCGGAGGGAGGAGGGAGGGAGGGGAGGGAGTACGGATGAGGGACGAGGCGATTGTGAGGAGGGAAAG
>JACBWV010000552.1:9828011-9870642 GCA_013435795.1 Chlamydomonas sp. ICE-L
TAGCCAATGCAAGCGGGTGCTAAATCCGAGACCGATGTTTTCTGTCCGTAACTGGCTGAACCACTGACCAAGCTCCTACTGCAGTGCCTTTTGTTCTAGTGCAGCTTGGTTTGTAAAGGGAGTCAATTTTTTGTTTGTTTTTTTTCGAGCCTTTAGCTACTGATCTGATGCGTATGCTTGAGCTTGAGGTTAATGCTTCTGAGGAGGTTGACTGATGCCTGAGCTGACCTGAGGCTGGTTCTGAGGTTGCTGAAGGGTGCTGATGTGATAGCACTGTGGATATGCTGATCTAATGCTAGTGTGCTTTGTCTGATGCTGATGTGGCTGAGCTGGTGGGAGCGTCTGATGCTAGAACTATACAGAGCTAGATGTTGATGCTGACTCTGGAGGCTGAGACGAGGCTAGGCTGAATGCTGCTGTGCCAGGCTAGAGGGCTGGGCTGTGCTAGACTGTGCGATGCTGATCGAGGCCTGTGGCTGTGGCTGAAGGCTGAGCTGAGCTGAGGCGGCTGATGTACTGTACTGCTGAGCCGAAACAATCTTGAGTGGAAGGTGCACTGATTTGTTTTAATCTAATGTGGATTGTTGCCTGTATGGGACAGAATGCTGGTACAGAACTTGAGAGATGAGCTGATGCTGAAAAGTTGCTTGAGAGTGTTCTATTCTGGGCTGTAGCTGCGGCTCGATGTCGAATCTGCCCCTGGGGTGATGTGGATGAGCTGCTGTGATCTGAAGTGGATATCACTTGGGCTTCATCTAAGAAGTGGTGCCTGGTGAGTTTCCTGGCTCGTGTTGGCTGTTCGTCGATGTGGCTGGCTAAGTCAATGGGTCTGTGTGTGTCTCCGACAGTAAAGGCTGAAAACTATTTGTAACCTTGGGGGCGAGCTCTGAGGGACCGTCATAGGAGGGAGTGCCGCATTAGTGGAAACATGTATGGGCTGTTGGAGAGGGTATGTGTGTGTGGACCATTTGAAAAGGAGGGTGGGGGTAAGTGCTGTTGGACTGGACGGTGGTAGGTAATGGAATGGGAGAATGGTAGGGGGTACCATGTTCGGGGGCCCGCTGGGTGTCCATTGTAAAGGGAGGGAAGGGTAGGGGAGGTGTAGGAGGAGAGGGGAATTACGGAGGTATAAGCAAGGGCCCTTGGATAAGTGGATGTGTTGTAGGATAGGTGTGAACGAGCATAATGGGAAGGGGAGGGTTAAAGAGAGATGAGCTTGATCCAAGAAGGTGCTGAAGGGGGTCTCCAGGGAGGGAAGGGCAGGGGAAGAATTGGCAAATCGTGGGATTAGAGGTTCTTCTGGGCGGTGGGATATCCACGATGAAGACTGCAGACGTTGGCTTCCGCCAAGAACTGTAGCGGAGGATAGACCTGGCCCCCGACGGCCATGGGGAATTGGAAAGGTGGGCATGATTGTCTTGTAGCCCTTCCGCTGAAAGGATTGCCTCAGGAAGGCCAATGCGTGCGCCTAGTGGGGTACGTTGAAGAATTAAGGCTGCGGTGTAAGAGGGGAAGTGGGAGGAGCAGAGATAGGGACTGAGATCTGGATCCGCTGTCCCCAAAGCCGCATTGAAGTTGCCAGAATGAGATAGCCGCCTGGAAAGTCGGCATAATATCGGTCATGTGTGCAGGACGATGCACTCAATAGTCGTTTGCCGCATGGGGACCCGCTCGCCCCATTGGCGGCATACCATGGAGAAGGTGGGTGGAAGTCTGGAGGATGAAGGGAGAAATGGCTGGCAGCTCTTGGGGCTCACTCTGGCTGTTACCTACTTCCTAAGAAAAAAAAGGTCAAGGGAAAAACATACACTGGCAAAAGAAAAAAGTGCACGAACCAGACCAAATAAGTCACCGAGAAAAGAAGATAGAAATAAGCAGGGAGACAAATAAAAGAGGTGCAGAAAACAAAAGGCAGGTAGAGAATAGGAAAGACGAAGGAATAGAAAAGAAGACAGTGAAGAAGGCAGAAATGCTTGAAAAAGAAAGAAAGGAAGTCGTGTAACGGAAGATGCGGCCCGGTGGGGCGCACAGATGAGTGGCATGAAGGATGGCAGCTTGGGAGCTGGTCATCCATAGGGGCGTGCTGTAGAGTCGGGGTGTTCGCACATCAGTGGTCCATTGGGATCTTCTAATCATGTGCTGAGCCATGGTGGAAGCTGCTGGGGCTGTCGGAGATACGGAACAAAGTGAGGCCATTATAGCTTGAATGGGCTGGAAGTTATACCAGTTTAGGATTGACTCCCTGCAAAGAAGGAAGGGGGCTGAAAAGCGTGTGGGACTCGAGTGTTCAGACCGCTGGCTGAGACCTTGCTGAAATTGCAGGGCCGAAGGGGGAATCAGAGAGTATCAAGAGCAATTCGCACACTGAAGCTGGCTTAAGAGACTCAGACGAGCACAAGAACACTGTTACAATTATTGAGGGAAGAGGTGAGAAAAGCTGTCGAAGTTTGAAGGGTCGCCAAGGAGTGAAAAGTCTCCGGTGCATGCCCACCCCCGCAACGAATAATGTGGGTTGCGAATCTCAGAGCGCGCGAAAGAGCGGAAGCTGAAAAGATCGGAGTTGAGAAAGTTGGGAGGTGCTAAAGTCTGAAAGACGGGCCAATGCGACAAGCTGAGGGAAAGGTTTTGACCTGGCTTTTTCGTAAAAAAACGAGCCTCGATCAAGAGTATAAGGCAGATGCGTCCTCCTTGAGATCTATCAGACGAGCACAAGACACCGAACGTATAGAGGAGAAGGGAGAAGAAAGGCTGTCGAAGTGAGATTCCGAGAGGATGAAGTCCCGCCCAGTTTCATTCCGCACTGCCCCGCACGATTAAGGTGTGCGAAGCTCAAGAGCTGCGGCGAAAGATGCGAAACGAAAAGATCGGAGTTGAGAAAGTTGGAAAAAAAAAAAAAAAAAAGGTTTTTTTTTTTTTTTTTTTTTTCCCGCCCCCCCCGTGGCTGAGAAAAGATCGGAGAGAGAAAGTGTGAAAAGTCGCTGATAAAAGATCTTTGCAGGATCACGTGTAATATTTTGTTCAAATTATGGTTTAAGTTATGCGTTCCGGTAGTAACGACGGAACCTACGTACAAATGACCTTCTGGTCATCAACAACGTCCATCGGGTCCTCCTATCAGCGTGCTGAAACACTCCGGAGATTGACCTTTGTGTGTTCAGCACGCATCTTATACCTGCGGAGACGAGAATAAGTACACCACAGAGACCCGTTAAGGGCACCAGAGGAACGGGGGCGGTAGCCCTGTAACCTAATAAGGGTACGGCTAGACCAGCGCTGTCAAGAACCGATGACGCAGCACACAAGCAAGCTGATATTAGTAACTGTCAGGACAAGATATTCTAAGGGAATACATCAAGAGGCACCAGACTAAAACAAGCGAGGCACCGCTATTCATGGCTGATACTCCACCTATGACGCGGTGACATACATAACTAGTACTCCACCTATTGCAACTGGGGACATAGAACCTAAACTGGTAGCAACAAAATTATTAAGGGAACGCGCGGGAAAACAGAAACGCAGAAGAAAGCCTCGTCTTAAATAAAATGGATGAGAAAGATGAAGACCCAAACAATTTCGTACTCGAAAATGTATCAGTAGCAAACTGGGAGTCATACCGAGCGGAAGCTGAGAACCAAAATGAAATGTACCATCCATGTTAAGCGCAAAAATACTATTCGATACCATATAGTAGCAACAAACCAAAAATCAAAGGGAGGCTCAAACAGAAATCATCCTAATCCAAGAAGGCGGAACAACGTGCATGAAAGAACCGAGAACTTAACCTAGAGAGAAAGACTGGAAAAATCGTATCAAGTCTGGAACAACGGTATCGAAACCCATCCGGTAATATGAACTAAAGCCAATCAATGATACCAAGAGACGGATTGAAATATCTGTGAGCGCATCTCACGTAGAATCAAAGCTAAGGACGCACAGAGGACACTAGACTACGATTGAAAAAAAAAGGCGATGGAAAAATCCACTACCTTAAAACTATTCTTACATAGATTCTGCCTAGTTGGGATGAAAAAACAGGATGAACTGTTTCGTACCCAAGATGGAAGTAAAGAAGATTTAGACCGTTTAATTATCATAAAATCCCCATTTACGGCACTAAACTAAAACATTCTAGGAGGTGGTATCGCACACCGCAAGACTCATGCACTCAGACACACCAATCCCTAACCACAAGCAAACCAAACCTGCAGGCACTAAAAAAAATCCAAAGGATGCGAAGTTAAAATTTCATAACCTTGTAACCAACAAGAAACCCACAGTTCATAACAATAGAGGGTGATGTACAACCATAGTACTAACCTAACTTCCCACATGAAATAGTAACGTCTAAAAAGGACGTCAAAGGAAATTTACTACTGCAAGGTGGGACTGAAGAGTGCGCTTGAAATACCTCGAAAACAAGAAAGAGGTGATCGCGGTACATCTGCCAGTACAACTAAGTTACCCAGCCACCATTCACATCCACAGTAATCCGAAGGGAAAACAACTACTTCACTCCAAAAAGTTCCAAACCACATGAGGGGCTTTTGATCTCAAACGAGTGTGGAGTAAAAAGAAATAGCTAATCTATGATGAGGCTCCACCGGACGACCATCTGCCTAATTGAACTAAAGTAGAAACCATCAAGACGCTCTAACGGTGTCTGAATTAAGTACCACTTCCCCAAAACCAGAAAAACAGCTGAAGGAGCGCCTAACCAAAGCGTCGTAACGCTCCACCATCTAGACTACCCTATAAGTCAGTCTAGGAGGTGCTGAGGAATAGGCACTCACACATAGGGCCACGTTACCTACGTATGAGAACCAGCAGCACCTAAAACAATGAATCCTGGGTTGACTGTAACACCCCAGCCATACGCAGTATCAAGCTAGACCAGTGTTCAAGATCATCACTTACCCATTCGGCAACGGCTACATCATCACATGGGCTTGACCCGAGTAATCCACCAGGGACAGACAGGAGGCGTCGGAATTATCGACACCCGCGAGCCATCCGAGGTGGTCGGAGGTTGGCGACTATTAGTCAATGGACCTGATCCAGGTACCACTATGATCGAAGGCTGTCTAAATCCTAAAGCTTCACCGCTAAAACGTGGCACAGAGGAGGGCCTGGCGACCCCCTGAGATTCGGCTAAGATTATAGTTGGATATCCAACTCCCACCCGCCCTAAAACTTCACACACAATACAGCAAGATCAGGCCCTGGTCTAGAATGCAACAATGATACATCCCAGCCAGGCCAGCCAACAACAATTGGGGTTGTTAAAGGGCGTAGGGAATTACCGGTAACACATACATATCACCCGTTTGATGACAGGAGGGATGCAAGCGGGCACGGGGACCCATACTAATGGGAGAACCCAGAAAGACAGTTTAGAACTGAACTGGAGATAGAGAGTACATCACTACTCACTACTAACTGGCGCAACATTGGAAACCCAAATATAATAACCCTTACTCACCAGGGAATACCCAACCAGTCTACCAAATAATGCCTTTCTAACTAGCTTGTTGCGTGGACTGCCCATACTAAGATTACATAGCAAGGGCAACCAAACAAACGCAACAACGACACATCAGGTGCAACCCCAAAGAAAAGCTCCGAAGGAGTCTTGTCTCCCTAGATGAACACGCGATTGCAAAGATAACACACTAGCACCATGCTGAGCAGTGTCATCATCAACAACTCATGCATGCCCCAACTAATCGAGATCAACCATGCCTCTATACCACTTAACTAAAATTCCTAAGCCCTATCAGAACTCAAACACTTGAACTCAAACTCACGTAGCTAAGGCATACACCTAAGGGGGGGAACCAGGGGCACGGGAAGACAAAGTAGTAACCTCTGTCGAACCACGGAACGCACCCAGGGGTCACAAGGAGCCTAAGAGAGAAAGATATCATGCCAAAGATCCTCCACGGCCGCTGGACTAGGGCCAGGACGGCGTCCACTGCGGCCTGTAGCATGGGCGAAGTCCGGCGCTGCGAGACCTGGGATCACAGAAGGTGGGGAAGCGTTAGGTCGAAGTCGAGATTTGAGGTATGGGAAAAAAGGAGACGAGAATGACAGTGCAGCAAGTCGCACCTGGTGCAGAAAATCGCACCAATGGCAGAAAATCGCAAATCGCAAGGGCAGAATTCGAACATTTATCGCTAGGATGCAAAGAGCAGAGCCGAGGCATGTAAAGGTCCTAATATCCCGCCGTCGATGATCAGTCAATCTCAAGTCCCCCCCTCTATCGCTCGACTCACCCGGTTGGGGGGGTAGAGGAGCAGCACCCGTAGTGGTGCTGACCATACCACCCCTGCTTCCTACCACCTCCAGAATCTCCAGGTCCAGACGCGTAGGTCGTCC
Source organism: Chlamydomonas sp. ICE-L (assembly GCA_013435795.1). Taxonomy (NCBI): domain Eukaryota; kingdom Viridiplantae; phylum Chlorophyta; class Chlorophyceae; order Chlamydomonadales; family Chlamydomonadaceae; genus Chlamydomonas; species Chlamydomonas sp. ICE-L. Next base: position 9,834,390 of record JACBWV010000552.1, read on the forward strand.
TCCTCTGGCGAATCCTACGCAGTGCCGGCGATCCGCCAGTTTGATCGAAAAATTTCTCCAGAAGGTAGCACAGAGGCCACTAGAGCGCAAGCTCCTGCCAGGAGCCGACCGTCGGCTGGGCAGAGCAAAGGGGGCAAAGACGACGTAGACATCAGCAGGGAGCTTGGTCGGCTTGGCAACCTCCGGTATGCAGGCAGAGCCTCAAACACCGGAGAAAGGTTAGCGACGTCAAGGACGCGGAGCAGACGAAGACGGGGTATCTCCACCGATGTCCAGGCCTAGTCGCCGAATTGGATCTGCAGTCACATCATCCTACCCGACAAAGACGGGAGTAGGGCGACAGCCGTGCATGGAGGAAAAGAAGAAGATGGGGAATACCAGGGGAGGTTCTTCCCGACGATGCAGAATACCTCCTGACCCGCTAGCAGAGGCAAGCTGGTGCAAAAACAGTCTAGCCAATCATCAAGAGGAGCCGTTCCTCCGTTAGGAAGGATTGGTCGCAGCCATCGCTGAAATGACCTGCGCATCCCGCGCGTCCAGGAAAGACCCAATCCAATTTCTGGAGTTTCTCAAATGCGGAGTCCTCGCGAGTTGCATCGCAGCAGTGGTAGTAATTGATGGCCGTATACCTAGTCAGCTTGGAATAACACTCTGAGAGTGGACTTGTTGTGCAGCACGCCAATCTATAAATGCGAAGACGAGAATAAGTTACTACACAGGAACCCATTAAGGGCACCAGTGGGAAGGGGCGTAGCCTGGACCTGATCATGTACAGGCTAGACACGCGTTCATATAACCATGACGCAGTCACAGCAAGCGGACATATCTGTCAGACCGCTAGTTTCTAAGGATTAAACAAGAGTCACCAAGAACATAAAACAGCGAAGGAGCAACCGCTATTCATGCTAACCTCCCCCCCTTAACTTTATTAAGGTAGTTAGGACTACTTGTTCACTTCGTTTATGTTTAGGACTAATCTCATAGAGTGCTCATTTCCCATTGTAACTAGTCTCGGAATTCATGTTGCGCTTGCTTCTTGTTCGTTGTCTCCCTTATCCAGTAACGACAATTTATTAATCCCAACCAGGCAAGTGCGGGCGTCCTGCCTCCACCCCCCTCAAAATTAGATTCACGTATGGGTTATAGTAAGTAGAGACTTATGCGGCAGTGGTGGTATTACAGCCTCTGGTCATTTCTTCCCGTTAGCACCTTTCCAAAACGCTAATGCATTAATTTGAACCAGGTGGGCCTTGTGCCTCCAGCCGGCTAAGTAAAGTCGTTCATTAGTTTTTATTAATAATTCACGTATGGGTTAGAGAGTTATGCGCAGTGGTGTCAATACGAGCCCTATGCAATTATTTCCCCGTCGACCCTTCCCAAACGCGACAAGTATTGTCAGCTTTACCAAGTTACATAATTGATAGTAGAACTAGGTACATTTGCTCTCCTGATACTATAATGACTTAGAATGTATCCATTCATGTGGGGGGAGTCCATGGAGGATTGAACAATACGTGCAACCCGTTCATTGATTGTCGTTCATCTGTGGCTTGGCCAATAGGAAAAGAGAAAGATAAAGAGTTTGGAAAGACTTTGACACGTCGATGACAGGATTATTTACGTGGGGTTCCCTCCTGCTTGTGTCAGTGCCAGACTGATTTGGGTTATGACTTCCCAAGGCCTCCATGGTCGAGTCAACTGTGCAGTAGTTATAATAAATTAAGTAGTCGACAAAGCCGTCCGAATGACAGATTATTTGGCATGAGGTTCCACCCCTCTGGGCAGCACGGACGGAGGACATAATCTGGGTTACTACTTCCCAGGCCTCATGGATTTTTTGACCGCACTGTGCATGTGTTTAATAATAATTATTATGAGCTAGGACACGAGTGCGGATGTGCCACTCGTATTGTTCACCCCCAAGGACACTGGTTATGCGAGGGGGCGAAAGCGAAAAGAATAGAGAAAAGTTTTTGAAAGAGTCCGACACAGTAGGATGATAGATTACGTGCCACCCACCCCCCCCCGCCCCCACCCGCCCCCACCCCTCCTGCGTCCTATCTGTCAACTTATATGGCTTATTCCAATTTGGTCGGCGCAAAACCTCGCCCCCCCCCCCCCCACACAACAACCCCCCCACCCCGCCCCCCTCCCCCCCCACCCCCACCCTCATCGTCGTATCAAATTTCCAGAAAGACACCATCTAATCTGCGAAATGGCAGACGATTGCGTGGCCTTCTTAACAATGCTTCGCAATCACTGAACCAAACCCACTACTGCTACTCCTGCAACTGCTCGCTGTCTTCAACCATGCTACCTGCTGGACCATATGCAATCCGTCGATTAGTACACAAGCTTTACTTGGGCTAATAGCTGTTTCAGGCGCCGCTTGCGTGTTGCAGCGATGTTGCTGATGGAGATGGAGGATTCGAATGCCGCAGGTAGTTTCGCGGTTTGAAGTCGATGTTTGAATCGCTGCTGGTCCTTTCTTGCCTGATTTCCTTGCAATCGTTTCATCCATGACTCAGACGCCGAACCTGCAGCTCAGCCGCTTGGCTCGGTTGCTGCAACCTGGTCCACCGCCTTGCTGCCTGCCTGCTTCACACCTGCATGCATGCCTAGTACCTCATGATTGACAAATGCCTGCCTGCAGTTTCCCCTGACTAGGCTACACAGTGGCAATATGTTGTATATAACCAACACATGTGAGTAGATCTGAACCATCTGTCTTGTATGCTGTACCATATGTTCATGTACGCTGCACCATTTGTCTTTTTTTTTTTTTTTTTTTTTTACAAAGGGGGGAACCAGGAAAAGGCGCAACTGATAAACCTAGCCCTTTGTGACCAAGGAGAAAAGACAAAGAAAAAGACAGAACGGCTAAGGGACAGCTAAGGGACGGACACCACCCTGGGCGACGTAAGGGACAAAGGAGGACGGGAAACAGAAGACAAACAAACAGAGAGGCAAGGAAGAAGCCAAAAACAAGGGAAGCCCAAGAGAAGGGGCTAGGACTACTAAGAAAAAAGACCTATGAAGGGGGGGCCATAACATTGCAACCTCTAACCGTCACCGGATCAGAAGACTGAAAGAGGAGATGCAAACTAAGGAGGACTAAAAGGAAACTATGCGAGAAACTAAGAGAAAAAGGGGGGGAGGGGGGGGGGGGGGGGGGGGGGCTGTGGGGGGGGGGGGGACTAAGAGGTTGTAGGTTGAACCATATGTCTCGTATGCTGCACCATTTGTCGTGTATGCTGCACCATTTGGCTGTATGCACATGATTTGCCTTGTCTGCAACCCTGTGTCTCGTATGCTGACACCATCTGTCTTGTATGCTGCACCATGTGTCTTATATGCTGCAACCATCTGTCTTGTATGACTGCACCGTATGTCTTGTATGCTGCACCATCTGTCTTGTATGCTGCACCATCTGTCTTGTATGCTGCAACATGTGTCCATGTATGCTGCACCATCTGATGCTGCACCATCTGTTCTTGTACGCTGCACCATGTGTCTTGTACGCTGCACCATTTGTCTTGTTCGTTGCCACCATATGTCTTGTTATGCTGCACAATCTGTCTTTTATGCTGCACAATCTGTCTTAATGCTTGCACCTCTATCTGTCTCATCATCGTAATTGCTACACGTGAATGCTTGCTCGCTTTCTTGATTGCTGATTCGTTGATTGTCCAACTGGCTTGTGCTTGGTCAGCAACTAATAATCTTCTACTCCACTCCTTCCTTTCATGCTGCGCAGTTCCAGCAGGCAGTGACTTCCGCATATGCGAATGGTGGAGAAGGAGCAAGTCATCAGCATGCAGGGATGAGTAGACGACCAAGATCAAGAAGCCTTATGAGGACACTGGTCTTGCTGCTGGTCACTGCTGCTGGTCACTCATAATATAATAGTAGCATGGCTAGACTAGCCAGTCGGGGTGGCAGGGGGGAGGCAGGGGCAGAAGACATACTAGATAGCTAGTCAGAGCTCATCAGTTTGTCTTTTTTTTTTTTTTTTTTTTTTTCTTTTTTTCTTAGGAGGTTAGGTTGAAGTTGGGTTTGGTTATTAGGAAGTTGGGTTTGGATGGGTTTGGGTTTATTTGGCTGCTGAGTCCGCGACATCACTTTGCTACTGGTTTGTTAAATGTAAAAATAAAACTGCCTTCCAAACCCTATACGTCCCCCCCTAGAGCAAGTCATCCTGAATCAATGGATACAAAAGTCACCCTCTTGGTTCCCCACTTAAATAAGAACGGTTCAAGCAAGCTGCTTTCAAGCAAAATGCCTCTTGGCGCTCGAATTATTTAAGAGCAGCAAGTAATCTTGATTCAAGACACATACAAGGCAACCTATTGATTCTACACTGAAACAAGAATTCAACAAGTGACCTTGAATCAATAGACGTACAAGACACCTCTTGATTAACCTCTTAAATAAGAGGGATTCAAGAGGGCATTTTTCAAGCAAATTGGCTCTTGGCGCCCGAATTACTTAAGAGGGGTGAATCAAGAGGTTTTTCTCTTGAAACAAGAATGGTTCAGTACAGCAAAACTTACCGATGTAGGTTTTCGCTTTGCTTCCAGTTGTCTTTCTTCTTTTCTGGTTGCCTCCCTGCTTTTGGCTTGTTTTTGCAGTTTCTCCCTTAGTCTGCTTCCCCTAGTTCAGTTTTCACCCTTAGTTGCCTCCTTAGTTTCCCCCTCAGTTTGCCTCCTTAGTCCCCCCCCCCCCCCCCCCCCCCCTCCCCACCTTTTTTCTCTTAGTTTCTCGCATAGTTTTCCTTTTCGTCCTCCTTAGTTTGCATCTCCTCTTTCAGTCTTCTGTCCGGTGACTGTTAGAGGTTGCAATGTTATGGCCCCCCCCCTTAATAGGTCTTTTTTCTTAGTTAGTCCTAGCCCCTTCTCTTGGGCTTCCTTTTTTTGGCTTCTTCCTGCCTCTCTGGTTTGTTTGTCTTCTGTTCCTGTCCTCCTTTGTCCCTTACGTCGCCCAGGTGGTGTCCGTCCCTTAGCTGTCCCTTAGCCGTTCTTGTCTTTTTCTTTGGTCTTTTCTCCTTGGTCACAAAGGGCTAGGTTTTATCAGTTGCGCCTTTTCCTGGTTCCCCCCTTTGTAAAAAAAAAAAAAAAAAAAGGGTGCCATGAAGCGAGCTCCGGCAAGTGATGGTATAAGGACGGTGGAGAGTCTTATCTGCAAGGCGCACCCACACCTGCGAAAAGCCTGCACGTAGAGGGAGGGAGACTTGAGGTTTGTCGATGCCTAGAACGCGGCCTGTTGGACCCAGGATAGGTCTTAGGGCGGGGTCTGTGATGGGGCAGTGAGGGCTTAATATCAGGATGATGCCTTCAGTGTGCCCTGTACCAAGGAAAAAATCTTGCGCCTGGCCAGATTGCCCCCGCGCCTGGGAGGTGTTGAAGAAGGTCCTCGTTTTTTTTTTTTTTTTACATAGGGAGGAACCAGGAAGGAGAACATCTGATAAAACCTAGACCTATGTTGCCAAGGAAGAAAAAACAAAGAAGAAGACTAGAGGACATGGACCAAAAGTCTGCTAAGACAAATGATCCAAGACAAAAGACGAAAAGACTAGGGGACAAAAGAACGAGGGACACAAACTAATCACTAGGAGGACAAAGGACAAAGGGCCTCCCGAGCACCACCCCCACCTCCAAGAAACACTGTTCCTCCCCAACCAACAAAACACCACTGTAACCTCCGAGAGCAACACAGAAAAAGATGGAAAGGCATGCACCCGAAGGTCTTGCTGATCTAAGATTAAAACACTGCAGGGCATCACTCCTGTAACAGGCCAGTGCATCAGGTCATCACTCCTTTAGCAAACCAGCACAGACTCTCGGCAGCCTAGTAACATGTTGCTAGGTCACCCATGCAGATCAGCAAGCTATGCAAGACCAGAGCGAGGCATGCAACAAAAAACAGGACAGGGCCAAAACTAACACTAACAAGGTAGCTAAAAATAAATCTAAAGAAGCAAATCAAACTCCTTAGAAAACGTCCTGGACGGTGAAAGGGTAGAACCCCCACAATATCCACTGACCAGCAAGGAAAACCTTAAAGGCGCACTAAAGCAGCAGGCACTTTAAAGCAAAAAAAACGGTAGCCAGTGCATCAGGGCATCACTCCATTAGCATTTCAGCGCAGTCTCTCAGCAGCCTAGTATCATGCCACTAGGTCGCCGATGCAAATCAGCTAAGACGACCAGAACGCGGCATGCCTACGGTTCAAAGGTAGCAGTAACAAGGTAACAAAAACTATGTAGCTCCTAAGTAAGCCTCCCAAACCTGCAGACGCAAGATACAACACGGTACAGGGCATCACTCCTATAACAGTCCAGCGCATCAGGGTATCACTCCATCAGCAGACCGGCGTGCCACCTCAGCTGTCAAGTAGCATTTTTTTTTTTTACAAAGGGGGGAACCAGGAAAAGGCGCAACTGATAAAACCTAGCCCTTTGTGACCTAGGAGAAAAGAAATTTGGTCTTCTTCCTTACAGATCTTGCTGGCCTGCATTGGAGAAGAAGTGGCATGCTACTGATAAACAGGTCCGGGAAAAAGCAAACACAAAACAGTCTTCAGGGCAGGAGCAGCAGATCCACCCCCAAAAACTATTATCCAGCCCTTCTAGGGCAGCAAAATGCTAAGACAAACTGTATCGCTATGGTTTCCAACCAATGTCACACTCAAGGATCGGCAAGTCTCTAATTAAAGAACAAGAAGATGCTGACCAATGCAGACCTTCAAAAGGAGACCTGCTGAGTGAGAATTCAAGAAAGAGGGTAAGAGTCTCAACAGCACAACGCCTGTCTAAGGCCAAAAAACACTAAACAATCGCGCGAAAAAGGACCTCCAGCTCCAATTGTCGCCTCAAAGCTTCTTCTACTAGGTATCATCTACCTGGGTGATGAGGTTGTCCTTACTTCAGTGAGCCATATCCCAAGAAATGTGCTGAAAGAGTTTAAGGGGTGTTAGTCCTTGCGCGTTGGTGCAGACAAAGGTACTCCCAGGACGGGCATGCTGTGCATTCATTCGTGTTCTCCCCTGGTGTGATCCCGGCTTTTGTTGCCGCTGATATTTAAGCGTGCAGATTTGCGGGTTGACCTAGGGGACATTTCAGAGAGAGAGGTGCTGGGAAGAGAGACTGCCCACCAGGGCTGTTGGTCTTCTGGGACTGTCCGAGTTCTCTTGTGAGAGTGGACAGCCTGTTGAAGAGGGGTGGCCTGTAAGGGGTGAACAGCCTGAAGAGAGGAGGTGGCACGGTGAGGGGGGGAAGCTTGAGCGGGGAAGGTTGCCTGTAGAGGGGGAGGGGCTGAGCGCCACCAATGTGCGTTGTCAGCACGTGAAGTGGAAGGGGGGGTGGCAGGAGGAGTCAAGAGAAGGGGAGAAGGAGCAGGGACAGGGGTGGTGGGATCTGGGGGGGAGTATGCTCCAAGGGCCGAGTCGATGTCCAGGCTGGTAGAAGAAAGCGAGGGGATAGAAGAGGAAGAAGGAGGAGTAGGGAGGAGCAGGGAGGCCAAGTCCTCGCGTGGGGATGAAGGGGGAGGAAGAGAAGAAGAGTAGGGGATGGAAGGGATAAAAAAGAGTTCGGAGAACTCTTCGTTTTTTTTTTTTTTTTAGCATCTTGACTGGGTTACACCTATACTTTTACGCTGTTATGGGTTCGAGCTAGAGGCACCAAGCCATCATTAAAGAAAGTTCGTTGTCATCGCTGTCACTATCAATAACAGGTTGGATGCCAAATCGGAGGGGGGCTGGGCTGCAGTCTCCCCTCCAGCTAGGACACGAGGAGTGTCCTATAGTGAACCAAGTCGTGATGCATGTGAAGTGGAAGGAGTGCACACAAGGTGTCCAAAAAAAAAAGGGGCTCGGTACCGGGGCAATATTGGTTTGAGCACACAATGGGGGCATCAACCTTTGGAGGGAGCAACCGCAAAGCGGAGGATATCCACCCACACAACCAAGGCACCGTCATGCTTGTTGTGTCCTAAATAAAAATAGAAAGTCCAGATCCGCTTGTGGGCTTTAGTGGGGTGGGTGGATGGCGGAGAGAGTCTGAGGGGTGGTGGGAGGACGTCGGGTGGCCAGTGGGCTGGAGAAAGAGTGGAGTGGCCAGGAGAGTTCAGGGAGGTTCACCATTCTTGCTATGGAATAGTGCTTGAGTTTCCTGTTTCCCCCTTGCCCTGCGGCCGCCCCGCCTCCCTCCGCGCTGCATCAGCGCTGGCCGGGTGTTTTGCGCGCTGGTCTGCGAGGGCCCGGGCACGCGCCCGTCCGTAACCCCCTTTCCCTGCTTTAGCGCCCCTTTCGTTGGCTTTCAAGACACGCGAGTGGATATGCAGGCTCACTGCGCCCGGAGAATCATCCCCCGAGGACCTTCTCAACACCTCCCCAGCGCGGGGGAAAACTGCAGGGGCCGGCGCAAGTGTTTTTTTTTTTTTTTTTTTGTTTTTTTTTTTTTTTTTGTACAAGGGGGGAACAGGAAAAGGCGCAACTGATAAAACCTAGCCCTTTGTGACCAAGGAGAAAAGACCAAAGAAAAAGACAAGAACGGCTAAGGGACAGCTAAGGGACGGACACCACCTGGGCGACCTTTTGCCCTGGTACAGGGCACACTGAAGGCATCATCCTGATATTTAGCCCTCACTGCCCCAACACAGATCCCGTCCTAAGACCTATCCAGGGTCCAACAGGCCGCGTTCTAGGAATCGACGAACCTCAAGTCTCCCTCCCTCTACGTGCAGGCTTTTTGCAGGTGTGGGTACGCCTCGCAGACAAGACTCTCCACCGTCCTTATACCATCACTTGCTGGAGCTTGCTTCATGGCACCCTGGGCTGCAATGCGTTCCTTGCCTATGTACGAGGACGCTTCCAATGGGTCAACCAAGACGACCTCCCCTCCATAGTCTGCTCCAGCCCTGACTGTAACAGCTCAGGATGCTTACAGCAGCTTGGGGGGTTAGGCTAGAGTGACGGGCTACGTGATGTATGTTTACGTGTATGATGGTATGCGTAGACTAGCAGAACAGGTTGGGTGTTACCTAGGTATGGGATGTCGAGTAGCTTGGGTAGAATGTCTTCGTGGGAGTAGCAGAAGGGTTCGTTTCGAGTTGCTCGTGTCTATGTGTTCAACGTGCGCGTTGAGAGCGATGAGGCAGTACATGGGTATGGTACTGTATCATGTGCGTTCGTCACGTGGCTTAGGGGTACGGTGTACCTGTATGCCTTGCTGGACGGCCAGAGTACCCGTGAAGGGTTCTGTACCGTTACACTCCCCCCCCCATGAAGCTGTCCCTTAGCCGTTCTTGTCTTTTTCTTTGGTCTTTTCTCCTTGGTCACAAAGGGCTAGGTTTTATCAGTTGCGCCTTTTCCTGGTTCCCCCCTTTGTAAAAAAAAAAAAAAAAAAAAAAAGAAGAGATGCGGACCCCGCATCTGATCGTAATATAGGTGAGATGAGAATACCAGTTGTCGGCATCGATGTCGTGCTCAAAATATACTTGAAGAAACAAGTTGGTTTCGGAGATAACCATTTAACATCCCTTTTGAGTACTCCGAGGAAGATAGCTTTATAGATAAAGCAATATTACCACCGTGTTGTATGTGTCGAGTGCGATGGTTGGGTGATGGGCCCGTTGTTTCGACGTACGTCGGGACGTAACGGGCGTAACACGGGAATTCCATGCATCGACGGTGTGAGGAGCAGTCTTCTTGACCGCCTTAGCAAGTCCCAAGTGTCTTGCTCGATACCGAAGTCTTTCCAGCGGACCAAGTATTCTAGACGTCGTTTGCTGGATGTGCCGATGACACGCGATTTCTCGCACATGATGCATTGGATATTCCAAATCGGAGCACCGTCGGAGTCGTACTCGAGCAGTTGTCCAACATGGACAACGCCATCAGAGCGCCATTGCTTTATCAATCCCACGTGAAACACGGGGTGGATGCACATCATTTTAGGCAAGGCCAATCGGCATCCTGTGACTTGTCGGACGACTCCCGTATGCTCGTCGCGTGGACCAATGCATTCCGTGATCGTATAAGGGCCAACAAAACGAGTTTTTTTTTTTTTTTTTTTTTACAAAGGGGGGAACCAGGAAAAGGCGCAACTGATAAACCCTTTGTGACCAAGGAGAAAAGACCAAAGAAAAAGACAAGAACGGCTAAGGGACAGCTAAGGGACGGACACCACCTGGGCGACATAAGGGACAAAGGAGGACAGGAACAGAAGACAAACAAACCAGAGAGGCAAGGAAGAAGCCAAAAACAGGAAGCCCAAGAGATGGGGCTAGGACTACTAAGAAAAAAGACCTATGAAGGGGGGGGCCATAACATTGCAACCTCTAACAGTCACCGGATCAGAAGACTGAAAGAGGAGATGCAAAGTAAGGAGGACTAAAAGGAAAACTATGCGAGAAACTAAGAGAAAAAAGGGGGGGAGGGGGGGGCGGGGGGGGGGGGGGGGACTAAGGAGGCAACTGAGGAGGAAACAAAGGAGGAAACTAAGGGTGGAAACTGAACTAGGGGAAGCAAACTAAGGGAGAAACTGCAAAAACAAGCCAAAAGCAGGGAGGCAACCAGAAAAGAAGAAAGACAACTGGAAGCAAAGCGAAAACCTATAAGACTGGTCTGGGCAGGTAAACAACAGGAATGAAGACAGAGGCCGTGTCAAGATCTAGATCTTGATCTGGATCTTAGCGCAGATCTGGACCTTGAGCTTGGTCCAGATCTAGCCCCAGATCTGGAACGTTGTCGAGTGCTGTGTCCAAATCTGGAACCTGATCCTGATCTGGGGCAGGGTCTTGATCTTGGGCTTGGGCTGGATCTAGGTCAGGGTCAAGATCGGGGCCTAGAGCTGGGGCTTGGGCTAGACCTAGGTCAGGGTCTAGATCAGGGGCTAGAGCTCGGGAATGGGCTGGGTCTGGGTCAGGGTCTAGAGCAAGGTCTAGATCCGGGTAATGGGCTGGATCTGGGTCAGGGTCAAGATCAGGGTCTAGAACTAGGGCTTGGTCTGGGTCTGGGATTGGGTCTGGGATTATAGGGAGCGCTGGGGCCATGGGGATTATCATTTCCATGGTGCGGGTATCAGGCTCTTTGTCACCGGGAGTGACCCCAGTCATGGTGCAAAAGATCGGGGGGTGGCCCATAAGCTTGCAAAGGAAGCCACTGTGAGAGAGCAATCTAGGCCACGCCACCAATCTTGACAGAAGGCGCCATTATCAAGGTGTCGAAGATCCGTCTGGGTGCGCATCCAGTCCCTGGCGATGGCTTGGTGAAGGTGGCCAAGGGCAAGGCAGATAGCCTTGTGGTGAAGGGGCTCAGAATGGTCCAGTCTGTCAGCCCGGGACGAACGGACCTGCCATATCGCGCCCAAGGTGGTTATACGCAGGAAGGACCACAACCTTAGGGTAGAGGGAGGAGGGGGTGTCCCGGGCCAAAGGGTGATGTCGTCACCGAGGAGGAAGAAGGGGCAGCGAGGAAGGCGCTGCCCACCGGTGAGGGTCTCCCAAGTGGAAAGGAGCCAGTCTATGACAGGGGCAGAATCAGGGCATTCCAAGAAAGCGTGAGACATTGTGTCAGCAGTGTGCAGCTGCAAGCAGTCAGGGCTGGAGCAGACTATGGAGGGGGGGTCGTCTTGGTTGACCCGTTGGAAGCGTCCTCATACAGGAGCAAGGAACGCATTGCAGCCCAGGGTGCCATGAAGCAAGCTCCGGCAAGTGATGGTATAAGGACGGTGGAGAGTCTTGTCAGCGAGGCGTACCCACATCTGCGAAAAGCCTGCACGTAGAGGAAGGGAGACTTGAGGTTCGTCTTGTCTTTGAGCAGTTCTCTCCGCTGGGCCTGGACGGGAGGGGCGGACACGTTGTAAGTCCACCCAAGCGTTCTGTGGGAGGTCTTCAGGGGAGGGGACTGGAATAGGGGTGACAACGAGCGCTCTAACTGTTGCTGGGGCAATCCATCGGGATTCAAGACCACGGAGGCCTCGCAGGTCAGGGTTAGTGCTAGGGTGAGTGTCCAAGGTGGAGGGGGGTAGAATGCTCCACAGCCTGGGCCAAGCAGCACGTTCCTCGGTATAACCTGGCACAAAATGGTCGGAACTGGGGCTTTGTTGCATGATATGTTTGTGAAGAAGGGCCTGCCGTGCTTGGCGCACAGAGAGGTCAAGAAGGTTCACCTCAGTATCATCATGGAGGTGGAGACCCCATGTTGTTGGGTCCAGTTGGAGGTCCTCCCAAAGACCAAACAGCCATGGTTCCAAGAGCTCTTGCCTCTGGTGGGGGGGGAGGCCTTGCTGGATCAGCTGCTCCTCAAAGTCTGCCCGTAACCATGCTTCTCGAGTTTCTTGCGTAGGGTGATGAGGGCAGCTTGGTTTTTTTTTTTTTTTTTTTTTTTTTTACTAAGGGGGGAACCAGGAAAAGGCGCAACTGATAAAACCTAGCCCTTTGTGACCAAGGAGAAAAGACCAAAGAAAAAGACAAGAACGGCTAAGGGACAGCTAAGGGACGGACACCACCTGGGCGACGTAAGGGACAAAGGAGGACGGGAACAGAAGACAAACAAACCAGAGAGGCAAGGAAGAAGCCAAAAACAGGAAGCCCAAGAGAAGGGGCTAGGACTACTAAGAAAAAAGACCCATGAATGGGGGGGCCAAAACATTGCAACCTCTAACCGTCACCGGATCAGAAGACTGAAAGAGGAGATGCAAACTAAGGAGGACTAAAAGGAAAACTATGCGAGAAACTAAGAGAAAAAAGGGGGGGAGAGGGGGGGGGGGGGGGGGGGGGGGAATAAGGAGGCCTCTGAGGGGGAAACTAAGGAGGAAACTAAGGGTGGAAACTGTACTAGGGGAAGCAAACTAAGGGAGAAACTGCAAAAACAAGCCAAAAGCAGGGAAGCAACCAGAAAAGAAGAAAGACAATTGGAAGCAAAGCGAACACCTAAAAGACTGGTCTGGGCATGTACAACAGGAATGAAGACAGAGACAGTATCAAGATCTAGATCTTGATCTGGATCTTAGCGCAGATCTGGACCTTGAGCTTGGTCCAGATCTAGCCCCAGATCTGGAACGTTGTCGAGTGCTGTGTCCAAATCTGGAACCTGATCCTGATCTGGGGCAGGGTCTTGATCTTGGGCTTGGGCTGGAACTAGGTCAGGGGCAAGATCGGGGCCTAGAGCTGGGGCTTGGGCTGGACCTAAGTCAGGGTCTAGAACAGGGTATAGAGCTCGGGAATGGGCTGGGTCTGGGTCAGGGTCTAGAGCAAGGTCTAGATCCGGGTAATGGGCTGGATCTGGGTCAGGGTCTAGATCAGGGTCTAGAACTAGGGCTTGGGCTGGGTCTGGGATTGGGTCTGGGATTGTAGGGAGCGCTGAGGCCATGGGGATTATCATTTCCATGGTGCGGGTATCAGGCTCCTGGTCACCGGGAGTGACCCCAATCATGGTGCAAAAGATCGGGGGGGTGGCCCATAAGCTTGCAAAGGAAGCCACTGTGAGAGAGCAATCTAGGCCACGCCACCAATCTTGACAGAAGGCGCCATTATCAAGGTGTCGAAGATCCGTCTGGGTGCGCATCCAGTCCCTGGCGATGGCTTGGTGAAGGTGGCCAAGGGCAAGGCAGATAGCCTTGTGGTGAAGGGGCTCAGAATGGTCCAGTCTGTCAGCCCGGGACGAACGGACCTGCCATATCGCGCCCAAGGTGGTTATACGCAGGAAGGACCACAACCTTAGGGTAGAGGGAGGAGGGGGTGTCCCGGGCCAAAGGGTGATGTCGTCACCGAGGAGGAAGAAGGGGCAGCGAGGAAGGCGCTGCCCACCGGTGAGGGTCTCCCAAGTGGAAAGGAGCCAGTCTATGACAGGGGCAGAATCAGGGCATTCCAAGAAAGCGTGAGACATTGTGTCAGCAGTGTGCAGCTGCAAGCAGTCAGGGCTGGAGCAGACTATGGAGGGGGGGTCGTCTTGGTTGACCCGTTGGAAGCGTCCTCATACAGGAGCAAGGAACGCATTGCAGCCCAGGGTGCCATGAAGCAAGCTCCGGCAAGTGATGGTATAAGGACGGTGGAGAGTCTTGTCAGCGAGGCGTACCCACATCTGCGAAAAACCTGCACATAGAGGGAGGGAGACTTGAGGTTCGTCTTGTCTTTGAGCAGTTCTCTCCGCTGGGCCTGGACGGGAGGGGCAGACACGTTGTAAGTCCACCCAAGCGTTTTGCAGAGGGGCCAGAACACCCCCTTTTTTCTCTTAGTTTCTCGCAAAGTTTTTCTTTTAGTCCTCCTTAGTTTGCATCTCCTCATTCAGTCTTCTGATCCGGCGACTGTTAGAGGTTGCAATGTTTTGGCCCCCCCCTGCATAGGTCTTTTTTCTTAGTAGTCCTAGCCCCTTCTCTTGGGTTTCCTGTTTTTGGCTTCTTCCTTGCCTCTCTGGTTTGTTTGTCTTCTGTTCCCGTCCTCCTTTGTCCCTTACGTCGCCCAGGTGGTGTCCGTCCCTTAGCTGTCCCTTAGCCGTTCTTGTCTTTTTCTTTGGTCTTTTCTCCTTGGTCACAAAGGGCTAGGTTTTATCAGTTGCGCCTTTTCCTGGTTCCCCCCTTTGTAAAAAAAAAAAGAAAAAAAAAGACTGGACCATTCTGAGCCCCTTCACCACAAGGCTATCTGCCTTGCCCTTGGCCACCTTCACCAAGCCATCGCCAGGGACTGGATGCGCACCCAGACGGATCTTCGACACCTTGATAATGGCGCCTTCTGTCAAGATTGGTGGCGTGGCCTAGATTGCTCTCTCACAGTGGCTTCCTTTGCAAGCTTATGGGCCACCCCCCGATCTTTTGCACCATGATTGGGGTCACTCCCGGTGACCAGGAGCCTGATACCCGCACCATGGAAATGATAATCCCCATGGCCCCAGCGCTCCCTACAATCCCAGACCCAATCCCAGACCCAGACCAAGCCCTAGTTCTAGACCCTGATCTTGACCCTGACCCAGATCCAGCCCATTACCCGGATCTAGACCTTGCTCTAGACCCTGACCCAGACCCAGCCCATTCCCGAGCTCTAGCCCCTGATCTAGACCCTGACCTAGGTCCAGCCCAAGCCCCAGCTCTAGGCCCCGATCTTGACACTGACCTAGATCGAGCCCAAGCCCAAGATCAAGACCCTGCCCCAGATCAGGATCAGGTTCCAGATTTGGACACAGCACACGACAACGTTCCAGATCTGGGGCTAGATCTGGACCAAGATCAAGGTCCAGATCTGCGCTAAGATCCGGATCAAGATCTAGATCTTGATACTGTCTCTGTCTTCATTCCTGTTGTTTACCTGCCCAGACGAGTCTTTTAGGTTTTCGCTTTGCTTCCAGTTGTCTTTCTTCTTTTCTGGTTGCCTCCTACTTTTGGCTTGTTTTTGCAGTTTCTCCCTTAGTTTGCTTCCCCTTGTTCAGTTTCCACCCTTAGTTGCCTCCTTAGTTTCCCCCTGAGTTGCCTCTCTAGTCCCCCCCCCCCCCCCCCCCCCCCTCCCTCCCCCCCTTTTTTCTCTTAGTTTCTCGCATAGTTTTCCTTTTAGTCCTCCTTAGTTTGCATCTCCTCTTTCAGTCTTCTGATCCGGTGACGGTTAGAGGTTGCAATGTTATGGCCCCCCCCTTCATAGGTCTTTTTTCTTAGTAGTCCTAGCCCCTTCTCTTGGGCTTCCTGTTTTTGGCTTCTTCCTTGCCTCTCTGGTTTGTTTGTCTTCTGTTCCCGTCCTCCTTTGTCCCTTACGTCGCCCAGGTGGTGTCCGTCCCTTAGCTGTCCCTTAGCCGTTCTTGTCTTTTTCTTTGGTCTTTTCTCCTTGGTCACAAAGGGCTAGGTTTTATCAGTTGCGCCTTTTCCTGGTTCCCCCCTTTGTAAAAAAAAAAAAAAAAAAAAAAAGGGGGACAAGCAGGGGCCACAGCGGGAAAGAGCTTCTATTTGGGAGGTGGAAGTTCAGGAAGGAGGACAGCATCCCGCCAGGGGTCTGGCAGAGAGGAGAGGATGAAGTCAAGGTCTTGGACAGCAGCGGGAGGGAGGTGAGCTCGTTGTTGATGAGCTGAGCGGATGTCCTTGAGACGGTGCCACAAGAGTGCTTGGGAGGAGAGCACTTGGTTTGAGGTGATGGGCTTGGACGGAAAAGGAGGGGTGTTGTTGAAGGTGGTTTTCAGTAGGATGGATTGGGGGCACTGCATGGGCGGAGCGATAATTCTACGATGCTTTGAACTTCATATTGCGGGCGGAAAGGAGAACCTTACTGAGCTTGAAGAAAACTTCCGTGCGGCGTTTATCGTAATGGGCTTTCTGCCGATCTTGAGCGGATTGCATGCATGCTTTGTCGTTCAATGTGATCGGCCCACCAATTGTTGGCAGCCGGACATTTCGATTCGACTTCCGCCTTGAGGGGCGTCGAAGGGTCGTAGCCGAGGTACGCCCGAAAGGGGGTGTTCTGGATGGACTCTTGGTAGGAATTGTTTATCGCAAATTCCACCAATGCCAGGGATTTATCCCAATCGTCATGGTATGGCCCCACGTAGTGGCGAATCATGTCTTCGATGACCCGGTTCATACGTTCAGTCTGACCGTCAGTCTGCGGATGGAACGCTGTCGAAAATTCCTGTCGCTCGCCCATTTATCGATGGAGAGCCCACAGAAATGACCTGTGAATCGCGCGTCGCGATCACTTAGGAGTTTCTTTGGGATACCATGATATCGGATAACACGATCGAGGTACAGGGAAGCGAATTCCTCCGCGTTGATCGTAGTATGACAAGGTTCGACATGAACAATTTTAGACAATTTGTCTACAAACACAGCGATGGCATCATGGCCAGACGTCGTAGGCGGAAGCGCCGTAATGAGGTCCGTGGAGGCGCATTCCCAGAATTTCTCAGGGATCTCCACGGGAACCATGGTACCGTTTGGCTTCGCGTTACCCGGTTTGTTTGTTTGGCACTTATGGCACTGCTAGACAAAGGCAGTCACGTCTGCCGTGACTTTTGCCCAAGTAAAAGTGCGTGTGACAAGTTCCAACGTCTTGGTGCGACCGCAATGGCCCATGTAAACCGGATAGTGGGCTTTGCGGATAATATCCAGGCGAAGTGCAGCGTCCAATGGTACACATAAAAATTCGCGTCCATACTTGTTCTTCTTGAACCAGTACCCGGATTTGGAAAATTTATCATGGAGGCGCTTGCAGCCTGGCGTGAAGTTTGTGTCCGTTTTGTAACCCGCTAAAATTCTATCCATGATAGATGAAGAGGAGGGAGCCGATGACAAGGGCATCGGACGACTGCGTCGTTCGTTTCTTTGACCGGAACCGAAGGGACGGGTAGTAACGGGGCATGACCTCAACAACCGTGGGGCCAACCACAATAGGACGTGGTTTTTTGACCGAGGACGGCATTTGCTGACCAAGAGAGAGAACACCAGCAGCTGGTGCGCGACGGTTACGTCGGCGGGGGCGGAGAGGTTGGGGTTGCGACTGACTGGGTCTGCCATATTATTGCGACCTGCGCAATACTCCCAAGTATAGCTAAAAGGCGCAAGGTCCTCCTGCCATCGTCCCATGTGGTGTGTACTACATCCCTTGTGATCTACAGTACCCTTGCTGTATCGACCCTACTTGCGAGAGTAGGAAGGGGGTGGTGAGGTTCGATTCCTCAGTATTTTGGCGTCCTGGCCCTAAGCAAACCTTGTAGGGAAGTACTGTCGGATTTCTGCCCTCGGGTGGTTCTCTAGTCTCCTTGATTCCGCCTCTAACGACCATGGCAGGGAGCTTGTCTGCCGTGGTCAACAGGGGTAGCGGTGAATGTTCGTTTGTTCGTGGGTTGGTATCTCTCACCAACCCTAAGTGCGCCTACTTTGCATATTGTAGGAGTGGCACCACCATTCGAACTGAATCCTCCGTGTCGCTGGTTTGTGTCGGGATACCCACCTCCTGGGGTGAAAATCCTTTTACAACTAAAGAAAAAAAAAAAAAAATTGCGTGGTAAGAGGACCGCCTTGGTATCGAAGTACGTTTTTTTTTTTTTTTTTTTTTTTTTACAAAGGGGGGAACCAGGAAAAGGCGCAACTGATAAAACCTAGCCCTTTGTGTCGTGAGCGGATTGTGGTCAGTGACCAAGGTCATGTGTGAGGTGTGTCGAGGTGGTGTGTCGAGGTAGCATCGCCACTCGGTCAATGCGTGGACGATCGCCAGCATTTCCTGTTCCGTCGTAGTATAATTCAGCTCCGCTGGAATATACTTCTTGCTGGCGAAGGTGATGGGGTGTTTATCTTGTAAGAGCACCGCGCCTGTACCAAGTAAAGATGCGTCGGTAATGACCTCGAATGGTTTGCTGGAATCCGGTAGTGCGTGCAATGGGGCGGACAGCAAGGCTTCTTTGAGGCCTTTGAATGCGACAAGATGTTCATGTTTGAACATGGTGCCTAGCTCACCTTTGATGTTAGACAAGGTTTGGAGAGGGGCAGCGAGGGAAGAATATCCTTGGATAAACTTGCAAAAATAATTGCATAAACCGAGGAATGAGCCGATCTGTTTTGCCGTTTTCGGAGTTGGCCAGTCACGGACCATGCTAACCTTTTTCGGATCAACTTTAATTCCGTCGCGTCCAATGTTATGACCCAGGAATTTAACTTCAGTTTTGTTGAATGAACATTTGGATAGCTTTGCGTAGAATTCGTTGTCCTAAAGGACCTGGAGGACCGTGGCCAAGTTGGCCAAGTGTTCCGCCGGCGTCCGTAAACCAAGATATCGTCCAAGTAGGCCACGACAAACTTGTGCAAGTAGGGCGCAAAAATCTGGTTCATGACTGCTTGAAATGTGGCTGGCGCGTTCGCCAAACCCATCCCAAGGACTTTAAATTCAAACTGACCCACCAGGTAGTGAATGCAGTCTCCGGAGCGTCCTCGTTCAAAATTCGTATTTGATAATAGCCAGACGTAAGGTCTAGGAAACTAAATAAAGTAGCTCCACCTAGACAATCAATGGTCTCGTCTATGCGGGGAAGGGTATACCTATTTTTAATCGTAATGTTGTTGAGTGCCCGCCAATCGCAAACAACACGGTATCCCGTTCCACCCGGCTTCGCAATAATCATAATAGGCGCTCCGTACGGGGACGAGCTCGGGGCGATGAAGCCTTGTTGTAAAAGGTCAGCGACGTATTCTTCACAGAGCAGGGTCTCAGCTGGACTCATGCGACGATACCTGCGATACGGAGCGTAAGTATTGTCTTGCGTTTTAATGACGTAAGGGATGACTCGATGGTTAGGAGTTCCCATCGGCAAATTTTTGAAGACTTTGCGATATTTCCCTAGGAGGGCGTGCAGATCGTTGGCTGAAATGAGCGTTTTATCGTCGTGGTCAAGGATGCTGTCATGGATCCAATTCTCGAAATCCATGCTAGCCACGGGCGGACCAGGCAATGGTCCATCGGACGGCAATAACTTCGTGAGCAATTTTGCCCGTTCATCGGCTGTGCCATTCGACGCTGGCAAGTCCGCTCGTGATTCGCGGACGTTAACCATGACGTGGTTAGCGCCAGCCTTTTTTTTTTTTTTTTTTACAAAGGGGGGAACCAGGAAAAGGCGCAACTGATAAAACCTAGCCCTTTGTGACCAAGGAGAAAAGACCAAAGAAAAAGACAAGAACGGCTAAGGGACAGCTAAGGGACGGACACCACCTGGGCGACGTAAGGGACAAAGGAGGACGGGAACAGAAGACAAACAAACCAGAGAGGCAAGGAAGAAGCCCAAAACAGGAAGCCCAAGAGAAGGGGCTAGGACTACTAAGAAAAAAGACCTATGAAGGGGGGGGGCCATAACATTGCAACCTCTAACAGTCAGAGATGCAAACTAAGGAGGACTAAAAGGAAAACTATGCGAGAAACTAAGAGAAAAAAGGGGTGGGGTGGGGGGGGGGGGGGGGACTAAGGAGGCAACTGAGGAGGAAACAAAGGAGGCAACTAAGGGTGGAAACTGAACTAGGGGAAGCAAACTAAGGGAGAAACTGCAAAACAAGCCAAAAGCAGGGAGGCAACCAGAAAAGAAGAAAGACAACTGGAAGCAAAGCGAAAACCTAAAAGACTGGTCTAGGCAGGTAAACAACAGGAATGAAGACAGAGACAGTATCAAGATCTAGATCTTGATCTGGATCTTAGCGCAGATTTTTTTTTTTAAAGCTTTGCCGCCTTGCGACCCGTAATGACTGTATCATCGGTTGACGTGCCCGATAGTGCCATGGTGAAGAAAGAATGAGCCGTTTCGTCCCGCTGCCTGTTAATAGGAGTTAAACAGCAGCCGTACCGTTTGAGCGACATTGTCATGCGATCGTAGTCGAGAACAGCCCTTTCGTCGCGCATCCAGTCGGATCCGAGGATTAAATCTAATCCTCCAGGAAGTTTGTCGACGACATGGGCAAACGCTTTGCCAACAAATCGCTGTATGTGGATAGGGAGCGTGGCCGTTCCTCGGATTTCGATAATCCCGTCGTTAGCGCAAGTGAATCCGTTGCGTTCGTTTTCCCAAGGGTAGATGTGCAAACTGAGATCATCAGCCGTTTGCTTTTCCATAAGGCAACCCGTAGCGCCCAAATCCGCCAATGTCAGCAATTGTTTTGCACCAGACCGGGCGTTGAAAAGCATATCGGGGGCTTTCGCGGAGTTGACTTCGTACACCCGATTGGCTCGCGTAGTTAGCACAGGGGAAGTGTTCGTATTTCGTGGTGCGTGATTGCGACGGATGCACTTCGTTGACCGTCTGGCAGCGATTTGTTTCTCGCGAACTTTGGGATCCAATGCCTCCGACCACCAGTGTTGTTTTCGACGGGTTTCAACCGGACTGGGGATATGCTCCTTTGGTGCGGGGCCAAAGTATACTGCCTTGGTCGCGTCGTTGATCGCATGCAAATCTTTCTTGATTTGGACAGCTTGTTCGGAGTCGGGGGGGTCATACCATACTTGAAACTACGTCTTCCGGAATGGGGTGCGCGTATATGAACTCGTTTGCGATGGAGACTCGCATGCCAAAGTCCGTAGAGAACTTAAAGAGACAAGGGGACGAAAAAGCATTAGTCGATGTTACATGAATAGTTGGCGTTAAGCCCAAGTTAGAAAATAGTTCCTCCTGAACTTGCAACAAGAGCTCCAGTGGATCGACTACTACTACTTTATCGTCGCCAATTACACGATCAAGACTCGTCAATACCTGACCGGCCGATTCCTTTTCCCAAATTGGGATGGGACCGTTTTTTTTTTTTTTTTTTTGCCGTTGCCGTTGCCGTTGCCGTCAAGGGCCCAGTCGGGACACGTCGTCTCATTGAGGGCAGGCCAGTTGGGCAAGTCTCGTGTGCGGCAGCGTCGGTCAATGTTCAGCGACAGCGCACACGTCTTCATTTTTTTTTTTTTTACATAGGGAGGAACCAGGAAAGGGAACATCTGATAAAACCTAGCCCTAATTTTTTTTTTTTTTTTACCTATGTGACCGAGGAAGAAAAACCAAAGAAGAAGACTATAGGACATGGACCAAAAGTCCGCTTAGACAAAAGCGGAACCAAAAGAAGAAGCGAGCTCCGTTCTGCAGCCAGATGGTTTGCCCGATGCTGACCGAGTTGTTCATGTGCTGAGGGTTGTTCAGGTGCTGAGGGTGTGTTCAGGTGCTGAGGGTGTGTTCACGTTCTAAGGGTCTTGACCCGAAAAGTCTGGGGTCCGTGGCCCGACGGGCTGTGAACGGCCCCCACCAGCACCCTCATCAGATGTTCTCCTTCCTGGTTCCTCCCTATGTAAAAAAAAAAAAAAAAAAACCTGTCCGTATCCTCCTCGACCACCACGGCCCGCGCCGCGGCTAATAGAGCCTTTCCCGAACGTGCGATCAGCACCTTGCAAACTGAGGACCTGCGACCTTGGCGATCCACCCAGCTTGGCGGTGTGCGTCGGCTGCGTCGCACTACGTCCTCCACCACCTCGGCCAGCGGCCAGGTTGCGACTACCATTGGCCTCCAGCTTGGGGCTCTTGGCTGGGTGAGAGTTCATCTCCCCGCCGTCGTCGGTGGACTTCAGGCCCTGCGAAGAGAAAGATTTGGTGTCAGAATCAGAGGGAGGGGCATTGGTAAATTGGACTCGATTGACTGCTAGGCCCTTACCCGGGTATCGTGTATCTGCGTGCCTCTTGAACTAAGACTTCGACTTATGATTTGCATATCCTCCCCTCTGATGGCGATCGTGTTTGTCCGTCAAGGACTTGCCACATGCAGCGACGACCTTTCTCGCCTCGTCCAGTTGCAGATAGTGGAACAAGTCCTCCATCGTCTCGAATAACGTGCCCGACTCGCGCCTAGAGTGTGCTCCGGCGCGGAGTTCGTCGGAGAGTCCCGTGCGAAAGAAATTCAACTTTTCGCGATCGGTGAGATCAGGGATTTTGCGGAATTCCGACTTGATGGCGTGGTAATAATTCTGCAAGGATCGAGTATCTTGGCGCAAGCCACCTTCGTGTAGTCTGGTAAGAGCGACGTGTGATTCCGATAAAATTTCGGGCATGAGGAGCGATTCTGCCCAGTCCACGATACCAGCGAAATCCAACCCGTCCAATTCGACGCTAGCCCATGCTTCGTCGAACGTAATGCGTAGTTGGCCTTGAATGCCCCCGACAGATGTGGAACAATCCGTGCGAACGGTCCAATGTATCCGTCGGAAAACTGGAGCTCGAGGATCGTCAACACATTGACGATCCATCGTCGCAACTTCGCTTTAGAATACTTGTCCGACAGTTTGTGTTCAATGAGACGTAATTCCTTTCTCACTGAAGTGACACGTTTGGCGAAACCATGGTCGCAATCAGCGTGATGAGGGGCTGGCTGTTGGATCGAATCGGGCCAACACATTGGGGTATCGGGAGTCCTCGGCGTGTCCGCGCGAGCATGTCGCGTCGGCGAGGGGGTGTCTAGGGGCAGCTTCGCTGCGCGCTTTGTACGAGGTCGGACAGGAGCCGTCGGCTCCGTCGGAGGTTTCGCAGGTAGCGTCGTCGCGGGCGGGGTTACCCTGGGTGATCGGCGATTTCGTCGTCCGATAAGACGTAGTCAGAGACTGTAACAGGGTCATCGGGGGGTATGGCGGTCGAGGGTGCGACGGACTGAAGGGAGGGGGTAGCGCCCGCCCGAAGAATCAACCCGCGTTGCATTTTGCCCGTGAGTGAACCCAACGGTGCGTAACCGTCTGGGATTTGAAACGGTTCGGGGATAAACGTCGGGGCTACCTTCGCGACAGACACTGTATCAAACAACCCTGAATTAACAACAACCCGCACATGCCTGTGGGCCGCCGGGCAGTGGGTGGCCAGCGCCTTTGTACCCTTCATGCAGTCTACCCTCCTCACAGACTCAATATTGACCCCATGAGTCGCATGCAAGGGGCACCTACCCTTGCAGACATCATGAATACCTACAGCTTTCAAGACATCTGGCGGAACAAGCACCTGAATGCAAAAGACTTCACACATTGGAGCATCCCAGCCTCATCGGGCGGTAGGCTTGACCGCTGGCTCGCTTCAGACTCCCTCCTAGCCCTCTTCACAGCCACTTCCTCCATTCTCCCTACCTCTGGCTTTATCTCTGACCACCGCCCTTTGTCTATAACCCTCTTCTTCCTAGGCCACGCTCCACCCAAGGGCCAAGGGCTGCAAGGGTTCCCCCTCCTCCTCCTCAACATTCCAGAAGCTTGCAATGAGCTCAAGAACATCATCGCTTCGCAATCCCTCCTCCTAAACCTCTTACCAGATTCAGACATCGTCACAAAATGGGACAACATGAAGGAGGTTATTCGCACCAGCAGTTGGGCCATTTACAAGAAGCATCAGCGTGCCCGCCAGCGTGCCGCCCTCTGAGCAGAGGACAACGCCCGGCAGGAATTCTCACAGGTGCATTTCTCCCCCGATGCAATTTCTTTCCTGGCACGCCTCAACATAGCCAAGGCTAAGGCATTAGCAGCAACACTTGCTTGGCAGCAACTCCTTGCTCCAACGCTCAAAGCTCTGTCTCTGTCTTCATTCCTGTTGTACATGCCCAGACCAGTCTTTTAGGTTTTCGCTTTGCTTCCAGTTGTCTTTCTTCTTTTCTGGTTGCCTCCCTGCTTTTGGCTTGTTTTTGCAGTTTCTCCCTTAGTTTGCTTCCCCTAGTTCAGTTTCCACCCTTAGTTGCCTCCTTAGTTTCCCCCTCAGTTGCCTCCTTAGTCCCCCCCCCCCCCCCCCCCCCCCATCCCCCCCTTTTTCCTCTTAGTTTCTCGCATAGTTTTCCTTTTAGTCCTCCTTAGTTTGCATCACCTCTTTCAGTCTTCTGATCCGGTGACGGTTAGAGGTTGCAATGTTATGGCCCCCCCCTTCATAGGTTTTTTTTCTTAGTAGTCCTAGCCCCTTCTCTTGGGCTTCCTGTTTTTGGCTTCTTCCTTGCCTCTCTGGTTTGTTTGTCTTCTGTTTCCTGTCCTCCTTTGTCCCTTACGTCGCCCAGGTGGTGTCCGTCCCTTAGCTGTCCCTTAGCCGTTCTTGTCTTTTCTTTGGTCTTTCCTCCTTGGTCACAAAGGGCTAGGTTTTATCAGTTCGCCTTTTCCTGGTTCCCCCCTTAGTAAAAAAAAAAAAAAAAAAAAAAAGCTCTACCTATCCTCGAGCACACTTTTGGGGATCCATCTTCCTTCTACTTCCACCACCTTCCCCGTTCCCCTCACCCCCCAGTCCACATCAAGCTTATCCAGCCTCCAGGGCCACCCCAGCATCACCCCCTTTCTGTGGCTGACCTCTCTTCATTTTTTTTTTTTTTTTTTTTTTTTTTTCAATGATAGGAGTTAACATAGGACTGTAGTATGCTCGGGACTTTTATAGTGCTGATTCCTCCTTTGGACTGTACCGTCCAAACCCTCACATCAACCAGGCTAGCCAGGATCTTCTGCTCACATCCCTCCCTCGTCCCCTCCCCCCTAGTTATGCAGCCCTTGCAGAAGGTGTCAATGGCGATGGCCTGATCACATCAGAGGAGATGGACCTTGCCATCCGCTCTGCTTCTCGAGGCTCCAGCCCTGTTTTTTTTTCTTTTCTTTTTTTCTTTTTTTCTTTTTTTCTTCCCTTTTAAGTCTACAATGCGTTCCATGCAGAACTGTCCTCGATCCTTCAAAGGGTTTTCAACTCTGCCTTCCAAGATCAAGTTAATACGGCCCCCCTAGCACCGTATTAACTTGATTAGCTTGATTAACTTGATGTTTTATCAGATGTTCCCTTTCCTGGTTCCTCCCTATGTAAAAAAAAAACTCCTTCAGGGAGCCATCTGCCTTCTTCACAAAAAAGAAGAAAAGAAAAAAGAAAAAAAAAAGGACTACTAAGAAAAAAGACCTATGAAGGGGGGGGCCATAACATTGCAACCTCTAACCGTCACCGGATCAGAAGACTGAAAGAGGAGATGCAAACTAAGGAGGACTAAAAGGAAAACTATGCAAGAAACTAAGAGGAAAAAGGGGGGAGGGAGGGAGGGGGGGGGGGGGTGGGGGGGGGGGGGGGACTAAGGAGGCAACTGAGGGGGAAACTAAGGAGGCAACTAAGGGTGGAAACTGAACTAGGGGAAGCAAACTAAGGGAGAAACTGCAAAACAAGCCAAAAGCAGGGAGGCAACCAGAAAAGAAGAAAGATACTGGAAGCAAAGCGAAAACCTAAAGACTGGTCTGGGCATGTACAACAGGAATGAAGACAGAGACCGTATCAAGATCTAGATCTTGATCTGGATCTCAGCGCAGATCTGGACCTTGATCTTGGTCCAGATCTAGCCCCAGATCTGGAACGTTGTCGTGTGCTGTGTCCAAATCTGGAACCTGATCCTGATCTGGGGCAGGGTCTTGATCTTGGGCTTGGGCTGGATCTAGGTCAGGGTCAAGATCGGGGCCTAGAGCTGGGGCTTGGGCTGGACCTAGGTCAGGGTCTAGATCAGGGTCTAGAGCTCGGGAATGGGCTGGGTCTGGGTCAGGCGATGGCAAGCACTCTCCCTTAACCCAGCCACAGATGGGCCTATCATCAAGGAGACATACGTCGTAGCCAATTCGGCTGGCTTACTCGCCCAGTCTGTTCCCAAGACCCGTCTTCTGCTTCTTGAACTTCCCCCAGACATACCCCTCCTTGCAGACCTGGACCCCGCCCTTGGCACCCATCACTTGACTGGGTACATCCTCCATCCCCCAGACACACCTCACCTTTTTATTTTGTTTTTTTTTTCTTTAA
This sequence comes from Chlamydomonas sp. ICE-L, assembly GCA_013435795.1. Lineage (NCBI taxonomy): Eukaryota > Viridiplantae > Chlorophyta > Chlorophyceae > Chlamydomonadales > Chlamydomonadaceae > Chlamydomonas > Chlamydomonas sp. ICE-L. The sequence goes on from JACBWV010000552.1 coordinate 9,860,619, forward strand.
GGAAGGAAGGAAAGAGGACAGACCGGAAAGAAGGAAGAAGTGAACTACGGAACCGGAACAGAATGCCCGAAGAAAGACGTACCTAAGTTACATACTACCTAATAAAGAATACAATCCTAACCTCCAGACATAATTCCCAGACCAAGACTCTTCCTCCCTTCCCCCCTACTTCCGGATCCCCTTTCCCATCTCCCTTTCTTACTGCCATGCCGCCTGCCTGCCTGCCTGCCTGCCTGCCTGCCTGCCTCTGCTGCCTGCCTGCCTGACTGCCTGCCTGACTGACTGCCTGACTGCCTGCCTGCCTGCCTGCCTCTGCCTGTCTGCCTGCCTGCCATCACCGGTGCGTCAGTGTGTGTAGGGGAGGTCGGGGTTCAAGGTGGGGGTGGGGGTGGCGGTCATGTGTGTGTGGGGGGGAGGCCTGGGTGTAAGATGCATTGAGGTGGGGTGGTGATGGTGGTGGTCGATGTGTGTGCTTGTTGTTTGTTTGTTTGTGCTTGTGTGTGTTTTGTTTTTGGGTGCTTGCCTGTGTAAGGTGATTGTGTGCGTGGTGGTGTGCGGTTTTGTGTGTCAGTGTTTTTCTCTTTATTCCGTTGGTGTCTGTGTTTGTGTATTATTTTGTGTGTGTTTGCGGTTTGGTATTTATGTTTTTGTGTGTATGCGTTGTTTATTTGTGTTTGTGTTTATGTTTTTTTTGTGTGTGTGTGTGTTATGTATGCAGTTTGTGTTTCTGTGTATTGGGTACCTGAATGCACTTGCAGAATATCAATTAACAAGTACCTGATTATCTGACTGGCTTGCGAATAGATGTATGAATCTCCTTCCGTGTATGCATGTCTTGCAGGCCAAGAGGAGGGATGATGTAATCGGAATGGCAAGATTGCTGGCATGAAAGTACTACAAATGATGAGATTACAGATATAGACTCAGCGAGGACGTTAGAGAAAATGCTGATCGGGGTGACTTACAGCCCCCTTCTTTCCCTCTCTATGCGGGTCGGCTTGTACTTGCTAGTTTTTCTTCTTTGACTCTCTATGTCGTCATGTGGATTTTTTTTTTTTTTTTTTATACAAAGGGAGAAACCAGGAAAGGGAACATCTGATAAATGACCCAGCCTTATTTTTTTTTTTTTTACAAAGGGGGGAACCAGGAAAAGGCGCAAACTGATAAAACCTAGCCCTTTGTGTCCAGGAGGAAAGACCAAAAAAAAGACAAGAACGGCTAAGGGACAGTAAGGGACGGACACCCCTGGGCGACGTACAGGGACAAAGGAGGACGGGAAACAGAAGACAAACAAACCAGAGAGGCAAGGAAGAAGCCACAAAAACAGGAACCCAAGAGAAGGGGCTAGGACTACTAGAAAAAAGACCTATGAAGGGGGGGGCCATAACATTGCAACCTCTAACCGTCACCGGATCAGAAGACTGAAAGAGGAGATGCAAACTAAGGAGGACTAAAAGGAAAAAATGCGAGAAACTAAGAGGAAAAAGGGGGGGAGGGGGGGGGGGGGGGGGGGGACAGAGAGGCACTCAGGGGGAAACTAAGGAGGCAACTAAGGGGTGGAAACTGACCAGGGGAAGCAAACTAAGAGGAAACTGCAAAAACAAGAAAAAGAGGAGGCAACCAGAAAGAAGAAAGACAACTGGAAGCAAAGCGAAACCTAAAGACTCGTCTGGGCATGTACAAACAGGAATGAAGACAGAGAACAGTATCAAGATCTAGATCTTGATCTGGATCTTTAGCGCAGATCTGGACCTTGATTTGGTCCCAGATCTAGCCCAGATCTGGAACGTTGTCGTGTGCTGTGTTCCAAATCTGGAAAACCTAATCCTGATCTGGGGCAGGGTCTTGATCTTGGGCTTGGGCTCGAATCTAGGTCAGGGTCAAGACGGGGCTAGAGCTGGGGCTTGGCTGGACCAAGTCAGGGTCTAGATCAGGGTCTAGAGCTCGGGAATGGGCTGGGTTGCTGGTCAGGGTCTAGAGCAAGGTCTAGATCCGGGTAATGGGCTGGATCTGGGGCCGGGTCATAGATTAGGGTCTAGAACTAGGGCTTGGGTGGGTTTGGGATTGGGTCTGGGATTGTAGGAGCGCTGGGGCCATGGGGATTCATTTCCATGGTGCGGTATTAGGCTCTGGTCACAGGAGTTGACCCAATTTTTTTTTGCAAAAGATCGGGGGGTGTGGAATCTAGGCCACGCCACCAATCTTGAAGAAAGGCGGCCATTATCAAGGTGTCGAAGATCGTCTGGGTGCGCATCCAGTCCCTCGCGATGGCTTGGTGAAGGTGCCAAGGCAAGGCAGATAGCCTTTGGTGAAGGGGCTCAGAATGGTCCAGTTGTCGCCCGGGAAGAACGGACCTGCCATATTGCGCCCAAGGTGGTTATACGCAGGAAGGCCACACCTTAGGGTAGAGGGAGGAGGGGGTGTCCGGGCCAAAGGGTGATGTCGTCACCCAGGAGGAAGAAGGGGCAAAGAGGAAGGCGTTGCCCACCGGTGAGGGTCTCCCAAGTGGAAAGGAGCCAGTCTATGACAGGGGCAGAATCAGGGCATTCCAAGAAAGCGTGAGACATTGTGTCAGCAGGTGTCAGCTGCAAGCAGTCAGGGCTGGAGCAGACTAGCTATGGAGGGGGGGTCGTCTGGTTGACCCGTTGGAAGCGTCCTCGTACATGAGCAAGGAATGATTGCAGCCCAGGGTGCCATGAGCAAGCTCCGGCAAGTGATGTATAAGGACGGTGGAGAGTTCTTGTCAGCGAGGCGTACCCACACCTGCCAAAAAAGCCTGCACAGAGGGAGGGAGGACTTGAGGTTCGTCTTGTCTTTGAGCAGTCTCTCCGCTGGGCCTGGACGGGAGGGGCGGACACGTTGTAAGTCCACCCAAGCGTTCTGTGGGAGTCTTCAGGGGAGGGGACTGGAATAGGGTGACAACGAGCGCTCTCTCTGTTGCTGAGGCAAATCCATCGGGATTCAAGACCACGGGGCCTCGCAGGTCAGGGGTAGTGCTAGGGTGAGTGTCCAAGGTGGAGGGGGGTAGATGCTTCACACAGGCCTGGGCCCAAGCACGCACGTCCTCGGTATAACCTGGCACAAAATGGTGGGAACTGGTTGGGCTTTTTTGCATGATATGTTGGTGAAGAAGGCCTGCCGGCTTGGGCACTGAGAGTTCAAGAAGGTTCACCTCAGTATCATCATGGAGGTGGAGGACCCCATGTTGTTGGGTCCAGTTCAAGGTCCTCCCAAAGACCAACCAGCATGGTTCCAAGAGCTCTTGCCTCTGGTGGGGGGGGAGGCTTGCTGGATCAGCTGCTCCTCAAAGTCTGCCCGTAACCATGCTTCTCGAGGTTTCTTGCGTAGGGTGATGAGGGCAGCTTGGGGGTGTCCTTGGGGGGGAAGGGCAGGAAGGGTGAGAGGTCGAGCTTCTGTATCCGCGAATATATGGGTGGAACGGGATGTTATGGGTCCGTCGCAAAGTTACACTCTTTTCGAACCATGGCTCAAGCCTGACGACACCTGATCGGTACGATAAAATACAAATACGCATATAATCAATCCATTCTCTATATCCGCGCAAAACGGGCCTTTCCCCGAGTGATTGAGGGCAGTGAATATTCGAACCGTCAAAATGCAATCTCGCAGCACGCCCAATGCTCCGACCAAGCAGTGAAGGCTGGAAGATTTTCTTGTTGCCAAGCCCGCTGCTGCTGCTGCTGCTGCTGGGACGCATCAAGCATGGAGAAAAATTGAGACGCAAGCGGGCCGCAGTGGACGCATCAACGCATGGAGAAAATTGAGACGCCGTGGACCAGTGGGATGCATAAAGCTCTGTGTGTGCGGGAGGGGGAAAGAGGAATTTTTGGGACGCAACCTTCCACTTTACTGCGTCCCAGGACGCAACCTACGGAATGGCTGCGTCCCTGGACGAACAACCTACCATTTGGGTGCGTCCCAGGAAGGCACAACTCCTGGGGTCCGTTTGGACAACACCCTGGATTCTAGCTCATTGGGCATAGATTTTGACAATGAAAGGTATATCCCGGATTCTAGACCTTGGCTACTAGACCCTGCACCCAGACCCAGCTCCATGTCCCGAGCTCTAGAGACCCTGATCTCAGACCCTGACCTAGGTCCAGCCCACAGCCCCAGCTCTAGGCCCCCGATCTTGCCCTTGACCTAGATCAGCCAAGCCAAGATCAAGACCCTGCCCCAGTCACGATCAGGTTCCAGATTTGACCACAGCACTCGACAACGTTTCAGATCTGGGGGCTAGATTGGACCAAGATCAATCAATCTGCGTCTAGATCAGATCCAGATCTAGATCTTGATACTGTCTCTGTCTTCATTACTGTTGTTTACCTGCCCAGACCAGTTTTTTTAGGGTTTCGCTTTGCTTCCAGTTGTCTTTCTTTTCTTTCTGGTTGCCTCCCTGCTTTGGCTTGTTTTTGCAGTTTCCCTTGTTGCTTCCCTAGTTCAGTTTCCACCTTAGTTGCCTCCTTAGTTTCCTCCTCAGTTCCCTCCTTAGTCCCCCCCCCCCCCCCCCCCCCCCCCCTCCACCCCCTTTTTTCTTAGTTTCTCGCATAGTTTCCTTTCGTCCTCTACTTTGCTCTCTCTTTCAGTCTTCTGATCCGGTGAATGTTAGAGGTTGCAATGTTATGGCCCCCCCTTCATAGGTTTTCTTAGTAGTCCTAGCCCTTCTCTTGGGCTTCCTGTTTTGGCTTCTTCCTGCTCTCTGGTTTGTTTGTCTTCTGTCCTGTCCTCCTTTGTCCCTTACGTCGCCCAGGTGGTGTCCGTCCCTAAGCTGTCTTTTTCTTGGTCTTTTTCCTTGGTCACAAAGGGCTAGGTTTTATCAGTTGCGCCTTTTCCTGGTTCCCCCCTTTGTAAAAAAAAAAAAAAAAAAAAAAAATCTTGAAAAGTATCGTCTCAAAACTTAGATACCCAAATGAAAAAAACCACAATGTTTTTTCATGTACGGATTACCCCAATTAAAATATCCGTTTGTTATTTAGTCCGTTAGTCACAAAACAACATTTCCAGGTTTCATGAAAAACAACAAAACACTTGAACATGTGTTATGTTGTATTAATTATAAGACTTATTTATTCCGGACAGATGCTCACGAGAGCACATATGAGCCTCGCAATTGAAGAAAAGGAGCGAAGGTTTGTGTGTGTTTTTGGTCAAAAGCAGGAGTGGGCCAGGCCTCACATTTTCAGTCATAAGGCCGATCGTTTTCCCCCCTGAGAATGGGGCTATAATTTTTTTTTTTTTTTTAATGGCATGATTGATGATTTATGGCTATGTTTTGACCCATCTTTCAGGTCATTCTTGGCGCAGGTCAGGCTTGGCTGCGCGCTTGAAAGAGCTTGGCTTACCAGGCTGGTTGCTGCATTCTGACCTCACTAAAGCTTATGATTCTGTCAACAGGGGATGGCTCCTAAAGACAATGTCAGCCATGGGATTCAATAGTGCGGGCATACGCGCTGGTGCGATATCCTCATGAATGGCAGCTCACGCGAGTGCGTCTCAACGGTTTCTTCACTACTCCTTCCCCAACACTTCCGGCTTCCCTAGGGTGGGGCCTTGAGCTGTAATCAATGGGTATCATCTTTGAGCCCTTCATCACCTACAATAACCAACTGAGATCTTGTGGAACTCTGCAATCCTCCTCTTCCCTCAGGAGAGTTGGCCCCTGCCACCCTCTCGTTTGCTGACGATGGCAAGCACTTTGTCCTCAACCCAGCCACAGATGGCCTATCATCAAGGAGACATACGTGTAGCCAATTCGGCTGGCTTACCCGCCCAGTCTGTTCCCAAGACCCGTCTTCTGCTTCTTGAACTTCCCCCTGACATACCCCTCCCTGCAGATCTGGACCCCGCCCTTGGCACCCAGTCTTCCCTAGTCTTCTTCTTTGGTTTTTCTTCCTTGGTCACATCGGGCTAGGTTTTATCAGATTTTCCCTTTCCTGTTTCCTCCCTAAGTAAAAAAAAAAAAAAACCATCACTTGACTGGTTACCACCTCCATCCCCCAGACACACCTCACAGATTGCTGGGCGTGCCGTTCGGTGCAAACACTGCCCTTTGCAAGGCTGCAGCCTAACCAGCACATGCCCCATAGCATCTCACGTGCAGCAGCTCCATGGCTCTCACGCAATCTCAATGTATTGGAAGGGCGCATGTTGCTATGCAATCTTGCTTCCATATTCATCTTCCAGGCTAAATTTGCATCACCACCAGCGCCTCTCGCCAGCAGTTGCAACCTTCTCTCAATGCCTTTGTTGCAACCTCTAGCCGCAGGAGGAGGAATCACCAGTCCAGGACACCTCTTCCCCGCTTCGGGACAGCCGTCCTTCTTTCATCGAGGAGGGCTTGCTGTTACCCCATTTGCTTCCCAACGGCTGCTATGCTGGCCAAGACACACTGGCTCCTCTTCAGTTACACAGGTCACCCCTGGCAGCAGCTCTACCGTCACGAGATTTCTCGGGCTGTGCGCCTTCCTCCAGGGCAGTAAAGGGATACCATGCCCTGGTTACCGCCCCGTCTTCTGTGGACATCGCCTCAATCACCACCAACATGGCCCGTAAAGTGAAGAGGCTTCCTCCTGCTGAACATTCGTAGAATTATCGCTCCGCCCATGCAGTGCCCCCAATCCATCCTACTAGAAACCACTTCAACAACACCCCTCCTTTTCCGTCCATGCCCATCACCCTCAAACCAAGTGCTTCCTCCCAAGCACTCTCGTGGCACCGTCTCAAGGACATCCGCTCAGCTCATCAACAACGAGTCACCTCCCTCCCGCTGCTGCAAGACCTTGACTTCATCCTTCCTCTCTGCCAGACCCCTGAGGGATGCTGTCTCCTTCCTGAAATTCCACCTCCCAAATGGAAGCTCTTTCCCGCTGTCGCCCCCGTGGTCCCCTTGCAGAGGGGCCAATCCCCTCACCGGAGAGGACCGTCTTGGGAGGTCTGGCCCTCTGGCCGGTTACACCCTCTCACCCTCCTGCCCTTCCCCCCCAAGGACACCCCCAAGCTGCGCTCTCACCCTAAGCAAGAAACCTCGAGAAGCATGGTTACGGGCAGACTTTGAGAGCAGCTGATCCAGCAAGGCCTCCCCTCCAACCAGAGGCAAGAGCTCTTGGAAACCATGGCTGGTTGGTCTTTGGGAGGACCCAATTGACCCAACAACTTGGGGTCTCCACCTCCAATGATGATACTGAGGTGAACCTTCTGAACTCTCTGTGCGCCAAGCACGGCAGGCCTTCTTCACCAACATACATGCAACAAAAGCCCCAGTTCCACCATTTTGTACCAGATTATACCGAGGAACGTGCTGCTTGGCCCAGGCTGTGAGCATTCTACCCCCCTCCACCTTGGACACTCACCCTAGCACTAACCCTGACCTGCGAGGCCTCCGTGGTCTTGAATCCCGATGGATTGCCCCAGCAACAGAGAGAGCGCTCGTTGTCACCCCCATTCCAGTCCCCTCCCCTGAAGACCTCCCACAGTACGCTTGGGTGGACTTACAACGTGTCCGCCCCTCCCGTCCAGGCCCTGCGAAGAGAATTGCTCAAAGACAGGACGAACCTCAAGTCTCCCTCCCTCTACGTGCAGGCTTTTCGCAGGTGTGGGTACGCCTCGCCGACAAGACTCTCCACCGTCCTTATACTATCACTTGCCGGAGCTTGCTTCATGGAACCCTGGGCTGCAATGCGTTCCTTGCTCATGTACGAGGACGCTTCCAACGGGGCAACCAAGACGACCCCCCTCCTATGTCTGATCCAGCCTTGACTGCTTGCAGGTGCACACTGTGACACAATGTCTCACGCTTTCTTGGAATGCCCTGATTCTGCCCCTGTCATAGACTGGCTCCTTTCCACTGGGAGACCTCCCACCGGTGGGCAGCGCCTTCCTCGTTGCCCCTTCTTCCTCCTCGGTGACGACATCACCCTTTGGACCGGGACACCCCTCCTCCCTCTACCCTAAGGTTGTGGTCCTTCCTGCGTATAACCACCTTGGGGCAATATGGCAGGTTGTCGTCCCGGGCTGACAGACTGGCCATTCTGAGCCCCTTCACCACAAGGCTATCTGCCTTGCCCTTGGCCACCTTCACCAAGCCATCGCGAGGGACTGGATGCGCACCCAGACAGATCTTTGACACCTTGATAATGGCGTCTTCTGTCAAGATTGGTGGCGTGGCCTAGATTGCTCTCTCACAGTGGCTTCCTTTGCAAGCTTATGGGCCACCCCCCCGATCTTTTGCACCATGATTAAAAAAAAACAAAAAAAAATGGGGTCACTCCCAAGGGTGAGTATCCAAGGTGAAGGGGGTAGAATGCTCCACAGCCTGGGCCAAGCAGCACGTTCCTCGGTATAACCTGGCACAAAATGGTGGGAACTGGGGCTTTGTTGCATGATATGTTGGTGAAGAAGGGCCTTCCGTGCTTGGCGCACAGAGAGTTCAAGAAGGTTCACCTCAGTATCATCATGGAGGTGGAGACCCCATGTTGTTGGGTCCAGTTCGAGGTCCTCCCAAAGACCAACCAGCCATGGTTCCAAGAGTCTTGCCTCTGGTGGGGGGGAGGCCTTGCTGGATCAGCTGCTCCTCAAAGTCTGCCCGTAACCATGCTTCTCGAGGTTTCTTGCGTAGGGTGATGAGGGCAGCTTGGGGGTGTCTTGGGGGGGAGGGCAGGAAGGTGAGAGGGTGTAACCGGCCAGAGGGCCAGACTCCCAAAGACGGTCCTCTCCAGTGGGGGATCTGGCCCTCTGCAAGGGGACCAGCAGGGGCCACAGCGGGAAAGAGCTTCCATTTGGGAGGTGGAATTTCAGGAAGGAGGACAGCATCCCGCCTGGGGTCTGGCAGAGAGGAGAGGATGAAGTCAAGGTCTTGGACAGCAGCGGGAGGGAGTTTTTTTTTTTTTTTTTTTTACAAAATGGTGAGCTCGTTGTTGATGATCTGAGCGGATGTCCTTGAGACGGTGCCACGATAGTGCTTGTGAGGAGAGCACTTGGTTTGAGAGGATGGGCATGGACGGAAAAGGAGGGGTGTTGTTGAAGGTGGTTTCCAGAAGGATGGATTGCAGGCACTGCATGGGCGGAGCGATAATTCTACGAATGTTCAGAAGGAGGAAAGCCTCTGCACTTTACCGGGCCAAGTTGGTGGTGATTGAGGCGATGTCCACAGAAGACGGGGCGGTAACCAGGGCATGGTATCCACTTGCCTGACCTGGAGGAAGGCGCACAGCCGAGAAATCTCGTGACGGTAGAGCTGCTGCCAGGGGGACTGTGTAACAGAAGAGGAGCCATGTGTTCTTGGCCAGCATAGTGCCGAGTGGGAAGCAAGATGGGGGTACAGCAAGCCTCCTCGATGAAAAGGAAGGGCGGCTGTCTCGAAGCGGGGAAGAGGTGTCCTGGACGTGGTGATTCCTCCTCCTGCAGGCTAGAGGTTGCAACAAAGGCATTGAGAGAAGATTGCAAATCCTGGCGGAGAGGCGCTGGTGGTGATGCAAGTTACCCTGGAAGATGAACTTGGAAGCCAGAAGCATAGCAAAACATGAGCCCTTCCAATAACATTGAGGTTTTTTTTTTTTTTTTGGCTTCCCCTAGTTCAGTTTCCACCCTTAGTTGCCTCCTTAGTTTCCTCCTCAGTTGCCTCCTTAGTCCCCCCCCCCCCCCCCCTCCCCCCCTTTTTTCTCTTAGTTTCTCGCATAGTTTTGACCAAAGTAGTCCTCCTTAGTTTGCATCTCCTCTTTCAGTCTTCTGATCCGGTGACCGTTAGAGGTTGCAATGTTATGGCCCCCCCTTCATAGGTCTTTTTTTTAGTAGTCCTAGCCCCTTCTCTTGGGGCTTCCTGTTTTTGGCTTCTTCCTTGCCTCTTGGTTTGTTTGTCTTCTGTTCCTGTCTCCTTGTCCCTTACGTCGCCCAGGTGGTGTCCGTCCCTTAGCTGTCCCTTAGCCGTTCTTGTCTTTTCTTTGGTCTTTCTCCTTGGTCACAAAGGGCTAGGTTTTATCAGTTGCGCCTTTCCTGTTTCCCCCTTTGT
>JACBWV010000552.1:9871142-9921142 GCA_013435795.1 Chlamydomonas sp. ICE-L
TGAGGTTGCGTGGGTGGTGTGGTGTGGTGATGGTGTGGTGTGGTGTGGTGTGGGTGTGGTTTGTGGTGTGGGTGTGGTGGGTTGTTGTGTGGTGTGGTGAGGTGTGGTGAGGTGTGGTTGTGGTGAGGTGTGGTGTGGCGTGGCATTGTGTGTGGTGGTGTGGTTGTGGGTGGTGTGATGGTGAGTGGTGTACGTGTGGTGTTTCATGGTTGTGTGCTGTGGTGAATTTTCGGAATCTTCATGTTGTTTTGGTCATTTTGTGTCGTTTGTGTCGTGGTATGGTGGAGTGTGGTATGGTGCATTGTGTGTGTGTGTGTGGTAGGGTGTGCGTTGGTGTGTGGTGTGTGTGTGGTCTAATGTGGTAGAGGTTGGTGTGGTTGAGGTAGGTTGTGGGTGTGTCGTGGGGGTATCATGTCGGTTGTTTGTGGTGGGTCCATTGTGCCTTTGTGTGGTTGTAGGTGTGGCTGTAGGCTGTGGTGTGGTGAGTGTGTGAGTGTGGTTTGGTGCGGTGGTTAGGCGTGTGGTGTGGGTGGGTGATGTTGGTGTGGTGTGGTGTGTTGGTGTGGTGTGGTGAGGTGTTTGTGTGGTGTGGTGGCGTGATGTGCGTGGGATGGTGTGGTTGTGGTGTGGTGTGGTTTGGTGTGGTGTGGATGTGGATGGTGTGGTGTGGTGTGTGTGTGTGGTGTGGTTTGGTGGGTGGTGCGGGTGGTAGTGTGGTAGGTGTGGTGTGGAAGTGGGTGTGGTGTTGTGGTGGTTGGTGTGGTGTGGTGTGGTGTGGTGTGGGTGTGGTGTGGTTGGGGTCGGTGTGGTGTGGTAGGTGTGGTTAGGTCGTGCGTGGTGATGGTGTTGTTTGTGGTGTGGTGTGGTTTAGTGTGTGTCTTGTGTATGTTGGTGTGTTGGTCGTTTGGTGTTTTCGTGGGGGTGTGGTGTGGGTGTGGTGTGGTGTGGTGTGTGTGTGGTTGGCGTGGTGTGTGGATGGTGGTGTGGATGTGTGTGGTGTGGTGTGGTGTGTTGGCGTGGTGTAAGGTGTGTGAGTGTGGATGTGGTGTGGTGTGGTGTGGTGTGGTGTGTGTGGTGTGGATGTGGTGTGGTTGTGCGGGAGTGGTATCGCTTGTTGTGTGGTTGGTGTGTGTGTGTTGTGGTGTGGTGGTTGGTGATGTGTGTTGGTGTGTGTGGTGGTGTTCCGTGTGATGTCCGGTGTGCTGGGTGTGGTGTGGTGTGGTGGGTGTGGTGGGGTTGTGCGTGGTGTTGCGTGGTGTGGTTTGTCGGTGGTGGTTGTGTGCTTGTGTGGTGTGGGTTGTGGGTGGTGTGGTGTGGTGTGGTGTGGTGTGTGGGTGAGTGTGGTGTGTGGCGGCGTGTGGTGGGTGTGGTGTGGGTGGGTGCGTGTGGTGTGTTGTGGTGATGGAATGGGTGTTGTAGAGGTGTTACAGGTGGTTGCGTGTGGATGTGGTGTGGTGTGGTGTGGTGTGGTGGTTGGTGTGGTGTGGTGGGTGTGTGTGCAGTGAGGGTGTGTGTGTGGTGTGTGTGTGTGGTGTTGGTGTGGTCGTGGTGGTGTTGGTGTGTGTGTGTGGTGAGGTTTTGTGGTGTGGTGTGGGTTGAGTGGTGTGGTGGGCTGGTGTGGGAGTGGTGTGGGAAGGGTTGGTGTGGTGTGGGGTATGTGGGGTGTGAGCGTGGGTGGGTGTTGGTGTGGTGTTTGGGTGGTGTGTGTGGTGTGGTGTGGTGTTGTGTGTTTTCAGTGTGGTGATGGGTGTGGTGTGGTTGTCGGTTCTGTGGGTCGGGGGGGTGTGGTTTGTGTGCGGTGTGCGGTGGCGGTGGTTCTTGTGGTCTGAGGTTGTGGGTGGGTGTGTGGTTGTGGTGTGGTGTGGTGTGGCTGAGTGGTGGGGTGGGCAGTGTGGTGTGGGATCGTGTGGTGGGTGCGTTGTGGTTGGGGTGGTGTTGGTGTGGTTGTGTGGTGTGGTGTGGTGTGGTGTGGTCGTGTGTGAGGCTGATGTCGGGTGCTGGGTGGTGGTGTGGTGTGGTGTCCAGTGTGGTGGGTGGGTGTGGTGTGGTTGTGGTGCTAGTAGTGCTGGGGTGTGGGTGGTGTGAGTGTGTGGTGTTGTGTGAGGTTTGCGTCGTGTGGTGTGGTGTGGTGTGGTGTGGTGGTGGGTGTGGTCGTTTGGTGTGGTGTGCGTGTTGGTCGGTACGGTGTGTGGTGTGGTCCGATTTTGGGTGTGGAGTGTTGTGGTGAGCTTGGGTGTGGTTTGGTCGCGCCGTGGGGGTGGTGATGGTGTGGATTTGGTGGGTGGGTGGTGGTGGTGTGTGTGGTGTGGTGTGATTGTGGGTGGTTTGGTAGGGGTGGCGTGGCGAATCATGTCATGTTGTTGGGCCGTTCCAGTTGTGTCGTGTTGTGTCGTGGGATGGGATGGTATGTGCGGGGTGGTTGTGGGGGGGGCGGGGGTAGGGGGTGGTGGGTGAATGGGGTGGGGTGGGGAGGAATGTGGTGGGGTTGGCGTGGGTTTGGGGGGTGGGTGTGGTGTGGTGGGTGAGGGGGGGGAGGGGGAGGTGGGGGTTGTGGGGTGGGGGGTGGTTCGGGTGAGGAGTGGTGGAGGCGGTCGGGTGTGGTGTGCGGGTGGATGTGTGTGGTGTGGTGTGGGTGGGGTGGGGGGGGGAGGGGGAGGGGGGGTGTGGGGGTGGGGGGGGGTGGTGGGGGGGGGGGTGGGGGGGTGTGGGGGGGGGGTGGGGGGGGGGAGTCAGGGGGCGGGGGGGGGGTGGGGGTGGGGGGGGGGGGGGGGTGGTGGGGCGGGAGGGTGGGGTAGGGGGGGTGTGAAGTGGGGGGGGTGTGGGGGGGGAAGGGAGCGCGCGCGGTCCGCCTCATCCGGTTGGTGGGGTGGTAGAGAGATGCCTTCCCACACCACACCACACCATGCCACACCACACCTACCCACACCTGACCGCACACACCATCACCACACCACACCACACACACCCCACACACACCCGCGCACCGCCACACCACACCACACCACACCACACCACACCACACCACACCACACCACCACCAACACCACACCACCACCCACACGACACGCACCTACAACCACACCAACCACACCACAACCACACCACAGCACACCCACACCACCCCCACACAGCCTGACACCACGCCGCCCCAGACCACCCCTCAAACCCACCACACCAACACCACACCGCACCCAGACCACAGCCGCATCCAAACTCAAACCACTACCCACACCAACACCACACACACCAAAACACAACCACATAGATCGCCCCACCACACCACCGAAACCACACTACCACACGGGACACCACCGGCACACCAGCACACCCACCCACCGTCACCGACCAGACCAGACCACGACATCCAAAAACGGACACATACAAGGGACGCAAAAACCAAACAGGGACAGGGAGCGCCACGCCACACAGACCACACCACACCAAGACACCACACCACACCACACCACATCCACACACCAGCCACGCCACACCACACCGCATCCACACCAACGTCACCACACCGCACCACACCACACCACACCCGTGTAGCTCACCACCATCACCACACCACACAACAACCACTCCCACACCACAACCCACACCACCCCATCCCCCACGCAAAGCGCAAAACCACACCACCCGCATCCAACACCTACAACCACACCACCACCACACCACACCACACCACACCCAACCACACGACAACCACACCCACACCACCCCACCACCACACCACGCCACCACACCACACCAACCACCCACACCACACCAACCTACCACATCCCACACCTCACCCACACCGCCCACCCACCAACACCACATTCGCACCACCACATCCACACACCCACCACACCACACCAACCACCGACCACCACACACACCACACCACACCACATCCCACTGGCACACCAGACACACCACCTCCACACCACACCACACCTCACCACACCACGCCACTGCCACCTCACATCACCACCGCACACACACGTCACCACACGTGACACCACACCACCCAACACACACCACACACACTACACACCCACAACCACACCCACACACCACTACTCACACACACCACTGACAACCACACCACGCCACACCACACCACACCCACACCACACCACACCCACAACACAACCCACTTCACACCACACCACACCACACACCAGTCCCACCCCCCCACATCACCCCCTTACCAACCCCACCCCACCACACCTCAGTGCACCCCACACCCACACCACAACCACACCACAACCACCACCACACCCACACCACACCACAACCACAACACACCACCAAACCCACACTCGCACCACACCACCCACCACACCCAACACCCACACCACACACGCCACAACCATACACCACACAACACACACCACCACACCAACCAAACCACACCACCACACCACACCAGCCACACACACACACCGACACCCACACCCACCACACCACACCGCACCACACCTAACCACCACAACCACCCAACCACACTCAGCCACACACCAACACCCACACCACACCACACCACAACCAACCGCACAACCCACACCACACCAACCCAAACCCACCCACCACCCTCCCACACCACACCACACCACACCACACCACCACCACACCCCACCACACCACAGAACACCACACCACACACCAACACCACACCACTCCCACCACACCACACCACACCCACACCCCACACCACACCACCCACCCCACACCACCACACCACACACATACACACCACACACACCACACCACACCACACCAACACCCACCACGCCACACCCACCTCGCACCCACCACACCACACCCCACCACACCAAACCACACCACACCAACCACCAACCACCCACCACACCACCATCCACCCAAACCACCAACCTACCGCACCACACCACACCACAACCACACCACACACACACCCACACCACTCACTCCAACCACACCACACCACACCACACCAAACCACACCCACCACACCACACCACAACACCACACATACACCTCACCACACCACACCAACCCACCACCACCACACCACACCCACACATCACACCACACCACACCACACAGCCCTACACCACCCTCACCAACCACACCACACCACACCACACCACACCACCTCACCAACCACACCTCACCACACACCCACACCACACCACAACACACACCACAACCAACACAACTCCACACCCACACACACAACCACACACCACACACACACCCACACCACACACACCACGCACACCCATACCTCCACGACACAACACACAAAAGGACGCACAACCATGACTATCGCCACGCCACACCATACCACACCACACAACATCACACCCCACACACACACACCACCACACCACCATGCCAACCACACCACACCTCACCACACCACACCTCACCACACCCACCACACCACACCACACCCTACCACACCACACCACACACCCACACCACACCACACCACACCACACCACACCACACCACACCACCACGCAACCTCAAACCACAACACTCCTCACCACACCACACACACCACACCACCCCCCACCACACCACACCACCTAACACCACACCACACACCCCCCACACCAACCACACCCACACCCACACCACACCACCACCACCACACACACCACACCACACACACCACACCACACACACCACCACACCACACCTCACCACACCACACCACACCACACCACACACACACACCACCACACCACACCACCACACCACACCACACACCACACCTCACCACACCACAACCCACACCACACACCACGCCACCACACCCACACCACACCTTACCACCACCCACACCTCACCACACCTTTACACCACACCACCCCACACCACACCACACCAAACCCACACCACACCACACCACCCACACCACCTCAAACCACACCACTCCACACCACACCACACCACACCCACACACCCCACACCAACCCACCACCACACACACCACACACCTGCCACGCCACGCCACACCACACCTGACCCACACCCACCACCAACACACCACCCACACCCACCACCACACCACACCACACCACACCACACCACTCACCAAACCAACCACCCACCACACACACCACACACACCCCCACACCACACCACCACACCACACACTACACCACACCACACCACACCACACCACCCAACACACCACCCACCCACACCACACCTCACCACACACACCCACCACACCTCACCACACCCACCACACCACACCACACCACACCCACCACACACCACACACCCCACCCCACACACCACACCACACCCCACCACACCAACCACCACACCACACCCACACCCCCACCCACACCACCTCGAACACACACCACCCCACCACACCACACCAACCCACCACACCACACCACACCACCACAACACCACACCACACCACAAACACCCACCACCACACCACACCCACACCCACTCCACACCACCACCCACACCACACACCACCACCCACAACCCACCACACCACACCACACACACACACACACACACCACCACACCACACACCCACCACACCACACCACAACCACACCACACCACACCACACCACACCACACCACACCACACAGCCTACACCACGCCTCACCAGACCACACCACACCACACCACACCACACCTCACCATACCACACCTCACCACACCAAACCACACCACACCACACCACACACACCACAACACAACACAACACTCCACACCACACCACATTAAACCACACACCACACGACACCACGCCACACCACACACCACACCGCACCATACCATACCATACCACTACACAAAACGACACAACAATGGACGCAAAACAACACGACATGATTCGCCACGCCACACCATACCACACCACATCACACCAAACCAAACTACGCCTCACCACACCACACCACACCACACCACACCTCATTCCACACCACACCACACACCGCACCACAATACACCGTATCACGACATAAAACGACACAAATCGACGCAAAACAACACAACATGATACGCCACACCACGCCACACCACACTCCACCTCACCACACCACACCTCACCACACAACACCAAACCACACCATGCCTCACCACACCACACCTCACCAAACCACACCACACCACACCACACCACACACCGCACCACAATACACTGTACCACGACATAAAACGACACAAATCGACGCAAAACAACACAACATGATACGCCACACCACGCCACACCACACTCCACCTCACCACACCACACCTCACCACACAACACCAACCACACCATGCCTCACCACACCACACCTCACCAAACCACACCACACCACACCACACCACACCACACCACACCACACCTCACCCCGCCAAACCACACCACACCTCGCACACCACACCGCACCACAACACAACACAACACAACACAACACAACACACCAGACCACACCACACCACACACCACATCACGCCACACCACACACCACACCACACCACACCACACCATACCATACGACGAGACAAAACGACACAAATCGACACAAAACAACTCGACAAGATACGACACGCCACACCACACCACTACACACCAACCCAAACCACACCACGCCTCACCACACCACACCACACCACACCTCACCACACACCACACCACGCCACGCCATGCTACGCCACACCACACCACACCACACTTCACCACACCACACACCACGCCACGCCACACCTCACCACACCTCACACACCACACCACACCTCACCACACCACACCACACCACACCACACCACACACCACGCCACGACACGACACGACACACCACACCTCACCACACCACACCACACCACACCACACCACACCTCATCACACTAAACCACACCACACCTCACCTCACCACACCACACGACATGACACGACACGACACGACATGCCACAACACACAACACAAATCACCACACCACACCACAACTCACCACAACACAGCACAACACAACGAAACGCACCAAAACACACCAAATCACACCAAAGCACACCACACCACACCACAATGCACCACATCACACCACACATAATGGTGTCATATGGTATGGGGTAGCATAGCATGGTATGATTTGTACCTACATGCATGGTACATTGATATGGTATGACATGGTGCAGCGTAGCATGGCATATTATGGTTTATACATGCATGCATGGTAACTTGGTAGTATGTTGTGGTATAACATGGTGTGGCATAGCATGGTATATTGATATGGTATGACATGGTGCAGCGTAGCATGGCATGTTATGGGTTATACCTGCATGCATGGTAACTTGGTAGTATGTTGTGGTATAACATGGTGTGGCATAGCATGGTATATTGGTATGGTCTCTCATGGTGCAGCATAGCATGGCATGTTATGGTTTATACCAACATGCATGATACACAGGTATATTGGTGTGGTATGGCATGGTGTAGCATGGCATGGTATGGTTTAAACCTACATGCATGTTAGCATAGTAGTATGGTGTGCTATGGCATGGTGTAGTATAGCATGGCATGGTATGGTGTATTCCAGCATGCATGATACAATGTCCTGATGGTGTGGTATTGCATGGTGTAGCATAGCATGGTATGGTTTGTACCTACCTGCATAGTATATTGGTATGGCATGGCATGGTGCACCATAGCATGGCATGGCATGGTTTATATATATTATATATGTAGTATGTATGCTTTAGGCCTGTGATGACCCCCCTAGGTTCCACGTGTCTCATTGTACATTAGTTTGTCTCTCTCCATCTGTGCTGCTGATACCGGCAAACTCTGCACCCAAACATTTGGCTCGTAGTTGGAGTGCGCATGACTAGAGATATCAGCATTGCAGCGGTCATGATCCTTCTCAAAAGTTTTCAAATGTTGTGTAGCTTATTCTGCTATGAGTACCTACTTACTCCACTACTTCTGAAACTCCCAGCCTCCCTCCTCTCACTTTCTCGCATTCTGCATATCAACTATTTCTTGACTATTTGCCCCATGTCCTGCCCGTGACTTCTAATGTGTTCAGGGTTTAGTTGCTTAGTGGTTTGAATGCCAGCCGTTGACCATAATTCAGATGCCACGTGTCCAGGCTGTCTAGACTATGTGTTCAATCCTACGCACGCCAGGGACACGCCCAGCCGACTCTACAACCTCGTTGGCAAAACACGTGTCCGACCGCAAATCACACTGCGAAATCGTAATACGATGTTGTATTAGGCAACAAGCAGCTTGTGTCCTGGGGGTCCCGAATGAATTGCCATAAATGTGGGGAATGAAGCCACATCAAGCTTGTATGCAGCTGACCGAACAAATTCAACTATACCTGTAATTGGTTACATTTCCTGTGCATCAACTGCTTGCAAATAAAGTCCATCTACAAGACAGTCCAGGCACGTTTAATACTCCTTCAAATTTAACAACCCTACAAAATGTCAATTGTCGTAGTAAATGAAGCTACATCCATCGATTCAATTCAACTAAATCCAAATATATTGAATTCAAATGAATACAATTGAAATCAATTAAATGCATTCAATTCAAGTCAAAACAACACAATTTTGATTATATCAAATTAATTAAATCAATTTTGATTAATTAATTAATTAATTAATTAATTAACTAATTCATACAATTAAATTTAATTGATAATTAATTAAATATAATTTAATTAATTAGTTGATTAATCAATTAATTAATAACTTATAATTAATCAAACAATTTAACATAATTTGATTAATCCATTTTAATCTTATTATTCATCAATTAATACAATTTATTTATTTAATTAAACAATTATACAATAATAAAATTAGACAATTAAATTTTTAATTAAATATAGATTATTTAAAACATTTTCATTCGGGACGCGCCTCCAGGCGCCCTTTATACCCGAATGAAAAAAATTACAAATTTTTTGATTGAGGGATTAGCCTGTCAAAAATGTCCGTGTGTGTGTGTGTGTCCGTCACAACCTACTTTTCAGGTTTCACTTCAAATCACAAAAAAACGAAACATTATATAAGATATCCCAAATATAAACATTTTCATTCGGGACGCGCCTCCAGGCGCCCTTTATACCCGAATGAAAAAAATACATTTTTTTGATTGAGGGATTAGCCTGTCAAAAATGTCCGTGTGTGTGTGTGTGTGTGTCCGTCACAACCTACTTTTCAGGTTTCACTTCAAATCACAAAAAAACGAAACATTATATAAGATATCCCAAATATAATGATAATATAAACATTTTCATTCGGGACGCGCCTCCAGGCGCCCTTTATTGATTGAGGGATTAGCCTGTCAAAACTGTTTGTGTGTGTGTGTTTGTCCGTGTGTCACAACGTACTTTTCAGGTTTCACTTCAAATCACAAAAAAACAAAACATTATATAAGATATCCCAATTATAAGACTTATTAATACCGGAGGTATTCTCAAGGGACCACTTATGAGCATCGCAATTCAAGAAAAGGAGCTAAGGTTTGTGCTTTTTGGGCCAAAAGCGACAATTATTGGGTAACATTTGTCATCATTTCAAATTCGTACCATCCTATCATGTGCGCATACATAGGTTTGGGAATGGAATTGTCGTCAAAAAATCGAGACGAAACATGCAAGCATCACAATGGACGAAACATTCCCCTAGGGCACTTGAGCTATTTTTAGCACGGACTTCAGCCACAGCTCAGCCGCAGGGCCGTGCGTGGGGTGGGCCAGGTTGGAAATCAAGCCACGCCAATTAACTAAGGTACTCATAATTCTCGTAATGTTCATGTTTCCAGCCTTGCAACTTGCACAATGAGCAATTCCATGGGAAACGAATACAAATCCATCTCACGCACTTGCGACCATCGTGCTGTAAACCATGGAGGTACAAACGTTCGCATGGGCACTTCCGAGGCCGTCAGCAATGGGACGGAATCGGACGCAGAGGGACGCATGGCATTCAAGTGAGACGCAGCCAACCTACTGAAGCTGCGTCTGCGACGCAACGGACCCTTCGACGTTCCTTCGACGACGGAGGACGCAGTGTCCTGAACAATTCGCCTTGGTCCCACTGGCGTGCCACTGCGATGCTGCCACACTGCAAGTCTGCCACTGCCAGACTGTCGACCGGCCCCCCCACCGGCCCCCCACTACATCCGCAATCATCATCACCTGCACCTGGTCGCCGATCTCAGTCCCGATCAATTCTCAATCCCGATCAATTCTCGATCCCGATCAATTCTCAATACCGACGTTAGCCTGTCTTCCCTTCGCCTGCCTCTGCTTGCTTGCTGCTGATCACGACGAATTTTCGCCTCACTCTGCCTGCTTGCTGCCGCTTCCGACAATTCTCCTTCCCGTTAAAATCTCCTTCCAGATCAGCTCCCAATCCCGCTCAATTCACAATCCCGGCGTTCGCCTGTCTCCCCTTCCGCCTCCACCAGGTATCCCACCCACACCCACACACCATGTTCAATGCTTAACATGCACTCCCAATCGCACAGGGGTTAGGCCGCATTGAACTCAATCACGTCCACGTCCGAGTTCGGACCTCTCGACACTTCCCTTCCCACTTCTACCCACTTCTACACCCCCCCACTCCAATCCCATATTCCCATCCTCTCGCCCCTATACCCCACGCCAGCGTCCACCCCCTGGACCTGTCAACCTTTCCTCCCACTCCCGCCCCAGATTATCCTGGCCTGGGCTTTGCTCCCATTGCCCACACCCTTCCTCACTCCCCAGCCGTCATGGTGTAGCACAGCATGGTATGATTTGTACCTACATGCACGGTTTATTGGTGTAGTATGGCAAGGTGAAGCATAGCATGGCATGTAATGGTCTATACATGCCATGCATGCATGAATTGTACAATGGTAGTATGGTTGGTATGGCATGGTGTAGCATAGCATGGTATGGTTTGTATATACATGCATGGTATATTAGTATGGTATGGCATGGTGCAACATAGCATGGTTTGTTATGGTTTATACCAACATGCATTGTACAATGGTAGAATGGTGTGGTATGGAATGGTGTAACATAGCATTGTATGGTGTGTACCTACATGCATGGTATATTGGTATAGTATGGCATGTTGCAGCATAGCGGTCTAAATGGAAAGGAAGACAGATGGGTTCCCTGCTTCGGGTGGCAGTGCATGCGTAGCCCCTTGTGTGTGCGTGTGTAAGTGTTTGGGTATGTGTGAATGTTTGCATGGGGTTGTCTTGTAGTGCATGGATGGCCTGGTGTGTGTAAGGGTGAGTGTCTGATTGGGTTGTGTGTGTCGATGGGATTGTCTTGTAGTGCATGGATGGCCAGGTATCTGTATCTATGTACGGAAACAGATCTTTGTGGCAGTGCATGTGTAGCCACTTGTGTGTGCATGTGCCTGGGGTTGTCTTATAGTGCATGGATGGCCAGGTGTGTGTATATGGTATGAACAATGCTGTGTGACAGTGCATGTGCAGCCAGTTGTTCATTTGTGTGTTTCCATGCGTGAGTGTCGGGGTGTGTTTGTGTGTGCATGGGGTTGTCTTGTAGTGCTTGGATAGCCAGATGTTTGCGTATGTGCGTGCACAGTGCTGTGTGGCAGTGCATGTATAGCCAATTGTTTTGTGTGTGCATGCGTGTGTATTTGAGTGTGTTTGTGTTTGCATGGGGTTGTCTTGTAGTGCATGGATGGATAGCCATATGTGCGTGAATTTGCGTGCACAGTGCTGTGTGGCAGTGCCAGAATAGCCAGATGTGTGTGTATGTGCATGCACAGTGCTGTGTGGCAGTGCTTGGATAGCCAGATGTGTGTGCATGTGCGTGCACAGTGCTGTGTGGAAGTGCATGGATAGCCAGATGTGTGTGTATGTGCGTGCGCAGTGCTGGGTGGCAGTGCATGGATAGCCTCATGTGTGTGTATGTGCATGCACAGTGCTGTGTGGCAGTGCATGGATAGCCAGATGTGTGTGTATGTGTGTCCACAGTGCTGCGCGGCAGTGCAGGGTAGCCAGATGTGTGTGTATGTGCATGCACAGTGCTGTGTGGAAGTGCGTGTATAGCCAGCTATGTGTGTGTATGTGCGTGTGCAGTGCTGTGTGGCAGTCCTAGGTAGCCGGATGTGTGTGTATGTGCTTGCGCAGTGCTGTGTGGAAGTGCATGGATAGCCAGATGTGTGTGTATGTGCGTGCACAGTGCTGTGTGGCAGTGCATGGATAGCAATTTGTATTGTGCGTGTATGCGTGCGTATTTGAGTGTGTTCGTGTTTGCATGGGGTTGTCGTGTAGTGCATGGATAGCCAGATGTGTTAGTATGTAGTAGCACATGGCTGTGCGACAATGTATGTGTAGCCAGTTGTTTTGTGTGTGCATGCTTGAGTGGCTGAATGTGTTTGTGTTTTCATGTGGTAATGTATTGCATGTTTAGCCAGATGTGTGTGTATGTGCGTGCACAGTGCTGTGTGGCAGTGCATGGATAGCCAGCTATGTGTGTGTATGTGCGTGCGCAGTGCTGTGTGGCAGTGCTAGGTAGCCACATGTGTATGTTCATGCAAAGTGCTGTGTGGTAATGCATGTATAGCCAGCTATGTGTGTATGTGCGTGCACAGTGCTGTGTCGCAGCGCATGGATAGCCAGATGTGTGTGAATGTGCCTGCGTAGTGCTGTGTGGCAGTGCATGGATAGCTAGATGTCTGTGTATAGTGCGTGCTCATAAGTTGTCAAACGTCTTGTAGCTTATTCTGCTATTAGTACCTACTTACTCCACTACTTTTGAAACTCCCAGCCTTCCTCCTCTCACTTTCTCGCATTCTGCATATCAACAATTTCTCGACTATTTGCCCCATGTCCTGCCCGTGACGTCTTATGTGTTCAGGATTTAGTTGCTTATTGGTTTGAATGCCACCGGTTGACCATAATTCAGATGCTACGTGTCCAAGCTGTCGAGACTATGTGTTCAATCCTACGCACGCCAGGAACACGCCCAGCCGACTCTACAACCTAATTGGCAAAACACATTTCAGACCGCATATCACACTGCGATCTCGTAATACGATATTGTATTAGGTAACAAGCGGCTTGTGTCCTGGGGGTCCCCAATTAATTGCCATACATGTTGGGAATGAAGCCACATCAAGCTTGTATGCGGCTGACCGAACAAATTCCCCAAAATCAACCATTCCTCTGATTGGTTACATTTTGTGTGCATCAGATGCTTGCAAATAAAGCCCATATACAAGACAGTCCAGGCACCTTTAATACCACTTCAAATGTAACAACCCTACAAAATGTCAATTGTCGTTACTTCACAGTAAACAAAGCTACATCCATCGATTCAATTCAATTAAATCCAAATATATTGAATTCAAATGAATACAACTCAAATCAATTAAATGCATTCAATTCAAGTCCAAACGATTCAATTTTGATTCTACCAAATTAATTAAAAACATATTAATTAATGAATTCATGAATTAATACAATTTAATTAATATAATTAAATTAAAGTAACAATTAATTAAATATCATTTAATTAATTCTGTAATTAATTAAATAGTATCAATGACTTTAACAAAAAATTATTCATTCATTTTAATCGTGTTGCTAATGAATTAATTCAATTCATTTAATTAATTAAACATGTATACAATTATAATAAATACAAGTATGCAATTAAATCCGAATTAAATCCGAATTAAATTCTTAATTAAATTCATGATTATTTGAAACATTTTCATTCGGGACGCGCCTCCAGGCGCCCTTTATTGATTGAGGGATTAGCCTGTCAAAACTGTAAGTTTGTTTGTTTGTTTGTCGGTGTGTCACAACCTACTTTTCAGGTTTCGCTTCAAATCACAAAAAAACAAAACATTATATAAGATATCCCAATTATAAGACTTATTGATACCGGAGATATTCTTAAGGGACCACTTCTGAGCATCGCAATTCAAGAAAAGGAGCTAAGGTTTGTGCTTTTTGGGCCCAAAGCGACAATTATTGGGTAACATTTGTCATCATTTCAAATTCGTACCATCCTATCATGTGCGCATACATAGGTTTGGGAATGGAATTGTCGTCAAAAAATCGAGGCGAAACATGCAAGCATCACAATGGACGAAACAGTCGCCTAGGGCACTAGAGCTATTATTAGCACGGAGTTCACCCACAACTCACCCGCAGGGCCGTGCGTGGGGTGGGACGGGTGCGTGGGGTGGGCCTACGGATATGTACTGTGTACTTCTAAATCACGTAATGTTCATGTTTCCAGCCTCGCGAGCTTGCACAATGAACAATTACAGTGGCAACGATTACATATCCAGCTCACACACTTGCGGAGCTTGGAATTAAGCACCAGCGACTTTCGAGTTGCAAACTATGGAGGTACCATCATTCGCATGGGCCAAGCCGCCCCCATTTGTATTGCCGAGGCGAAATGGACCACGCCACCGCGCCATACGTTACCCCTCCCTGGCAGGCGGCCTAGGATCGCCAGGGACCCACTCTTCGCTCGTTTTCCCTCCTCGCCCATTCTCGCAGGCTTATTCAGTTGAAGTTTCTCAATTATTAGCTTTCGACACGCGCCTAGGACTTGTCTTTGAACCAATTCTTCGCAATTCTTGATGCCCCCCTCAGTTCAACTCTGATAGTCGCCCATCGCCTCATTAAGCGCGCGCGGTTCCCTGCTTCGCATGCAGCTGAGACAACATGGGAAGGATCATGCTACCACCCCTTGCTCTACCTGCATGGTAAATTTGGTATGGTACTGCATGGTGCAGAATAGCATGACATTGAATGGTTTATACCTACATGCATGGTACAATGGTAGATTAGTATGGTATGGCCTGGTGCAGCATAGCACTGCATGTTATGGTTTATACCAACATGCATGGTACAATGGTATAATAGTGGGGCATGGCATGGTGTAGCATAGCATTGTATGATGTGTACCTACATGCATGGTATATTGGTATAGTATGGAGTGATGGTTGTGAAATAGATGATTCTAATTGTAGGAGTGATGATGATGGTCATGGTGAGATTGTTAGTACTGATGGTGTTAATGAGAAGATGATTGCGATCGTGTTATGTGGTGTTGTAGTGCGTGATATTTATTCGTGCTTCAGTAGTTGTGTTTGGGTTGTGCTGCAGTTGGATAGCCAGTTATGTGTGTGTTCAAGGTGTGTCTGAGTGTGTTTGTGTGTGTGCATGGGGTAGTGAATGGATAGCCAGTGTCTGTGAGTGCATGGTGTAGTGCATGGATAGCCAGTGTGTGTGGGTGAGTGCCTGAGTGTGTTGTTTGTGTCAATAGGATTGTCTTTTAGTGCATGGGGATGGCGAGGTGTGTGTGTATGTAAGTAGGGCGGTGTGGCAGTGCATGCGTAGCCCCTTGTGAGTGCATGTGTGAGTGTCTGGGTATGTGTGAATGTGTACACGGGGTTGTCTTGTATTGCATGGATGGCCTGGTGTGTGTGTGCGTGAGTGTCTGATTGGGTTGTGTTTGTCCATGGATTGTCTTGTAGTGCATGGATGACCAGGTGTGTGTAACTGTGTACGGAAACAGATATGTGTGGCAGTGCACATGTAGCCAGATGTGTGTGCCACCACACCACACCACACCACACCACCACACCACACCACACCACACCACACCACACCACACCACGCCTCACCACACCACACCATACCACCCACACCACACAAACCACACCACACAGCCTACACACACCACCACCAACACACCACACCAACCACACCACACCACACACCCACACCCCACACACCACACTACACCCCCCACACACAACAGCCACACAACCACACCTCGCCACACCTAGCACACCACACCACACACACCACACCACAACCACACCACACCACCCACACCACACGCACCCACCAACCACCTCAACACAAAGCACCACACCACACCACACCACACCACACACACACCACACACAAACCACACCACACACACAACCACACACACTACACCACACCACACCACATCACACCACACCACACACACCACACCACACCACACACCACAACACACACAAACACCACACCACACCACATGCACACCTCACAACACACACCACACAAACACCACACCACACCACACCACACCAAACCTACCAACATCACACTTACCAACACACACCCACCACACACACGCCTCACGCAAACCACAACCACACGACCGACCAAACACACCACAACCACACCACATACCACACCACATCACCACACCACACCACATCCAGCTACCACTCCCTCCCCACACCACACCATCCCACCCTCCACACCACACCAAACCTTACCACACCACACATCCCTACACCTCTTCCACACCACGCCTCACCCCACCACACTCACCACCCACACCACATCCCACACCACACCACACCACACCACACCTACACTTAACCACACCACACCACACCACATCCACCCCACAACCACAACCACAAACCGTCTCCACTTCACCCCTAGCACACCACACCACACCACACCACACCATCAAACACACACACCACACCACACTGCACCGCACCATACCACGCCTCAACACACATCACCAACCCCACACCACCCACACCACATCCACACCCACACCACCAACCTACCGCACACCTCACCCTCACCACACCACCACACCACTACTCACCACATCAAACATCCACAACCCTCACCACACCACACACAACCGACACCACACCACACCACCTCACACAAAAACACACCACACCACACCACACACCACACCCACTACAACTACACCACTCCACACCACTAAACTACACCACACACCACACCACACCACACCAAATACACACTCACACCAACCTTACCAATCACACCTTACCACACAACAACACACACCACACCTCCACTCCACACCACACCTCACCCAACCACACACCGCACACCACACCCACACCACACCACACACACCACACACACCAATCCTTACCACACCGTACCCTCACCACAACCACACCACACACCCCACACACACTCACCACACCACACCACTCCACACCACACCCCACCACACCACACCACACCACACCACAACCTCCCCTACATCCCACCCCCACCACACCAACCACGCCCACACCACATCACCCACTCACAACCACCCAAACCACACACTAACTCCAGACACACACCACACCACACCACACCACACCACACCACACCACCCAAACCTTAACCACATCACACCTTACACATACCACCAACCACACCACCCACACCACACCAACCACCACCACACCACTACCACACCACACCACATCCACACAATCACCTCATCAACTCCCAACCTTACCACAATCCACAACCTACCACACCACACCTTCTCACACCACAACCACACCACACCTCACCACCCACACCAACCCACCCCACAACCACACCACACCCAACCACTCCCACACCAACACCAGCCATATCCTTACCACAAAGCACCGCTTACCTCACCTCACCACAACCACACCACACCACACCCACACACCACAACCACACCACTCTCACCCCACATCACCACACCACACCACAACTCACACCCACACACACCTCCACACCACTCCATCTCACACCACCACCACACACACCACCACACCACCCACACACCGCCACGAAATGCTACGCCACACCACACCACACCCTCACCACACCACACCACACCACACCACACCACACCCACACCACACCACACCCTCACCACACCACACCACACCTCACCACACCACTCCTCACACCACACCCACACCAACCATACCATACACGACATAAAAGGGCACAAATGGACACAAAACAACACGACATGATACGCCCCGCCACACCACACCACACCACCTCAAACCACACCACGCCTCTCCACACCACACCACACCACACCTTACCACACAACACAACACAGCACACATCACCACACACCACACCACACCACACTGCACCATACCTCACCACACCTCACCTCACCCACACCACGACACAAAATGACACAATCAACACAAAACAACATGACATGATATTACACGCCACAAACACAACACAACACAAACCACATAAAACACAACGTACCACACTAACCACAACACACCACAACACGACACTACACAAAATGATACAAATTGACACAAAAGGACACAAATAAAAATTGACACAAAATGACACGACACAAAATGACATGATACAACATAGCACACACAACACAAAATAACGCACCACAACGCACCACACGCACCACAACACAGCACAACACAACACAACAAAACACACTTCAACGCACCACACTACACCACACCACACCACACCACAACATGACACAAAATGACACAAATTGACACAAAACGACACAAAATGACATGACCCAACCCAACCCAACACAATACAACACAACAAAACGAACCACAACACAACACAACAAAACACAACACACCAAAACAAACCACAACGCACCACGACAAAACACAACACACCTCTCCACAACGCACCACAACGCACCACAACGCACCACACCACACCACACCACACCACACCACACCACACCACACCACACCACACCTCACCTCACAACACAACACGACATGACACGACACGACACGACATGCCACAACACAACACACAACACAAATCACCACACCACACCACAACTAACCACAACACAGCACAACACAACAAAACGCACCAAAACACACCAAATCACACCAAAGCACACCAAAAACACCACAACGCACCACATCACACCACACATAATGGTGTCATATGGTATGGGGTAGCATAGCATGGTATGATTTGTACCTACATGCATGGTATATTGATATGGTATGACATGGTGCAGCGTAGCATGGCATGTTATGGTTTATACCTGCATGCATGGTAACTTGGTAGTATGTTGTGGTATAACATGGTGTGGCATAGCATGGTATATTGGTATGGTCTCTCATGGTGCAGCATAGCATGGCATGTTATGGTTTATACCAACATGCATGATACAAAGGTATATTGGTGTGGTATGGCATGGTGTAGCATGGCATGGTATGGTTTTAAACCTACATACATGTTAGCATGGTAGTATGGTGTGCTATGGCATGGTGTAGTATAGCATGGCATGGTATGGTGTATTCCAGCATGCATGATACAATGTCCTGATGGTGTGGTATTGCATGGTGTAGCATAGCATGGTATGGTTTGTACCTACCTGCATAGTATATTGGTATGGCATGGCATGGTGCACCATAGCATGGCATGTAATGGTTTATATATATTATATATGTAGTATGTATGCTTTAGGCCTCTGATGACCCCCCTAGGTTCCACGTGTCTCATTGTACATTAGTTTGTCTCTCTCCATCTGTGCTGCTGATACCGGCAAACTCTGCACCCAAACATTTGGCTCGTAGTTGGAGTGCGCATGACTAGAGATATCAGCATTGCAGCGGTCATGATCCTTCTCAAAAGTTTTCAAATGTTGTGTAGCTTATTCTGCTATGAGGACCTACTTACTCCACTACTTCTGAAACTCCCAGCCTCCCTCCTCTCACTTTCTCGCATTCTGCATATCAACTATTTCTTGACTATTTGCCCCATGTCCTGCCCGTGACTTCTAATGTGTTCAGGGTTTAGTTGCTTAGTGGTTTGAATGCCAGCCGTTGACCATAATTCAGATGCCACGTGTCCAGGCTGTCTAGACTATGTGTTCAATCCTACGCACGCCAGGGACACGCCCAGCCGACTCTACAACCTCGTTGGCAAAACACGTGTCCGACCGCAAATCACACTGCGAAATCGTAATACGATGTTGTATTAGGCAACAAGCGGCTTGTGTCCTGGGGGTCCCGAATGAATTGCCATAAATGTGGGGAATGAAGCCACATCAAGCTTGTATGCAGCTGACCGAACAAATTCAACTATACCTGTAATTGGTTACATTTCCTGTGCATCAACTGCTTGCAAATAAAGTCCATCTACAAGACAGTCCAGGCACGTTTAATACTCCTTCAAATTTAACAACCCTACAAAATGTCAATTGTCGTAGTAAATGAAGCTACATCCATCGATTCAATTCAACTAAATCCAATTTATTGAATTCAAATGAATACAATTGAAATCAATTAAATGCATTCAATTCAAGTCAAAACAACACAATTTTGATTCTATCAAATTAATTAAATCAATTTTAATTAATTAATTAATTAATTAATTAATTAATTAACTAATTCATACAATTAAATTTAATTGCTAATTAATTAAATATAATTTAATTAATTAGTTAATTAATCAATTAATTAATCACTTATAATTAATCAAACAGTTTAACTGAATTTGATTAATCCATTTTAATTTTATTATTCATGAATTAATACAATTTATTTATTTAATTAAATTTTTAATTAAATACAGTTTATTTAAAACATTTTCATTCGGGACGCGCCTCCAGGCGCCCTTTATTTGAAGAGGGATTAGCCCCATTAAAATGTCCGTCCGTGTGTCACAAACCATTTTTCAGGTTTTATGAAAAACATCAAAAACGTTGAACATTCTATATTTTTGATGAATTATAAGATTTATTTATACCGGACGAATTCTGACCAGAGCATATCTAAGCATCGCAATTCACGAAAAGGAGCTCAGCTTGGGCCAAAAAGTTACAATTCACGGTTAACAATTTGATTTAAGGGTGTTTTAAGCTAACATTTCAAATTTGAACCACACAAACACATGCGTGCACATAGGTTTGGGAGCAGAATTGTCGTCAAAAATTGGAGGCGAAACATGCAAGCATCACAATGGACGAAACATTCCCCTAGGGCACTTGTGCTATAATTAGCCCACGGACCCCACCTCAGGGCCGTGCGTGGGGCAGGGGCGGGGGCCACCGGGCGGGGGCAGGGGCAAGCCACGCCACCTGCCGCTGGCCAAAAACTCGTTTAGGAGGACGGGACATACCGTTCACGGGGACAGGGGCAAGCCACGCCACCTGCCGCTGGCCAAAAACTCGTTCAGGAGGACGGGACATACCGTTCACGGGGGCAGGGGCAAGCCACGCCACCTGCCGCTGGGCAAAAACCCGTTCAGGAGGACGGGACATACCGTTCACGTCTGGGCTGGGCCGAAACATGCAATATCTTGTACAAATCCCGTAAAATCAACCATACACCTGATTGGCCTCATTTTTTCTTGCATCAAATTCTAAAAAAAAAAGTCACTCTACATACATGCATTTCATTATATTGCAGAAATGTTTAATACTGCTTAAAATCAACAACCCTTCAAAAACTCTCTTTTTCGTCACTTTATAGTTAACAATGCTAAATCATCAATCCATTCGTTGGAATTCAATTAATTGAAAGCCTCCAGGCGCCCTTCAAATTTAATCCTATTCTAATTGATACAATTTAAAGCAATTAAATGCATTCAAATCACGTAAATAAAATTAAATGGAAAGGAATAAATCGAATTAAAATAACACTATATTAAATACAATTCAATTTAATTAATATAATACATTGAATTAAGGATTCGAATAATTTCATTCGGGACGCGCCTCCAGGCGCCCTTAATTAGATATGGAATATGGTGCCAGAGCAGATGAACCAGCTGTAGCGTCTCCTCCTCCTTGAACGATTTTTCTGCGATTGTGCGCGTCCTCACCAAAAGAAGTATCAGCAATGATATTCCATAGTTGGTTATAGTTACTATTTCTTGATATAACCTGGCCATTCGCCTCAAGATCCACTCGGGAAATTATCGACTCTATGTTTCTTGCAAAACCGCCACCTTCTGTTTTGCCATTGAAGTGCATTATCAAAGTATCCGAATCGACCAAGCAGTTTGAAGGAAGATCTACGATTACCGCACCGTTATTTGTTGCAGTCGTGGAATTCAAGGTACTGAGCCTCTTGGTAGCCCTTGAATAATTCTGTATTTTTCGGACCAAGTATTGCAGGTTCTTTGGATAAGCCGACATGGAAAGTGCTTGTATAAGTATTGTTTTGAAAATAATAAAAAATGTTTTATTTTTTACCCTTCAGATAAGTGTAAATTTGTTTGTAATGATGAGAGACTGCTGGTCGATTCAAAAGGATTTGCAATGCTGGATCATTGTTCCTGCCTTTCCATTCGGTAGCAATGGCTATTATATCTAGTTTTGATTGTGCAGAATTTCCAACTTTTTTATGTTTGGAATCAAACATGTTTAATTTTTGTTGAAGATCATCTATGTTTTTTCTAAGACTTGTCCTGGAGCCTGACGCTTTGCCAGGATTTCTGAATTCAGAAACATTTGGTGTTGATGATCCAAAAGCAGAATCCATGTCTTCTCTAGGACGTTTATTGAAAAAGATTTCTTTCTCTTCGTCTGATAAACCATTCGGTCCAGTTGATGTTTCCTGTTTGGGCTGTTGTTTTTGTTGTTCTGTTTGAACAGATTTGACCAATGTTTCCACAGCTGAATGTTGGTTAACAATCTGAGATATCATTGTTGGCGGGGCTTGTGCAGGAATCTTAATGGCATACTCATATGGATTATACCCCAGCATTCTAGCCTGTGTCCTGTCAGCTGGTAATTTAATGTTTATGATGGAAGCTCGTTGAGTAATATTCCTACCTCTTGCAAATAGTTTGATGTGATTGGACTTATTATTAACTGTATTTTTTTAACAACTTTCCTTGTTCTCATTTTGTTATAACATATGTCCTAAATTTAATGTATTCCAGTCAATATATATTTGGGCGGCCACAAAATACCAAGAGGGTTCAGAATAGTATAAACGGAGCTAATGATGTTGCGTTATTTGCCAAAAACCTAGCAACTGCTAATCAGATAGCACTTGGTGTCCTTTCCCCTCAGGTTGTTCAAAACACAAATGGTATTGGATTCAGTTCTAATTTAGCTGTTGGTAATTCTAACGACATAGTGTCTCTTTCTAACAATCTGTATCCAATCGTTGATTATTCATCTAATCTATCAACAAATAATTCAAATTATTTGTACCCCAAGACTGAATTTTCATCAAATGCATCAGTGTTTTCATCAAATCTTACAGTTGCCAATAGCAATTACATGTATCCAAAAATAACATATTGTTCAAATCTTGCTGTAGGAAACAGTAACTATATGTATCCCAAAATAACATATAGTTCAAATCTATCAACCAACAATTCAAATTACATGTACCCCTAGACTGTGTTATCATCTAATGCTGCAGTTTTTGCAAGTAACCAGTCTGTTTCCAACAGTAATAACATTGTTAGTCTGTCGAATTATTCGTATGCAATCAAGGGTTTCTCCGGTTCATATCTAGATCTCACAAATAAACCCGCCATAAATAACAAATGGGGTAATATTACTATTCTGGAGAATTCTCTTGTACATACTTCTTCTAAATTTGACATATGTACAGATGGTTCTATGAATTGTGTAACTACTGCATTACCTGATTCTATCAATGAAAATATTTTCCGTTGGTGGTATAGGTCCGGAACATCTTGGGTACCTCTTATGTTCCTAACAAAAGAAGCTCGCTTGGGAATAGCCAAGTTAAATCCACAATATTCTTTGGACGTCGAAGGCTCAATAAACTGTACTGGACATTTTTTAGTCAATGGTACTCCGATAAATACAGGTACAGGTTCTCCGGTTCATATCTAGATCTCACAAATAAACCCGCCATAAATAACAAATGGGGTAATATTACTATTATTTTCAATTCGATTACGTCTACTGATTCAAGATTGGATCTTATTTCCTATGGTAATATCAATTATATAACTGCTGCATTGCATGATGGTTCTAACGAAAACAACCACGTTTGGTGGCATAAATCTGAATTAGGAGCGTGGGTACGTCTTATGACATTAACGAAAGACGGTAAATTAGAAATAAGTACACAAACTCCACAATATGCGTTGGATGTTAATGGTACAATTAATGCTACTCAGATCTTGATAAACGGTGTTGCCCTTAGTCAAGGCTTTTCCGGGAATTACAACGATTTAATCAATACACCGATGTTATTTAATGGACAATATTCATCACTTATTGGTAAACCTACAAGCTATTGGACACCTCATGCTACAAAATACAATGTCATTCAGTCTACACGGCAAATAAGTATAACAGCTTCAAGTCTGAATAATTTCATAAGTAAATTACATTTTGACATGTCAACTATTCCAGTAGGTGGGGCATCCGGTGGCATTGAATTCATATGTAATCCGATTGAAGGCAATCGTTTTTACTTCGATTTCGGATCCGGTCCTACTAACGGGACGGTGATGCTTAATGGCGGGTATTTTCAGAATTCAGACAGGATTTTGAAAAATCACATTGATTATATTTATCCAGCTGAATCACTAGAACTCGTTGATAAACTGAACCCCGCTTCATATACGTACAAACACGACAAGGCGGGTAAAGTCCAAGCGGGCCTGTATGCCAATGATGTGCAAGAATTGCTTCCAGAACTTGTTACCACGACTGTAGGCGATACACTCTCTTTGAATTACATTGGATTAGTCCCCCATATGTTGGCAGCCATCCAACAATTGAGTGCTGAAGTAACTGTTTTGAAAGCTTCGCTTACCAAACAGAAAAACTAAGACCACTCAGAAACTCGGAACTCAGAACCCAGAAAACAAAACAATTGGAACTCATAAACCGGAACCTGTTTGGTTAGCTTGGATAGCCATTTAGGCTACTTATAAATGCAGAGCATTGATTAGCAAAACAAACTTAAGAATCTTGAGCATATCATATATTACAAGTATAATAAGATGAGCGACACCATCAAATTTCACACTTATTCTAGTGAAATTCACAAGACGAAAATGAAAGAAGACCCTGAATATCGTGCTTATGTAAATAATCTTGCCAGACTTGCAACTGTAAAACGGTATCAAACGGAAGAGGCATATCGTGAGGCAAAAAGCATATACCAGGAACAGGTACCAAAATGATCCTGAATTTCGCGAAAAACGAAATGAACGTGCAAGACTATATCATGCAAAAAAAAAAAAAAAAAAAAGGCGTTATTATTGGCAGAAACTGTCGGAGTATAGTGTTTCATTTAAAAAATTGAAATGCACATTATTTTTTTGAGTGTTTTAAGTAAAACGCTTAAGAGATTGTTCATATATTAATATATAACATAATTATAATGGCATCAAATACGAAATGGTACAAAAAGCATTTGGTAACAGGAGAAGCTCCACGCAGGATTACTAAAAAGTATGTGATCGAACAGGGTCACGAATCACTAGAGGATTTATATGATGCTGTGGAATGGTACAAGAACTACATGGAAGAAGAAGCAAAGAAGGTTAGGAGGGGAAAAAAGGCAGAATATGATGAGGAACGCTACCAAAAAAAGGCTCCCAAAAGGTTAGTCGAATTCGAGCTTTTCAATTAGGGCAGCAGCAGTTTGTATGTGTATAGATGTATAGCTATCACAAAAGCTTTTCGTCCTTTTGGTCCAGGCAAATTGTTGCTTTTGGGCTCAAGGATTTTGGTCCAGGCAAATTGTTGCTTTTGGGCTCAATTGACCAAGACAAATATACCAAAAAAAGTGAAGAGGGAGAGTATGTGTCTACTACTTTAGCTGGGAACAGCAATGTTTTCACAGGATATGCAAAACTACTGGACAGACTTGACATTGACGACCCAAGTATGGGAGCTTTGTTAAGAAGACTCTCATCACAAGCCCTGGCAATAAAAATCAGCTCCAACGAACCTGTGAATAATACAGTTGATAGGCCGTTCTTGTACAGGACTATCAGGGATAACATACATACTGTTTATACAAAAAGTAAGTACATACGATTTGAGTGGGACAACGAAGGAGATAGCTTGCAATCAAGTATAAAAAGGACCAGGAATCGGAATTTACCCAACGGAGCATGTGCAATTGAAGCTATTCTAAATGGTTTTCAGCCAGCATTCGACTCCTATAACAATAAATTGAAGTATCATAAACATACACTCACATTTGAATCAATTTATTGGGATATATTCGAGACAGAATATGACGGAGTGTCTGACATTGACATGACAGTCGAGGATTATTTGAAGTGGTTCAAGAAGAATTGTTTTGGAGCAGAAATATACGACAACGAATAGAGGGTAGTATGTAAATATGAGCCACCACCTGAGGAGCAAACAAAAACATACAGTATCCAGAAACTACGTGTCATATATTGGCATGAACATGTACAGAACATAGACGAAGTGATGTCTTTTGCCAAGACAACTAAGAAGGACATGTACTCTCGTCCGTCATCCAACTTTGTAGTGCCAAAAGTCAAAAAGGTTACAGCAGACATGTATCACTTGGCAAACAAATACGAAGACATATTCACAGTTATTAAAGCTGGAATAGAAGCATAAAAAAAGGACATCAGAATCATCTACAACGGAGATATGAAATAAGTTCTGTTAAACTTAGTTCAAAAGGAGGATGTGACCCCAAGCCGAGCATGCAAACTGGACAAATTATTTCACGGTTAGAATTGAACCACATCGTGACAAAGGACGACA
This sequence comes from Chlamydomonas sp. ICE-L, assembly GCA_013435795.1. Classification (NCBI taxonomy): domain Eukaryota; kingdom Viridiplantae; phylum Chlorophyta; class Chlorophyceae; order Chlamydomonadales; family Chlamydomonadaceae; genus Chlamydomonas; species Chlamydomonas sp. ICE-L. The sequence goes on from JACBWV010000552.1 coordinate 9,898,659, forward strand.
AACCTATAGCCATCTCAGTTGAGAATGCATCTCAAGTGCAAGGTTTTTCAAAGTGTCCAATTCTAGACATAGACACGTTTGTAGACTACAAGAACCTGGACTCAGAAGTGAAGGGATCGTTTCTAAGTAATAAATTTAAATCCGAGATGAGCATTGAAGCCAGTGAGGTTTTCAAAACATGTTTAGATCGAGTACCAATGGGCAGGCTAGTTGACACAGATCTGTCTACCATAGATCTTGACGAGATTACAGCGCTTGATATCAATAAGCATTACTTTACTTGCATATGGATGTTGGTTGATGGACCAGGGTTCCCAGTTATAAATTCATGGGATATATTCTACACATACATAGATGATAAACCACTAAATGAAGCAAAATTCACGACTAAGAAACAAAGGGTTGTGGAATATGATGACCCGTTTCAAAACAACTTCACGCAAACAACACTTGATTCTCAGGGCGGAATAGTTAAAAGGAAACCGTTCAACAAAGGATACCTGTATCTCATCAGAATAGATGAAGAACACCCCATTTACAACCAGGATAAAATGCTCATTTATGGGTACGAAGTTGTGCAATTGAAATTCAAATACACAATATTGGCATATCTGCGAGTTGAGTGGAAGAAGTGTAGGTATCTAGCAACTATATTAAAACAGTGTTTGGGGGAGGGGAAGTACGGACACATCCCAAAAGATTTGCTAAAGGGAATCCCTAACGAACTATCAGGCCTTTTTGGGAAAAAACGAACACAAAGGATATGTTATACCTATGGCAGACGACGTGTTTCTTGTAACCATCATACAGAAAACAGAGCTCATAAACGGATTTCTACCAATGAGGTATGCTCTCACGAATCTAGCAAGATTCCAGATCAATGACGCATATGAAAAGCTGAGCGTCGACAATCAGGTGCTTGCTGTAAAAACCGACTGCCTATATGCCATAATAAAAGACGGAAACTGTATCAAACAGCGAATTGGCCCATATTTCGGTCAATACAAGATATTGAAAGGATCCCTGCCTCCCAATAACGAGATTGTACAATACAAAACAAAACCAATCATAACATACCCAGAGCAAGATATTCGTATTGTTGACAAGATTTTACCAAAAACAATCATTGATGGGTTTGCCGGTTGTGGAAAGAGCTATCAGCATGTATAGCGGTGCTCTCACGCGTTTTATGACTTGGTGACTACTTATGTACTCCCTTAGAACTATCGGCTCTCCTGAGCCAGCTTCCCGTGGGACTGAGTCATCTTGAGATGACTCAGTGGCAGCTTCCTGTCACCTACGTCTCCGGTCTGATCTGTACCCTGTTAGGTTCCTGTCTACCGCCTCCTTTCACCACAGGTGCCCCTTTATGGGTCTCCTGTGTCTGTAACGTTATCCTTGTCTCCGTGTATAGATTGGTGCGTCTGTTCCGCTGCTTAATCTACTGTCCACTCTACCGGAGTGATTTCAAGCTGATAGGTCATTGGGCTCCTCATCACTACCACTGCTTTGATAATGCAACTTCCGCGAGGGCCTCCTGCCGGCTTTGTGAAACTTACCAAACTTAATGGTGTTTCATGGGCTCGTGGGATCCGCAGTGTCATTGTGAGCAATGGATGCGACCGAATCCTCCCAACGGGGGTGAAGGTTCCTCTAGATTGGCTAGACGACTGCGCGCCAGCGGCCTCTGCTGCCGGAGAGGAGGGTCCTTCCGCCATCAAGGAAGTAACCCCCCCCGATCAATCCTCCAACTTTACGGTTCCTTCTCTCAATGTTCGACGCCTGTCCTCTGATGTTGAGGATGTCCTGATGAAGCTGTGTTGTGTACAGACACAGATCATCCGTTGTGCATCAGACCCGCAGCCTCATTGCGTCCCCTTCAATTATGATGAAGACTACTCTACTACTACTGATGATGAGGAGGACTTGAAGAGTGCTACGAGTGCTGACTTCGGTGGCGTGACCCCATCTGCTGCTGCCACTCGTGTCTTTGAGACTTCCGCTGTTTCACCGGTGTATGAGCCTGCTGATCAGCAGATGCCTAATCGAGAGCTTTCGCCTGTGTATCAGCCTCAGCCTTCGTCGGCGCCTCCCTTTGAGCCTGTTCCCCCGGCTTACCCGGAGGTGGCTAAGCCCACTTTCTTGAAGGGCTTTGCTTCTTTTTCCTCTGCATCTGCCCCCATGGAGCGTGGTCTCCCTGGCTACCACACTCGCTCTCGCGAGGCTGCTGTTTCCTCTGCACGCACCTCTGCTGCTGGTGCCTCCCTGGAACCCCCTCCGCCTCCGCCGGTGGAGCTGCCTCCTGCCCCTGGCCCTCCTCCTATGCTATATACGCGGTCATGCGAATCTTGGGAGCATCTGCTCACTGGTGGATCTCCTCCGACTTTGAACTTGCGGGACTACCGCCTGATCAACCAGGATCGACGGGATGGTGAGTCCTTGAACCGCTCTTTGTACGGTCGGATGGATATGCAGGCTACAATGGCAAATGTTAGTGTGAAGCTGAGGCATCGCCGAGTGATGGCTTTCTCTGAGCTTGGTACCAAGGGTCGTTCTTTTCTTGGTCCAGTCACTTCTGGGATTCTGTATCCCCCAGATCATGGTGTTTCCTTTGGTGGTACGAGGCGTAGTGATCACGAGAAGCTTGGTTATCAGTTTGTGCGAGTGCCTGTCCCTCTGTGTCCTGTTAGCCCAGATTTCGAGCTGCTTATGAGTGTTGCGAGGTCCATTCCTGTGATTAGGAACATAGACGACCAGCGCGCTCTTGACGCTGGTCTTGCTGCGGAGTATTTCATGGACATTCGTAAGTCCTTGGCTCCTGTCCCTTCTGCGATTGGAGCTGGGTCTAATACCCTCATTCATGGTGAGTCTCGGTTTGATCCTGCACTGTTGGGGTTCAGTGCACTGCCTCTCGAACGACAGGAGTTCATGTGTTTAACTATGATGCTCGCGAACATGGAGGACGATATGGTCAAGGTATACCAGGACTTTGCCACCCCTCGGGATATCCTTTTGGATATCCGGAAGACGCAGTCTGATGCCCTTGCCTCTAGAGTCCCTCTCATGCGTATCGAACTTCATAATGCGCACATGGGCCCTTCTGACCGTGTCGATGATTTCTTTCGCATGGTTCGCAGTCTGTGCACTGACCTCCGCAGTGCTGGACATCATGTCACTCAGCGCCACGCCATGGAAACCATTGTGAATGGGATCCGTTTGATCCGATTTGAATCGCTGCGGATCCAGTACGGTATGATGTTGGCTAACAGACAGACTGTAGATTACTGGTCTTGTCTGGAGGCATATAGGTCTCTCGACATTTTGAACATTGCTCTCCCCAGGTCCGACTCCAGGCATCCTGGTTGGTCCCGGGACGCTCCCCAGGTTCCTGCCAATGCTGCGTTTCAGCGTGGGCAGGGATCTGGTTCTCAGGGTTCTGGTTCCAACAAGCGACGTCTGGATTGCACTTGGGGCCCATGCCTCAGCAAGACGACCCACTCGGAGGATCGCTGTTTCACGAAGCATCCGCACCTGCGTAAGACCAAGCCTGGTGCACCGGTTACCAATCCGGTGCCCATGGCCTTGGCCCTTCCAGGTGTGCTTACTCCGCGGCAGCTGGCCTCCTTGCAGGCTCAGATTGATGGGTATGCTTTGGACAAGAAATAGGAGGTACGCTCTGTCCTTTTCTCTTGCACTGCGAAATTTTCAAATGTCTGCAGCCCGAGCCTGTCTGAGGGTGTCTGGCATGTTGATTCTGGAGCTGGGATGTCAATCACAGGTGATATGTCTTTGTTCACTGTGTTTCATGCTTCTGAGACTGGGCCAGCAGTTAAATTTGGTGATGGTGTGGTTCAACGGTCTGTGGGTCAGGGTTCTATTGTGTTATGTAGTGATTGGTTACCAACACCAATCACTTAACCAATGTTCTCTACATCCCACACTGTCCGGTGAACCTCATGTCAGTAAATGCTGTTGCCCATGCTCACAACTGCAAGATTTCTTTTGATAGTCTTAGTTGTACTGCCACACAGGGCTCTTCTGTTCTGTGGTCTTTCCCTGCCTCCAGTGATGGTGTGTACAAGTTTGCATGTAGGCCTTGTCACACCCCTCGTGGCCGTTTGTATGGTGCTGAAAATTATCCAGCTTTTGCTCTTGATGTTGATGAGGATGGTGGAGTTGTGATCCCTACCACTCCTGAATGGTTGTGGCATAGGCGGCTGGGTCACCCTGGCTATGATGCCATGCACAACCTTGTAAGGAAGGGTTTGGTTCAGAACTTACCCCTCACTCTCCAACAGTGGCAAAGACTGTCTAAGATCCCATGTGATGCTTGTCAGAAGGCAAAGGGAAAACGTATCCCTTTTCCTAAAGAAAGCAAAACTAGGATCCGTGCCCCATTACAACGCGCCTTCACTTGGACATCATGGGGCCATTTAATATTAGGGGCTTGCGTGGGGAGTTTTATGTTCTGTGTCTCACTGACCAATACTCTGGCTATGCTGAGGTATTGTGCTTGAGAACCAGGGAGGAAGCTCCCTTAGCAGTTTCAAACTACCATCCTCAGATGGATGACTCAGCTGCATGGTTTTGTTTTCAAGTGTCTTAGGTCTGACAGGGCTAAGGAATTTATAGTGAAGTGGTTCGAGGATTGGTTAGAATCGGTTGGTGCTGTGCATGAATTGTCCATGGCTTACACTGCTCAGCAGAATGCGACTGTGGAACGGTACAATGGGGTCCTTCAGAACGTAGCTAGGAGCATTCACTTAGAGTCTAAGCTCACTAAGTCCTTCTGGCCCTATGCCTTCCTCGCCGCTTGTTACCTACGCAACCGGCTGCCTAATCAGGGTGACAAGACTCCTTATGAGTTGTTCTTTGGGGTTCTACCTGATGTATCGTTATTGCGCGTGTTCGGTGCCCATGCTATGTTACCTTAGTGAATGGGAAGAAACGCAATAAGCTAGACGAAAGGGCGTTATCTGGTAGACTGGTTGGGTATTCTCTGGTGAGTAAGGGTTATTTTGTTTGGGTTCCGAAGTTGCGCCAGGTGGTAGAGAGTCGTGATGTGCTCTTCTATGAACAGTTTAGCTATAACTGTATCCCTGGGCTCTCTCCCTATGATGGATCTCAGTATTTTTCTCGCACCCCTGCCGCTATCATCGGTAAAGGGCTTGATACTACAGACAATGTCCTGGGCCCTTTACCAACCCCGATTGTTGACCGCTTTACTGGTCATGGGATGACGATGCGTCCCAGGCCAGGTAATGATGGTGCTGTATCGCGTGCGGCGGCATTGGGCCAGGGGGAGTCTGATGTTCCTTCAAGCTCTAATTTATTCGAATCTCAGGGGGTCGCCGGGCCTTCCTCTGCGCCACGTTTCGTCGGTGAAGTCGTAGGATTAGGACAGCCTCGGGTCATAGTGGAACCTAGTACAGGTCCACTGCCCACTAGTCGCCACCCCCCGTCCACCTATTCGGATAGCTCGCGGGAGTTGTTGATCACTTCACCCCTGCTATACCTGGTGGTTTATACCGGACCAGGCATTGCGACGATGTGGCCGTCACAGATGATGTGAGTGATGACCTCGAACACTGGTCCGGGTCAGATACTGCGTATGGCTGGGGTGTTTCAGTGTACCCAGGCTTCGACGATTTAGAGGCAAAGGAGGCCGGCCTTGTTCAACCACGCATGAGTGCTGCGCTGGGGGCTTAATTACCGGTTACTGCTGATACTGCTGATATCCCCGCTGCCCATGTACAAGTACACTGCTTGTACGTGGGGGCTTTTATTTCTACCTCTACTGAACTCTCTTATAAAGCTGCAATGTTACCTACCAACCCTGACAGAGATCTCTGGCTGCAGGCTATGAAGGATGAGATGGCCTCCCTCCATGCTCATGGCACTTGGGTCCTCACTCCACAGCCTCCTAGGCAGAGGATTCTATCTGGCAGATGGTTATTTGTCAAGAAACATGGGGCTGATGGTTCTTTGCGTTTTAAAGCTCGTTTTGTAGTTTCGTGGTTTTCTGCAACGTCCTGGGCTGGACTACCATGATGTATATGCCCCCGTCTCCTCTAAAGCAGGTCTTCGTGTGCTCCTTGCTGCCATCACTCATAGGAAGATGTTTGTGAGGCAGCTGGACATCAAGACTGCATTCTTGAATGCCAAGCTGGAACCTGGTCTGGACCTGTTCTGTTACCAGCCTGAGGGCTTTCATGAACTTGGTCCTGACAATGTTCCCCTTGTGTGCAAGCTGATTAAATCTCTTTATGGTTTGAAGCAGGCACCCAGGGCTTGGAGCAAAGATTAAAGCCAGGTTTTGGTTGCCCACGGTTTTACCATGTGCAAAGCTGAACCTGCTCTGTATTTCAGGAGGGATTCTACTGGTGGGTGGAGCTATGTCCTGACCTATGTGGATGACTTCATCTGTGCTTTTAGTGAGCTGCATAGGTATGCCTTGCTGATCGAGGCTATGGAAGCAGCTGGGTGGGAAGTCAAGGAAATGGGTGTACCTGTCCAGTTCCTTTCATTGGACATGACTTGTACACTTGATTCTGACGGCAGGTGTGTTAAGATCAACCTCTCCCAGCACTCCTACATTGTTGAGCTGGTGGAGCAGTTGGTCTCACTGCTGCTACCAAACCCAAGTTTTCAGTTCCCATGGCCAAGTGCACTGTCACTGATCCTCCTGGAGAACCTCTGGCCTCTAATAGCCAGTACCTCTCTCTTGTGGGGGCTTTGCTGTACCTGGCTACCTGCACAAGGCCTGATATTTCTTTTGCTGTGAGCTACCTGTCCAGGTTTTCTTGCTCAACCCACTGCCCCCCTGTGGGCTGCAGCCAAGCGCTTGCTTTTGTATTTGAGAGAACATTCCCATCTGGGCCTCACTTACACTCACAGCCCTGGTTTCTCTTTTACTGTCTTTAGTGACTCATCCTTTGCTGATGATGGGTCTGACAGGAGATCTCAGACTGGCTATGCTGTGCTTGCTGGAGGCTGCCTTGTGAACTGGATGAGCAAAAGGCAACCCACTGTTGCTGTTAGCTCCAGTGAGGCTGAGTATCAGGCCCTGTCTCAGACTGCCAGGGAGGTGCAATGGTTGAAAAAGTTGAGAATTGATCTAGGGCTGCCTTGTGACCTGGTCACCATTCAGGGTGACAACTTGGGGTCCTTGAGCTGGGCCAATGACTGTCAGCTGCTCCCTCGCAACAAGCACATTGATGTCATCCATCACTATATCCAGGAGCTGGTGGAGGATGGCCAGGTGGATGTTGCCTATGTTAACACTAAGGACAACTGTGCTGACCCCTTCACCAAGCCCCTTGATCCTATGGCGTTCTGGCGTTTCATTCGCATGTTTGGAATGACTGCTTCTCCTTAAACCAAATTTTTTGGTTACATGTATTCTAGAATTTTGGTTACATGTATTCTGGAATTTTTGGTTACATTTTAGGGTTTCTTTGGTTACATTTAGAGTTTCTTTAAGTTATCATTGATTGGCATTAGGTTCCTATTCCAGTATCGGGTTTTCTATACCGTTGTTACCCGACTTTGATATTTAGTTGTCCTCTTATATCCACTTGGCAAATTTTTGGTTCTTTGCCTTGCTTCATACCTTCCCTTACACCCTTCGGGTTTCATTTGAAGTTTCTCTCGATTTTTTTTTCCGGAGTTCTTTGATTTTTTTTTTTTTTAATTTGTTACATATAGTTCTATGTCACCAGTGCCATAGGTGGAGTAGTACTATTGTATGTCACCTGTGTCATAGGTGGAGTATCAGCATGTATAGCGGTGCTCTCACGCGTTTTATGACTTGGTGACTACTTATGTACTCCCTTAGAACTATCGGCTCTCCTGAGCCAGCTTCCCGTGGGACTGAGTCATCTTGAGATGACTCAGTGGCAGCTTCCTGTCACCTACGTCTCCGGTCTGATCTGTACCCTGTTAGGTTCCTGTCTACCGCCTCCTTTCACCACAGGTGCCCCTTTATGTGTCTCCTGTGTCTTTAACGTTATCCTTGTCTCCGTGTATAGATTGGTGCGTCTGTTCCGCTGCTTTAATCTACTGTCCACTCTACCGGAGTGATTTCAAGCTGATAAGAGCTATGCTGCTCAAGACTATGTCTATAAACCTTTGGGAAAAAATAAGAAACAACGTTTTGAGGATAAGGAAATATTGGTGGTTATCAGCATGAATAGCGGTGCTCTCGCTTGTTTTATGTCTTGGTGACTCCTTGTGTACTCCCTTAGAACTATCGGTCCTGACAGTACTATGTCAGCTTCCTGTTGACTGCGTCATCGGTTCTTCTGACACGCGCTGTCTAGCCTGTACCCTGATCAGGGTTCCAGGCTACCGCCCCCTTTCCTCCACTGGTGCCCCTTAATGGGTCTCCTGTGCTTGTAACTTATTCTCGTCTCCGCATTTATAGATTGGCGTGCTGCACACACAAAGTCCACTCTCCGGAGTGTTATCCAAGCTGATAGGTTATACGGCCCTTCATTTACTACCACTGCTTTGCGATGCAACTTCCGCGAGGACCTCCCGCCATTTTGAGAAACTCCATGACATGGATGGTCTTTCCTGGACGCGCGGGATGCACAGTATCATTCTCAGCGATGGCTGCGACCAATCCTTCCAACAGAGGAACGGCTCCTCTTGATGATTGGCTAGACGTTTGTGCACCAGCTGCCTCTGCTAGCGGTCATGAGAGTCCTTCCGCCATCGTGGAAGTAACCCCCCCGGTCATTCCTCCATCTTCTCTTCTTTTTCCTCCCCTGCCGTCTGTCGCCTCCTCCCGTCCTGTCGTAGATGACTGTGACGTGCAGACTTAAAGTCGGCGACTAGCCTGGACATCGGTGGAGATACCCCGTCTTCGTCTGCTCGCGTCCTTGACGTCGCTAACCTTTCTCCGGTGTTTGAGGCTCTGCCTGCATACCGGAGGTTGCCAAGCCGACCAAGCTCCCTGCTGATGTCTACGTCGTCTTTGCCCCCTTTGCTCTGCCCAGCCGACGGTCGGCTCCTGGCATGAGCTTGCGCTCTAGTGGCTCTGTGCTACCTTCTGGAGAAATTTTTCGATCAAACTGGCGGATCGCCGGCACTGCCGTAGGATTCGCCAGAGGAGGACGACCTACGCGTCTGGACCTGGAGATTCTGGAGGTGGTAGGAAGCAGGGGGGTATGGTCAGCACCACTACGGGTGCTGCTCCCTCTACCCCCCAACCGGGTGAGTCGAGCGATAGAGGGGGGGACTTGAGATTGACTGATCATCGACGGCGGGATATTAGGACCTTTACATGCCTCGGCTCTGCTCTTCGCATCCTAGCGATAAATGTTCGAATTCTGCCCTTGCGATTTGCGATTTTCTGCCATTGGTGCGATTTTCTGCACCAGGTGTGACTTGCTGCACTGTCATTCTCGTCTCCTTTTTCCCATACCTCAAATCTCGACTTCGACCTAACGCTTCCCCACCTTCTGTGATCCCAGGTCTCGCAGCGCCGGACTTCGCCCATGCTACAGGCCGCAGTGGACGCCGTCCTGGCCCTAGTCCAGCGGCCGTGGAGGATCTTTGGCATGATATCTTGGTGGATATTTTTCTCTCTTAGGCTCCTTGTGACCCCTGGGTGCGTTCCGTGGTTCGACAGAGGTTACTACTTTGTCTTCCCGTGCCCCTGGTTCCCCCCTTAGGTGTATGCCTTAGCTACGTGAGTTTGAGTTCAAGTGTTTGAGTTCTGATAGGGCTTAGGAATTTTTAGTTAAGTGGTATAGAGGCATGGTTGATCTCGATTAGTTGGGGCATGCATGAGTTGTTGATGATGACACTGCTCAGCATGGTGCTAGTGTGTTATCTTTGCAATCGCGTGTTCATCTAGGGAGACAAGACTCCTTCGGAGCTTTTCTTTGGGGTTGCACCTGATGTGTCGTTGTTGCGTTTGTTTGGTTGCCCTTGCTATGTAATCTTAGTATTGGGCAGTCACGCAACAAGCTAGTTAAAAAGACATTATTTGGTAGACTGGTTGGGTATTCCCTGGTGAGTAAGGGTTATTATATTTGGGTTTCCAATGTTGCGCCAGTTAGTAGTGAGTAGTGATGTACTCTCTATCTCCAGTTCAGTTCTAAACTGTCTTTCTGGGTTCTCCCATTAGTATGGGTCCCCGTGCCCGCTTGCATCCCTCCTGTCATCAAACGGTGATATGTTATGTGTTACCGGTAATTCCCTACGCCCTTTAACAACCCCAATTGTTGTTGGCTGGCCTGGCTGGGATGTATCATTGTTGCATTCTAGACCAGGGCCTGATCTTGCTGTATTGTGTGTGAAGTTTTAGGGCGGGGGGGAGTTGGATATCCAACTATAATCTTAGCCGAATCTCAGGGGGTCGCCAGGCCCTCCTCTGTGCCACGTTTTAGCGGTGAAGCTTTAGGATTTAGACAGCCTTCGATCATAGTGGTACTTGGATCAGGTCCATTGACTAATAGTCGCCAACCTCCGACCACCTCGGATGGCTCGCGGGAGTCGATAATTCCGACGCCTCCTGTCGTCCCTGGTGGATTACTCGGGTCAAGCCCATGTGATGATGTAGCCGTTGCCGAATGGGTAAGTGATGATCTTGAACACTGGTCTAGCTTGATACTGCGTATGGCTGGGGTGTTACAGTCAACCCAGGATTCATTGTTTTAGGTGCTGCTGGTTCTCATACGTAGGTTAACATGGCCCTATGTGTGAGTGCCTATTCCTCAGCACCTCCTAGACTGACTTATAGGGTAGTCTAGATTGGTGGAGCGTTACGACGCTTTGTTTAGGCAGCTTCCTTTCAGCTGTCTTTCTTGTTTTTGGTGGAAGGTGGTACTTAATTCAGACCACCGTTATAGCGTCTTGATGGTTTCTGACTCTTAGTTCCATAGGCAGATGGTTCGTTCGGTGGAGCTCATCATAGATTAGCTATTTCTTTTTACTCCACACTGTTTTTAGATCACCAGCCCCTCATGTGATTGGAACTTTTTGTGGAGTGTAGTAGTTATTTCCCTTTGGATTTTACTGTAATTTGGTGGGCTGGGTCATCTTGCAGTTGTACTTGCAGATGTCCTTGCAGTTGTACTTGCAGATGTACCGCCGCTCACCTCTTTCTTGTTCTTCCGAGTGTATTTCAAGCGCCCTTTCATTCCATCCTTTGCAGTAAATTCTTTGAAGTCCTTTTTTCTGCGTTTCCTATTTTTCAGGTGGACAATAGGTTTTATGTACTATGGTTGTACATCTACCCTTCTATTGTTCATTGAACTGTGTTTCCTTTGTTGGTTACAAGTTTCTTGAAAATTTTAACTTCGCATCCTTTGGATTTTTTCAGTTACTGCAGGTTTGGTTTGCTTGTGGTTAGGCGCTTGGTGTGTCTTGAGTGCATGAGTTCTTTGCGGTGCGATACCCACCTCTTAGAATGTTTTTCGTTAGTGCCGTAGCTGGGGATTTATGATAATTAACTTTCATAAATCTTCTTACTTCCATCTTTGAGTGAGAAACCAGTTCATCATGGTTTTTTCATCCCAACCTAGTCATGAATTCTATGCTAAGAATAGTTTTTAAGGTAGTGGATTTTTCCATCGACTTTTTTTTTTCCATCGTAGTCTTTAGTGTCCTCTTGTCTGCGTCCTTTAGGCTTTGATTCTCTCGTGTGCTGCGCTCACACGATATTTCAATCCGTCTCTTTGGTTATCATTGATTGGCGTTAGGTTCCTATTCCCGGATCGGGTTTTCTATACCGTTGTTCCCCAACTTTGATATACGATTTTTTCAGTCTTCTCTGTAGGTTAAGTTCTCGGTTCTTTCAGTCACCGTTGTTCCCCTTCCTTTGGTATTAGGATTGATTTCTGTTTGGCCTCCCTGTGATTTTCTGGTTTGGTGCCTACTATTCTGGATGAATAGTATTTTTGCGCTTACCAAAGATGGTTACATTTCCATTTTGGTCTCAGCTCAGCTCGGTATGACCCAAGTTTTTTGCTGCTACATTTTCGGAGTACTACAGTGGTTTTTGGTTCATCCTTTCTCGTCCTTTTATTTTAGACAAGGCTTTCTTCTGGTTTCCTGTTTTTCCGCCGTTCCTTAATAATTTTTGTTTGCTACCAGTTTATGGTTCTATGTCCCCAGTGCCATAGGTGGAGTACTAGTATTGTATGTCACCTGCGTCATAGGTGGAGTATCAGCATGAATAGTGGTGCTCTCGCTTGTTTTATGTCTTGGTGACTCCTTGTGTACTCCCTTAGAACTGTCGGTCCTGACAGTACTATGTCAGCTTCCTGTTGACTGCGTCATCGGTTCTTCTGACACGCGCTGTCTAGCCTGTACCCTGATCAGGTTCCAGGCTACCGCCCCCTTTCCTCCACTGGTGCCCCTTAATGGGTCTCCTGTGCTTGTAACTTATTCTCGTCTCCGCATTTATAGATTGGCGTGCTGCACACACAAAGTCCACTCTCCGGAGTGTTATCCAAGCTGATAGTGGTATGCCCAGATAACTCCCAGGTTAACAATGTGCTAACGAAAAGCAGAGAAGACGGACATGATATCCAAGCATGCACATTTCACAATCTTATTGGCCTCAATTTCGAAGGAGAGTATGGGAAGAACAACGCATTTTCACTAGATGACATTAAAGCCATCATATTCGAGGAAGGTATGTTGATGACCAGGAGACATATGAATGAAATGAACAAGTTCATGCACAAACACCCACATATATGTTTCATAGCCAATGGGGATACGCACCAACTAGAATCGATTGATGATGATGCTACAATTGAGATGAAATGTGGCTATGTGCAAAAAATATTCGATAGTAAATATACATTAACATTCAATCATAGACTGAAAACACAACAAGACAGAGATGATATGCTCCTCATACAAGACGACCTATTTGACGAAACCAAAGATTTACAAGACACCATCAGAAAATGGGGTAGAATACTTTCCTCGTTAGAAGATGTTAATAAGCTAAAAATAAAGAGAGCAATCAGCTATCTTGTGTACAGCTCAAAGGTTTTTAACACTTTCGTGGACAATAAGCTGGACAAAACTAAAAAACGAAAGGCAGCACAGTGCTATACGCTGGCGGATGGAAAAACATATCACTTCGGCCAAGACCTAGTTTGCAAAACCAATATCACGAGGAGTTATAAATACAAGGACGATGGGGAAGAGAAAACGGCAACAATCAAGTTGCGTCCGAATCAGAGGTACACAATAATCGGGCAGACCAAAAAGGAATTCAAACTACAGGACATCTCGTCTGAACATATCAAAATAGATATAACGCACGACATGATCTGCAAATGGTTCGAGCTAAGTCACTGTAATACGTGTCACAGCGAACAAGGGTCTTGCATTGCAGAGAAGTTTGTCATAACAGATCTGCTAACAATCACGGACATGAGATGGGTATACTTAGCTGTCTCCAGGTGCAGCAAGCTATCTGACGTACATTTTCTGCAGATGGACTTAACAGACCTGAGGTTAGACGAGTTCTTCAAAGACAAAATACGGGAATACAAAAAACAAGACAGGTCAAAGAAACGTGATTATGACTACATGTTAGAGGAGTATGTTGACGTGGAATGGTGCAAGGAGCAATACATCAAAAAAAATGTACCCGAATGAAAAAAATCTCCAGATTTTTTGAAGAGGGATTAGCCCCATTAAAATGTCCGTCCGTTCGTCCGTCCGTTCGTCCGTGTGTCACCAACCACATTTTCAGGTTTTATGAAAAACATCAAACAAGTTAAACATTCTATATTTTTGATGAATTATAAGATTTATTTATACCGGACAAATTCTGACCAGAGCACATATGAGCATCGCAATTCACGAAAAGGAGCTCAGGTTGGGCCCAAAAGCTACAATTAACGGTTAACAATTTGATTTCAGGGTGTTTTGAGCTAACATTTCAAATTTGAACCACTTAGACATGTGCGTATACATAGGTTTGGGAGCAGAATTGTCGTCAAAAATTCGAGGCGAAACATGTAAGCATCAGAATGGACGAAAAATTCCCCTAGGGCACTTGTGCTATAATTAGCCCACGGACCCCACCTTAGGGCCGTGCGTGGGGCAGGGGCGGGGGGCAGGGGCGGGGGCGGGGGCAGGGGCGGGGGCGGGGGGCACCGGGCGGGGGCAGGGGCAAGCCACGCCACCTGCCGCTGGCCCAAAACCCGTTCAAGAGGACGGGACATACCGTTCACGGGGGCAGGGGCAAGCCACGCCACCTGCCGCTGGCCAAAAACCCGTTCAGGAGGACGGGACATACCGTTCACGTCTGGGCTGGGCCGAAACATGCAATATCTTGTACAAATCCCGCAAAATCAACCATACACCTGATTGGCCTCATTTTCTTGCATCAAATTATTAAAGAAAGTCACTCTACATGCATGCATTTCATTACATTATTACAGAAACGTTCAATACTGCTTAAAAATCAACAACCCTTCAAAAACTCTCTTTTTCGTCACTTTATAGTTAACAATGCTAAATCATCAATCCATTCGTTGGAATTCAATTAATTTAAAGCCTCCAGACGCCCTTCAAATGTCATCCTATTCGAATTGATACAATTTAAAGCAATTACATGCATTCAAATCACGTAAATAAAATTAAATGGAAAGGAATAAATCGAATTAAAATAACACAACATTAAATACAATTCAATTTAATTAATATAATACATTGAATTAAGGATTCGAATAATTTCATTCGGGACGCGCCTCTAGGCGCCCTTAATATGTATTGGATGTCACGGACACATGAAGGTGGAGAAGAGTAGCAAAATTCAATGTACTGTTGACAGAATAGATAATGGATTTGCACACTTCAAGTGGAATTGCAGATTATGTGCAATAAGTGCAATACCGATACAAAATAAGTTTAACGTCCTAATATAAATATAGGATGACGAATCTTGAATCTATTTAAACAAATAATCCGAATCTAAAATTGCTGTCCAAGGCAAAGCTATTTACAAGGCTAAAAGATGACGGGATTACCAAACGAGATATTGATGATTACTTCAACCCACGAGAACTCACACAAATTTACCAAAGACCTTAAAATACAAAATTCAAATTCAAAATAACCGCCCCTCCAAGATCTTTCCAAATCGATGTAGCAATTATGCCATTGTCGAGCAAGAGGATAAATAATAACATAAACCAAATTCTTGTGTGCATAGACATCATTTCTAGAAAGGCTTATTGTTACCCACTGAAAAGCGGCAAGATGAATGATGTCTTAGACGCCTATCAGAAATTTATAGGAGATGTAGACGAAGATATCAACAGTGTATCAGGAGATAATTTTTTTGTATCTTCAATATTTCAGTCTTTCAATAAAGAACTAAATATAAGGATTTTTACAGACGTTGCAAAAGAAGACCACATTACTCCGATGGGGAACAAGCTGGGAATCGTTGACCGCTTTACCAGGACTCTGAAAGGTTTGATAAAGAAACACTCACTGGAGAACAAGACTAAAAAATGGGTAGATGCACTTGGTGATATTGTTGAGCTGTGCAACAATACAGCCCATTATGGGTTGAAAGATGCAACCCCAGAAGAAGTGTATGATGATTATGACTACAGCCAAAAGCTATATGAAGCTCAGTCAAAAAAGAATGAAAAGATGAATGACAAAGTGACCATGAAAGTAGGGGACAGAGTGCGTGTAATGTTACAAAAGAAGACCTTTGAAAAGGAGAAAGCCACGTTTTCCACAGAGATTTACACCATTGAAGAACATATAGGATACAGATTCAAGCTGAAAGGAGTCAAACGTCTATACAGACCAAGCGAAATGAACATTGTTACAAATGTGAAAGACAGATTAGAGCCAGAAAAAGAAGACAATCAAATCAGAAGGATGCAAAGATCAAATAAAGGCATTTAATTCCTATGACGAGATTGTTACTGCTCTTGATAAGAAGGACGAACCAAAAGCAAAAAGAACAGTGCGAAAGCCCAAACGGTTTGCTGAGTAACCAGGATCCTCCATTCCTCCTCCTGCGAGTAGCGGGGGCGGAACGGTAACCGGTAGACAGTCGCATCCTGCGCGGAGAGTAGAAAGGTGTAACAAAGTGTAACGAATCGTAAATTGTCGTATTTTGTCGTATTTTGATTTGGCTGGAATTCTAGGGGGGGGGCAAGGTCCATACTGTGGACGTTGGGGGGGGGTAAACGTTGTACTGGGCCTGCCGACGACTACTATTTTTTCTTATCCATCCGTTTTGTTAGCTGCGCTAACCAAACAGAAAAAACAAACCACACAACAACAGCCACACAACAACAGCCAGACAAGTCAGCTGCGCTAACCAACACGATGGCTCCCTCGCACACTTCGTGCACGAGCCGCAAGCCTACACACACCACACCCCACACAGACAACAGACAGACAAGTTAGCTGCGCTAACCAACACGGTGGCTCCCTCGCACACTTCGTGCACGAGCCGCAAGCCTACACACACCACACCCCGCCGCAAGAGCCGGACATTCCAAGGTCAATCCCCCGCCCACGATATCCAGCGAATTGCACGGAATGCACACGTACTACCACAGTATTGCACGGAATGCACGGTATTGCACGGGAATGCACGGGAATGCACAGAGGTTGTTGAGAGCCTCCCGACACCCCTAAAATAGCCCGGGCCATAGCTAGACAGTCGCGGAAATTACCTACCCTTCTTTGGCATTTTTCGGAATTTTCTATATACTCGGGAAAGATGCCGTCCTGCCGCTAGTGCCATACTTACTGCTGTCGGGGAATGTCATGGCCTCGCGGATCCTGTCAGGGTGTGAAGTGGGAGTTATTTTATATGCGCGGTAAAATTTGGAGGTGGAGGAGTGTCGAATCCAAGATGTGCACAAGTAGTGGCGTGCTGACCGGGTGGCATCACTGCTGGGGCAGCCCCATGCTTGGTGCGCGTGGCTGCCTGCGATCTGCGTGGGCCACGCCCACCATTGGTTTCCTTCCAGGTCCCCAGTGGGATCCGCCTCGTAGTCTGAATCAGTAATGGTGGCGTGAGGTTGGTAGCGCTGGGTGAGTGGAGTGGAGGGTTCGTTAGGAGCAGGAGATTTAACGTTGTCTGTTGTGTTCTGCGAAATTGCGTAACCAGGCGCAAGTTGTCGGTAAGAGAGAGGAAGTGGGTCAGAGTGTATTGGGGGAACGACGTTTTGGAGGGAAGAGAGGTGAGCGGTGAGGCGGTTCAGAGATCGTTTGTGGTGTTTAGTAATTTTGTGTAAGGTGATAAGGGAGAGATCTGTAGTGCTGATAAGATGGGTTCCCATGGGGTTGACCAGGTCATGGTATGAGTAGATGTCCAGGTCATGAAATGGAGTCATGAGTGAGACAGGAATTGCCTGTGGAGGGAGAGGGAGAGAGTGTATGTTAAGTTTGTCGAGAAGTTCTGTGTCATTCCAAGAAATTTTTATGTCAGATTTTTTAATAATTTCCAGCTGGCGGGCTAGGGACATATATTTAAGTTGCTTGCGGGAGAGAGAGAGAGGATCTAGAGTGGTCATGGTGGAGGTTGATTTGTTAAGAAGAGCCCTGGTGAGGATTCCCAGGTGACCTTGGTCGTTCATGGACTAGGTGAGGGCTGTTGCAGTAATCTGGGTATATTCAGTGAGTAGAGAGGGCACCCCTAGTCCTGCCTCTGTTTTGGGGAGGTGGAGTGCTCTTGTCGGAAAAGATCTAGGAAGGGAGTAGCAGAGTTTAACTGTTTTTAATACTGCTCTGTCAATGACATGAATGTCGGTTAGTGAGAAGGGGGCTGATATCATGGGGTATTTAATAGCTGCTCTGACACATTGTGAAATTATTCTCAAGCATTGAGTGGGGGTTGCCCTGTTTTTAGCTTTAGTGAGGATACTCAAGCCTTTGTTGTGAATGGTTTCAATAGTAGAGTGGAGTTGAGTTTTCCAATTTAGGGTAAGTGAGATGTGAACCCCCAAGTATTTGTAGGCTTGGTCTGGAGGCTGGTAGGTAGCATAGGAATTTCCTAAGGGAATTTTTTCTAACCTTTGTTTAAGAGTGTTGTTGTGAGTAGGTTGTGAGGGGTGTGATTTATGGAGTATGCCACTGACCACACATTTAGTGGCATTAAGAGGAATGCCCGACCAGATGCTAAAAGTTTGGACTTTACCACATTGGATACGAAGGTCCTCTAAGCTGCCGGTTAGGGCGGCAGTGTCGTCAGCATACCCCAAGCTGCTAGTGTGATTTTCATCTGATGTTTTGGGGGGTAGGGATTCTGCTCTGTATCCTCGTCCCCCAGAACGGAGCCATCTGTGTAGGGGTTCTAGAAAAATAATGAAGAGTAAGGGGGGGAGAGTGTCTTCCTGGATAGTGCCCCTGGTGATAGGGGAGCCAGATGTATTGTTGAGGAGGATATTTGTAGTAGAGTTTGTGTAAATTCCTTTAATAGTGTCTATAGTGTCGTGGGTGTAACCCAAGCTGTGCATGATGCAAAGTGCTTTAATGTGTTTAATATGGTAGTTAAGACGTCTATATGTTTTAGCAGTTTTCCTGGGCAAGAAAGTGCCTGGTGTGCTAGGCTTATTGGGGCAGGTGTCAGTCATGATGGAGAGAGCTTGGTGAAGAGTGATCATGAGATGATCTGCCATGCTGTTAAGGTTTTCTGGCATGGTGGCTGTGAGTTCTTGTCCAATAGATTGAATGTATGCAGATGTTTTATCTTCTACCAGTAAAGTTTGTGCTATAGTCCAGGCTTTATTTATGTTGATGTGGCTGTGCTGAAATTGATGGAGAAATTGATTTGAAATGGCCTCTTTAGCTTTGGCCATGTCCTGTTGTTTGAGAGGAAGTTGCAGTTGGGGTGTTGGATTGTGAGGTGGTGTGTCAAGGTTGGGAGGGGGAAAGAGAGAGGAGGTAATTTGTTGTTCCAGGGTCAAGTGGTCAAGTGTGTCTCCCATTTGGTGTGTGGTTTCTGTCACCGTGATTGCAGGTGGGGGGTTGATGAGAATGATGTCATCTATCCTGCTGCTGTAGGAAGTGTTGTCTGAGTAAGTATGGGGGCGTGGTGATGGTTGAATGTGAATTGGATATTTATTAAGATGCTGATAGTGAGGCTGGTACTCCAGGTGCTGGACTGTGTTGCTTCTGTCAGTGAGGTAGTAAGCTGCATTCCAGTCTCCCCCTGCAATATAATGGTGAGAGGGGTTCTGGGATATGATGTAGTGAATGTGTTCATAGATACGGGCTCTTTTGGCAGGGTCATTGCAGGGCATGTAGACGCCTAAAATGTGAGTGATGTTGTTAATAGTTTGAAGAGTGAGATGACCAGCTATGTCAGTGGGGATTTCATGTTTAATTGGGTGTGTAGTAAGAGTCTTTTTTATGAGTGTGATAACTCCAGCTGAGCGGGTAACAATGTTGTCTGCATTGGTAGCTTGCTTAATGGTTTTGCTGTTGTGATGGAAGTGGTAGTCAGAAAGGTCTTGTTTGATCATATTAATTATACCTGTGTTGTTGGAGATGAGTTTTGTTTCGGTGAGAATAGCAATGTCTGGCTCATTAGTTCGAATATGGTCATAGAGTGTTTCCCATGATGAGAAGATGCCTCTGCAGTTGGAGGTGATAATGTTAGTGATATATAGTGCAGTTTGCTGTTGTTGGACAGGATGTGAGGTAGTATGAATTATTTTAATTATTTTCGTTGGCAGGATTTTAGTAGTGAGTCTGGGAGGAGCAGGTTTCTTGGTAGGAGGTTCTGCTCCAAAGATTCTGCATTGGCGAAACTTAGTGAAGTCAGGAAGGACGACTTTGCTAGGTATAGGGAGAGGTGTGTTGTGCATCTGATGTGTGCAGGAGTGTGAGCGTTTTGTAGTTAAATGATTTTTCTTTGTAGAAGATGTTTTCTGTTTTGATTTGGGAGGTTCCTCATCTTCAGAGACTAGGTAAATAGTTTCTGTGGGGTCTTTTTGATTTAAAGAAGGAGGATCTATGAGGTCTTCGTGATCTGATAAAGTGGAGTCTAGGAGAGTGAGATCTAGGAAGGTGAGATCTGAGGAGTTATCCTGATCTGGTAAATTGTGATCTGTGAGTTCTGCAGGCCATGGAGAATTTATGTGGTCCATACTGTAGGGAGAGTCAGGATGGTTGTGAGTGGGTGTGGTGCTACTAGTAGGGAAGACCATGTCAACATTCTGCCTCATAGGGTGGCCTAGTGTGTGGTTAATTTCTGGTTGAAAGGGGTAGGATAGGAAGGAGGTTGATGTTTTAGTAAGAGTGTAGATGTGCCCTTGGAGTTTTATCCAGTCTTGTGAGTGGAGGAGACTAGGGCCGTTGTGTTCAGAGTTCATGTCCCACCACTTCTCATTTATTTGCTTAATGGTGATAGCATGTCCATATCCACAGTTGTAGTGGAGGATAAATCTTGAGCAGCTAGGAGGAAGCCGAGATAGGATTTGCTGTTTTGTGCTGCCAGGCATAATTCCTGCAGAATAATTCTCAGATGTGTCTTCAGTTGTTGGTGTAGTGGTGGGAGGATGGGATGGGATGTATGTTTGTGAGTTTCTGTGGCCAGTGAGAAAGCCTAAGTGAGATTTCCTTTTAGCCAGGTAGTAGTTGACTAAAGGGATTGTGTAGTTACCGGTTAGTTTGTTAAAATAGCAATGTTCTAGATCCTATTCATGTTGAGTGTAGTTAGTGACGTGTGTATTGAGGTTTATGGAGAACTGTAGGACATCTTTGTAGTCCAGGGCCTTGTATCCGAGGTAGGCGTTAATAGAATGAATTTGACAGTGAGAGGATATTTGAGGTTCCCAATAACTAGAACTGTTTACAGAGGTGGAACGAAGTCTGGGAGTAGGTCTGCCTCCCCTAGGGGTTGTTTCCCAGGTGGGATAGGTCAAAATTCTAAAGTCCTGAGTGAATAATTTCCTATTAGGTTCACAGCTAGAGTTCTGCTTTGCAGAGGAATTAAAAAGAAGGAGGCTATTCACGGTTGACTTATCAATAGTGGGTGTACTGTGCTTGGTACACCCTATGATCCAACAAGTAGCCAGGAGGAGGAGAGCATTCAGGGAGGTGCTATAAAAGTCTATGACTAAGGAGCAAGGGATCACTATGGATGCACAAAAAATCCCTATGGCTTCTTCCAGACCGTCTTCTTGGGCACCTCCTTCCCCTGGTTGTTGGGTGCTGGCTGTCTCCTGGGCTGGCTGGGTCCAGCTGCTGGGGCGGGAGTGGCTGCCTGTGAAATTAAAAGTATAGTTATGTGGCTGCTGGATATCAAGACTTTGAGAATGGTTTACCTGAAGGGGGGTGTAGGTCTGGAGCAGGTCCATCCAGGTGGCAGGTCCTTCCAGGTTAGGAGCAAGTCCAATCCCTGGGTGGAGAGCAAGGTCAAGCTCAGCGTTAGCCGTGGGCCATGGGGCAGGCAGTCCATAGGGCTTGGCTTTGGCCAGAGAGGAGAGGGCATGGAAGTACATGGTCACATTCTGCCCATAGGAGGAAGGGATGAGGCGGTTCTGGATCTCCTTCCAGCTGGCCAGGTCAGCACCAAAGTTGGTAGGGTCCAGGGGGACAACCTTGCCGGTGCTGTCCTGGCCAATCTCCCTTGTGATGATGTAACCAGCAAGGGCTACCCAATCTGGGAGGTTGTCCTTCTTGGTAGGGTCAAGGTCAGGCATGAAGCCAGGGCGGAAGTTGAATTGGATGCCGTTGACTTTGACTTGGCCCTTGCAGCAGATAAATGCTGTGAGGACATGTAATCTGCTGGACAAGAGGATGCGGATGCCCCTCTTGATAGCCAGGTGAACTTCGTAGTTCGAGAGCATTCGCAGAGGGATGAGCTCCCTGGTGTAAAGTGAGAGCTCTGGGGCCACTGGTAAAATAAACACGAAAAATCGACCCTTGTTTTGGCCTAGAAAGGTGTTCGACCCTTAAGAGAAATATGACAAACAAAGGGTTACGATAAGCGTCGAACGACCCTTGTTTAGCGACCACTAAGGGTTGTTTTGGCCCACAAGCGGTTAAATAAATACACTATTTAGATGGTTTAATAACCCTTTGATGTATTACCGGTTAATTCATTAAAGGGTAATTTGGTTCTGCACCCTTGTTAGAGTTGCTGGTTTGATGGTTGTTTGACCACTTGGTGTAACTGGTTGACGCCCTTTGCAACCGGTAGTCCTGCTGCTAATTAACCATTATTTCTAACAACTAATCAACGGGTTGACTGTTCACTACACCCTTAATGCAAACCGGTAGTCCAACCTCTAATGAAAGACAAGTGCAGGGGCAGCGGCTGGGGCAGGGGCAGGGGCAGCGGCAGGGGCAGGGGCAGGGGCTGGGGCAGGGGCAGGGGCAGGGGCAGGGGCAGGGGCAGGGGCAGGGGCAGGGCAGGGGCAGGGGCAGGGGCAGGGGCAGGGGCAGGGGCAGGGGCAAGGGGCAGGGGCAGGGGCAGGGGCAGGGGCAGGGGCAGGGGCAGGGGCAGGGGC
>JACBWV010000552.1:9923642-10026142 GCA_013435795.1 Chlamydomonas sp. ICE-L
GATTTTATGTTGCACAACATCACTCACACCATCTACACACACACACACACATGCACACAAACACGCACACACACACAGGATGTCATGTTGCACCACTTCACTCCCACCATCCACACACACACACATGCACACACACGCACACACACAGAGGATTTCATGCTCCTCATCATCACTCCCACCATCTACACACACACACACACACATGCACACACACACAAACACACACACAGAGGATTTTATGTTGCTTAATATCACTCCCACCATCTACCTACACACACACACATGCACACATACGCACACACACACACAAAGGATTTCATGTTGAATGATCAGGGTAAAGGCAGAACCCAGCACGCTATAGCATGGAGAGTGGTCCCAAGGACGCTTTCGCCCCATTGCCCTTATCCATGCGCATTGAACAATCAGGGTAGAGGCAGAACACAGCACGCTACTGCATGGAGAGTGGTCCCGAGGACGCTTTCGCCCCATTGCCCTTATCCATGCGCATTGAACGATCAGGGTAGAGGCAGAACACAGCACGCTACTGCATGGAGAGTGGTCCCAAGGACGCTTTCGCCCCATGGCCCTTATCCATGCGCATTGAACGATCAGGGTAAAGGCAGAACCCAGCACGCTACAGCATGGAGAGTGGTCCCGAGGACGCTTTCGCCCCGGACGGTTCTGATGTCTTTGGCAACTCTCGCAGCACTTCAAGTAACAGCACACACACATACATGCAGGTATCGGCCATGCCCTGGGGCACTCACCCCCTGGAATGTACACACGCAGACTAGATACACATACACACACGCACATGCAAGCATACACGCACACGCACACACACACTTCAGGCTGACTTCCTGGCTCTAGATTCAAGTCATGGGGGCCAGTTGAAACTTGAGAAAGGGACTGGGAAGAACCAATGGCGTCCACTCCAATGTCAGGTTATTGAATTTTAATTGTAATTGTAATTTGAATTTGTGGCAGTTGAAAGACAGGCACAATAGCAGAACAACCTTTCCTAGTCGTCTTCATCATATTCAGGGCGGATGCTCTGGTGTCAGGTATTTGAACTTGGATTTAAATTCGAATTTGAATTCGGGTTTCAATTTGAGTTCCGAACTACAACCCCACATACTAGGCTTGTACATAATGTTGTCTTGGTTAATATAGTTGTAGCCTTGGTTGAACTTGAGCCATGTATATGTCCTAGTCCAATTCAATTCGGCAATTCAATTTTTCATTGTTGTCCCAGAAAATGACAACTAGAAAACCTCAAGCACAACACAGAGAAATGCTTGATGATGGTGACCCTCCAGGTAATTCACTTTGAATGTTGAATTAAATTTGTATGCCACAACTTAATAGCTCCAATGGTAACCACCACCACAACCCTCACAATCCACACACACACTGGCTAGACTCCCCGTCTCTATCCTGCACTGTGATGGAGAACCTGCCCCCCACCCTCTTCCCCCTCCACACGCACCCCATCACCACCACCACCACTACCCTCGAAACTCAAACACACACTATCTAGACTCCCTATCGCTATCCTGCACTGTGATGGAGAACCTGCCCCCCACCCTCTTCATCCCCCCCACCACACACCCACCACCACCACCACCCTCGCACCCCCCACATACACTGGCTAGACTACCTGCCGCTATCCTGCACTGTGATGGAGGAGTTGCCCCCAATCCTCATCCCTCCCACACACCCACCACCACCAACCTCTCCACCCACCCACACACACTGGCTAGACTCCCCATCGCTATCCTGCACTGTGATGGAGAATCTGCCCCCCCCACCTCCCCCACCCCCCACCCCCAAACACACACCCATCACCACCACCACCACCACCACCCTCGCAAACCATACGCACACACACTTGCTAGACTCCACGTTGCTATCCTGGACTGTGATGGAAAGACTTGGGCAGCTTTTATTCGCTTAGAACCTGACGTCAGACCCAGATAGTATCATGTACAAACATGTATCATCTCAATTCACCTTCAAAACCATGTTAGAGACTTGGATAGCTCTTCTGTGCTTGGAACTTGAAGTTAGGGCTGGATAGTACTTGTTGGTTGGTCAATCCCCGTTCAACAAATGGCTCAATGGCAGAGCTGGATAATACCAAGCATTTGGTGGTTGGTCCCCTCAACCTCACGAGGACACTACATTCGATGCCCCCTTTGCTCAAATGGTGAGAGCTGCGTATGCTGCTGCTGCCTGGATGCATAGCAGCAATGCGACTTTCCCAATTCTCAACGGGCCAACTGAGTAGTTAAGGGGATTATGCTGCTTCTGGCCTGTTGGATGGATGTTGTTTGCTGATTAGTAGATATTTATATGCTGCGTATGCTGCTGCGGCCTAGGTGAGTAGCAGCAACACAACATTCCCAATTATAAGACCAACTGAGTAGTAGAGAAGTGTATGCTACTGCTGCTACTGCTGTTGCTGCTGTTTGCTGCAATACATTTTTCAAATTCCTAAAAGACTGACTGAGCGGTAGAGAATTATATGCTGTGTATGCTGCTGCTGCCTTTATGTATAGCATAATGCGTCCCTCCCAATTTTTTAATTGACCAACTGAGTAGTCGAGAAGACCATGCTGCTGCTGCTGCCTAGATATGCTGCTACTGCTGTTTGCTGAGCGGTAAATAAGTATTTGTTGTGTATGCCGCTGCTGCCTGGATATAGTTTGCAGCAACACATTGTTTCAAATTCCTAATGGACTTACCGAGTAGTAGAGAAGTATATGCTGCTACTGGCCTACCTGTTGCCTGGATGTGTAGGGTAGACAATGCATCCTTCCCATGTTTTTATGGGCCAACTAATCAGTAGAAAAGTTAATGCTGCTACTGGCCTTCTGCCTAGAAGCCTATCAGCAATGCAGGCTTACCAATCAAGTCCTTGCATCACCAAATATATGTGACATATATGCGGCTGCTACTGATACATGTATATAGTTTGCAGCAACGCGTTGTTCCAAATGCTGCTGCTACTGCTACCTGAATATAGTTTGCAGCAACGCCTTGTTCCAAATGTTGCTGCTGCTACTAGGATATAGTTACCAAGCTACCAACTAACCAAATATCCAACAAATCAACCAACCGATTCAACGTGTACGCTCAAGTCAGTGCCTAAACAAAATCAAGAATGAGCTTGAATAATCTGGTGCCGAACCTATTACTAGTTTCTATAGAAACAGTCAAGAAGCAATGTGAGAGTCCAATACACGTTGTAATAATGGGAGCTCGGTGTAATTGTGAATGTCAAACTAAACGCACTGCAAATTTGGCGAGTCTTCGGCACCCTTTTATTGGTTAACTTGAAAGGGTGCATTCTGGTCGGTAAGGGTGCTATAATGGTGTCAAAAAGGGTGCCGAAGAGCCACCAGATTTACAGTGACATTAGTAGGGAGCGGCAAAAGACCGATAGGTCTATATAGATATATCGTCCATAAAGACCTATATAGACCTATCTCCGCAAAGCCGATAGATCTATTGATTTCCCTTGTCCAACGCCGATTTTGTTGTCGATTTGTACATCACCTCTTCGAACATGTCATACAGTATCATGCACGCCGAACACACTAATTTCTGGTGGAGACAAAAAAATCACCGTCCTTTTACCCATGCACTTGCCGCACACATGGGCGCATGTACCACGCATCTGCTTATTCCCCGCAAACTAACGTGCAAACCGAAAGACTTAACAACATCATGGTACAGATATTGCGTCACTTTGTGAGCAACAAACCCTACATTTGGGACCTCCTCCTCTCTACCGTTGCTTTTGCCATCAACAATGCAAAACAAACCAGAACTGGGTTCTCTCCTTTTTATCTGAACTATGACCGACAAGTACACACACCTTTAGTCCTTTCTGTCGTCCGATAGATTGCAGAATATTATAAGCTCTCCGCCGATTAAGTACCAGCTGCATCTCCACAAGCCGACCCTACTCCATCACCCGCATACTTGGACCCAATGCAGCTGCACTCGCACTCACCGACTGATAAAATACCGTACTGTCTTCCATGTTTCACTCCTCCATCTTTACTGATACTGCTGCCGGCACCTTCCATTTAGTTACAAACCGACGATGCCGATTATGCACCGACTACACTCCGATCAAACCGACTATTCACGGATGATACACCGACTATACACCGACTATACACTGATCAAACCGACTATTCACCGATTATACTCCGACTATACACCGATCAAACCGACTACTATACACCGAGTATACACCGACTATACACCGATCAAAGCGACTATACACCGATTATACAACCGACTATCCTAGAAGCAGTCATTCTCCGAATATACCAAATGAACACCAATTATACACAAACGTTGAGTAGTTATACACCGACCAAACCGACTACACCCAGTTCTACAGGTAGCAGAAATGCATAAATACAGCAACATTGCTGACTTGGTTGTCTGAAAGGGAGTGCACTTGTAGTAGCCTGGCCGACCGACCCCGACCGACCACCGACACCGACCACCGATCACCCACTACCGACCAGCAACCACATACTGACAACTGGCACCAACACCGAATATGCTTATTCCTTATTCCGATCCCGGTTTGATTCTGTTTCCATGTTCGATCCTGAATCCGATTCCTATCCCGATTAGTATATAAACCGAAGCCGAACTCGCGGAGGTGCGTCTACGTGAGCTGAGTAAACTTAGGTATACAAGGATCACAACCTGCCTCTAGGATTGCTGAATCCTTTCAGTATTACCTTTCCGTTTCCTGAATGCCATCGCCGGCATTCACATCCCCCCCCACCCCCCAAAAAAGTTGGAGGTGCCCTGCCCCTCCCCAAAGTTGCCCCCCCCCCCCCCCCCCCCCCCCCCCCCCCCCGATGGTGGACAAGGCCGGATACCATGGCAGCCTAAAACCCAACATATGGCCGTGGTATCGCTATGGTATAGGTAGCTTTGGAAGACTCCATTGGGTCGAGAGGATGTGACGTGGTTGATATTCAAACATAACCAGTCATTGGAGAAGTTAACTTTGTGTTCATAATGCCTTCATACTCTAGCAAAGCTAAGGCGTTGGCGTAAACTACCCAGGGTGGCCTAGTGAGTGGATGGACCGCAAAATTGTGCCAATTGTAGTTGGGCTTGGAAGAAAACACAAGGCTGCATGGGCAGGCAAGATTCCCATTGATGCCGTGCAATTCAACTATACACCGACTATACACTGATCAAACCGACTATTCACCGATTATACTCCGACTATACACCGATCAAACCGACTACTATACACCGAGTATACACCGACTATACACCGATCAAAGCGACTATACACCGATTATAAAACCGACTATCCTAGAAGCAGTCATTCTCCGAATATACCAAATGAACACCAATTATACACAAACGTTGAGTAGTTATACACCGACCAAACCGACTACACCCAGTTCTACAGGTAGCAGAAATGCATAAATACAGCAACATTGCTGACTTGGTTGTCTGAAAGGGAGTGCACTTGTAGTAGCCTGGCCGACCGACCCCGACCGACCACCGACACCGACCACCGATCACCCACTACCGACCAGCAACCACATACTGACAACTGGCACCAACACCGAATATGCTTATTCCTTATTCCGATCCCGGTTTGATTCTGTTTCCATGTTCGATCCTGAATCCGATTCCTATCCCGATTAGTATATAAACCGAAGCCGAACTCGCGGAGGTGCGTCTACGTGAGCTGAGTAAACTTAGGTATACAAGGATCACAACCTGCCTCTAGGATTGCTGAATCCTTTCAGTATTACCTTTCCGTTTCCTGAATGCCATCGCCGGCATTCACATCCCCCCCCACCCCCCAAAAAAGTTGGAGGTGCCCTGCCCCTCCCCAAAGTTGCCCCCCCCCCCCCCCCCCCCCCCCCCCCCCCCGATGGTGGACAAGGCCGGATACCATGGCAGCCTAAAACCCAACATATGGCCGTGGTATCGCTATGGTATAGGTAGCTTTGGAAGACTCCATTGGGTCGAGAGGATGTGACGTGGTTGATATTCAAACATAACCAGTCATTGGAGAAGTTAACTTTGTGTTCATAATGCCTTCATACTCTAGCAAAGCTAAGGCGTTGGCGTAAACTACCCAGGGTGGCCTAGTGAGTGGATGGACCGCAAAATTGTGCCAATTGTAGTTGGGCTTGGAAGAAAACACAAGGCTGCATGGGCAGGCAAGATTCCCATTGATGCCGTGCAATTCAACTACCAACCCGTGAGCAACACGAAGATCCACAAGAAGTACCACACAAGCGTGCTATTAGCTTGCAAAGCCATTGAGGACAACACAGGACCACGCATTCAATTGGAGATAATGGATCATGTGGAGAAGGAGGGTGGGGGTGGAGACGTAGGAGGAGAATGACGTTTGCCACATTAACAATGTTATTCATAAACTACTGTTACATTTATTTTCATAAGCGGTGAATGCTAAATTCTATATTTCGGCCAATAACCGTCAGTTTAACACATTTTCCTTACAATAGAAAACAAACGATGTAAATTGTTGTTTCTAGGTTGTTACATAATAGGGCAGTTCCCATGCTCATAAGATTCTCTATATCCATTCTTATAAGCTCGAATTGGGCATATTTCGTCAAATTTCAGCATGTTGGCATGATTCTAATGTTTTCAATCATAAGATTGGACTTGGAAAACATCATAAGACCCCTAAAAAGTGAACATAAGAATGGAACTCGGCCGGGAAGCAGGAACGCTCATTCTTAACGTAACACCTGCAAAATATTTTGGAATTATAGTTGCTCCTAACAGATTAAACATTCAACTTATGAGCTCGAAGACGTCGGTAGCCTTGCTACTGGTAAGCATACGGGGGGCATTGCTACCGGTATGCATTTAATATCACATATATTATCCAATAAGTTAGTTTAGGAGTCGCCACAGTTGCTATCCTCCGACGACATCATCCATAACACATACGCTATAAATTTAATACCATCACCTTGGTTGTCGCCAAGGTTCTTGGGATTCATTGTACTTAGATATTGCTAGTTAGTGACTGCCATTTAAGAGATGCCTCTATCAATGTCCCTTATGTCAATCTTATTCAAAGTAGTTTGGTCATCTTAAAGAATATCTGACAAGTGATGTACGACACATAATCTCTGAATGCACTAGCAGCCTATGAGACAAACGACGTCCGTTGTGATCTCCGGTTACCATTAACATATTCTCCAATAAGGCATTTCTGTACTTCGTTGTACTGGAGTCGGTTAAGGCAGCATGTGGGGAGAAGGGGAAGGTAGGTAGAGAGAGAGAAAGTTAGACCCTGGACCCACCCCCTAGATAGATTATGTGGTGGATCCCTCCCAAAGAGCCTCTAATAAGGAGCTTGCTATGGAGTGGTATATATAGGGCTGTCAATATCTTGCGATATTGTAGTTTAACATATATATATATATATATATATATATATATATATATATATATATATATATATATATATATATATATATATAAAAAAAAGATAACGCCTGGAGGGGCGTGGTGTTAAGGGGACCCTCCCGTACGCCGCAGCTGGGGAAAGTCACCGTGGCAGACATAGTAAGTGTCACCCTCCAGGCGGGAGGGACTACTTCATGCGACGTGTGGCAAGAATACAGGAGGCGATAGATTCTCTGTGCAGCTTGAGATGAGTTTGTCTACGTGTTCCCGACTGATCCCTAAGGTGGAGAGATTGGTAATAGTTGTGATTGGTATGGTACCAGTGGTACCTATGGTGAAGACTAGGTAGTGGACAAGGAATCCTTGTTGTTGGAGGATACGTTGGAGCTCCTTATGCTGAACGCTCTTTTCCTGGAATTTGATGTGGTGGTTAGTGTCTGAGCAATATCCCAGTTCAACTAGGTAGGCTTTTCTTGGTTTGGATTCGTCGTCAATGAGGAGGAGATCAGGCCTGTATTTATCCCATGTGGCTTGGGGAAGATCAGGGGGTTTGAGGGTGGTTGGGGGTCTTGTGGGAATGTCGGATGTCGCTTCACAAGTGCCTGCATCCATGTACATGGGGAGAGCCCCCAGAGCTCCTTTGGCTAAAGCCTTTTGCATGAGATGGACCGCCTTATTATGTCTGTTGATATGCATTCCTTTTGAAGACAGGGTGGCTGCACCCAGCAGGAATATGGCCAGCTCCGTCCTGTGCTTTGCGACAAAGAGGGCAGTTATCATCAGAGGGGGGGCAAGTGCTGGTACCATAGGGGCGTTTGTATCTGTACGCCAGTTTCCTAGTCCATAAGCGTCCCCACCTAGCCTTGTGGATTTGTATTTTTTGCCACCATTTGATGTCGGTGGATTGCCAGAAACGATTACTAGCCTGAGGGAGGAGGAAGGGGTTGGCTTGCTCCCACATGGAGGAGTATATGCCTGTGGTGTTGGCATGCCCAGTGTGCAGGGGGGTGGGGAGGTTAGCCTTGATACCCTTGGTGAGATTGTTGGCCGGGTGCCGGGGGGGCTGGTCCCCATTAATAGATTTGGGGGGCTGGACAGACGGCCAATGCATGTTGAGGTGCGCATATTCCCTTGTTTTAACTGGTCCAATTACATTGTATCCTGTCGTCGCTTCTTTCGCGAGCGTGTCTGCCTCGTCATTTCCTACGATTCCTGAGTGAGATCGGACCTTAAGCAGGCGTTGTGTAGCAGCAGCGTTGTGTCTGTTGATAATGTGGATGGCGATGTCTTGCAGGATGTCGCGGTGTTTGTTTTCCCGTGTCCTGCTGGGATGGTAAATGTGCAGGTTAATAAGCTGCAAGGAGCATAAGCTGTCGGAGTAGATGGTGAGTTCTTCATCTATTTCGGAGTGTACGAGTGCTTGTTGGATTGCCACGAGTTCGGCGCGATTGATGTCGGCAGTGAT
Source organism: Chlamydomonas sp. ICE-L (assembly GCA_013435795.1). Lineage (NCBI taxonomy): Eukaryota > Viridiplantae > Chlorophyta > Chlorophyceae > Chlamydomonadales > Chlamydomonadaceae > Chlamydomonas > Chlamydomonas sp. ICE-L. The sequence continues at coordinate 9,932,569 of JACBWV010000552.1, forward strand.
GCCCTGTCCGCCAGGGTCTATGCGGAGGCAACGTGCAGCGGCCCTGGGGGAGTATACGCCTGCCCCTAGGCGTAGGACGCCGTCTTTGTCTATGATGGCACTTCCATCTGTGTATAGAGCGAGGCCTGGTGCTTGTAGGAAAGCATGTGTGCACGGGAGCACGGGGGGTGTTATGGGTGTGGGGTCTATCTGCATGGGGGTGGGTTGTTGTGCCCAGGTCTTAAGGAGGGAGCTAAGTGCCTTGGGTAGGTGGGTGGTAGGAAGGCCCAGTTGGGAGCAGGGTACTTCAAATTGCCAAATTGGCCAGCGCTTTAGCGCACTTGAAAACAAAAAAACTGCGCTTTGTAGTGCAAAAAGCGCAAAAATTGCTTGCAGCGCCCACAAGGGGTTGCAAAAAACTGCGCTTAAAGTGCAGAGGGGGTCAAAAAGTCAGCGCGCAAAAGCGCAAAAGCGCGCGCTTTGAATTACCCAGGTTGGGAGGGGGGGGGGACCTGGTCGTGGGATGGAAGTGGCCCCCATGTCCCTCATGGTTTGGGCCCATGTGGTGGGTGGGTTGTGCAGGTACTTGGAATGGCCAGCTGGGTTTGAGATGGCAATGAGTTTGTAGGTTCCTCTGTGTCTCTTGGCAGGGGTGAGTTTGCCCCCCGTCCAGATTAGGGAGGGGGTGAGGGGTTTGGCCTTGGGAGGCAGAGTGGCTAGTTCCATAGCCCATGGGTGATTTAGGAGGGCGTTATGGGCATATGTGGGTTTGTGTAGGACCAAGAGGATGGTGCACGCGGGAATATCTAGGGTGTGAGCATGTATGGCACTGCCTAGTGCCCATCGAACAGCCTTGTGGGCCTCTTCAGGGTTCTGGCTGGTGAGGTGTGTGTTTCCCCCGTACCAAGGTTGGGTGTAGCAGAGGGGTCCTAAGCCAAACAGTTGGCCAATGGGGGTGGGGGTGTTGCCCATGGGGAGGTGGGGACTCATTAGGAGGGGTGATGTGTCAAGGTCCGTTGTCATCCCCAGGGTGGACATAGCTTTGTGTATGGCAGGGGAGACATTGGAGATGGTAGTGTATTTGTGCTGCGATAGGAGGGTGGCTACGTCTCCAGCGAAGGTTCCTGTGCTGTGGAGGGTCCAGAGGTGGGGAGAGTGTGCCTTGGTGGTATGGTATCTGTGGTGGAGGAGGTGGAGTTGGGAGAGGGGTATATGACCGACACATTGGCCTGTTGGTGAGTAGATGTAGGTGGTGTCTCCGTTGTTGAGTTGAGGGGGGAGGTGGTGGTACCTGTCATTCAGGGTACCAGCCTGTATGTGGTATTTGCCGGGGGGGTGGATATCCCAGTCTGGGTGGTGGTCTGCCGTGTTAATGATGAGGTTTTGCCTGAGTTCGCTGTACCATTTGGCATCAAACTCTCCTCCCTCCGCCCACTGTCCTTGTTGTTGGAGGTTAGTGAGGTGGAGGTCTTGCCTGGGTGGAATGGAGGGGGGGGGGGGGGGGGCTTTGGGGGTAGTTTCAGTGTTGTAGGCATGGAGGAGTTCCTGAAATCTGGTGGGACCAACCAGCAGGGTGATTTGTTCCTTTGTGAGATGGACGGAGGACCAAGTGACCACAATGGAGGTGGCAGAGGAGTAGGTGTGGGAATGCACGGGGAGGCCAGCAGATATGTAACAAGGGAGATGGTGGCAGAGAATGGTGCATGGGGCTTTCTGGACCCTCCAATATCTGTGATGGGGGGTTTCTCGAGGTTTGTTAGCCTTCCTCTGTTGGGCTTTGAAGCCCAGGAGGTGGGCCAGGCTGTGTTGGTTGCCATATAGGAGGTGGAGGAGCTTGGCTGGGGTTGGGGGAGCAAGAAGGTCTGGGGTAGTGACAGCATGCACCAGGTCGTCAGGGGAGCTGTTCTTACGGATGGTGTGGTGTTTGTAGTAGGAGGCGTCAGTACATTTGTGGGTGTCATTTCTGATGAATTGCATTCTGGCAGTCCAAGCAATCTCGGGGTCAGTGCTCCAGGCTTGAGCATACTTGGTGGGGTGAAGATAGGACTCTCTGTCCCACCACATGTGTGCATTGGAGGCAGGGATCTCCTCGATATTATGCGTGGGGGGCTGTGCTGTGGTTGGGGTAAGGATGCCGGCATTGGGGGTCAAGGGTCGGGGCAGTACAGGGGCGGTGTCCCAGTTGTTAAGGTGGTGGCTGATAGTATATGCGGAGAACTTGGTAATGTGCCGTTGGGGGATGCGTACGTGGATGGGGAGGGTCCTCGATGCCAAGGGCAGGGGGCTGTGACAGGATTAGGGTTGAGGTGGGCTTCCAGGTGGGGTTGGAGTGCACAGGTGTAGGCTGAGTCTGTTGAGGGCAACTTTATGCCTAGTGGAGACTCTTGTGCCATAGGTGTGTGAGAGGGTATTGGATGGGATGATTGTGGTCCCATCAGGTCTCACAATGTCAGCTAGGGAAGTAATGCCCAAGGGGATGAGGGTTTTGAGAAGATTGGGGGGAATGGTGTGTTGGGGTATGTCCGGGAGGGAGTCTTGAAGGGGGTTGAGTAGGGTTTCATCCTCCATATGGATTTGGATGGAGGCTCTTTTGAGGATATGCATTTGCCTGGCCAGGGTAAAGTATTGAAGTGTGTGGCTGGGCAAGGTAAGAGGATCCATACCCAGGAGCATAGCAGCTTCTTTGTGGAGGAGGGCTGTAGTGAGCCTGCCTAGTTTCCCTGCGTCGTTGAGGGACCTAGTGAGGTGGGCTGCTGTAATTTGAGCATAGTCCCCCATAAGGGAGGGGATGCCCAATCCTGCCTGTCCCAAGGGGAGGCAGACACTAGCAGTTGGGAAGGAGGGGTGTAGGTCACAGCATTTTTTAGCCAGGGTCCCTATGGCCTTGTCTAAGATGCCTATATCCGAGTAGCTGTAGGGTGCTACAGTCATAGGGTAGGTGATGGCAGGTTTAATACATGTGATGATGAGTCTGAGACATTGGAGAGGGGTGGCGCCTTTCGGTTTGGCAGTGGTGAGGATTTGGTGTCCTTTACTATGTATGAGGGCCAGGGCTTGTTTCATGAGGGGTCTCCAGTTTAGGGTGAGGCTAACCGGCACCCCTAGATACTTGTATGGTTCATTGGGGGGAAGGTATGTAGCCCATGTGTCGTTAATGAGGATGGTGTTGTGGAGAAGTTTGGTTAGGGCCTTGTGGTTGGTGGGATCCTTGGGGTGGGAGCCATGCAATATGCCAGTGATCATGCATTTACCCCCGTTAAGAGGAATCCCAGACCAAGTACTGAATTGTTGTACTTCAAGGCATTGTACCTTGCGGTAGTCTGCTGTGTTAGTGACCACACTGGTGTCATCAGCATATCCTAGACTACCTGTTTTATCTTGGTCAGTATTGGATGTTGAGGTTATGCCTTGCTTGTATCCTCTGCCCCCGGCTTGTAGCCATATGAGGAGAGGTTCGATGAAGATGATGAAGAGTAGGGGGGAGAGGGTGTCACCTTGGATGGTGCCTCTTGTGATTTGAATGGGTTTGCCTTGGGTGTTGTTGAGGTACATGTGGGTGGTAGCCCCATTGTAAATTCCTTTCACTGTTTCAATGACATCTACCGGGATTCCAAGGTCATACATAGTTTGGAGCAGCTTGTCATGGTCCACCCTTTTAAAGGCAGATGAGAAGTCAAAGTAGGCAGCAAACAGGTATCTTTTTGAGTGAGCCGCATCCTCGATGTCATGTAGGAGGTGGGTGAGCTGCCTATGGGTGCTTCTGTTCTGTCTGAATCCCTCTTGGGAGTCACTGAGGACTTGGTATTGGTCCAAGTATTTGGACATCACTGTTGTAACCATGTTAGTCCACTATTTACCCATATATATATATATACTAGTACGGTAGCCCGTGTGGCCGGTGGCCACACAGACACACATCACCCCCACCCCAATCATAATGGGGTGCCCGTGGGGCTGGGTTACATAATGGGCTACAAATATGTCATCACCTCCATCCCTGTCATAAACACAGTCATCATGTTTCCCCCACTTCAAATGCTGACGCATCTGCCCCCCCCCCCCCCCCCCCCCCAAACACACACACACACACACACACACACAGCAGCAACAACAACACACACACACTTATCCCTCCCCATGCCCCTCCCCCCCCCCCCCCCCCCCCCCCCCCCCACACACACACACACAGTTCCCACCCTGCCCAAACCTCGACCCAGGCCCAATCTCAAATTTGCCTCACCCCTTTACCCGCCAACACACACGTACTTCCCTGCTTCTCCGTTCCCATTAATCTGATCTTCTCTCGGCCACTTTAGCAGATGGGTTTAACATAAGCAATTATGATGTTTCCAGCTGAGTTCAAAATCGCGCAGACGTTTGGACGTTTCGTCTGGCGACGCGGAAATGCAAAGACTTTTGGAAATTGCAAACGAATGTCTGCGCAGTTTCAGACTAAGGTTGAAACATCGGAATTGCGCGAGAGCAAAGTTGCTTACCTGTAGCTTCCTCTTGGCGCATAGATACCTGGTTGGGCGTGCAAGCTGTTTCCCGAAAGGGCCTTCGTTTGGTCAAATCTGTCGCGCACTTGCTACAGCTCAGCGCGAAAACAACCTTATCGTTGCAGGGTGGGAGTGGTGTGGGTTGAGGGGGAAGATCTTGAAGAGGTATCGCACGCGGTGCAAGGAGCACGCAGCAAGAAGGAAGTCGGAAGTCGGAAGAACGTCACAGGGTTGCAAGGACTTAGATCGTGCAGAGATACCATGAGCCGAGCGAGTGTCTTAGCTCGCAGCAAGATGAATGTATCAATAGAGCTTGCAGAAAGGCTGGGGGAAGTCAACTACCTCCAATCACGAATCAGGCGATGTGATAGCGAATCAGGCGATTTTATAGCATAATGAGATGACGAATGTAATGCTGAGATGAAGAATCAAGTGCGCATGCGTGAGCCAAGTGAAAGTCAAGGGCCAGCCGAATCATGAGCCGAAGTGAAAGTTATGGAGCATGAGCCGCAAGTCACTCCGTGAAGAAGCAATGCACTGAAAAATATAATTCCGAGTGCCATGCAAAGCGATCTAAGGGACAGCAAATGACCTCCGAGGAGAGGATCTCCTCACTCGTTTCATTGCAATTCATTGCCGTCACAGTATGCGAGGCAGTTGTGGACATGAAATGAGCGCGCGCTCATAGCTTAGCGCATCTGCTGTTTTGGTAATTGCAAATTTTGCTGGGCGAAGACTTGGGTGTAAAGAAAGTCGGTTGCAAGTCGGTTGCACTTCGCACGCCCATGGCACGTGGGTACGCGATGATGACACCACCACCACCACGACCACGACCATGATTTCTTTATATATATAGTATCGTACACCATTTTGGGGGGTAAATCAGTATGAGACCAAGGGGGTATTACCGGAAACACCCTTAATATGCCCATACACAAAAATCAGGACAAATGAACCATTTTTGAAGAAGATAGGAAAACACGATAATATCGTGCTCTATTATCACACGATATGTCAGATAAAATCGTACGGTAAAGGGCAATAAAGGTTGACATTCTGAATTCGCTGACCCAGACCTAGTGCACCTTGCGAGAATTGCCGACCTCCCTAATTTTCTGGTTTGTTCGTTGACCTCAGGACCAAACTGTCAGGTAACACGATATATCATAACCAGGTAACGCGATACATCGTACGATAACTATATAGCTAAAATATCGTACGATGCGAACTTCAATATCCTATGATATCGTACGACACACGATATTGTGCGATGCCACCCTTGACAGCCCCATGTATAGAGTATGTTCCACTCCCATGTCATTCTGAGGTCTAGAAAAAATGCTTGAAAAGTGGGGGGCCTCCAGAAAAATGCTCGTATACAAAAACCCATTCCCACAAAAAGAAGACGAAAAAACGTTTAGGGGGGTAGATGTCCACCCCTCAAAACCAGTACCATACCTCCAAATCGAAATCCGATTTTGCTGAAGGAACCGCAACAAAATAGGGACTGAAGAGTGATATTCAGCAGTCCCGTAGGGACTGAAAGTGTGATGCCCCGCAGGGGGATTGTTTTTCAGGCTAGCAAGCACCAACATCTGCTACTTCAACGAGCTACTTCTTTATGCTGCGAGCAACCTCTTTGAACTCCAAGCAACTTCTCGACTCTACACTGCTCTTGAGTGCACAACTTTAGCTACCTCGGCTGGGCGAAGCAACCCCAACTGCCCCTTCCCTTCTAATTCGATGTTATACCTACTTCGATGCCAGACCTACCTATTCCAATGCCAGACCTAGCTACTTCGATGCCACAACTACTACGAAGCGATACAACTTCGATGAGGCTTTAGGGAGGGTGCCCAACTTCGTTACTATGTCGCGACCCTTCATCCCGCGCCTTCTTTCGTTTCCTGCGCCTATTATGTTGGAGGGTGGAACTTCGATGAGAGCACTGTACTTCTAAAAGTACTGAGCTGCATGATGAGTTTCATACTTGATGGGGTTGCACGCAAGATGAAGTAGCCCTTTCACATTGCAGGGTGATGAGGTTGCATGCAAAATGAGGTAGCCCTTTCAGGATGCATGATGAGAAGGTTGCATGCTTGATGAGGTTGCATCTAAGATGAAGTAGCCCTTATAGGTTGCATGATGATGGGGTTGTATACAAGATGAAGTAGCCCTTTCAGAATGCATGCATGATGAAGATGTAAGAAAGATGAGGTAGCCCCTTCAAGTTGCATATTTATAAGGTAGCCCGATGAATCTGCATGGTGGTGATGTTGCATGCAATATGAGGTTGAATGCATGATGAGGTAGCCCCTTGAGGTTGTATGATGTTGAGGTAGACCCTATAGGTTGCATGATGTTGAGGCAGCCTCTTTAGGTTGCATGGTGTCGAGGTAGCCCCTATAGGTTGCATGATGTGGAGGTAGCCCCTATAGGTCGCATGATGTTGAGGTAGCCCCTATAGGTTGCATGATGTGGAGGAAGCTCATTCAGATTGCATGATGTTGGGGTAGCCCCTATAGGTTGCATTATGTTAAGGTAGCCCCTATAGGTTGCATGATGTTGAGGTAGCCCCTATAGGTTGCATGGTGTTGAAGTAGCCCCTTGAGGTAGCCCCTATAGGTTGCATTATGTTGAGGTAGCCCCTTGAGGTTGCATGAAATTGATATAGCCCCTATAGGTTGCATGATGTTGAGGTATCCCCTATAGGTTGCATGATGTTGAGGTAGCCCCTTGAGGTTGCATGATGTTGGGGTAGCCCCTAAAGGTTGCATGGTGTCAAGGTAGCCCCTGTAGGTTGCATGGTGTTGAGGTAGCCCCTATAGGTTGCATGATGTTGGGGTAGCCCCTTGAGGTTGCATGAAATTGATATAGCCCCTATAGGTTGCATGGTGTTGAGGTATCCCTTATAGGTTGCATGATGTTGAGGTAGCCCCTTGGGGTTGTATGGTGTCAAGGTAGCCCCTATAGGTTGCATTATATTGAGGTAGCCCCTATAGGTTGCATTATATTGAGGTAGCCCCTATAGGTTGCATGATGTTGAGGTAGCCCCTTGAGGTTGCATGATGTGGAGGTAGCCCCTTGAGGTTGCATGATGTGGAGGTAGCCCCTATAGGTTGCATGATGTTGAGGTAGCCCCTATAGGTTGCATGATATTGAGGTAGCCCCTATAGGTTGCATGATGTGGAGGTAGCCCCTGTAGGTTGCATGATGTTGAGGTAGCCCATATAGGTTGCATTATATTGAGCTAGCCCCTATAGGTTGCATGATGTTGAGGTAGCCCCTATAGGTTGCATTATGTTGAGGTAGCCCCTATAGGTTGCATGATGTTGAGGAAGCTCATTCAGATTGCATGATGTTGAGGTAGCACCTATAGGTTGCATGATGTTGAGGTCAGAAACTCAGCCAGGCCAAATCCAGCGGATTATCCCTCGAGGTCTGACATCGTGAGTCCCATCGCGATTGTGAAGCGATTCAGCCCTAAAAGTCATTTGTTGCTGTTACACAAACCTGGGTCCCTAGTTCCGTACCTAGATGGCTCACTGTAGTTTCATTTTCAATCAAGGTTTTAATTCTAATTGGCCAGTTTGTTGATTTTTTTGTTCAATATCTTTCTGGAAGAAGGTATCTTGAATTACTATTTGGCTATACCTTAGGTGATTTCCCCCAGTGCATGCGAACGGGCTGGCCCCCTCAACCTCACGCCTTGTAATAAGGCGTTGTACTTCTGTATTTCTTTATTTATTCGGCTAGACCTCAACCTAGTTGTGTAACACCTGCCAATATAGTGGGGGGGGGAGAGAGAGAGAGAGAGAGAGAGAGAGAGAGAGAGAGAGAGAGAGTAAGAGTCTGAGTGTAGTTGTAGGAGTCCAGGTGTGGCCAAATAGGCTTTAGGGATTCGCCAAATCTCGAAAACAAGATTCGTGATCTATTATCAGAAGGGGCTAAATAAGAGCAGCCTTTTATGAAAATCCCCAACAAATCGCAAGTAAACGATGGAGACCCTAATTTCAAAGCTACCAGTCCTACCATGAACTGCCAAAGACGCCGAGCAGCCAAATTGCTGGTTGGAGCCATGTAACCAAGATTCACATTCAAGTTCTACCACGACCTACGAGCACTGCCAAGGCGGATGATTGATGATGGACTTCTGAGTTCATTATTTAGATTGCCACCAAGAAGTCTTGGAAGTCTTTTACGGTTCTATAAAAACGAGTGATTCAATCGTCGACCCTAAATATAGCTTTCTTTGACTCAAATATGAACGGCAATTCATGCTGTTACAGTCTAAGGGGTTAACCAAATAGGCCCAATGGACTTTCCCAACCGTGAATTGAAATTGACCTTGGTTATATAGCTCCAGCCAGCAATTTGACGCAATTTGGCGCTGTCTTCAGCAGTGAAATTAATTACTAGGGGGAAACAACTAACCATTTCCCAACCATGGCAGAAGGGCAGGGTACTTCAAATGGCCAAATTGGCCAGCGCTTTAGCGCACTTGAAAACAAAAAAACTGCGCTTTGTAGTGCAAAAAGCGCAAAAATTGCTTTCAGCGCTCACAAGGGGTTGCAAAAAACTGCGCTTAAAGCGCAGAGGGGGTTAGAAAGTCAGCGCTCATAAGCGCAAAAGCGCGCGCTTTGAATTACCCTGCAGAAGGGGCTTTAGCGAATACGCATTAATGAACTGGACCCCAAACAATCGATGATTACATGTCCTGCCCCCCCACTGGAATCCTAATGTGTCCGCGAGTTGACGGAGTCAAGAGGGAATTCTAAGTGAAGGGCACACATACAAATGTTGTTGCGGTACGTGAATTCGAACTTGGTAATATTGCTCCAGCCTTTAAGGCTGCTTGCGATCTTCGGCAGTAACATAGTCAAATCAAATCAAAGCATGATTATCAACATACGTTTGATTTAATATACGCATTCAATCATTGATAAACAAAGGCAACTTCTCAAGAGCGTTGTTGCGTTACGGAACTGTCAGAAGTTACGCAAGAGGGCCAAAGCGTGTGTGCGCCATATGCCCAGGGGTACCGCACTCTCATGCAACTCATCCACATGGATCAGCTGGACAGTCACCCTGACTTGGACATCCCAGCCCATGGACACTATAATATCCAAACGTTTGGATATTTTACTATAGTAACAGGCCTCCTCCCCATTATCTGCCAACCGTCCATCTGGACTGGGGGGGAAATCACCTCCACCATTTCAAGGACAAAGGGGCACCAACTCCTCCTCATCGCCAACCTGGGCCGCCCCGGCCCGGCCACCCCCTTTCCCAAGCATGGAATGAGGCTATGCACCGCCTGCATCCCTCCCACAAAAGCATCCAACCCATCCCCAACCCTGCCATCGGCCCTGCACAGTGTGCTGACTACAAGAAATAAGAAACCATGGTACATACTGTCTCGTTTACACTAGCTTCTGTCCCCTGCACTCGATTCTGGTGCCATCAGTCGTTTGGATAGCCAACACTATGCCAATTTCCTGCATCGCTTGTGACGGACTAACACTTGTTACTTACATTAGCAAAGGACTACATTGTCTGCTCTGAATTTTACATTTTCTTTGTATCCTCCCTTAAGAAAAAGACTTGTTTACAAGCTTGTGGTACAGCTTAATCATCGGTTAGCCCTCCTCAAACCCCGAACTGCTGGTTTGGATCTAGCCATAAATGTTTCGGTGTGAGTTAATTCCTTCCGCTCAGCAGCTTCTTCATCAAACTGCAATTTCAGTTGATATGTTAGGTAACTATGCTCAGTGCAATGATACTTATGTTGGATTGCTGTGCTATAGTGCTATGATTAGGGATCTGCAACTAATATTGCTGGGGGAAAAACTAATTGAAATTGAAATTGAAATTGTTACATCCGTGTAAAACCGTTACTCACAGGACGTGAAGTTAAGGACACAATAGCGTAAGCCGGAGCTAGCTATAGTCACCGTAGGGCCACCTCAGTAAAAAGAATTACCACCGATGCCTGACCGGCTGGCACCGTAGCCACATCATGCCAGTGCAGCTTAATACGGGGTTTTTTCACCCCGGTTGGGAAGCACCAACACAATGCAGCTGGCAAGGCAAAACCTGAGAGGGGGGACGGTCTGTGTGCTAGTCCCCGGGTATCGACCCGGGGTGTGCTTCCATAAAACGTCTGCACTGTAAAATACTCTGAAAGCTAGTGATGGTGTGGGAGTGGACTGTTTCCGCCAGTTTGAGGGCGCATGATCTCTGAAGTCCAAGAGTGGTCATAGAAGTAAAAAAAGAGGTTGGAATAGTACCAATTGTTCCAACGGTAATACCTTCATAGTGAACGAGGTATCCAGCCGATCTAAGGGCATTTACTAATTCAACATGCTGGGCGTGTTTAGTGATAAACTTAGTAGCATGGTTGGTATCAGAGCAGTATCCAAGCTCAAGAACCCAGAGTTATTTATCAGCCATACAGGGATCCTCCTTTCCATCCCTCGTATTTATCAGCCATACAGGGATCCTCCTTTCCATCCCTTGTAGGAGTTAAACAAGGAGACCCCCTATCCCCACTCCTATTCGGTCTGTTCATTGATAGAATTGAATCGTTCCTCCAATCCAAGCTCCCAAATGTAGGGGCTGAGCTTAGGGGAAAGATTCTGCAACTGTTACTTTATGCTGATGACCTAGCTATAATGGCAGAATCCCCGGCAGATATGCAAGCGATGCTTGACTGTCTGAGAGATTTCTGTGAGGCTACTAAGATGGCTGTGAATATAAAGAAAACTGAGATTGTCGTTTTCAACAAGCAATTCTGTGATGAGGCCCGCCTGGATCCTGATTACAAATTTGTCTATGATGGAGCACAACTTTCTACAAAGTTATCTTTTATCTACTTGGGATCCCTCTTTGTGGATGGTGACTCAAGCAATCGTGCAAAAGCTGCTTTTTCTAGGATGCTCACTAAGGCCCAAAAGGCACACCACATGCTCCGTAGGCGATGCCATACTATGGAGATATACAATATTGATATTCTCACCCACCTGTTTGATTCTCTTGTACAACCTATCCTGAATTTTGGCTGTGAGGTGTGGGCTCCTTCTATTCTGAACAACACACTTATCTCAAATGACCATGCTTGTGAGAAATGGCATAGAGGTATACTTAAACAAATGTTGGGTGTTTGCCAATCTACTACATCTAATATTATCATGGAAGAGCTGGGTAGAACCCCGTTGTGTTTTGCTTGGCTTAAACAAGCTTTGCGCTTCTGGAACAAGACCATACATAAAGAACCTGAGGATCTCATTAGAATGGCTCTTGAGGAATCTTTTGACTCCAACACTGGCTGGGTTCATGACTTGCGTTGTGCTCTCCACAAGCTAGGATCCAGTAAAAACATCAACATTTTGGAGGCTGTCGATGTCGAAGGTATTATGTCTGAAGTTTTTGAGTCATGGAGGTTTAAGTACCCAAGTGACACCAATGCAGTTAGAGACATCCCTGATGAGAGAAGGGTTGGCTTTAAACGCCTCCGATACCAAAAATGGTTCGCAGCCAACAGCAATGATGAGAATGGCTTGATTCCCTTTACATCCGCCTTACATAAGCAGGATCAGATTCGTTCTATAGCACAGTTTAGAATGGGTTCCCATTGGCTGAACACAGAAAGAATGAGGGTGGTGGATAGAGCACACATCCCTCGCTCAATGAGACACTGTCAAATGTGTGGGTTCCAAAAACCTGAGGATGAAATGCATATGTTTGAGTGCCCTTTTTATAATGATATTCGCCTCCGCTACCAGAAGCTGTTTACAGATATTTATAGGCATGTCCATGAGGATACCAACTTAACCGTATGGAATGTGGAATTCTGCGATTCCACATTCAGAACCTTTATGAATGGAAATGGCACTAAGTCTTTTTGGAGCAACCTAGCCGACTATCTTTCTACTTGTAGAAGAGCAAGACAGGAAGCCCTGGACTGCTTAGTGGCACCGTAATTTATCATCCCTTTTTTTCTTCTTCTTGTGACTTCTCATTTGTTAGCTTCTTACCTCCGCCACTGTAAGTGGTTGAGATCTGGGTCCGGCTCTAAGGGGTTTAATACCTACGCCACCAAAACGGTGGTTGGGAGTTTGGTTTGTTTGTCCTCGACACACCCCTGATGTAATGGGGTTTTTTGCTTTGTGGGTGCTTTTTCTTTTTGTTTAAAGCACAGAGTCTCATACACCCTCGCGGTGTCAAGTAGACTTTAACATGTAATGTAATGTAATGTAAGGTAGGAGAGTCTATGTCTGGTAGGACGGCAAGGTCAGGTCTCATTCTCTTCCAGTCCGCTACAGTAATAGTGGAGGGGCGAAGCCAGTTAGGGAGACGTTTGCCCAGGACCCCCCTGGGGAGGTCCTCTTCCTTGCCAGCGTCCATGATCATTCTGCGGGATCCCAGGGCTCCGGTGCAAATGGCCTTGTGGATGAGTCGCACTGCGGCATCATGTCTCTTGATATAGAGCCCCTTGAAAGTCCGGTGTGTGCAGCCCGCCAGGATGTGGCCCGCTCCGTCCTCACAGGTGTGGCAGATGGGGCATAGGGAGTTCGTGGGTGGGTGAGTGCTGGTAATATAAGGGAGTTTCCAGCGGAATGCAAGTTTACGGTTCCACAGTCTACCCCAGCGGGCTTTAAGGATGTGGAATTTAGTTTTATGTTAGATAAGGGTTGAGGTCCAAAATTTGTTACTTGCTTGAGGAAGTTGGTGGGGAGTGTTATCAGCCCAGGTGGTTGCATAAATCCCTTTAAGAGGGTGTTGGCAAAGGTGGCAGCTAGTGGACAGGTTAGAGGTGATACCTTGTGTAAGGTTAGGTGCTAGGATGCGTGGGGGAATATCTCGCATGGGTGTGCGAGGAGGTTGAACTGTGGGCCAGTAGACATTGTGGCGGGGGATTTCCCAGTGTTGTCAGTAAAATTGGTGGAGGCAGGGTGCTCAGCTGCCTTGCGTGCCAGAATGTCTGCCCTGTCATTTCCAAGGATACCTGTGTGGGAACGGACTTTACAAAGAGTGGTGTGTGAGCCATGCAGGATGCGTTGAATGAGGTGTTTTTGAATTGATTGCAGTAGTTCAGTATGAATAGAACGGGTTGTTGTGGTAGGGTCATAAAACATTTTTTTAATAAAATGGGCGTTCCTGCTTCCCGGCCGATTTTGTGGATGCTTCTAAATTTGTGGAATCTTATGATTCAAATCAAAAGACCGTTTAGGCAAATTTCTTGATTTGTGAGTTTTTGCTGGATTTCTTCGAATCTTCTTATGTTTTTGAACATAAGATTGTTTTCTAGTTTTTCGACAAAGAGACAATTCCTTCACTATCTTAGAATCATCTTATGTTTTTAAACATAAGATTGTTTTCTAGTTTTTGGAGAAAGAGACAATTCCTTGACAATTATTGAATCTTGTTACATAACTCATAACTCATATCTCATAACCTCATAACTCATAAATCGTAACTAATAGCCTCGCAATCTCTGAACTCTTACATCAAAACCTCATAAGTCATTACCTTGTAACTCATCATTCGTAACTCGTAACCTCGCAATCTCAGAACTCTTAACTCATTACCTCATAACTCATTACCTTGTAACTCATAACTCATAACCTCGCAATCTCAAAACCGTAAATCATAACCTCAAAACTCATTACCTTATAACTCATATACTTCCAACCTCACTGCCTCACAGCCCCATTCACGGCGGTGGTGGAGGACACACATTTGGGTAGGTCCACATTGGTGCTGCAGCACTCTACGAGACCTCCCCGCACTACACCACCACGACAAAACAATATCCTAGCACCTGAACACATCACCCTACTTCCTAACCTCACAACGTCTTAATCCCATTATTCACGTGCCCGCTTTACAACCTCATTCCCCCTCAGCCATGCTCTTCATCTGCTTCATCATGTTTCCAATGGTGATCAAGAGGGCCGATGGTTCGTCGATGAATGCCTGTGCTGTGGCGATGTCGGTGCACCTCTCAACTATCCTGCCCCCAATGGTCTTGAATTCCTCATCTGTCATAGTTGGAAAGAGCTTTGATCCGCTGTGATCTGTACGCAAGCCTTTCAGCTCGTCCCACACTCGGCCTAGCATGTCATCACTAGGCTTTGCAGGCATGAGGCTACTCAGCTCTTCCATGTCATCTTCAACGAGCTTGTGCACCAGATTCTTAGCTCTGGCGTCATCACCAGCCTCTTGCATGGCGGCGTGATGTTTGAGCAAGACTTTCTCCGTGGCATGAAACTTCTTCAAACGCCATGTAGCGACCCCAAGCCTCTGTGGGACTGACTCCAAACCGACGACGCTCCTACCCTCTAGCAATGCCGCCAGCATGCCTGAGCCATCTACAGTGTGCAAGCACATCACCCAGTTCCCTTTGTTGCTGTACTCTCGCACGAGGTATCGGTATTCGTCGACACATCTCCTGCTGTACCCAACCTGCCGGGGACCGATGGAACAGCCGCTAATAACGTGGCGCCCAAACACGCTCTTGTCAGCATCACTTGGTGGGAGATAGACCTTCAGGCCGTTACTTGGCGTCATACCACGCAAAGCTGTCACGGACGTGCCACGAGTAGTGGAGAAAGTCCCGATTATGGCCAATGTGTTGGAAGCTGGTTTGAAGTCAGGCCCAATCTGCGTAATGGGGACATGATGCACGTCCTTAGCGGTGGCATCAACGAAAGCCCTAGTGAAGGTACTCACTTGCTCCATGTTGCTGTACATCACCACCTTGAACACCCCGGCAAACTTCCTGTTTTGGACCATCAAGGTTCGCAGAGTGTCTGAGGCATCAACGCCCGTCCAAGCCTTCTCACCAACGTCCCAAAGCGGTCCAGTGTCATCACCCAAGCTCGGGTCGATGATGACCAAGTTGACCAATTTGGCAGGCTCTTGCGTGATAGTAGGAAATAATATAAATTAATACGTTAGTGGTAGGACGACCAACCAACCATACCCTTTGCAAAGGGGAGCAATGAACACACATCCCAATTTCAAAAGTCCAACCTACCATACATACCGACCTTAAACCTTTGCGTAGGAAAACGTAGAACACACATGCACTGAATAAGTACACCACCTTCCCTTGCAGGAAGGGGAGCAATGCTCATGCACCAAACAATTCAAGAATAGCCAAGCGCACCTTGATGAGGTCGTCACAGAGAAAAGTCTTTGGATGCACGTTGTACAGGTGCGCGCTGACCTTAGCGGTCTCCTTCCGGAGGAGCTGGCCAGCAGGTACAAGCGGGTGGTCCAGGTCAAGGAACACTGTTGTCGCTGTGACGAGCAGATATTTCATCGCAAATGTACCGCCCTCTAGATGGTCGAAGAAGAGAGGACTAGGTTTTCCCTTCTTCCACACATCCTTGACGTCGCCGAAAGTGCGCCTGATCTCCCCCATATCAGCATTGTGTTGGCTTTGCTCCGGTGAGTAGCCCGAAGCTACAAGACCTATGTCGTTCCTTGACAAGTCGAGGACAAGGAACTCCACCGCTTTCTTGATGGTATGCAACGCACTGCTCACTGGACTGCGAGCGGCAATGGGATAGGCAAGGAGCAGTACCCTCACTGCTTGGAGGAACTTGGCCATATCGTCAGATATAGGTCCGACAGCTCCACCAGATAGGCTGGAGTACAACATATCTGGTTGCGTCAATAGCTCGATGTCGGGGACGCTGGCCGAGATGACAGTGTCAGGGTGTGTGTGTTCTTGTACCTTCTTGCCCCTGCTCTCGATCACAGTCAACCACCAGTTCAGTTGGCAGTTGACTTCCTGATTGTTAGTCTGGAACGTGATGAACCCGTTTGCTTTCTTGAACTCATTGATGGTCAGCTTGGGCATCAAAAGCTCTGAAGTACCACGGAGGTCAAGTGCATCCCTCCTTGTAGTGGCGTAGTCCAACTGCAACCTCGAGAACCAGGCCTGTGCTGTCATAGGCTTTGACAAACCTTCCACCGCCGTCTGTCCAACTTCCTCGGTGGCGAACATGACGCCGGAGGCCTTTGTGCCACTTTTGGAAACGGCAGCGTCCATGGAACCCTTAAACAACTGGTTGTTGACGGAGTTGAAGTGATGTTGTCCAGGCTTGTCCAGGCTAGGTGATTCCTGCGAACAAGGAAGTACGCGGTAATTAATTGAGGGAAGCTTGAAGGCAGCCGCTCCCCTTTGCGTAGGGGAGACCTAGACAGTCAACCAAATGGGCCCCACGACAGTACATCGCGAAAGGGAGACATTTGGTAAGTATTTTAAAAGCAAACGTCTGTAACACTTACCGTAGAGTAGCGGGTCATCAACTCGGCCTTAAAGTCGTCCTCCTCAATGTTGTGCATATCAAGAAGCTTCTTCAGGATGAACACCACAAAGCCCGCACTCACTTCCTTCTTGAAATGCTCCAATGCCAACTTGTATGTAGCGGCAAAGGTCTGCGCAAGCATGTAAGAGGTATTTGTTTATTTTTGATCATGCTCAAATATACATCATTGCAATCCAAGTTGCATGCAAATGGTCAAAATCGTATCCCCTTTGTCACCTTGAGAACTATGCAAACTCTCCTACAAGCACAACCATCCACTTAGTGCATGCATAGTCCTCCCGTACGCGCGGGGGAGCAGTCACCCCCCCCCCCTCCTCTCCCACTCCCCCACCCCCTGTTTAATTTCACATACCTTAGAGAAAAGGCTGACGAGTCAACGGAGTCCAAACTGTTTCTTGAAAGCCTCAACCTCGTGAACATACAAGTGTTCCGTCACAAGGTTGAGGAAGGCGTCGCATTCAGCAGGGGGCAGCCTCATCGTATCCTTCATGTCCTCCAACGTAACATTCCTGACATTGGTCACGGTTGGCTTGCCCTTCCCCTTGCCTTTACCCTTTGGCTTCTCCTCGGGTTCCTCTTCCTCGTCAGAGGATGGTCTGTCTGTCGGCAAGATAGTCACTTCACACTCCACGTTGGGGAGGCGCTCGAGGGTAATGTTACTGCCGATCATCGTTCGGGTGTCCATGCTTGACATGATGATGAAAGCCCTGTCGTAGCTGTCCTGGGTCAAACTCACGATCTTGAAGCGTGGTGTCAAAGATGACGCCTCGTTGCTGTATAGCCTCGCAAGCTTCTCGTCCCCAGCCACGCATTGGAACCTAAAGGCACTGTACTCAATGCTGTGATGCCCTTTCTCAGCCCGAGGCGGGCTACTCGGGATACGGACGGGAAGCTCAGGAGGAAGAAACCTCCTAGCATCCAAGGAGAAGTAGACCCCTAGTGCATTCGCGAGTTGTCTCTCGGCCAAGTGCTTCTTAGCCCATGTCAGCTTCTCTGAGAGTTGTGAACCAAGTTTGTCCTCCTTGTCCGCCACGGTAGGGGTGTTGGCTCTCGATACGCGTGGGGTGTTGTCCCCCCCTAAGCCTGAGGTGCTGATCCTCGCTGTGCCGTCTACGGATTTGACTGCGGGGTTGGCCCTCCCACGGTCTGCAGTGACCCCCAATGGTGTCAGTCCATTCCCAAGGTCAGTAGCGTGGGCAGGGGTCTCATCTGCTGCTCCATTTGAAGCGAACCTAAAGACATGCAAACAAAATGACTTAATAGGGTTGACATAAAGGGATTTTTATATGAGTTTTATTTGGGCAATCCCCAAGGCGTATACAATGTCCTCCCGTACGCGTGGGGGTGCATACCCCCCCCCACGCCACGACTCATACCCAATAAGTGCAACCAAAGTCCTCCGTACGCGTGGGGGAGCCCCCCCCCCCCCCCCCCCCCCCCCCCCCCACAACACACACACACCTCTTTCCATCCCCAACCCACTGCTTGCATTAACTCGCCTGAGTGCAAGCAAAGTCCTCCCGTACGCGTGGGGGAGCAACCCCCCCCCCCCCCCCCCCCCCCCTCGCCACGACTCATACCCAATAAGTGCAAGCAAAGTCCTCCGGTACGCGTGGGGGAGCCCCCCCCCCCCCCCCCCCCCCCCCCCCCCCCCTCTTTCCATCCAAACCAACTGCTTGCATTAAATCGACTGAGTGCAAGCAAAGTCCTCTCGTACACGTGGGGGAGCAGACACCCCTCCCCCTTCAACTCACCCTCAGTGTTAAGAAATTCCTCCCGTACGCGAATGGGAGCCCCCCCCCCCCACCCCCCCCCACCCCACCCAATACACCCCGGTGCATGCACAGCCCTCCCGTACGCGTGGGGGAGCCCCCCACCCCACACCCACCCCCCAGTGCATGCACAGCCCTCCCGTACGCGTGGGGGAGCAGACACCCCTCCCCCTTCATCTCACCCTCAGTGTTTAGAAATTCCTCTTGTACGCGAATGGGAGACCCCCCCCCACACACACACACCCACCCAATACACCCCAGTGCATGCACAGTCCTCCCGTAGGCGAAGGGGAGCCCCCCACCCCACACCCACCCCCAGTGCATGCACAGCCCTCCCGTACGCGTGGGGGAGCAGACATCCCTCCCCCTTCATCTCACCCTCATTGCTTCGAAATTCCTCCCGTACGCGAATGGGAGACCCCCACCCCCAACACCCACCCAATACACCCCAGTGCATGCACAGCCCTCCCGTACGCGTGGAGGAGCAGACACCCCTCCCCCTTCATCTCACCCTCAGTGTTTCGAAATTCCTCCCGTACGCGAATGGGAGACCCCCCCACACACACACACACCCACCCAATATATACACCCCAGTGCATGCACAGTCCTCCCGTACGCGAAGGGGAGCCCCCCACCCCACACCCACCCCCCAGTGCATGCACAGCCCTCCCGTACGCGTGGGGGAGCAGACACCCCTCCCCCTTCATCTCACCCTCATTGCTTCGAAATTCCTCCCGTACGCGAATGGGAGCCCCCCACCCCCAACACCCACACAATACACCCCAGTGCATGCACAGCCCTCCCGTACGCGTGGAGGAGCAGACACCCCTCCCCCTTCATCTCACCCTCAGTGTTTCGAAATTCCTCCCGTACGCGAATGGGAGCCCCCCCCCCCCCCCACTCACACCCACCCAATATATACACCCCAGTGCATGCACAGTCCTCCCGTACGCGAAGGGGAGCCCCCCACCCCACACCCACCCCCCAGTGCATGCACAGCCCTCCCGTACGCGTGGGGGAGCAGACACCCCTCCCCCTTCATCTCACCCTCAGTGTTTCGAAATTCCTCCCGTACGCGAATGGGAGCCCCACACCCCAAACACCCACACAATACACCCCAGTGCATGCACAGCCCTCCCGTACGCGTGGGGGAGCAGACACCCCTCCCCCTTCATCTCACCCTCAGTGTTTCGAAATTCCTCCCGTACGCGAATGGGAGACCCCCCCCCCCCACACACACACCCACCCAATATATACACCCCAGTGCATGCACAGTCCTCCGTACGCGAAGGGGAGCCCCCCACCCCCCACCCACCCCCCAGTGCATGCACAGCCCTCCCGTACGCGTGGGGGAGCAGACACCCCTCCCCCTTCATCTCACCCTCATTGCTTCCAAATTCCTCCCGTACGCGAATGGGAGCCCCCCACCCCCAACCCCCACCCAATACACCCCAGTGCATGCACAGCCCTCCCGTACGCGTGGGGGAGCAGACACCCCTCCCCCTTCATCTCACCCTCATTGCTTCGAAATTCCTCCCGTACGCGAATGGGAGCCCCACACCCCCAACACCCACACAATACACCCCAGTGCATGCACAGCCCTCCCGTACGCGTGGGGGAGCAGACACCCCTCCCCCTTCATCTCACCCTCAGTGTTTCGAAATTCCTCCCGTACGCGAATGGGAGACCCCCCCCCCCCCCCACACACACCCACCCAATATACACCCCCAGTGCATGCACAGTCCTCCCGTACGCGAAGGGGAGCCCCCCACCCCACACCCACCCCCAGTGCATGCACAGCCCTCCCGTACGCGTGGGGGAGCAGACACCCCTCCCCCTTCATCTCACCCTCATTGCTTCGAAATTCCTCCCGTACGCGAATGGGAGCCCCCCACCCCCAACCCCGACCCAATACACCCCAGTGCATGCACAGCCCTCCCGTACGCGTGGGGAGCAGACACCCCTCCCCCTTCATCTCACCCTCAGTGTTTCGAAATTCCTCCTGTACGCGAATGGGAGACCCCCCCCCCCACACACACCCACCCAATATATACACCCCAGTGCATGCACAGTCCTCCCGTACGCGAAGGGGAGCCCCCACCCCACACCCACCCCCCAGTGCATGCACAGCCCTCCCGTACGCATGGGGGAGCAGACACCCCTCCCCCTTCATCTCACCCTCATTGCTTCCAAATTCCTCCCGTACGCGAATGGGAGCCCCCCCCCCCCAACCCCGACCCAATGCACCCCAGTGCATGCACAGCCCTCCCGTACGCGTGGGGGAGCAGACACCCCTCCCCCTTCATCTCACCCTCATTGCTTCGAAATTCCTCCCGTACGCGAATGGAGCCCCACACCCCAACACCCCACACAATACACCCCAGTGCATGCACAGCCCTCCCGTTACGCGTGGGGGAGCAGACACCCCTCCCCCTTCATCTCACCCTCAGTGTTTCGAAATTCCTCCCGTACGCGAATGGGAGACCCCCCCCCCACACACACACACCCACCCAATATATACACCCCAGTGCATGCACAGTCCTCCCGTACGCGAAGGGGAGCCCCCCACCCCACACCCACCCCCCAGTGCATGCACAGCCCTCCCGTACGCGTGGGGGAGCAGACACCCCTCCCCCTTCATCTCACCCTCAGTGTTTCGAAATTCCTCCCGTACGCGAATGGGAGACCCCCCCCCACACACACACACCCACCCAATATATACACCCCAGTGCATGCACAGTCCTCCCGTACGCGAAGGGGAGCCCCCCACCCCACACCCACCCCCCAGTGCATGCACAGCCCTCCCGTACGCGTGGGGGAGTAGACACCCCTCCCCCTTCATCTCACCCTCATTGCTTCCAAATTCCTCCCGTACGCGAATGGGAGCCCCACACCCCCCACCCCGACCCAATACACCCCAGTGCATGCACAGCCCTCCCGTACGCGTGGGGGAGCAGACACCCCTCCCCCTTCATCTCACCCTCAGTGTTTCGAAATTCCTCCTGTACGCGAATGGGAGACCCCCCCCCACACACACACACCCACCCAATATATACACCCCAGTGCATGCACAGTCCTCCCGTACGCGAAGGGGAGCCCCCCACCCCACACCCACCCCCCAGTGCATGCACAGCCCTCCCGTACGCGTGGTGGAGCAGACACCCCTCCCCCTTCATCTCACCCTCATTGCTTTAAAATTCCTCCCGTACGCGAATGGGAGCCCCCGCCACATGTCCTACATGACGTGCCACAATACTTGGGTAAGCGTAATATTGTACGACATACATGTTAGTAAGACAATCACTAAGAAAATATAAGAAGATACATTTCATACAATCGACTAAAGAAACTAGAAAGAATCGAGTTGAATGCATTGCCGATTCGCGATTCGCGGTCGTCAATCTCCGAATCTGCATGGACAAGCTTCACCACCGCACGAGGTCGCAATCGGCAACGTTGTCAAGCTCGCAACCCCTAGCGCGACCATTGAAGTGTATGGCGGACAGTTGTGAAAGAAGCATGAGTTCAAAATGAACTCACATGGCACGGAGATCTTTCGGCATGGCTTCATTGGCAGCGTCCTGGGTTGCATCGCCCTCGTCCTGAACCGGGTGTCCATTGCCAGCCTCCCGATTGTTGCCTCCTCGCTTAGCCTCCTCTCGCTTCGCCTCCTCTCGCTTCCTCCTCTTACTCGCAGAATCTGTTGGCATGTCACAATTGCGGAAGTAAGGCATGGTGAAGGAAAACGAAAAGGAAAGATTGCCGTCAGAGCAATGATATTCAAAAGCGCGGTACGTTGTGTAGCGCAACAATATTCAAACCTGCAGTACATGTTGCTCCGTACAGGTTTGTTTCAAAAGCTCGACCTGTCGCACTCAATACGGTATGATCAAACATTCACTCACAGCTGTCAGGTGCCTGCTTCTCTCTCTGCCTTGTTCCCCTCCTGCCTGGGCTGAAACTCTCGAAACCTGGAGTTAGCGTGGATTCACATGCTCGGATACTCAGTCTCGTTTCATCGAGCTGTCTCGCTGGGAGGACGCCTGTGCGCAGTTGCACAGGTTGACCGCGATCCTGCAACCACCATTTTTGCATTGCGGCGGTGTAGTTGTGCGGAATGCGGAAATTGGTGGTTGTGGTTCTTGAATGCCATGTCCTTCAGCTGTTCGGACGTGCAATCATCGAGGGTAAGTTGTAGCCAGAAAGCTTCGGACCCACACATCGGTTTGCAAGTTCCAGAAAACCTATACCAGGATGTGTGCGTCACAGTAGTTTTGGCATTGGCGCCTCCTAATAGCACCTCGCGAGACCTAGTTTCTACGACCTGCTTGTTCCACTGTTGAATGCCTTCGTCACATGCGGGCGTCCCGTCTCCGTACATCTTGGCATCGATGGTGCCATTCGAGTAGAAGCTGCGTCCAATAAAATAGGATAGGGTAGTCATTTGTTCGAATTGAATTAAATAATTAGACACACTCTTACATTGTATGTAAATACTTCCCGTACGCGAGGGGGAGCCCCCCCCCCCCCCCCCCCCACACACACACACACACACAATACACCCCGGTGCATGCGCAGTCCTCCCAGTCCTCCCGTACGGGAAGGGGAGCTCCCCACCCCACACCCACCCCCCAGTGCATGCACAGCCCTCCCGTACGCGTGGGGGAGCAGACACCCCTCCCCCTTCATCTCACCCTCATTGCTTCGAAATTCCTCCCGTACGCGAATGGGAGCCCCACACCCCCCACACCCACACAATACACCCCGGTGCATGCGCAGTCCTCCCGTACGCGAAGGGGAGCTCCCCACCCCACACCCACCACCCAGTGCATGCACAGCCCTCCCGTACGCGTGGGGGAGCAGACACCCCTCCCCCTTCATCTCACCCTCATTGCTTCGAAATTCCTCCCGTACGCGTATGGGAGCCCCCCACCCCCAACACCCACCCAATACACCCCAGTGCATGCACAGCCCTCCCGTACGCGTGGGGGAGCAGACACCCCTCCCCCTTCATCTCACCCTCAGTGTTTCGAAATTCCTCCCGTACGCGTATGGGAGCCCCCCACCCCCAACACCCACACAATACACCCCAGTGCATGCACAGCCCTCCCGTACGCGTGGGGGAGCAGACACCCGTCCCCCTTCATCCCACCCTCAGTGTTTAGAAATTCCTCCCGTACGCGAATGGGAGCCCCCCACCCCCCACCCCCCACCCCCCACCCCCACCCCAATACACCCCAGTGCATGCACAGTCCTCCCGTACGCGAAGGGGAGCCCCCCACCCACACCCACCCCCCAGTGCATGCACAGCCCTCCCGTACGCGTGGGGGAGCAGACACCCCTCCCCCTTCATCTCACCCTCCCCCACCCCCAACTCCAACCCCTCAGTGCTTCGAAATTCCTCCCGTTCGCGTGGGGAGCATCCCCCCCCTCCCCTCCCCCTCCCCTCCCCCAACCCCTCCCCCAACCCCAACCCCAACCCCTAATTGCTTCGAAATTCCTCATGTTCGCGTGGGGGAGCATCTCCCCCTCCCCCTCCCCCCTCCCCCAACCCCTAATTGCTTCGAAATTCCTCCCGTTCGCGTGGGGGAGCATCCCCCCCTCCCCTCCCCCCCCCCCCCCCCCCCCCCCCAACCCCTCCCCCAACCCCAACCCCAACCCCTAATTGCTTCGAAATTCCTCATGTTCGCGTGGGGGAGCATCCCCCCCCCCCCCTCCCCCTCCCCCACCCCCAACTCCAACCCCTCAGTGCTTCGAAATTCCTCCCGTTCACGCGGGGGAGCATCCCCCCCTCCCCCCTCCCCCAACCCCAACCCCTCAGTGCTTCGAAATTTCCCGTACGCATGGGGGCACGACCCCCCCCCCCCCCCCCCGGGGGATCCCCAATTTCCTTTCGCGGAGTTCGCGCTCCACGTCCTGAGTGCCGTAGTTTGAGTGCCTAGATCCAGGTCAGCGCAGGAGATCTCTTTCCCACTAGCTCAGAGAAACTGCGTTTAATGCCTGGTACTTCATTAGGTCCTTCATGAGGTTTTTTATCCGACCACTTTATGACAAGAGGAGCCGCCGATTCTTTGATATTCGACGCAGGCATAGGTGTCAGACCCTTCGGGCTCATGGTACTGTCACCGATGCTGTCACAACGCGAAGCGAATATAACTTTAGGTGCTATACCACCCTTAGGTTGCGCTGCAGGATGCCTAGCAGGTTGCTCCTCTTGCTTGTGCGCACAGGCTGCTTCTGTGGCACTACGGGAGGTCTAGTAAGCTCCTCATGCTGCGCTTTTCGTCCTGGCTGCGCTGTTCGCCCAGGCTGGTTCTATGGCACTGCGCGAAGCTGCTCCTGCTGCTGCGCTATGCGCCCAGCTTGCGTATGTTGCGATGTTGTTGCCATGTTAAGTCCACGGACGACTACGGTTCTACGTTGTGCTGCTCCCTGCTGGTAAATATTATGGCTTAGATGGTTAACGCGTGTGTTTCTATTAGTAGGAGGGGCCCGAGATGCGAAATGGTGAATTGGGATGCGATGTGAATTAATTTCGTCGCTATCCTTCGGCCTCGTACAAAGAAATTGTGGTTGCATGTGAGCTGGATGGCTGGTGCGGTACCGGATTCATTGATCAGTAGAATCCGCGACCTTACTGTCTATCTCCCATTCCTCTTGGCTGCAGGTTGGTTTGAGCCATAACTAACCATTTACCAACTATTAGGGCACTCCAAAAATGTGTGGCAAATGTCTGAACTGAAGTCCATGCCCAAGTACCTGCTCTAGGTGTAACCAAAGGGGCTCATACCACCCAACCAACTATAAATTAATTCAAACTTAATTTCTGACTCGTTCCTCGTGGCTACAGGTTGGTTTGAGCCATATCTAAACATATACCAACTCTTGGGGCCATCCAAAAATGTGTGGCAAATGTCTGAACTGAAGTCCTTGCCCAAGTACGTGCTCTAGGTGTAACCCCTAGGGGAGCAGCTCAGCCAACCAACTATACATTAATTGAAACTTGATTTCTGACCCTTTCCTCATGGCTACAGGTTGGTTTGAGCCATATCTAAACATATAATAACTCTTGGGGACATCCAAAAATGTGTGGCAAATGTCGGAACTGAAGTCCTTGCCCAAGTACCTGCTTTAGATGTAACCCGCCCCTGGGGGGGCAGCTCAGCTAAAACCGGCGTGACATCTCCAATCGTGTTTTCTAATCTTGTCCTCCTGGTTATAGCTTTGTTAAAAAAAAATTAACTACATACGAACTGTAGGGACCAACGAAAAGGTTATGGTGAGTCTCGTGATCGAAATACCTCCTCAAGTACCTACTATGGGTGTCACATTTGGGGAATATGTGATCGAAAACCGTCGCGACAACTCCAATCTCTTTTCCTACTTTTGTCATCTTGGCTACCGCTTGGTTAACATTATATATAACGATATACGTAGTCTTGGGTCACAGTGATGAGGCATGGTGAGTCTTAAAAATAAAAAACTACCCCCCACACACACACACACACCATAGCAGAAAGGTGCATGACAACACCCACGGCAAAGTTGACGGATGCGTTCAATGCTGCAATGACATCCCTTGTGGCCGATTTCGGGAAATCAGTGTTTTGCAAAGAGGCGACCGGAAGTTTTAAATTAAAGTTCCCTTTGATATTCTTACATTTAGGCATGTTGCAAAGCAAGCAAGCTGACATCAGCGACCTTAGGAAGAAGTCAATGATTCCTCCTACGACCCTATCCAGCAGTGTGCGCAAACTGTGGTGACTACATTGGTGGCACGTCATGATAAAGCATTGGTAGCCATTCATTAAGTGCGACGACTGTGTCTATTACATAGCCAAACTCCTCACCACTTATTTAAAACCAGCAGTTGAGGCTCTTCGTCTTGCCTAGGCAATGCACCGTCTACAAAGGGGGGGGGGGGGGGGGGGGGGTAGGGGGAGGAGGGAGATAATGACGTTTGGCACATTAATGATATTATTCATAAACCACTCTTACTTGTATTTTCATAAGCCGTGAATGCTAAATTCTATATTCCGGTCAATAACTGCCAGTTTTACACATTTTCCTTACATTAAAAAACATAAGATGTAAAATTGGTGTTTCTAAGTTGTTACACAATAGGGCAGTTTCATGCTCATAAGATTCGCTATATCCATTCTTATGAGCTCGAATTGAGCATATTTCGTCAAATTTGAACATATTGACCGAAATCTTATGTTTTTAATCATAAGATTGAACTTGTAAAAAATCAGAATACCCCTTAGAAGTGAACATAAGAATGGAAATCGGCCGGGAAGCAGGAACGCCCATTATAAGTTGAAGAGAGCAGAGGCTGTCTGTATGGAGTGTAAGAGATTTGTCATAGTCAATGTTAAGAAGGGCTTGGTGGATGGTAACCAGTTCTGCCCTGTTGTTAGTTTTGGTGGCCCCTAATCCCCCAGGGTTGATGGTGTAGCTTTGTCGTGCAGCCGGGACATATACTGCAGCACCTGTTTTGCTAGGGTGCCCTGGTTTACCTTTTATTAGGCTACCATCCGTGTAGACCTGGAGGCCTGAGGAGGGGTTAGCTAGGTGGAGACAAGGGTGAGTAGTGGTAAGAAGAGAGGGAGGAGGGTGTTGGTGGAGCAGAGTTTGCCGGGGTTTTTTGACAAGAGATTTGAGTTTCCGGGGGTAGTTAATGACAATGTCAGAGGAGGTAAGAGTGGGAGGTGGTGAGATAGTAGAGGGCTCCCAGGATGAGGAGAGGCTTTGCATGTAGTATGTCCATTGGTCAATAAAATCTTGGAGTTTAGGAAAATAGGTATCTTGGCTGTGGGGGTTGCATATAAGGATGAGGTGCAGTTTTTGGGTGGAGGGTGGAGTGTGAGATTTGCTGCCAAGCCAGATTTCAGAGGTAGTATAAAATGCAGACTGTGGTCTAGAGTCAATATAGTGAATCCATGAGTGGTGGAGAAGAGTTTTGTAGGGGGCAGCAAGGTCGTCAGGGAGGAGTATCAGGGTGCAGGTAGGGCTGAGAGTATTTTCAGCATGGTCAGCACTGGCTAGGGCCCACCTCAGAGCTTGGTGTGCTTGTGTAGTGGAGTTAGGAATGTCCACCTGTGAGCCCCCAGTCCAGATGGTAAGAAAGGGGTCTTGGTTAGAGCCAAAGAGCTGAAGCAGGGCTGGTAGAAGAGAAGCTGGTAAGGCTTTGGTCGTAGCTAAGGGGGTTAGAAGTACGATGGTGAGTAATGCCTAGAGCAGCTGCTGTTTGGTAGAGGAAAGGAGAAAGAATGTTGGTGGCGGCAGGAGCAGCTCTGCATCTGGTGAAGAGGGCAGCTAAGTCAGTGTGATATGTCCCTCCTTGGGTCAGTTGGCTCCATTTGGTAGGGTGGTGATTTTTGAAGTGGTCATAGTTTTGTTTGAGAGAGGTGAGTCTGTCGTTGGGAATGTGCCCAAGACAGTGACCAGTGGGGTTATAAAGATATGAAACGTTGGTGTGTGTGTGTGTGGATTAGTCTTCCAGAGTAGTGAGGATGCCTGTTTGTATAATGTAGGCTGAGGGTGGTTGAATGTCTTAGTCTGGGTGCCTGTCGTGTGTGTCAATTTTCAGAAGTTTGTGAACAAGGTTATGGTTGTCAGCATGAAATCCTCAAGAGGTGGCCCATTGGACTTGTTGTTGAAGGTTAGTGAGGTGGATGTCCTTCCTGGGGTTGAGGTGTGTGGTTGTTGGGGGAGTAGCTTTAAAAGTGTGGGTTAATTGGTCGTATGCTGGTTGTCCCACAAGTTCAACAAGGTGAGCCGCATGGTTAGATTGGGGTTTCCAATGTATGGTGGAGGTAGTGGAGGTAAGAGGTGTGCTGTGGTGGATGCTATATCCCAGGTTTGTGTAGGAGTTGATATGTTCGTTGTGCATAATGATTGGAGCCCATTGAACGTGGACAACAGTGGAGGTGACTAGTTTGTCGTCGTTGTAGGAGCGCTTGCCCCGGCAGTTCGTAATGTGCAGGGCTCTGTACTGGGATCCGTAGGAAAGGTGAAACAGGCGCGCCGGTGGTGCAGGTGCGCTGCTGTCGGGGGATATCATGGCCTCGCGGATCCTGTCAGGGTGTGAGGTTGGAGTTATTCTATATGCACGGCAAAATTTGGATGTGGAGGAGTGTCGGATCCAGGATTTGCACAAGTAGTGGCGTGCTGACCATGTGGCATCACTGCTGGGGAAGCCCCATGCTTGGTGCGCGTGACTGCCTGTGATCTGCGTGGGCCACGCCCACCATTGGTTTCCTTCCAGGTCCCCAGTGGGATCCGCCTCGTAGTCTGCGTCAGTAACGGTGGCGTGAGGTTGGTAGCGCTGGGTGAGTGGGGTGGAGGGTTCAATAGGAGCAGGAGATTTAACGTTATCGGTTGTGTTCTGCGCAATTCCGTAACCGGGCGCAAGTTGTCGGTGTGAGAGGGGAAGTGGGTCAGAGTGTATTGGAGAGGCGACAGTTTGGAGGGAGGAGAGGTGAGCGGTGAGGCGGTTCAGGGATCGTTTGTGGTGTTTAGTAACTTTGTGTAAGGTGATAAGGGAGAGATCTGCAGTGCTGACAAGGTGAGTTCCCATGGGGGTGACCAGGTCGTGGTATGAATAGATGTCCAAGTCATGAAATGGAGTCATGAGTGAGACAGGAATTGCCTGTGGAGGGAGAGGGAGAGGGTGTATGGTAAGTTTGTCGAGAAGTTCTGTGTCATTCCAATAAATTGTTATGTCAGATTTTTTAATAATTTCCAGCTGGCGGGCTAGGGACATATATTTAAGTTGCTTGCGGGAGAGAGAGAGAGGATCTAGAGTGGTCATGGTGGAAGTTGATTTGTTAAGGAGAGCTCTGGTGAGGATTCCCAGGTGACCTTGGTCGTTCATGGACTGGGTGAGGGCTATTTCAGTAATCTGGGTATATTCAGTGAGTAGAGAGGGCACCCCTAGTCCTGCCTCTGTTTTGGGGAGGTGGAGTGCTCTTGTCGGAAAAGATCTAGGGAGGGAGCAGCATAGTTTAACAGTTTTTAATAGTGCTCCGTCAATGACATGAATGTCGGTTAGTGAGAAGGGAGCTACTATCATGGGGTATTTAATAGCTGCTCTGACACATTGTGAAATTATTCGTAAGCATTGGGTGGGGGTTGCCTTGTTTTTAGCTTTGGTGAGGATACTCAAACCTTTTGTTGTGAATGGTTTCAATAGTAGAGTGGAGTTGAGTTTTCCAATTAGCAAGGTAAGTGAGATGTGAACCCCCAAGTATTTGTAGGCTTGGTCTGGCGGCTGGTAGGTAGCATAGGAATTTCCTAGGGGAATTTTATCTAGCCTTTGTTTGAGTGTGTTGTTGTGAGTAGGTTGTGAGGGGTGTGATTTTGGGAGTATGCCACTGACCACACATTTATAGGCGGTAAGAGGAATGCCCGACCAGATGCTAAAAGTTTGGACTTTACCACATTGGATACGAAGGTCCTCTGAGCTGCCGGTTAGGACAGCAGTGTCGTCAGCATACCCCAAGCTGCTAGTGTGATTTGCATCTGCTGTTTTGGAGGGTAGGGATGCTGCTCTGTATCTTCGTCCCCCAGAACGGAGCCATCTGTGTAGGGGTTCTAGAAAGATAATGAAGAGTAAGGGGGTGAGAGTGTCTCCCTGTATGGTGCCCCTGGTGATGGGGATGGGGGAGCCAACAAGAGAGGTCCAGAGTTTGGCTACTGCATTGTTAAGGCCTATTGGCCTGTAGTTTTGAGGTAAGCAAGGATCTGATTTTTTGTAGAGCATGACTGTGTGTGAAGTTTTCCAGCAGTCTGGTGTTTCTCCCAGGATCCATACTAGCTGCATGAGTTTGTGAATTATGAGGTGCATTTCTTGTGGGAGGCACATAAGTAGTTCATTAGGTATGCCGTCTGGGCCTGTGGCTTTGTTGGTGGAGAGTTTCCTAATACATTCAGCATAGGTGGTTGAGGAGGAGAGAAAGGTGTAAGGAGAGGCAGTGTTTTGTATGGAGTTGGCTGGAGTTTCCAAGTGGTATTTATCTGTGTGTGTTTCCCATGGAGGGGGGGTGGCATGTCGTGTATAGTCATCTGAGATGGGGGGAGTGGGAGGTGACATAAGTTTTCCCATGTGTTTAGTCATAACTTCCAGGAGACCCTGGGTGCTGGTGCTAAGTGTGTTTGTGGATGATTAGAGCAGTGGGTGTGTGTGTAATTTTCAGGAGAGAAAATGTACCTGTGAGTTTGTCGTGCCTGTGTGCTGAGGCGGCGTCGGAATTTCTTGGTGGAGGCGGTTGCTCTCTCCTCTTTGAGTGCAGCCTGCATGTGACGTAGGTCTGTAATACTTTGTTTAATATCAGCAGTTAGAGAGAGACAGTAGTCAGACATGAGTAAGTTTTGTAAGTGCTGTTGTATTTTAATTTTAGTGGTAGGTGAGTATGTGCCTGCCGTGTGAGGTGTATGTGCTTCTAAGTTCCATGTATTGTTGTTGGTCAAGGTGGATGGAGGCTGTTCGGAGTGCTTTAATGTGTTTAATATGGTAGTAAAGACGTCTGTAGGTTTTAGCAGTTTGTCGGGGCAAAAAGGTGCCTGGTGTGCTAGGCTTGGTGGGTCAGGTGTGAGTCATGATGGAGAGAGCTTGGTGAAGAGTGATCATGAGATGATCTGTCATGCTGTTAAGGTCTTCTGGTATGGTGGTTGTGAGTTCTTGCCTAATAGATTGAATGTGTGCAGATGTTTTATCTTCTCCCAGTAAAGTTTGCGCTATAGTCAAGGCTTTATCTATGTTAGTGTGGCTGTGCTGAAATTGATGGAGAAATTGATTAGAGATGGCCTCTTTAGCTTTGGCCATGTCTTGTTGCTTGAGGGGAAGCTACAGTTGAGGTGTTGGATTGTGAGGTGGTGTGTCAAGGTTAGGAGGGGGAAAGAGAGAGGAGGTAATTTGTTGTTCCAGGGTCAAGTGCTCAAGTGTGTCTCCCATTTGGTGTGTGGTTTCTGTCACCGTGGATGCAGTTGGAGGGTTGATGAGAATGATGTCATCTATCCTGCTGCCGTAAGAAGTGTTGTCTGAGTAAGTATAGGGACGTGCCAAGCTTAATTCCTTAGTGTAGTGGTGTGAGGATGGGCTGGGATGTGTGTTTGGGAGTTTCTGTGGCTAGTGAGAAAGCCTAAGTGAGATTTCCTTTTAGCCTGGTAGGAGTTGACTAGAGGAGTGTGTAATTACCGGTTACTTTGTTAAAGTAGTCGCCTTCTAGATCCCAGTCATGTTGAGTGTAGTTAGTGACATTTGTATTGAGGTTTATGGAGAACTGTAGGACATCTTTGTAGTCCAGGGCCTTGTATCCGAGGTAGGTGTTAATAGAGTGAATTTGACAGTGAGAGGCTATTTGAGGTTCCCAATAACAAGAGCTGTTTACAAAGGTGTAACGGGGTCTGGAAGTAGGTTTGCCTCCCCTAGGGGCTGTTTCCCAGGTGGTATGAGTCAAATTCTTAAGTCCTGAGTGCAAGATTTCCTATTAGGTTCACAGCTAAAATTCTGCTTTGCAAAGGAGTTGAAAAGAAAGAAGCTATTCACAGTTGGTTTATCAATAGAGGGTGTACAGTGTTTAGTACATCCTATGATCCAGCAAATAATCAGAGAGAGGCGAACAGTCAGAGAAGTGCTGTAAAAGTCTATGACTAAGGAGCAGGAAGTCACTGTGGTTGCACAGAAAATCTCTATGGCTTCCTCCATACCGTCTTCTTGACCTCCTTCCACTGGCTGCTGGTCGTTGGCTGGTTACTGGGCTGGCTGGGTCCAGCTGCTGGGGCGGGGGTGGCTGCCTGTGAAATTAAAAGTATAATTATGTGGTTGCTGCCTATGAAGCTGTGAATTGCTGAGGAAGGAAATTTGAGAGTGGTTTACCTTTAAGGGGGTGTAGGTCTGGAGCAGGTCCATCCCGGTGGCGTCACAGGCAAGTCCAATCCCTGGATGGAGGGCGAGGTTAAGCTCATCATTAGCCGTGGGCCATAGGGCTGAGCTTTGGCCAGAGAGGAGAGGGCATGGAATGTAGCAGCTCAGGATGCTTACAGCAGCTTGGGGGTTAGTCTAGGGAACGGGCTACGTGATGTGTGATTACGTGTATGGTATGGTGATATGGGTAAGCTAGCAGAACAGGTGGGGTGTTACCTAAGTAGAGGATGTCGAGTAGCTTGGGTGGAACGTCTTCGTGGTAGGAGTAGAAGGGTTCGTTCCGAGTAGCTCGTGTCTATGTATTCAACGTACGCGTTGAGAGCAATGAGGCAGTACATGGGTATGGTACTGTATCATGTGCGTTCGTCACGTGGCTTACGGGTACGGTGTACCCGTATGCCTTGCTGGACGGCCAGAGTACCCGTGAAGGGTTCTGTACCGGTACACTCCCCCCCCTCAAGAAGAGATGCAGACCCCGCATTTGATCGTAATAAAGGTGGGATGAGAATACCAGTCATTGTCGTATTTGTCGTGCTCAAAATATACTTGATGAAACAAGTTGGTTTCGGAGAGAACCATTTAACATCCCTTTCGAGTACTCCGAGTATGATAGCTTTATAGATAAAGCAATCTTACTGCCGTGTCGTATGCGTCGAGTGCGATGGGTGGGTGATGGGCCCATTTTTTCGACGTACGTCCGGACACAACGGGCGTAACACGGGACTGCCGTGCATCGACGACGTGAGGAGCACTTTTCTTGACCGCCTTGGCGAGTTCCCAAGTGTCTTGCTCAATACCGAAGTCTTGCCATCGGACCAAGTATTCGAGACGTCGCTTGATTGCTAGATGTGCCGATGACATGCGACTTCTCGCGCATGATGCATTGGATATTCCAAATAGGAGCGCCGTCGGAGTCGAACTCTAGCGGTTGTCCAACATGGACAACGCCATCAGAGCGCCAGTGCTTGATCAATCCCACGTGAAACACGGGGTGGATGCGCATCATCTTAGGCAAGGCTAAGCGGCACGCCGTGACTTGGCCGACGACTCCAGTCTGCTCGACGCGCGGACTAATGCATTCTGTGATCGTATAAGGGCCAACAAAACGAGGTGTAAATTGTGGTTTACCCGTTGCTTTAAACTTCATATTGCGGGTGGACAGGAGAACCTTATCACCAAGCTTGAAGAAAATCTCCGTTCGTCGTTTATCGTAATGAGCTTTCTGCCGATCTTGAGCGGCTTGCATGCATGCTTTGCATCGATCCTGCCGTTCAATGTGATCGGCCCACCAATTGTTGGCAGCCGGACATTTCGATTCGACTTCCGCCTTGAGTGGCGTCGTAGGGTCGTAGCCAAGGTACGCCCGAAAGGGGGTGTTCTGAATGGACTGTTGGTAGGAATTGTTTATCGCAAACTCCACCAATGCCAGGGATTTATCCCAATCGTCATGGTATGGCCCCACGTAGTGGCGAATCATGTCCTCGATGACTCGGTTCATTCGTTCAGTATGACCGTCAGTCTGCGGATGGAACTCTGTCAAAAACGCTTGTCGCGTGCCCATTAATCGATGAAGAGCCACGCCGAAATGGCCTGTGAATCGCGCGTCGCGATCACTGAGGAGTTTCTTTGGGATACCATGATATCGGATGACACGATTGAGGTACAGGGAAGCGAATTCCTCTGCATTAATTGTAGTATGAAAAGATTCGACATGAACCATTTTAGACAACTTGTCGACGAAAACAGCGATGGCATCATGGCCAGACGTTGTTGGCGGAAGCGCCGTAATAAGGTCCGTGGAGACGCACTCCCATATTTTTTTAGGAATTTCTACGGGAACCATGGTACCGTTTGGCTTCGCGTTTCCGGGTTTGTTTGTTTGGCACTTATGGCACTGCTGGACGAAGGCAGTCACGTCTGCCGTGACTTTAGCCCAAGTAAAAGTGCGTGTGACGAGTTCCAACGTCTTGGTGCGACCGCGCACCAAACCACACCACACCACACCACATCACCACACCACATTCACCACACCATCACCACACCACACCACACCACATTCACCACACCACACCACACCACATCACATTCACCACATCACATTCACCACACCACACCACACCAAACCACATTACAACCACATTACACCACACCACACCACACACCACACCACACCACACCAGGATACAAAACGACACAAAACGACATAAAACGACATGACATGACACGAGACAACATACAACGACACAACACAAAACAAAACAACACACCAAAACAAACCACAACGCATCACAACGAACCACAACACAACACAATGCACCATAACACAATACAACACAACACAACACACTACGACACGACACGATATGACTCAACACAACTCACCACAACTCACCACAACACAACACACCACAACTCACCAAAACACACAAAACATACCACAACGCACCACAACACACCATAACACACCACAACACAACAAACCACACTGCACCGCATCATACCACACATAGTGGTGTTAATGGTATGGTGTAGCATAGCATGGTATGATTTGTACCTACATGCATAGTATGACATGGTCCAGCGTAGCATGGCATGTTATGGTTTATACCTACATGCATAGTAACTTGGTAGTATGGTGTGGAATAGCATGGTGTGGCATAGCATGTTATATTGGTATAGTATGTCATGGTCCAGCGTAGCATGGCATGTTATGTTTTATACGAACATGCATGGTAACTTGGTAGTATGGTGTGGTATGCCATGGTGTAGCATAGTATGGTATGGTTTGTACCTACATGCATGGTATATTAGTATGGTATGGCATGGTGCAACATAGCATGGCATGTTAGTAGTATATAGTATATACATACATGCATGGTACAATGGCATAATGGTGTTGTATGGCATATATGGCACAGCATATATAGCATGGTTTATAAACATATGCATGGTACAATGTAGAATGGTGTTGTCTGGCACGGTTTGTACCTGCATGCATGGTATGTTGGGATTGTACGGCATGGTGCAACATAACATGGCATGAGTTATACCAAGATGCATGATACAAAGGTATATTGGTGTGGTATGGCATGGTGTAGCTATACTATTGACCAATATACTATGCATGTAGGTACTCACCATAGCATGTTGCAGCATGGCATGGTAAGGTTTCTACCTACATGCATGGTAGCATAGTAGCATGGTTTGCTATGGCATGGTGCAGTAAAACATGGCATGGTATGGCGTATACCAACATGCATGATACAATGTCATAATGGAGTGGTATGACATAGTCTAGCATAGCGTGGTATGGTTTGTACCTACATGCATGGTATATTGGTATGGCATGGCATGGTGCAGAATAGCATGGCATGTTATGGTGTTTATATATTATATATGTTATATGTATGATTTAGGCCTCTGATGACCCCCCCAGGTTCCACCTGTCTCTTTGTACATTAGTTTGTCTCTCTCCATATGTGCTGCTGATCCCTGCAAACTCTGCACCCAAACATTCGGCTCGTAGTTGGAGTGCGCTTGACTAGAGATATCAGCTTTGCAGCGGTCATGATCCTTCTCAAAAGTTGTCAAATGTTGTGTAGCTTATTCTGCTACGAGTACCTACTTATTCCACTACTTTTGAAACTCCCAGCCTCCCTCCTCTCACTTTCTCGCATTCTGCATATCAACTATTTCTCGACTATTTGACCAATGTCCTGCCCGTGACTTCTAATGTGTTCAAGGTTTAGTTGCTTAGTGGTTCGCATGCCAGCGGTTGACCATAATTCAGATGCCACGTGTCCAGGCTGTCGAGACTGTGTGTTCAATCCTACACACGCCGGTATCACGCCCAGCCGACTCTTCAACCTCATTGGCAAAACACGAATTAATTGCCATTAATGTGGGGAATGAAGCCACATCAAGCTTGTATGTGGCTGACCGAATAAATTCAACCATACCTCAAATTGGTTGCATTTCGTGCGCATCAACTGCTTGCAAATAAAGCCCATCTACAAGACAGTCCAGCCACGTTTAATACCGGTACACCTTCCAATTTAACAACCCTATAAAATGTTAATTGTCGTTACTTCGTAGTAAACAAAGCTACATCCATCGATTCAATTCAATTAAATCAAAATATATTGAATTCAAATGAATACAATTCAAATCAATTCAATGCATTCAATTCAAGTCAATAAAACACAATTTTGATTATATCAAATTAATTAAAGATAGTTTAATTAATTAATTAATTCATACTATTTAATTGATCAATCAACTTAAAATGATTTCATTAATTGATTTAATCATGTAATTTATTAATTAATACATTTTATTCAATGAATTGAACAATTATAGAATAATAAAATTATGCAATTAAAATTTTCATTAAATTCAGATTTTTTACAATATTTTCATTCGGGACGCGCCTCCAGGCGCCCTTTATTTGAAGAGGGATGAGTCCCATTAAAATGTCCGTTAGTTCGTCCGTGTGTCACAAACCAATTTTTCAGGTTTTATGTAAAACATCAAAAAGTAGAACATTCTATATTTTTTGATGAACTATAAGACTTATTTACACCGGACAAATTCTGACCAGAGCACACATGTGCATCGCAATTTACGAAAAGGAGCTCAGGTTGGGCCAAATAGCTAAAATTAACGGTTAGCAATTTGATTTCAGGGTGTTTTGAGCTAACATTTCAAATTTGAACCACTTTAACATGTGCGCATACATAGGTTTGGGAGCAGAATTGTCGTCAAAAATTGGAGGCGAAACATGTAAGCATCACAATGGACGAAACAATCCCCTAGGGCACTTGAGCTATAATTAGCCCACGGACCCCACCTCAGGGCCGTGCGTGGGGCAGGGGCGGTGGGCCACGGGGCGGGGGCGGGGGCGGGGGCAGGGGCAAGCCACGCCACCTGCCGCTGGCCAAAAACCCGTTCAGGAGGACGGGACATACCGTTTACGTCTGGGCTGGGCCGAAACATGCAATACCTTGTACACATTCCGTAAAATCAACCAGACACCTGATTGGCCTCATTTTTCTTGCATCAAATTCTTAAAAAAAAGGCAAACTACATACATGCATTTTATTACAATAATGAAACGTTCAATACTGCTTAAAAATCAACAACCCTTCAAAAACTCTCTTTTTCGTCACCTTATACTTAACAATGCTAAATCATCAATCGATTCATTGGAATTCAATTAATTTAAAGCCTCCAGGCGCCCTTTAAATTTAATCCGATTTGAATTGATACAATTTAAAGCAATTACATGCATTCTAATCACATTAATTAAATTAAATGGAAAAGGAATAAATCGAATTAAAATAACACAACATTAAATACAATTAAATTAATTTAATTCAAATACATTGAATTAAGGATCCGAATCATTTCATTCGGGACGCGCCACCAGGCGCCCTTAATTATTATTACCAATTATTAGGGTGCCGGTATTGGAGCAGCAGGAAGCGGAGATTAGAAATACAAATACATAAATATCAAAGAAGCTGCGATGTGCATCTTCTTTGGGGGGGAAGAGTAATGCATACACGGAAGACAATTATTGTCAAATAACCAAATACTTATTACTACACAGAAGAAGACAACAAGAGGACAAAAGGAGCCATACAAGACCTGACAGCCGAAATGGTTAATTAAGTTGCCGGAAGTGGCAGAAGGGATATAAAACCGGGTGAAGGAACCAGCGCAACTAAAGTAGTTGTGATATTCTGTCACCAAGGAGACAACGAGATTACATTTTGGAGAACCGCCTACCATTAAAGATTGCAGATGCAATACGCTAACCACTTAAAGATGCGAGATGATACAAAGATACAAATTGAGATGAATGTTGCCCATGAACAAGACCGGTAGAAATATCCGGCGAATATAATGAGACAGGCCACACAAAGAAAAATGATTAAGGCTGAACAAATCTTGTAAAACATGGATGAATTCCGCAGTTCCAATTGCAGCAATTAATAAGAACCGGAGAAACCAGAAGATTACCGGAGAAGAAAGCAATACCGGAGCGTAATAGCACAATTGAGAAGCCTAAACGATATATGCTTAGGATCAAACCGGTAATGTTACGGAGAAGCCACGACAGACCAATGAAGTATTACAAAATTACAAGTAATTAAACGGAGAATACAGAATATGACGAAATGACAAAAGGAAACCGGGCATGGATGACAACAAACGAGAATATGAAAACCACAAAAAAGTAATCGCCGGATTTCCAATAAATACAGACGGGAGGAAAATGAACTGATGAAAGATGCGGATGTAACAGCGTATGAGGAGAGGAGAAACTACTATCACGAACTAGGTCCAAAAAACCGTGCTGGAATAATTCGAAGCCAGCCGAGCCAAACTGAGCCGGAAAAGTGTTACACCGGAGTTATTCGACTTGAGGAGTACAAAAGCGGAGCGCATCACGAAGGAATATTAAAAGCCTCATGCAAGTCTTAAGCAAATGGGTAAACCAACGAAGAAAGAAATACTGGCGGCACAAAATTAAAAGCTAAGGCAGTTCTGCAGCGGGGTACTACATTCTGTCATTTTGGTCTGCCCGTTTCGCGCACTTGCCATTATTTTACTGCCTTAAAAGCGCAGTTGCCTTCAAAAAAGTGCGCGTTTTCAAAAAAGAGCACTCACCTCTTTAAAAACTGCGCGTTTCGCGCACCAGTTTTTTCAATTAGTGCGCTATTGGTCAATTTTTGGAAAATTGAGTCATCATCTGGTGGCTGCACTGCTGCCTGAACTGGTACATCATCGTCACCTCCAAAGCCGACAAGGACAAAATCAGGCTGATCATACCCCTAAATCGACACCAACACGGATGGCGAGGGGGGGTCTGGTGGAGGAGGCATGGAGCACCTAGGCGCAGGAGAGGTGGCAGCCAGTCCAGCAGCTTTAGGCCCCTTCCGCTTCGGGGACACCTCAGGGAAGACACCCACTGCACGATATGGGATGAAATTAGAAGTCAGCAGAGTAAAGGGGGAAAGCAATGTGATTCTGGCTGTACTCCAGAAAGCGAAGTAACCTTCATTTTATAACGAGTCGATGCGATAATCGAGGGCAAACGAGCGACACATTCTTAATAGCTCAGGTCAGACAATTTCAGCAGAGCACTAGGCAGTCAAACTTGCCTCTGCTCCAGATGGATGCATTAGCAAGCTTAGTCTTCTTGTCATGGTTGCCGGACATCTCGAGGAGCAGGATCTAGGGGCAGTGGCGACGAGGAGGCGAGGGCAGGAGCTAGGGGCAGAGAGCAGGGTCGACACTCCAACTCTGACTGCACAAAGTGGAATGAAATTGGGTAAGAAACTCGAAGTCAGCCAGATAGCAAATCAAAAAGCAACTCGCAATTCAACGAGTCAACTCGCAAGTCAGCAATTTAGCTAATCGACTGGTCTAATCACAAGCATCAAACTTACTTTGTTTCCACAAGCTTGCTGCAGCGAGAAGTGGTGAACTGGCGACAGCAGGAGCGACGAGGAGGCTAGGGCACGAGCTAGGGGTAGAGAGGAGGACAGAGGCGAACCGGCGATGACAGAGATCGGAATGAAAACAGAATGATGCCATGGAGATTCCGAATTGACTTGACTGAGGCGATTGGGAGGTTGCAGTTCTGTTACAATTTAAATCCACGGTGCAGGTTTGCAGTTACCTTTCAGCCACCAGTGCAGTCATTATTACTCTGTGACAGCCTAAATTTGAAGTCACTCACTCACTGAGTGAGTATTACTCTATCTGATCTGGGGCAAGAGAGAAAGCACACAAAGCGCATAAATCGCACAGTCAATAATAATAGGAGAGCGCACAGGTAGTCAAAAAACTGCCCGGACCGCGCAGAGGGTGTTAAAAAAACTGCCCGTTTAGCGCAGTCGGGCTCCAAAAACCTGCCCGTTTTTGCGCAGTCGCGCGCGCGATGTAGTACCCTGGTCTGCAGTCAAAGAAGACTAAATTAAGATTAACCGGATACAAGTACCGGAAGAAAAACAGGGAGACCAGAGGGAAAGAGCATAAGACTATATACAGCAGGAGCCGATAAGTCAAAGGGAGTAACCGGAGGAGAGGACAGAAGAGGAGATGTCGCCGGACAATGTATGAATAAGTTACCGGAGAAAGTAACAAGGTTGACAGTGCAGGGGTCCATGGGCCTAAACTGAGTTTTTGACAAACCTGGAAATCAATCTACGGAGTAAAAACAATGAAAATAACAACGACCGGAGAGCAACAATGACCGGAGAAACAGCTAAAAGTTACATAAATACGAGGAACAACGAAGTTGTATAAGTGAAAACTACAAACATCAAACTAAATAATAAAGTGAAGAATGCCCGAGAATAAGTGAATATAATTCACAAATACCGGAAGTATTATGCTTCAGGAAAAATCCGGAACAACAAAGTTGTATACATGAAAAATTACAGACATCTTGTACCTAAGCTGAATATACTGAGAAGGCCCGATAATAAATGAACATATGGAATTCGAATGCAATTCAGAAATACCGGAAGTATTATCCTTCAGGAAAATCCGGAGGAAAGTAACGGACCTCCAAA
The DNA here is from genome assembly GCA_013435795.1 of Chlamydomonas sp. ICE-L. NCBI lineage: Eukaryota > Viridiplantae > Chlorophyta > Chlorophyceae > Chlamydomonadales > Chlamydomonadaceae > Chlamydomonas > Chlamydomonas sp. ICE-L. The sequence continues at coordinate 9,973,681 of JACBWV010000552.1, forward strand.
TAATCAAAATAAATAAAAAGGTGGATGCAAACGACAGGAAGGTTGAGTGGCCATACAGAGACCGATTATACCTCCCATAATACCAGAGGAAAAAGAGGTTCTGGCACATCCGAAAATAAAAGGGCTACAAGTCCGGTATCAAAAAGAAAATCAACCGGAAAGAAAATATTCCAATGACAAACTACGGAGAAGTACCAAAATAACCGAGCAATGAGAAAATACGGCTAAAAAGAAGTATACAAAAATGAAAGGAGTGAGACCAATAAAATTACCTATTGATGCACGAATATTTATCGGGGTGAATACAATGGAAGTCATTACAATTGAAGGACGACTGGCGAACAGAAACCGAATACAGTGCTCAGAAATTCTAAATGCAGCCGGTATAAGTGACTAAGCTGCATATTACAATTGGGGGCTGGAGGACTGGGCGATAAAGCTGGAAACCGACGAAAAGGTAAAAAACGAAGAACCCAAAGGAAGAATTGAGCATAAATTCTTTTGGGGGAAGAGACAAATAAACAAGAAATCAGGATGCAAGCAAGCGTGTTGACAGCCAAAATGGTGAATTGAGTTACCGGAAGTGGCGAAAGGGATGTAAAACCGGAGTGAGGAGCCGGCGCAACAAAAGGTAGTTGTGATATTCCGTTCACCAAGAAGACAACGAGATTACATTTTGGAGAACCGCCTCCCTCTCCCTCTCCCTCTCCCTCTCCGTCTCCGTCTCCCTCTCCCTCTCACCTCTTCCCTCTCCCTTTTGCGCAATTTGCACGTTTGGCGCGCAAGTAGCAGTCCAGCACGCGATGGGAGTTTGAAGGCGCTGGCTCAGGGTCGGACGGAAACGCGATTTGCATGGACAGTTGGCTTGCGGCGGATGCTTCTTTCACCGAACCCTCAGGCTAAATGGCTCTGCATCCGGTTATCGTTTTTTTTACACTCACGTGACGCTATTTGGGTCGGCCCCCTTTTTGACAATTTTTGACATTTTTTTGATTTTGTGTGACTCGGTGTAACTCTTGAGTCTCTCCTACATTGAGGGCGGGTAACTACATCAGGATACTTCAGGACCCCAGCTCTGCTGCCTGAAGCGCAACCAATTGTATATCCTGCATCCTGCGACGCAACGGACCCATCCTTCTGGTCGACAGGACCTTCCCACGTTGCGTCTTGCGACGTACATACTTACATTACATTACATGTTAAAGTCTACTTGACACCGCGAGGTGTATGAGACTCTATGCTTAAACAAAAAGAAAAGCACCCACAAAGCAAAAAACCCATACATAGGGTTGTGTCGAGGACACAAACCAAACTCCCAACCACCGTTTTTGGTGGCCTAGGTATTAAACCCCCTAGAGCAGGACCCAGATCTCAAACCACTTACAGTGGCGGAGGTAAGAAGCTAACAAATGAGAAGTCACAAGAAGAAAAAAAGGGAAATAAATTACGGTGCCACTAAGCAGTCCAGGGCTTCCTGTCTTGCTCTTCTACAAGTAGAAAGATAGTCGGCTAGGTTGCTCCAAAAAAGACTTAGTGCCATTTCCATTCATAAAGGTTCTGAATGTGGAATCGCAGAATTCCACATTCCATACGGTTAGTCGGTATCCTCATGGACATGCCTATAAATATCTGTAAACCAGCTTCGGTAGCGAAGGCGAATATCATTATAAAAGGGCACTCAAACATATGCATTTCATCCTCAGGTTTTTGGAACCCACACATTTGACAGTGTCTCATTGGACGAGGGATTGTGCTCTCATCCACCACCCTCATTCTTTCTGTGTTCAGCCAATGGGAACCCATTCTAAACTGGCTATAGAACGAATCTGATCTTGCTTGTAAGGCGGATGTAAAGGGAATCAAGCCATTCTATATGCTGTTGCTGCGAACCATTTTTGGTATCGGAGGCGTTTAAAGCCAACCCTTCTCTCAGCAGGATGTCTCTAACTGCATTGGTGTCAACTGGGTACTTAAACCTCCATGACTCAAAAACTTCAGACATAATACCTTCGACATCGACAGCCTCCAAAAGTTGATGTTTTACTGGATCCTAGCTTGTGGAGAGCACAACGCAAGTCATGAACCCAGCCAGAGTTAGAGTCAAAAGATTCTCAAGAGCCATTCTAATGGAGTCACAGGTTCTTTATGTATGGTCTTGTTCAGAAGCGCAAAAGCTGTTTAAGCCAAGCAAACACAACGGGGTTCTACCCATCTCTTCCATGATAATATTGATGTAGTAGATTGGCAAACACCCAAACATTTTTTAAGTATACCTCTATGCCATTTCTCACAAGCATGGTCATTGAGAAAGTGTGTTGTTCAGAATAGAAGGAGCCCACACCTCACAGCCAAAATTCAGGATAGGTTGTACAAGAGAATCAACAGGTGGGTGAGAATATCATATTGTATATCTCCATAGTATGGCATCGCCTACGAGCATGTGGTGTGCCTTTGGGCCTTAGTGAGCATCCTAAAAAAGCAGCTTTGCACGATTGCTTGAGTCACCATCCACAAGAGGGATCCCAAGTAGATAAAAGATAACTTTGTAGAAAGTTGTGCTCCATCATAGACAAATTTGTAATCAGGATCCATGCGGGCCTCATCACAGAATGATGTTGAAAACGACAATCTCAGTTTTCTTATATTCACACCGCCTCTTAGTAGCCTCGCAGAAATCTCTCAGGCAGTCAAGCATCGCTTGCATTCTGCCGGGATTCTGCCATTATAGCTAGTCATCAGCATAAAGTAACAGTTGCAGAATCTTTCCCCTAAGTTCAGCCCCTACATTGGGAGCTGGATTGGAGGAAACGATTCATTCTATCAATGAACAGACCGAATAGGAGTGGGGATAGGGGGTCTCCTTGTTTAAACTCCTACAAGGGATGGAAAGGAGGATCCCATGTCCCCATGTTTTAATGTCGTAAGTCGGGATCGCAATCCACAGGATATGCTCGTTACATTGAGTGAACGAGAACTACCAAGCATGGGAGCTTGGGCTATATGAGAACGGAAGGAGATGGCAACAGTACAGATCTTGTCCGCATAAAAAAAAAAAATGGCCTATCGTGGCCATAGCTGGCCTGCGGTGCTGCCAGCAGGCGGCACAGGGCCCGGAGGGGACTCAAACCTGTGCACTACATTGCCACTCTAGTATACGACGTATAAGTCGTTTCTATAACATCCCCCCAATCCATGATATTCTTGTACACAAGAATACGTGGATACACTTAGCGAGGGCATTTAACTACTAAAGTGTAACAACATAGAACTGCTCTTCATAATTTGTTCAGATATTTACTAGCGACAGATATTGTACTAGCGAAAGTACTTTAATATCAAGACAGGGAACCAGGTTTCTAGAGTGTTTCACTTTCTAAGTGGGCATGGCCCATCAATATCAGTCTCTTTCAAACGTGGCTAAGAGGAGACAAGGGACACAAAGTCTCGGTTGAGGAGGCTATAATCAATCATGTTTTAGCATAAAAAGGGGAGAGCAAGAGGTACCGGTGTTCATTGAAGATACAGGACTACTGGAGGGATGGGTAATCTTGGAGGCTGTATGAGGGCATGGTGCACGGGTTTGCACAGAGCTGCAGGTGTCCCGGAGAGGCAGGAGAGCTGCCACCAGAGCTGGAGCTGTCAGGGGATCTGCTGGGCAGCTAAGGCTTGCAGGAGGCTGCAGGTACTAGAGGGGATCTTCTGGGCAGCTGAGTTTGCAGGAGAAGCTGCAGGATCTAGAGCGCCGAGGCGGGTTGCAGGGGAGCAGAGTGACAGCTGGAGCTGCAGTATCTTCATGCTTGATAGTCATTGAAGAGCTGCAGGATCCGGAGAGCGGAGAGCTTGCACAAGAGCTGTGCTGCAGGGATTGCTGGGCACGCTAAGGCTGCAGCGAGAAGCTGCAGGATTAAGGGATCTGTGGGCCAGCTGAGGTTGCAGGAGAGCTGCAGGAAATCTTAAGCTGGGCACGACTAGAGCTGGAGTTGCAGGCGGGAGCTAGAGGGACAGGCCTGGAGCTGCAGTGTATCTTCATGCTTGAGAAGTCAGTTGAATGTCCCCCCTCATAGATGGGAAGTTAAGGTCCAAATCTCCGGTCAGAATTACAAGCATTCTACATCATCATCAGGGGCGGCAGTATCAGCAAGGCAGTATCCACCATCATCATTCTCCTACTATGGCAAGCTCAGGATTAGCTGGGGGCACGAAGGCTGCAGGGGGAGCATGAGAGGAAACTAGGAGTATAAAAGGACTGATGGCTGTAGCAACTTCTTTCTAGGTAGGACGTCCCCCGCTGGCTCATGTAAATCACTCCAGGTGGGTAGAGATATGACTGAATATACTTCCAGAAGTCATCTATAGGTGCTGGACACTCAGAGAGACTATAATGACTATGGGCAGTCTATGGGACTATACTAGAGTCAGGACAGCATAGGAGGCCAGGGCTTAGGCCACCAAGAAGAGAGCTGCAGGTAGCTGTGCCAGTGGGGCTGCTAGGGTGTCTGTCAAGATAGTACTGATCATCACCAGGGAGCTGCGCGGAATGAATTCCAGAGTAGGCCTGGGGGCAAGGTTCTCTGTTCAGTAGTAGACTCAGATAGAAGAAAGCAATCAGCCCATGATGCTATTATCAATCAATTCTAGACAAGTCGGAATCTTGGACCCGTCAGGAAAGGTCTAGAGTGGACTGCATAAGAGCTGCAGGGATTTCATCAATCAGCTCAGAATCTCAGCACACACTATTTTCCATCGTGCACATCCCCTTTGGGTTGAAATCTATTCGAAACGTACTCAGATTGGTAAAGCAAATGGCTAAATGGGAATTGGGAAAGTGATTAATCTGCGTGGTATCGCTCGATGGGAGAAGAGGAGAAAGGGGGGGAGAAGAAAGCCAGAAAGAAGAAAGAAAGAGGAAGGTAATGAGAAAAAGGGAAAAGGCGAGAAGGGAAAAGGAAGGAATAAGAGTACGGACGGGGGGAAGAGGTCGCGGGGAGGTAACGTAGAAGAGAGAGTGGAAATAGGGTAAGCGAAGCAACCAAGGAAAGGAGCACGAAGGAAACGGGAGATGGAAAAGAGGAAGAAAAAAGAAGAGACCAGGCGAAAAGGCGGAAAATAGGAAAAAGGGAATAAGAAAAGACGAAGGTGACAGACAGAAACACGCATCAAAGGATCGGAATAATGAAATAAAACCGATGAATGATGAAAAAAACAGTGTGGGGAGGACAGAAGAGTGAAACTTAAATAAAAAGAGACTACAGACAGGGGCGGGATGACGATAGAAGAAAAGCCAATAAGGAATAAAAAGGAGAAAGAGCGAATAGAACAGCGAAGGCGAGGAAATAAAAGTAATAGAAAAAGAAGAAAAAAAAGGATGAAAAAACTGAAAAGGGTAAACAGAAATATAAAGAAGGGAAAAGCCCAAGAAAGTGGAAAACAAGGAAGGATGCAGAAAACGAGAACAGCGAAAATACATGGGAAAAATCAAGGGTGAAAGTGCAGAATGAGGAAAATCAAGGGAACATGTTAGAAGCACATAGAAAAGAAGGAGGTGCAAGGGAAGGAAGGAGAAGAAAGATAGGGGGAAAGAAGGACGACAGGAAATTAGAAACAAAAAAGAAGAAAAGAGGCATGTATCTGAGCAACGACAAGAACAAAACAATGGGATCTGAGGAGGAAAAATAAGAAAACCGAGGCGAATAAACAATGAGAAAAGGAAAGTGAGAACGAAAAAAAAGAAGAAAAGCGAGGGAAAGATGAGTCATAGAAAGAAAGGGGATGACGCGCCAAAGGAACGGGAAGTAATCCAATGTAGATTTTTTACCAACAAAGAGTGAGGCACATGTGTTCGTGGTTGACAAGTGAATTTAGTCGTTTGGTTCATCAAGAAATCCTCTCCTAACAAGTCCGTTTGGTGTGCATCAAGAATCCAATCTATGAGGGTGCGTTTCTATAGGAGTTGAACCAGCCAGCAAGCATTCAGAATGCAATCAAGTCAGTGCTTAGGCAAGGTGGGCATGGAGCGAGGTAATTTCCTACATCAGAAAGTGAAAGGGAAAACAAAGGAGAGGTCCCCATGTGTCTTGCATTCTATCTCGTTGCATTAACGGTGCACGTTGGAGCCAAAGATCATGTCCCAAGGTATGTGGGAACACCTCAACTTTGTCGTATATGCTAAATGCATTTGGGATGGGCAAGTGTGTGGGATATGCATGGCAAGTAGGATCAATCCCCCCCATGTTCATATTTGGCCCCCATGCATTTATCATGGGCAGATAATGCATGACTTCAGATCACCCTTCATTCTATGCACTATGCATCTGGTTTATCTCCAATAATGAGGATATAGTTAGGCATGAACAAATCGGGGGTTAGTAGATGACTACAGGACGGCAGGTTGGGGTGGACGACAGGGAGGATCGTCATTGCAAACATGGGGTCGCGCCACGGCGCGAGAGCGGAGTGGCGCTGGAAGACAGAAGTGGTGGAATGGACATGAGGTTCGAGGTGCAGATTCGCAGGTGCGTAGTGAATAGGCAGCGAGACCAGAGACAATGATGCGATAAGAGATGGTGAATGTGGGATGTCTATCATCGAGGGCAGGGAATTCGAATAGTGTAGTCGGTGAGACGGAATGCAAAAACTGGAGCAGCAGTATAGAGCGCGCAGAAGTAGCTTGCCTAGGTATTTCGGCAGTACACACACGTAGGAGGGGCAAAGCCCTTGTCCCCAGTGCTCAACGCGGCATAATCATGGACCCCCCCCCCTTCGCTAAAATTAATTACCGCAGTTAGCCCACTCCCAGAAGATGCTTTTGGGGATTGTCGCAAAGCAATCGTTGGTTCCTGAATGAGGAGGGAAACTGTGGGTGATGGAGAGGGATTGGTTTTAGCGAGTGGTAGTTGGATGCGTGGATGCAATGGCAGTTTGTGGCAGGGGTGTCTACCAGGTCTGATGAGTGAGCATCTTGTTGCGGGTGGAAGTGGAAGTGGAGGGTGGATTCAGTGTGCGGAAGTTTTGCGTGGTGAAGATACTGTGGCTGTCGTGCGCAGCAAGTGCGATAGTTGGACTGGTGGGTCAGGCAGGTATACAGCATCGTCACTATCCCAATCCCAATCCCATCATCAGCATCAGCATCAACAGCATCGGCATTGGCATCAACATCAGCCAGCAAATCCGTGGCATCATCATCAGCAGAAATATCTTGAGTGTGGGTGCAGGCAACACAGCAGCAGGGGCCAGTGGTGATAGTGTGGCAAGCACTAACAGTATTCTGTTGTTGCGAGGTGCTTTGCGGGTGGTTAGTACCAGTGCATTGGACTCGTGGCTGTTGCGAGATGGTGAGCGATGAGATGATTGGGGTTATTGGTGTTCAGATTGCTGGGGCAGACCCTGGTTGTGCCCCGAACCTCGCAATTATAGAGATGTGTACGACAGCAGGTGGGAATGGAGAGAGTCAGTCATTCGCGCGTAAGTGGGGTGGTGGGTTGCAGCGCACCCGAGTTGTGACTACCCATGGAACTATGCGCAGGGCTGTTTGTTTTTTCTGCGCAATGACCAGTAGGGGTAATCAAATCGTTGCAGCAAGCTTCCGGTTGTGGCTACCTTGCAGTATAACAGATTCCATACCATCGGCGCGTGATTAAGGGGTGGTCTGTGCCTAGGGCGCTGCAGACGAGGGAAAGGTCGTGGAGGCGGCATGCAAGCAAAGGGATACGAATAGTTGTTATAGTTTATGTGTATTTCTCAGTATCAGAGAGTATTGGCATAGTTGGATAGTGGGCGGAGGATTGAGGTGAGGTAGGTTGCAGTGGGTTGGGGAGGAGGGGTGGGATGGATGCTCGATGAGCGGGGTTAAAATCAACAAGGGATGCGCAAAGTTGAAGTCGGCAGTAAATGCTATCGGTGCATGGACTTCTCAATAGCGTAGACCATCCTCTAGCAGCAGGGGACTACGCTGACAATGGTGGTTTCCTACTGTGTGAACAGATTGATGAATTCGACGGTTCTTACAAACCGAAGGTAGCTCTGATCGTCTCGCTATCGATGTGTGAGCGATGTCAGCTCCTCCGTTAGCATGGTTAACATGGCGGCCCCAAGCCTTTAATGTCGTAAGTAGGACTGCAGACACTACAGGATATGCTCGTTACATTGAGTGAAGAGAACCTACCACATGGGAGTGGGCTATAATAAGACGGAAGAGCTTAGATGGCAACAGTACAGATCTGTCACGTATAGTGGCACGCGTGGCCATAGCTGGCCTCTGTGCTGCACAGCAGGCGGCAACAGGGCCGGAGGGGACTCACACCTGTGCACTCATTGCCACTCTAGGTACGCATTAAGTCGTCTATAACACCTGTAGGCGAACTGGAAAACATCATGAGTTATACATGACTTAAGATACTGAGATAGGGGTCCTGACTCTAGCCTTGCTAAGCAATCCCATATGCAAGATCTCTGTACTGACCAACTCATCAGCCTTATGACATCAACAACAGCCACAAAGATGGTTTTCCTTTTCTCTATATTATCTACAATATGGTTAAGAACGAATTGAATGATTGCATCTGCATCACCCCTACACATTCTAAATCACATATGGCCAGCGGCTCTTGAGGTTGATTCTTCTGACCAAATCATCTAGTCACCGTAGCATGACAAAGGGAGGAGAAGATCTTTCCTATGGAGTTGCTCACGCCAGACCTCGATAGTTTGTCCTTGTCTAACACACGCCTGATTTGTTGTACGGTACCCATAGGCAGCTGTCAGCCATTGCTAGGGTTAAAAGTAACCCGACCCTACAACGTTGAGTCTGCGATGGAGGAACGCAGCATCCTGACAAACCACCTTAAACTGGTTTGTGGTCACCAACCTGTTTTTAAAGTTTGAAAGATATTCACCCCATAGGTGGGTATCCCGACCCAATCATCATCACGGTGGATTCAAGAGAGGGAGAGGGAGAGGGAGAGGGAGAGGGAGAGGGAGAGGGAGAGGGACGAGGGAGAGGGAGAGGGAGAGGGAGTGTAGGAGAGGACCAAGAGAAGAGTGTTACACCGAGTCACACAAAATCAAAAAATTGTCAAAAAAGGGGCCGACCAAATAGCGTCACGTGAGTGTAAAAAAAACGAGTAACCGGATGCAGAGCCATTTAGCCCTGAAGGTTCGCGTGAAAGAAGCATCCGCCGCAAGCCAACTGTCCATGCAACATTCGCGTTTCCGTCCGACCCTGAGCCAGCGCCTTCAAAACTCCCATCGCGGCTGGACCTGCTACTTGCGCGCAACGTGCAAATTGCGCAAATGCTGACTTCGAACTACGCAATTGATTGAACTGGTGCTCTTCCACCTCTGAATCTGCCAATCTGCTATTAATAGCATGCCTCAGTACTGATCATTCGTTCTGCAGACCTGCGAAGCTTCATAATTAATTACTTATCCACCCAAGTGGGTAACACCACCCTGCGAACCTGTGGAGTTTTGGACCAGCGCAGCTTTGAGCTACGTGCTCTGACCTAGGGGCCCATCGCCTGCAACCTGCTGGACGTGCTACTTGCAAACGTGGAAATTGAGCATATGCTGACCTTCGAACTGCGGAATTGATAACTGGTGCCTTCCGACCCCCGTCTCAGCCAAAGTGGACTTGCTAGTAACAGCCTAGCTAAGTACCAATCGTTCCTTCTGCGGAGCTGCGAAGTACACAAGTAAGAACTAACTCGCTACCCAAGACGGTAACACTACCCTAAGAAGCTGCAGAGCTTCGACCAACGCAGCTTCAGATTCGTTGCTTCGACCTAGGGGGCAGCGGCGTTGCACAATGGTAGCCACTTATCTCCATTCTCCATGGCCAGCGCAACTCTAGGCCCAGCCATTCCAAATCATGGGCAGAGCGGCTATTGAGACTCTATGCTCACCCACGGTATTCTCCCAAAGCACATGCCACATGCGCTCCCAAACTGCGCTACTTTCGTGTCATACCCACACAACGCATACCACCCGCCAGCCCGGGCCAGCCCAATGCATGCCGACCCACGCTACAGGCATCCACCCCGACACCACCCGACCACCCCCTCGCGTCGGGTCAGGCCCAGACCGGAACGGCTCATACTGCCCAGCCCACACATGCAAACACCTTCTCAAAATCCCCTAAAATTAACCCGACCTCTGATTGGTCTCATTTTTTCTGCATCAAATAATTACAACTAAAGCCAACCTCATGTATGCTCTGCATGACAGTAGAGGCACGTTCAATACTGCTTTAAACAGCAACACTGCAAAATGTCCCTTATTTGTTTGTCTGTCACTGTCCTTCGTTGTTACTTTGAAAGCAACAAGGCTACAACATAAGTACATAACTGACCGCCCGTACATAAGCTTATAATTCCAAAAACCAACAGCTCAGGGGGCGGTCAATATAGTTACCACCGCCCTCAATGTAGGAGAGACTCAAGAGTTACAAACCGAGTCACTCAAACTCAAAAATTATCCCGATTGTCAAAAGGGGGCCGACCAACTAGCGTCACGTGAGTGTAACAAAAACGAGTAACCGGATGAAGAGCCATGAAGAACCTAAAGGGTACGCGTAGAAAGGTCCATCAGCGGCAAGCCAACTGTCCATGCAACATGCAACATTCGCGTTTCCGTCCGACCCCGAGCCCATCGCCGACAAACTCCCATCGCGGCTGGACCTGCTACTTGCGCGCAACGTGCAAATTGCGCAAATGCTAAGTTCCAACTACGCAATTGAATTGAACTGGTGCACTTCCAACCTCTGAATCTGCCAAGGTGACTTGCTAGTAATAGCCTGCCTTAGTACTTCGCTTTCGTTATGCAGACCTGCGAAACTTCAAAATTAATTACTATCTACCCAAGTGGGTAACACCCCCCTGCGAACCTGTGGAGCTTGGACCAGCGCAGCTTCGACCTTCGTGCTCTGACCTAGGGGGCCATCGCCTGCAAAATGCTGGACGTGCTACTTGCGAACGTGGAAATTGTGCAAATGCTGACCTTCGAACTGCGGAATTGATAACTGGTGCACTTCCGACCCCCGTATCTGCCTGAGTGACTTGCTAGTAACAGCCTAGCTAAGTACCAATCATTCGTTCTGCAGACCTGCGAAGCTTCAAACATAAGAACTAACCCGCTACCCAAGAAGGTGACACCACCCTGAGAACCTGCAGAGCTTCGACCAACGCAGCTTTCAGATTCGTGCTTCGACCTAGGGGGCAGCGGCGTTGCACAATGGTAGCCACTTATCTCCACTCTCCATGGCCAGAGGCAACTCTAGGCCCAGCCGTTCAAAATCATGGGCAGAGCGGCTATTGAGACCCTATGCTCACCTATGCTCCCAAAGCACATGCCACATGCGCTACCAAACTGCGCTACATTCGTGTCATACCCACACAACGCATAACCACCCGGCCAGCTGTCAGCATGAATTGCGGTGCTCTCACGCGTTTTATGACTTGGTGACTACTTATGTACTTCCTTAGAACTATCGGTCCTGACAGTACTATGTCAGCTTACTGTTGACTGCGTCATCGGTTCTTCTGACACGCGCTGTCTAACCTGTACCCTGATCAGGTTCCAGGCTATCGCCCCCCTTTCCTCCGCTGGTGTCCCTTTATGGTTCCACTATCTTTTGTAATATTTATTCTCGTCTCCGCATTTATAGATTGGCGTGCTGCACACACTAAGTCCACTCTCCGGAGTGTTATCCAAGCTGATAGGTTATACGGTCCCTCATTTACTACCACTGCTTTGCGATGCAACTTCCGCGAGGGCCTCCCGCTAATTTTGAGAAACTCCACGACAAGAATGGAGAATCTTGGACGCGCGGGATGCGCAGTGTCATTATCAGCAATGACCCGGGTCCTCTTGATGATTGGCTAGACGTCTGTGCACCAGCTGCCTCTGCTAGCGGTCATGAGAGTCCTTCCGCCATCGTGGAAGTAACCCCCCCCAATCAATCCTCCACCTTTACGGCTCCTTCTGCTACTGTCCGACGTCTCTCTCCTGAGATTGAGGACGTTCTGATGCGACTCTGCTGTGCTTCCACTCAGATTATCCAGTACGCAAGGGCGCCTCCACCTCCTGATGCCCGTTTTGACTACGACTATCAAGAACTTGCTCGTCATCGCCGTGCAGATGGCTATGCTGATGACTCTGATGATGGTGATGAAGATCTGCAGAGTGCTATGAGTGGTGACTTCGGTGGAGTCACTCCTTCCACTGCTACTCGAGTGTTCAATTCTACGGTCTCTCCTGTGTATGAGCCTCTGTCGGCACCTGCTCTTGCGCCTTCCCGGAGTTTAAGCCTGATCCAGTCTCTGCGCCTCTGCTTGCGCCCCTTCCACCTGTCCACCCGGAGGTGGCCAGGCCGTCTTTGATGCAGAAGTCTGCGTCTTTCACCTTGCCTCCGGACCGAGGTCTGTCTGGCTACAATACTCGTGCTCGAGAGGCTTCTGCTGCTGCTGCTGGCCGCGCATCCTTTGCTGGCCCTTCGCAGGAGCCCCCTCCACCCCCGCCTCCGCCTGTGGAGCAGCCCCCTGCTCCTGGCCCTCCGCCATATGTGCCTCCTTCACTGTCATGCGACTCCTGGGAGCATCTGCTCGATGGCGGACATCCTCTGCGTCTATCCCTGCAGGAATGCCGTCTTATCCGCCAAGCTCAACATGCTGGGGAATCCTTGGACCGCACTCTGTACGGTAGGCTGGATATGACTGCCACTCAGGCTATGGTTGATAGCAAGGGTCGCCCTAGGCCTAGGCGTGTGATGGCTTATTCTGAGCTAGGTCTAGAGTGTCGGGCTTTTCTGGGACCTGTTATGCCAGGGATTAACTACCCTCCTGCTAATGGTGTGACCTCTGGAGGGGTTGGGCGTAGGAACAGTGACCTGCGAGGTTACCAGTTTGTTAAGGTGCCACTCCCTTTCTGTCCTGTTCGTCCTGATTTCGAGCTCATTGTGCGTGTTGCGCGTTCCCCAGATATCATCAGGAACTTAGATGACCAGCGCGCTTATGACGCTGGTCTTGCTGCTGAGTATTTTCTGGCGATTCGTGAGTCTTTAGCTCCTCGGTGTGCTCCTCCTGCTGCTGGAACTTCGGCCTCTCATGGTGAGTCTAGTGTCGATCCTGCACTGTTGGGTTTCAGTGCGCTTACCCTACCCCGCCAAGAGTTCATGATCTTATCCATGATGCTTGCCAACATGACGGATGCCCTAGTCAAGGTGTATAGGGACTTTGCTTCACCTCGGGATATCTTTTTGCATATCCGGAGGCAGCAGTCCGATGCCCTTGCCTCGCGTGTCCCTCTCTTGCTGAAGGAGTATCATGCTTCGGTCATGGGCACTCATGAGCACGTTGACGCTTTCTTTCGTCGGGTTCGCGGTATGTGCACTGACCTGCGCAGTGCTGGGTTTCCGCAGACTCAGCGTCACGCCATGGGCATTATAGTTCAAGGTACGAGTCTGCCCCGGTTCGTAACGCTGCGGATTAAGTATGGTATCCTGATATACAACCAGCAACCTGTTGAGTACTGGTCCTGTCTAGAGGAATATAGGCAGCTAGATATTCTAAACATAGCGCTCCCTCAGTCGGATTCCAGGCATCCTGGTTGGTCCCGGACCGCTCCTCAGTTTCCTGCTAATGCTGCATTTCAGCGGCGGCAGAAGACTGGTGGTGGTTCTGGGTCGAACAAGAGGCGCCTGGAATGCACCTGGGGACCATGCCCCCACAAGGATGGTCACTCGGAGGACCGTTGCTGGACGAAGTTCCCTGCCCTGCGAAGGGTCCCTGGTCGTGCAGAACCAACGCTTCCTTCACCGTTGCCTGCTAACCTGGCCCTTCCAGGTCACCTTACTCCAAAGCAATTGTCTTCCTTGCAGGCTCAAATTGATGGGTTTGCTATGCAGAAGTAGCAGGTAAGCCCTGTCCTATTCTCCTGCACCTCTAGGTTCTCAAATGTGTGTAGTCCGAGCCTGTCTGAGGGTGTCTGGCATGTGGATTCTGGAGCTGGAATGTCCATCACAGGTGATAGATCTTTGTTCACTGTGTTTGATGTTCCACTGAATCTGCCATCAGTTCGATTTGGTGATGGTGTGGTTCAACGGGCAGTAGGTAAGGGATCCATTGAGTTATGTAGTGATTGGTTACCAACACCAATCATTCTAACTAATGTTCTCTACATACCTCACTGTCCGGTGAACCTCCTGTCAGTAAATGCCTGTGGCTCATTCTCTCCACTGCAAGATTTCTTTTGATAGTATTAGTTGCACTGCCACTCAGGGCTCTTCTATTCTCTGGTCCTTCCCTGCCTCCGGTGATGGTGTTTACAAGTTTGCATGTAGGCCTTGTTACACCACCAGTGGCTGTTCGTTTGGTGCTGACAATTACCCAGCTTTTGCACTTGATGTTGATGAGGACGGTGGAGTTGTTATCCGTACCACTCCTGAATGGCTGTGGCATAGGCGGCTGGGTCACCCCGGCTATGATGCCATGCACAGACTTGTCAAGAAGGGTATGGTTAAGAACTTACCCCTCTCACTCAACCAGGTCCAAAAACTGGCTAAGATCCCTTGTGATGCTTGTCAAAAGGCTAAGGGCAAACGGTCTCCCTTTTCCTAAAGCAAGCACTACTCCGATCAATGCACCTCTCCAACGCCTTCACTTGGACATCATGGGGCCAGTTCATATTAGAGGTCTGCGTGGGGAGTTTTATATTCTGTGCCTCACAGACCAACACTCCTGGCTATGCTGAAGTGTTGTGCTTGAGGACCAGGGATGAAGCTCCCTTAGCAGTTCAGACTATCATCCTCAGATGGATGAATCAGCTGCACGGGTTTGCCTTTAAGTGCCTGAGGTCTGACAGGGCTAAGGAGTTTATAGTAAAGTGGTTTGAGGATTGGCTGATATCGGTTGGGGCAGTGCATGAGTTATCTTTGGCATACACTGCACAGCAGAATGCAACTGTGGAGAGGTACAATGGGGTCTTACAGTCTATAGCTAGGAGCATCCACCTGGAGTCTAAGCTAACTAAGTCTTTCTGGCCCTATGCCTTCCTAGCTGCGTGTTACCTTCGTAATCGCTTGCCCAATCAGGGAGATAAGACTCCTCATGAGCTTTTCTTTGGGGTTCAGCCTGATGTGTCGATGTTGCGCGTGTTCGGATGCCCTTGCTACGTTACGTTAGTCAATGGGAAGAAGCGCAACAAGCTGGACGAAAGGGCGTTATCTGGTAGACTGGTTGGGTATTCCCTGGTGAGTAAGGGTTATTTTGTTTGGGTTCCTAAGTTGCGCCAGGTAGTAGAGAGTCGTGATGTACTCTTCTATGAGCAGTTTGATCATAACTGTATTCCTGGGCTATCTCCCTATGACGGGTCGCCGTATGTCTCTCGCATCCCTGCCGCTATCAACGGACATATGCCTGTGCCTACGGTTAATTCCCTTGACCTTTGCTAACCCCAATTGTCGACCGCTGCCCTGATCATGGGATGACCTTGCGTCCCAGGTCAGGGGCTGATGGTGCTGTATTGTGTGTGAAGGCACTGGGCGGGGCGAGATTCTGCAGTTCTTTCAGACAAAATCTTAGCCGAATCGCAGGGGGTCGCCAGGCCCTCCTCTGCGCCACATTTCGTCGGTGAAGATTTAGGATTACGACAGCCTTCGATCATAGTGGTACCTGGATCAGGTCCATTGACTAATAGTCGCCAACCTCCGACCACCTCGGATGGCTCGCGGGTGTCGTTCATTCAGACGCCTCCTGTCGTCCCTGGTGGATTACTCGGGTCAAGCCCATGTGATGATGTAGCCGTTGCCGATAGTGCAAGTGATGATCTGGAACACTGGTCGGGTTCCGATACTGCGTATGGCTGGGGTGTTCCGGTCGACCCAGGCTTCGTTGATATAGAGGCAAATAAGGCCGGCCCTGTTCAACCAGGCAGTAGTTCTGCACTGGGGGCTATACTACCGGTTACTGCTGATACTGCTGATATCCCCGCTGCTCATGTACAAGTACACTGCTTGTACGTGGGAGCATACATTTCCACTTCCACTGAACTGACCTTCAAAGCTGCCATGCTTCCCACCAACCCTGACAGGGATCAATGGCTCCTTGCTATGAAGGATGAGATGGCGTCCTACATGCCCATGGCACTTGGGCGCTCACTCCACTGCCTCCTAAACAGAGGGTCCTGTCTGGCAGGTGGTTATTTGTGAAGAAGGTTGGGGTTGATGGTTCTATTCGCTTCAAGGCACGTTTTGTGGTTCGTGGTTTTCTGCCAGCGTCCTGGGTTGGATTTTCATAATGTATATGCCCCCGTTTCTTCTAAAGCAGGTCTGAGGGTGCTCCTGGCTGCCATCACTCATAGGAAGATGTTTGTTCGGCAAGCTGGACATCAAGACTGCATTTCTGAATGCTCCCCTTGAACCTGGTCTGGACCTGTACTGCCACCAGCCTGAGGGCTTCAAGGTACTTGGTCCTAACGGTGTTCCCCTTGTGTGCAAGCTGATCAAGTCCCTTTATGGTTTGAAACAGGCGCCCAGGGCTTGGAGTATGGATGTCAGCGGGTTTTGGTTGCACATGGTTTTATTATGTGCAAGGCGGAACCTGCTCTGTATTTTAGGAGGGATTCTAATGGTGGGTGGAGCTATGTCCTAACCTATGTTGATGATTTTATCTGTGCTTTTAGTGAGCTGGATAGATATGTTTTGCTGATCAAGGCTATGGAGAAAGCTGGCTGGGAGGTCAAAGAGATGGGTGTGCCGGTTCAGTTCCTCTCCTTGGACATGGCTTGTACACTTGACTCTGACGGCAGGTGTGTTCAGATCAACCTCTCCCAGCACTCCTACATTGTTGATCTGGTGGAGCAGTTTGGTCTGACTGCTGCTGCCAAGCCCAGGTTTGGTGCCCCCATGGACAAGTCCACCGTCACTGACCCACCTGGAGAACCCCTGTCCTCTAATAGCCAGTACCTCTCTCTTGTTGGTGCTTTGCTATACCTGGCTACTTGCACCAGGCCTGATATTGCCTTTGCTGTGAGCTACCTGTCCAGGTTTTCTGCTCACCCTACCGTCCCCCTGTGGGGGGCAGCCAAGCGTTTGCTTTTGTATTTGGGGTCACATTCCCACCTGGGACTCACTTACACACACAGCCCTGATTTCTCTTTTACTGTCTTTAGTGACTCATCCTTGCTGATGATGGGTCTGACAGGAGATCTCAGACTGGCTTTGCTGTCCTGGCTGGAGGGTGCATAGTGAACTGGATGAGCAAGAGGCAGCCTACAGTTGCCATTAGCTCTTGTGAGGCTGAGTATCAGGCCCTGTCTCAGGCTGCCAGGGAGGTGCAATGGTTGAAGAAGTTGAGGGTGGATCTGGGTCTGCCTTGTGATTTAGTTACCATTCAGGGTGACAACATAGGGTCTCTGAGATGGGCCAATGACTGGCAGCTCCTCCCTCGCAGCAAGCACATTGATGTTATTCATCACTACATCAAGGAGCTGGTGGAGGACGGTTCACTAGATGTTGCCTATGTTAACACCAAGGACAACTGTGCTGACCCCTTCACCAAGCCCCTTGATCCTGCTGTGTTCTGGAGGTTTATGCGGATGCTTGGGATGACCGCTTCTTCTTAGGGTATATTTTTTTTTTTTTTTGTTACATCGGTTTCTTTGGTTATCATTGTATGGCATTAGGTTCCTATTCCCGGATCGGGTTTTCTATACCGTTGTTACCCATCTTTGATATTCGGTTTTCATCCTTTTCTAACTTGGCAAATTTTGGTTTTTCCCGTGTTTCATTCCTTCCTATAAACCTTTGGGTTTCCATTTGAAGTTCTCTCGAATTTTCGGAGTTCTTTGATTTTTTTTTCTTTTTCAATCTGTTACATATAGTTCTATGTCACCAGTGCCATAGGTGGAGAAGTAGTATTGTATGTCACCTGTGTCATAGGTGGAGTGTCAGCATGAATTGCGGTCCTCTCACGCGTTTTATGACTTGGTGACTACTTATGTACTTCCTTAGAACTATCGGTCCTGACAGTACTATGTCAGCTTACTGTTGACTGCGTCATCGGTTCTTCTGACACGCGCTGTCTAACCTGTACCCTGATCAGGTTCCAGGCTACCGCCCCCCTTTCCTCCGCTGGTGTCCCTTTATGGTTCCACTATCTTTTGTAATATTTATTCTCGTCTCCGCATTTATAGATTGGCGTGCTGCACACACTAAGTCCACTCTCCGGAGTGTTATCCAAGCTGATACCAGCCCAATGCATGCCGACCCACGCAACAGGTGTGGTGGATAACGATCCTCCCACTGAGTTGCCACGCGGTGGTGACGACTTTCCGACAGATGACGAACGACTTCTGTAGGCAGTTGAAACCGAGCGAATTTACCCACTGATCAGTGTCTGATCAGCTACTCGGGAATACCTAAAACGAGGGTTCCATTAGGGTCTAGACGCGCTGGAAGCGGGAAGGGAGTCTTAATCCGTGCTTCTGACTCTTAGGGCCGTCTAAACTCCTGAGATCATTTCTTAGGCTTCCAGTTACAAGACACTCCGTGTTACAAGGTATTCATATACCACAATTGGTTTCGGAGCCTGGTCGCGCTTTCAAACCGCGCCACTCGCTTTACTCCCCCCCCCCGACGTCCCCTCGAGCCCACCATCACCGAGTATGGCCTCTTCTTCAGCCCACGCTGCTGCGGCTCCACCTTCTGAGGTCCCGGATGTTGACGACATGGACCACGAGGAGCTCGTCCAGCAAGTCAAGGCTTGGGAGCTGCACGAGCTCTCCAAGGAGAAAAGAAAAGGCGCTGGAGGGCCGGCACCTTCGCCTCCCGACCTTTCAGCTACCGAGAAGGAGCTGAAGGAAGCGCGGATGGCTGTCATAGTCAATGGCAAGAAGGTCGCCACAAGGCCTGACTCCACGCCGCTTGGCAAGGCTGCCGCGCAAGTTGCCCTAGTGGAGAAGGACAAGGTTATCGCTAGCCTCGAACTTCTTCACCATCACGAGGCCGAGGCCACCGCATCCAAGCACCTTGAGGAGATGGCTCGGCTCCAAATGCGAATGAGGGATGCCGAACAGGAGACACTTCGAGTTTCCGCTCTCCTGAAGGCCCAGCAAACGCCCCCCGCTGGACCACCTGAGGGCCCCGCTGCTGGATCGCCTGCAACGCCCCCCGCCCCCGCTGGACCACCGGATGGCCCCGCTGCTGGATCGCCTGCAACGCCCCCCGCCCCCCGCTGGACAACCCGCGGCCCCCACAGCTGGACTGCCTGCGGGCCCCCCTGCTGATGGATCGCCTGCTGCTGGCCAGCCCGCTGCTGAAGCGCCCGCTGCAGGACCGCCCGCTGTTGGCCCTCCCGCTGGACCTCATTCGGACGCTTTAATGGCTCTACGTGCCCAGATTGAGCTGCTGGAGGCCAAGGCCAAAGTGGCTGAGCTACAAGCTGCGGCAGCTAAGGTAGAGTCACATGTTTTGCCCTTGGTCCCGAGGCCCTTAGTTGGCAAGTATGAACGTCCATCCCTTTGGACTGGGGTAGAAGACAAGAAGCTCCCGAGGGGTAGGTTTGGTGGAAGTTGCTAGAGTCATATTGCACGTTGCACCATATGTTAGTACCATCCAACATACCAAACTTCTTTGGTGGGGTAGCTGCCGAGTGGCTAGACCACCTCATGACCGCGTCACCGGCCATTACGTGGGCTGAGATAAAAACTCAGTTCCTAAACTTCTATGACCCCTACCATGCTGACGACGACATCAATGCACGCCAACGGCTGCATGCCAACTCGATTCGGCAGACCTCGACGGTTAGGCATTACGCTATGGCTTTCCAAAACGAAGTGCGCATTGCCGGGGGTATGCAATTGGATGATCAGCTAGTTCTGTTTCGGTTTGGTCTGATTCCAACCATCGAGGCACGATGCCGCAGACGTACTGCTGCACAAGGAGGCCGATTTTCCTCTTTAGACGAGCTTGTCGAACATGCTGCTGCCATTGAAACTGAACTTGCTGCCACCAAAACACCAACCCCTACCTCGGCCATGTACGTTCAGGCAAAAGGCAAACGGCCTGGTGGACCTCACGAGGGGTCCACCCAGCACAAGCACAAGAAGGGCACGGCCCAGACTCCAGCTGCAACGGGCCCGCCGCCCTTTTCCGCCCTTTTCCAGCCCTGCGGGACAGCTACAATTTGCTGAAAAGCATAAGTGGAAGCAGGCTGACGGTCAGCCCTGGACACCGGATGCTATTAAACTAGCTAAGGAGGGTAACTTATGTTACAAGTGTGGTACGAAGCGCACGGCCGCTACAGCCACTGCCCCCTCCAAGTGCCCTAGCTGCCCTACCGTTAGGAAGTAGGATGTAGGTCTGCTTGTAGACATAGATAGGGATGTTCTTTTTCAGTTTCCGTCCCCTACTATCTGTGTAACACCATCTACAGCACAGACCACATCCCCTCCTTGCCTTCCGACCCTGCCCCCGCCCCCTGCCATTCCATGCATATCTGCTTGCACAACAGCTTGTGTCCACGCGGACCAAGCTACCGCACACTTTGAGGCCACCCTATCGGGGGTATCTGGCAAAGTTCTCATTGACAGTGGAGCAGACTCTGTCTTCGTAGACGCAGAATTCTGTGCTAGGGCAAGTTTAGCCACCTTTACGGGCTCACCAGTCATGGTGCGGGTAGCTGATGGATCCCAAGTCCTCACTACTACGAGAACGAGTTTTGTCCTGAACTTAGGGAAACATAGGTCAGAAATTAAATCTGCTTATGTCCTCCCTACGCTAGGGCCCGGCAGCACCGCACTTCTCGGAAGAAGTTGGATGATGCAGACGGGGTGCTGCATTGGTTTTGAAGAGACACGTCTCAGAGCCAGTTTCAAAATAGCTAAAAAGCATAAACGTAGAGTAGCAGTCGAACTGTACTCCACCCGACTCGAGTCGGAACCTCTCTCCATCAAGGAATTGGTTGCTTATACTTTGGCACGTATCGAATTTTTTGACACAGCACAGCGAAAAACGCCAGGAGTCCTGTCTAACAGAGCACTTAAAAAGTTTATCCGCAAATCAAAACAAAAACTCAATTGTTTCGAAGTCCTAGTCACATCAGTGGACCAAGACGACGATGCCTTTACAATTCGAGTAACGGTAGCACAAGCAAACACGGTGCAACAAACGAAACACGAACGGATAATCTCGGGTTGCGAAACGGACTTTAAAAAGGTCTTCGCCCCGGCGGACAAGATTTCTGACCTTAGGGCTGACACCCCATTCGTATGCCCCCTCACGGAGGCGGCATCCCCACAATTCTCTCGAGGACGCCGGTTGTCCCCCGCAGAACTGCTAGAGGTCCAAAACCAAGTTAAAGACTTGTTGGCCAAAGGCTACATCAGCCCTAGCTCGAGCCCGTGGGGCGCACCAGTCCTTTTCATCGCCAAACCCGATGGCTCTTGGAGGATGGCTATCGACTATCGTAAATTGAACAAGGTCACGGTACCAAATCGCTATCCCCTCCCACGAATTGACGATCTGTTTGACTCAGTTCGAGGAGCTAGTGTGTTCTCAAATCTGCATTTACGTAATGCGTACCACAACATACGGTTACATGATTCAGACGTCCCAAAAACTGCGTTCATAACCCCGATGGGACTCTATGAATTCAAGGTTCTCCCTTTTGGGCTAGCAAATGCACCCTCGGCCTTTACAAAAGTCATGAACACCGTGTTCAGAGATTTAATTGGCAAATTCGTCGTCATTTACTTGGATGATATTCTCATCTAACAGCAGTAATGATGAAGAACACGAAAAACACATTCGAATTGTGTTACAACGTCTTGAAGATAACCACCTCTTTCTTAAACGAGAAAAGTGTTTCTTCTATAGACCGGAAGTCAAATACCTAGGGCATGTGCTCTCCGGTGAAGGCGTCCGAGTCAACGAAACGAAGGTGAAAGCAGTTGCAGATTGGCCCACACCTACCTCCTAGAAGGAAGTTCAGCAGTTCCTAGGACTCTCTAACTTTTTCAGAAAGTTTATCCAAGGTTACTCGACGCTCGCAGCCCCTCTAATCCAGATTTCGAATCTAACAGACAGGCCAGCACCGATTTCACCGAAATTGAAACCGCCAGGACTGACAAAATCACCGACGGTGACACCAAGTCCGAAACCACTCGGAAAACGACAGGCAGGGCTCAAGGGACCTGCATTCAAAATGTTTGGACCCAAGCCTGCCAGGAGGCATTCCTCGGCATCAAAGAAAGTCTTACGAAGGCTCCTTTGCTTGCACACCCTGACCCAGCGAAGGACTATCGGGCGGTAACCGATGCTTCTGTCGTTGGTACAGGGGGCGTTCTCATGCAAGATGGGCGACCCATCGCGTACCACTCTCACAAATTCTCAAGCGCTGAACGAAACTACTCCACGGGCGAGCAAGAATTACTCGCAGTGTACTTGGCCTTGAAAGAATGGCGATGCTACCTCGAAGGTTGCACTGGCAAGTTCGAACTTGACACCGACCACGAACCCCTCGTCTACCTTGCAAATCAGCCCATGCTGAGCAGAAAGCAGGCACGATATCTTGAGTTTTTCTCGCGCTTCACGAACATGAAGTGGGCTCATATCGCGGGCCGTACTAACGTAGCTGACCCTCCGAGTAGGAATCCAGCCTTCTCAGAGGCTACGGCTTTGTTCATTCAGAGGCTGTCCGCAAATGACCCACTCCACATGCGCGAAATAGCCCCAGATATTCTGCATGGTTACACGGAAGACTTGTGGTTCGATAATCCGCACAATACCAAGTACCTCTCCAAACGGGCAGATGGTTTCTGGGTTGGCACCGGCAAATCCATACGAGCAGCATCTGAGTCGCAGATCTTTGTACCAAATGGTAATTCGCTCAAAGCTCGGATTTTGTTTGCTTTCCACGATACCCTACGAAGTGGACATGGAGGCATCGACCGAACTTTTCGATCTGTTGCACGCTACTATTGGTGGCCTGCCATGCGACTAGATGTCGTTGATTACGTACGCCACTGTGATTCTTGCCAACGGGTAAAAAATTCACATCAGAACCCGCAGGGTAACCTTCAACCCCTTTCGATTCCGACCGCCCCCTTCGATTCACTGTCCATGGACTTCATCGTTGGGCTACCGAAATCGAATGGTTTTGATCAGATCTACGTGATCGTTGATCGCCTTACGAAGATGGTCAAACTTATCCCATGCAAAACGACAGACGATGCTGAAAAGATTGCTACCCTGTTCCACGAGCGCGTGCTCAGCGAACAAGGCCATCCGCTTTCCATCATCTCTGATCGCGATGTTAAGTTCACGAGTAAATTTTGGCAAACACTCTTAACTCTGTGCGCTATCCGACCTGGAATGTCGACTGCATTTCACCCACAAACAGATGGTCAAACAGAACGTATGAACAGTGTTTCTCGAAGACACTCTTCGCCATTTTCCCTCTGCGAATCAGAAAAATTGGGCCAGTCTTTTGCCGAATGCACAATTCGCCATCAACAACTCGTACAACAGAAGCATTCGAGATTTTCCGTTTCGGTTGCTGTACGGTAGATACCCTCGAGTGGCACTACAACCATCAGATGATGTCGTCGCTACGGCACATCAACCAGCCCTGTCCTGGGTCGAGCATATGAATAATGCATATGACACGGCCAAGGCAGCGCTTAAATCCGCGAAGGATCGTCAAAAAACATATGCAGACTTGCACCGTCGACCGGTGAAGTATACTCACGGTCAGGAAGTTTTGTTGAACTCGAAGAACATCAAATACTGGCCTGGTATGACTCGGAAGCTCATGCCCAGATTCGTTGGTCCCTACAAAATCTCTCACACTATCCAAAAGAGGGGGGAGACCATTGCAGTGACTCTATCCCTCCCCGAAGGATGGAAGATTCATCCAACGTTTCACGTATCTCTTGTCAAAGAGTACCTATCCGACGGGACTGGGTTTATTAGACCAAATCCGGAATTGTTAAGCACATGCGGTGAACCTATCTACGAGATTAGCAACGTTGTTGATCACAAGATACAGTCTGGTACGGTGTATTACTATGTACAATGGTTACACTCAGACCATGTTCACTCTTGGGAACTCGAAGAAGAGTTGTTACCTATGTGCTCTGAACAAATCGATTTGTATTGGAGACAACACCCTTCTCGGGTACGACCCGTGATAGGTGCCAACGACCCGAAACCTAAAACGGTTAAAAAACCTACTCACAGGGATTATGCGACTGTAACCCCTGATGAGTTTCTCATTCGAAAGAGTACTAGACTTCAGGAGAAGGCTAGGGCTAGAGAAGGGGGAATTGTGGTGGATAACGATCCTCCCACTGAGTTGCCACGCGGTGGTGACGACTTTCCGACAGATGACGAACGACTTCTGTAGGCAGTTGAAACCGAGCGAATTGACCCACTGATCAGTGTCTGATCAGCTACTCGGGAATATCTAAAACGAGGGTTCCATTAGGGTCTAGACGCGCTGGAAGCGGGAAGGGAGTCTTAATCCGTGCTTCTGACTCTTAGGGCCGTCTAAACTCCTGAGATCATTTCTTAGGCTTCCAGTTACAAGACACTCCGTGTTACAAGGTATTCATATACCACAACAGGCATCCACCCCGACACACACACCCGACCCCCCCCCCCCCCCCGCGTCGGGTGCAGCCGGGTGCAGCCCAGACCTGAACGGCACATACTACCTAGCCCAAACATGCAACATCTTCTCAAAATTCCCTAAAATTAACCCGACCTCTGATTGGTCTCATTTTTTCTGCATCAAATTCTTGCAACTTAAGCCAACCTTCATGCATGCTGTGCATAACAGTATAGGCACGTTCAATACTGCTTTAAAACACTGCAAAATGTCCCTTGTTTGTTTGTCTGATACTCTTTGTCTGATACTTTGTAAGCAACAAGGCTACGACATAAGAACATAACTGACCGCCCGTACATGAGCTTATAATTTCAAAAACCAACAGCTCAGGGGGCGGTCAATATAGTTACCGCCCTCAATGTAGGAGAGACTCAAGAGTTACACCGAGTCACTCAAACTCAAAATTGTTAAAAGGGGGCCGACCATAGCGTCACGTGAGTGTAACAAAAACGAGTAACCGGGTGCGGAGTCGTGGGGAACCTAAAGGGTTCGCGTCCGCCGCAAGCCAACTGTCCATGCGACATTCGCGTTTCCGTCCGACCCTGAGCCATCGCCTGCAAACTCCCATCGCGGCTGGACCTGCTACTTGCGCGCAACGTGCAAATTGCGCAAATGCTAACTTCGAACTACGCAATTGAATTGAACTGGTGCTCTTCCAACCTCTGAATCTGCCAATCTTGCTATTAATAGCATGCCTCAGTACTGATCATTCGTCCTGCAGACCTGCGAAGCTTCAAAATTAATTACGGATCAGCCCAAGTGGGTAACACCACCCTGCGAACCTGTGGAGTTTGGACCAGCGCAGCTTTGAGCTACGTGCTCTGACCTAGGGGCCCATCGCCTGCAACCTGCTGGACGTGCTACTTGCGAACGTGGAAATTGAGCATATGCTGACCTTCGAACTGCGAAATTGATAACTGGTGCACTTCCGACCCCCGTCTCAGCCAAAGTGACTTGCTATTTATAGCAACCTAAGTACCAATCGTTCCTTTTGCGGAGCTGCGAAGCTACACAAGTAAGAACTAACTCGCTGACCAAGAAGGTGACACCACCCTGAGGAGCTGCAGAGCTTCGACCAATGCAGCTTTCAGATTCGTGCTTCGACCTAGGGGGCAGCGGCGTTGCACAATGGTAGCCACTTATCTCCATTCTCCATGGCCAGGCGCAACTCTAGGCCCAGCCATTCCAAATCATGGGCAGAGCGGCTATTGAGACCCTATGCTCACCTATTCTCCCAAAGCACATGCCACATGCGCTCTCAAACTGCGCTACATTCGTGTCATACCCACACAACGCATAACCACCCGGCCAGCCCAATGCATGCCGACCCACGCTACAGGCATCCACCCCGACACACCCGACCACCCACCCGCGTCGGGTGCAGCCCAGACCGGAACGGCTCATACTGCCCAGCCCACACATGCAACACCTTGTCAAAAATCCCTAAAATTAACCCGACCTCTGATTGGTCTCATTTTTTCTGCATTAAATTCTTACAACTAAAGCCAACCTTCATGTATGCTTTGCATGACAGTATAGGCACGTTCTATACTGCTTAAAAATAGCAACCCTGCAAAATGTCCCTTTTTTTGTTTGTTTGTTACTTCGTTGTTACTTAGTAAGCAACAAGGCTACAACATAAGTACATAACCGACCGCCCATACATAAGCTTATAATTCCAAAAAACAATAGCACAGTGGGCGGTCAATATAGTTACCGCCCCTCCATGGGTAGCGACTTCGGTACATCAGCTGTACTGCCGGGCGAGCAAAACGGGTGCTCAAAACGGAGGCGCTGGGGAACCTAAGGGTTCGCCCTACAAAGTGCATTTAGACCGCACCAACTGACGTTTGCAAACGGCAGGCAGCTCAATAAACTAGCAAAGGCAGTCACCTATTCTCCGACTCAAAGCAAATTTCAGACAAGTTGTATTTTCAGTCACGTCACCTCATCTTCCAGGTGGATCGAAGTCAAACTGCGCCCCGAACCACTTGACATTTGGATTTGGCTTCGGGTCAAGTCATCCCGAAGGAGACTGCCTAGTCACAGGCGGAGGGTGCACAGCCCCAGCTTATGAGGTTACGCGCGACTGTATACCAAAGCGTGGTATACGAGACACACATTTTGCAAGAACAGCTACGAGGGCAGCAACAAGGTTACGCACACCGCGCACCGCACACAAAAACAACCCTAGCTAGTGGCAGCAGGGCTCGACGGGGCTTCCCATCCCCATCCCCAGCGGATCCCCATACATAACACAAGGGCGGTCACGCCCTTGTTGCGTGCCTTGGATGAGATTGTACCTCACCTTCCTGCCGTTACCTATATTATATTATCTCCAAAAGGCTCATGAAATTGGGGGCCCAGTTGTGAGAACCGTTGAGGCACGAACTAATGGCTGAAAATGGAAATGGCGGAAGGCACCCAAAAGGCCCAATAATCAATTCTGCACAGTAAGGTTGGCGGATGTCACAAATTTGTGGAGCTCCATAAATGGGCCCAATTACATATAGCGTTTTTTGTGCCAAACAAACCAGATTCAAGTGTGAATCAAAAGGAGTTATTCTGGGCCAGTGGGCCTAGGCATCAATAATATATTGGGCTTGGAAATATCTACCTGTACATCATATTACCGTATATCCTTGGTTTCGGCATCAAATCCTGTGAAGTGATGTAGTCTTCGTACCATCCCTGAGTGCTGCGGTCAATTTTGAGATTGGGACTAAGTGCACTCCAGTATTGTCCATGTTGACAACAGATTAAGGAGGCGCATCAAACTCGCATAGCAGCTTGATTGAATCAGGTGCGCCAGTGGCCCTGGTCAAAATGTTGGCGTATGGCCCCATCCGCCAGCGTAACTAGGATGTACAGTCATGTTCTCCAACAGTAGGCAAAAGAAAGGCGTAAATATACCCGAATGAAAAAAATCTCCAGATTTTACCCGAATGAAAAAATTTATTTTTGATTGAGGGATTAGCCTGTCAAAAATGTCCGTGTGTGTGTGTGTCCGTCACAACCTACTTTTCAGGTTTCACTTCAAATCACAAAAAAACGAAACATTATATAAGATATCCCAAATATAAGACATTTTCATTCGGGACGCGCCTCCAGGCGCCCTTTGAAAAAAATCTCCAGATTTTACCCGAATGAAAAAAAATATTTTTGATTGAGGGATTAGCCTGTCAAAACTGTGTGTGTGTGTGTGTGTCCGTCCGTCCGTCACAAACTACTTTTTCAGGTTTCACTTCAAATCACAAAAAAACGAAACATTATATAAGATATCCCAAATATAAGACATTTTCATTCGGGACGCGCCTCCAGGCGCCCTTTGAAAAAAATCTCCAGATTTTACCCGAATGAAAAAAATTATTTTTGATTGAGGGATTAGCCTGTCAAAACTGTGTGTGTGTGTGTGTGTCCGTCCGTCCGTCACAAACTACTTTTTTAGGTTTCACTTCAAATCACAAAAAAACGAAACATTATATAAGATATCCCAAATATAAGACATTTTCATTCGGGACGCGCCTCCAGGCGCCCTTTATACCCGAATGAAAAAAATTATTTTTGATTGAGGGATTAGCCTGTCAAAACTGTGTGTGTGTGTGTGTGTCCGTCCGTCCGTCACAAACTACTTTTTCAGGTTTCACTTTAAATCACAAAAAAACGAAACATTATATAAGATATCCCAAATATAAGACATTTTCATTCGGGACGCGCCTCCAGGCGCCCTTTTTTGAAGAGGGATTAGCCCCATTAAAATGTCCGTTAGTAAGTCCGTGTGTCACAAACCAAATTTTCAGGTTTTATGAAAAACATCAAAAAAGTTGAACATTCTATATTTTTGATGAATTATAAGACTTATTTACACCGGACAAATTCTGACCAGAGCACATATGAGCATCGCAATTCACGAAAAGGAGCTCAGGTTGGGACAAAAAGCTACAATTATCGGTTAACAATTTGATTTAAGGGTGTTTTAAGCTAACATTTCAAACTTGAACCACTTAAACATGTACGCATACATAGGTTTGGGAGCAGAATTGTCGTCAAAAATTGGAGGCGAAACATGTAAGCATCACAATGGACGAAACAATCCCCTAGGGCACTAGGTATAATTAGCCCTCGGACCCCACCTCAGGGCCGTGCGTTGGGCAGGGGCGGGGGCCACCGGGCGGGGGCAGGGGCAGGGTCGGGGGCGGGGCCGGGGGCCACCGGGCAAAAGCAGTGGCGGGGGCAAGCCACGCCACCTGCCGCTGGCCAAAAACCCGTTCATGAGGACGGGACCGTTTACGCCTGGGCTGGGCCGAAACATGCAATACCTTGTACAAATTCCGTAAAATCAACCAGACACCTGATTGGCCTCATTGTTCTTGCATCAAATTCTTAAAAAAAAACATCAATCTACACACATGCATTTCATTACATTACAGAAACGTTCAATACTGCTTAAAAATCAACAACCCTTCAAAAACTCTCTTTTTCGTCACTTTATACTTAACAATGCTAAATCATCAATCGATTCATTGGAATTCAATTGATTTAAAGCCTCCAGGCGCCCTTCAAATTTAATCCTATTCGAATCGATACAATTTAAAGCAATTACATGCATTCAAATCACGTAAATTAAATTAAATGGAAAGGATTAAATCGAATTAAACTAACACAACATTACATACAATTCAATTGATTTAATAAAAATACATTGAATTAAAGATTCGAATCATTTCATTCGGGACGCGCCTCCAGGCGCCCTTAATAGAAGAATGCACCTACCGCGCAGCTCCTGCGGTTACTCCTGTTCGCCTACGCTAGGCAAAGCACAACTTCCTCAGCAGTAGTGAATACCACTCATTCGCGCAGACGCTACGACTTCTGCGACTATATCGGCCTGACAAGCAGCTTTACAGTTATGTTCTCCAACAGTAGAGCGAAAGATAGTCGTCAACAGTAGAATAAGAATGCACCTACCGCGCAGCTCCTGCGGTTACTCCTGTTCGCCTAGCGTAGCACCGGTGCTAGCGTAGGCGAGCAGCCAGCGCGCACGGGCGAAGCACAACTTCTTCTCAACAGTACGCGAATACCACTCATTCTCGCAGACGCTAAAACGGGGGCAACGACTACTCCGACTTTATTAACCTGAGAAGCACCTTCGTGCCCGGCGGTTTTCGCCAACCCTTGGTGAACGGGAGGGATTTCGCCTAAGCAAATGCGCCCCCCCCCCCCCCCCCCCCCCCCCCCCCCCCCCCCCCCACACACACACCCCACCACCACCACACACACACACCGCAGGAGTAACCGCAGGAGCTGCGCAGTAGGTGCATTCTTCTTCTACTGTACACCCTAGTTGGCCAGCACTCCCTGTTTAGGCAGAATCCTACTTGGCGGAAACCCTTCTGCCAAATTAGTTGTCCGCCAACAGCTCGTGCGTTTACATGGGGCATTCTAGGGGGAAGTGTGCTTCGTCCTCCACTAAATTCATATCGCAGCACTTGTGCGCCATCCTTCACGTTGTGTGGAAAGGCAGGAGCTGTAAACAACTAAACATACTGACTTTGCGTGTTGACGAGCAGCGATAGAAAGTGTCATACACCCAGCTTCTAGATACGGACTTTGATCCCTATTACTGGTTTATCACACCACGTATTTTTGAACATTTCCAGGCTGAATGTGTTTGCTGTGGCACGAACCCCTTAAACTCTCGGGTCGTTATCAGGACGCAACATGGGGAGGGTCCCTTGCGTCCCGGACGCAGGTTCGGGATGTTGGTTGCGTCGCAGACGCAGGGTCAGGATGTTGGTTGCGTCTCACCCATCAGTTGATTGGCCCACCACCGCTCCATTGCCGTGGGCTACGGGTTATGTTCACAGTATGACGCAGCCTCATTGGCTGACCGCGTCTCAGGACGCAACCTACCGAACCGGGTGCGTCCTGAGTCCGGAGTCCCTGGAGTCCGTTTGAAGTACCCTGGTCGTTATATCTGGCAGGCACCCAGATTTTACCGCATGCTTTGCGTGCGCCCATGGGCAGAGACGCATGCTTATGCATGCACTGGTTTTTTATGATTGGGAATGCATCCTGAAGCATAGCACGATATGCTTTGGTGTATCCGTCATAAACCCAGCTTCTGTGTCCCTTTATCCTACTAATATATAAGCCCATTTCCTTTGGTGAAAATAATAAGAAAACAAATATGTACCTGTGTATATATATAGCCTGTCTGTTATCTATTGTATAATTAAATTATCGCTGTAGCACGATCTCAGGCCCCCCGTCGGGAAAAACGATTGTTTAGAGTTAAATTCATCAATGCCTTTTCTTTTTAAGCCCTTCCTATCACGGTTGGGCGAGTCCCTTTAGTCTATCTGGCCTACCTCTGGACTGTAACATAAATACATATATTGATACAAACCGTATTATGGGCATTTGACTACCGGTATTTGAGATTACAATTTTCGAATGCGCACATAGAAGTGATGCTTTGGTTTCTTTGAATACCGATACCTGTTGAATACTTGTACTTTAAATGCCGAAGACGGCGAGCAGGCTAATTGCTGGCTGGAGCCGTGTAACCAAGTTGAAGTTCAAGTAGGTTGACCGGACGATGATTGCAAGGACATCCACGTGATTACATTTTGGTAATACATTTTTTTACTGCCGTAAACGGCGAGCAGCAAAAATTCTGGCTGAAGCTATGTAACCAAGTTCAAGTTCATGTTCACATTTTGTACTCAGAGGTGTGGTGCAGTAGTATTCAAGCCACCTGTGTTTACTCAGCCAGAAGAAGGTGTTCAGCATGAAGGCTAGAAAACCATTAAATGAAAGCAAATGATGATGAGCATGGCAAATTGCCGCCTTGGAAGACGTAGAGAACTTCCCTCCGTGTTGTCGCACGGGAGTCCAAGCTCAGACGCAGATGGTCTGCGAAACCAAATAAGTAGGTACACATGCATGCAAACGGGAGGGCACCCTCAATCTCACGTCCTGTGGCAGCTCGTACTATTTTTCAAAATTCAATGACCAAGGCAATTCCAAGCAAGTGGCAATTTGAAGCAAATACCGGTAACTGAATTACCCCATTTCCCCAGCCATATTAGTGCCAAGCATCCAGCCTTGACTTAGACAAGTCTTTAAATTATCCAATGTGCATAGTTGCCCCCCTGTGTTTTGGTGGGTATCGCATGTGGGGACTTGGCATTGGAAGACAGTGAGCAGCCCAGAGTTGGCTGAAAAACCATGTAACAAAAAAGGGCCTGTCCAATCCAACCAAGGATCCAGCGTGGCTAAGCAAGTTGCTAAGACAGCTGGACAGGAACAACAGCAGGAACAAAAAAGGGCCTGTCCGAAACGAAATATGAAACATTCAGATTTGTCAGGAACTACTAGGCCACGAGTGCTCTATAGACATCTTGCAAGATGCCGATATAGCACTCGTGTCTCTGTAGTTCACCACTCTGACAAGATCGAATACGAAACAATCACCTTGAACACGAAAATACATAACACTTCTGAAATAATAATGTATAATATAAAATAATCCGAACTTAAAGATGCTACACTTTCTCACTTTCTCAGCGGAATTGAGAAGGGAGAGTCTATAGAATCCTTTGTTTCTATTTTCGGCCATGATTAGCAGCTTCAAGGCAGCTCCCTAGGCCAGCCACTGGGCCAAGCCCAAAGAGGTACACAGAGCTGGAAAGCTGACAATGCCAACCCCCAGGTGCCCTAGGGTGCTCTAGGTTGGGCTGTATAGCAATGAATGGCTGCTCTTGTTCATGGGCAAAACTCTGGAAGGGTGCGTATGTGTGCTCATGTGGGGTGTTCCTGAGGTTTCCACCTGGGTTTGTGTTCCACCTGGTTGGTTCCAACTTTTCCCCCCCTCAGGAACACACACAAACACACACACACACAAACCACCCAGGTGGAACACAAAAGCCACCCAGGTGGAACACAAAGCGGTTTAGCCCTTCCCTCTCTCACGCCTGTCCCCTGGTTTCTTTCTGAGAGGGACAGCCAATGGATTCTTGCGTATGATCACTTTTCCAGGTATTATATGTAATACCCAGCCACTCAGGTGTAACACAAAGTGCTTGCCAGGATGACCGTACCACTCTACCAATGCACTTATCGGGCATCGGTTACAGACGACCGATGATTGATAACCGATGACTAATAAGGCGATAACCCATGACCGATAACAGATGACCAATAACCCATGACCAATAACCGATGACTAATAAGGCGATAACCCGTGACCGATAACAGAGAACCGATAACCGATGACCAATAACCGATGACTGATAACAGATGACTGATAGGTGCATTGGTAGAGTGTTATGGTCAGCTTGTCAGCGCTCACCTCTATTTCCTCTGAGTGGCTGAATGGCTGAATAGCACCGATTGTTTGAGGTTCAGTTCATCAGTGCCTTTTCTTGTTAAGCCCTTCCTAAACGGTTGGACAAGTCCCTTTAGCCTATTTGGCCTACCCCTGTGCTGTAACATACGTACATACATGGTCAACCTGTCAGCAGTGGGGGGAAGCTAGTACCCACAAAGCCAGGACCCACAAGCCAGATCTCCTCGGGTTTAGGGTTTAAGTTATATGGTTTAGGGTATAGGAGATCTGGCTTGTGGGTACTGGCTTTGTGGGTACTAGCATCCCCCCTCCCCTGTCAGCGCCCACTTCTGCTTCCTACCTTCAGTAGCCTCATCCCGTTTCAACACATGATTCAATGGTTGAGCTCGATGAACCGATGAAGGTGCAGGGTTCAAATCCTTACGGGTGCGCTTTAGCGTTCACGGTCGCTGTCAACCGCCATGGTAGTTTTGTCCAGGAAAAGTAGCAGCCCGTTCCCAACCGCTGTAAGACGGGGCTTCCATAAAACCACGCCCCACCAGGCGTTCTCATTACTTTTTCAGCAGCCTCTTTTGATCATGGGCCAAAACGTTGGAGGCTGCGCATATATGCGCTTTCTACTCTTTCCTGCCTGCAGTACCCTCTTTTGACCATGGGCCAAAACGTTGGAGGCTGCGCATATATATTCGCTCTCTACTCTTTCCTGCCTTCAGCAGCCTCTTTTGATCGCGGGCCAAAACGTTGGAGGCTGCGCATATATGCGCTCTCTACTCTTTCCTGCCTGCAGTACCCTCTTTTGACCATGGGCCAAATCGTTGGAGGCTGCGCATGTATGTGCTCTCTTCTCTTTCCGGCCTTCAGTACCCTCTTTTGGTCATGTGCCAAAACGTTGGAGGCTGCGCATGTATGTGCTCTCTTCTCTTTCCTACCACAGTAGCTGTAGCACAAACTCTGGGCCCCCGTGCATAAAACAATTGTTTGGGGTTCAGTTTGTCAATGCTTTTTCTTTTTAGCCCTTCCTGTCACGGTTGGGCAAGTCCCTCTAGCCTATTTGGCCTACCCCTGGACTGTAACATATATACATACATACATAATTCTTGGACGTTGCCAGAGGGGCATTCAGAGGATTTTTGTGTATATTCACTTTATCAGGTATTATATGTAGGGACCGGCATATCATATGATGTTGACCAAAGGCGATTATGATATCATATGATATTGTATATAAATGGTCAGTTTAGTCAAGTCAGACTGCCGGCATCATATGATATCAACTGATGACATGGCATCATATGATATCAACTGATGACATGGCATCATATGATATCAACTGATGACATGGCATCATATGATATCAACTGATGACATGGCATCATATGATATCAACTGATAACATGGCATCATATGATATCATATTGTTCCCGTTCCCTAATTATATGTAATACACAGCCACCCAGGTGGAGAGGGTGGTGGGGGGTGTGGGGGTGTGGTGGGGTGTTCCTGAGGTTTCCACCTGGGTTTGTGTTCCACCTGGGTGGTTTCCAACTTTCCCCCCCCTCAGGAACACACACAAACCACCCAGGTGGAACACAAAAGCCACCCAGGTGGAAGACAAAGCGGTTTAGCCCTTCCCTCTTTTGCGCCTACCCCCTGGTTTCCATCTGAGAGGGACAGTCAATGGATTTTTGCGTATGATCACTTTTCCAGGTATTATATGTAAGACACAGCCACTCAGGTGTAACACAAAGTGCTTGACAGGATGACCATACTATTCTACCAATGCATATATCGGGTATCTGTAACAGATGACCGATAGGTGCATTGTAACAAATGACCGATAGGTGCATTGGTAGAGTAGTATGGTCAACCTATCCCCTGGTTTCCATCTGAGAGGGACGTTTTGCGTACGATAACTTTTCCAGGTAGTATAAGTAATACACAGCCACTCAGGCGTAACACAAAGTGCTTGACAGGATGCCCAGTTTTTTGTGTGTGCGACCGGTCGCACGTTGTGTCTCGCGGTCGCACCCCAGAGCGACTGTCAGGTGTGCGGAATGAGGGCCAAATGGGCCCTTGGTTGCCACGAGTGCGACCCTCAGGTGAGTGATTTGTGCCCTGGGTCGCACCTGGGTCGCACAGGCCCAGCCCAGGTAGCTAGCTCAGGCCTACCCCTGGTGAAAAAAGTCCTATGCAGCGTCGCAAGCGACGCGGAAAATTGGTGGAGTGTGTTGGCAACGGAGCAAAAGGTGGCAACGATGGAGCTGACCGGAGCGAGTTAGTTACGCGACCGTTGGATGACGTGACAGGCTTCAAGAACTTTTTCAGTCGGACGAACAAATGGGTAAACATGGGGGCTACCGCCCCCTTGAAGAGGGGGCTCCGCCCCAAAAAAAGATAACGCCTGGAGGGGCGTGGTGTTAAGGGGACCCTCCCGTACGCCGCAGCTGGGGAAAGTCACCACCCTTGGTGACAGTTACCTAGTCAGAACTGTGAAAGTGACCCCATGGATCATGCATGGGCCCACCTGCCCAAGCCAGACAATACAGATGTATAACTCAATGGATCTTTGCATTTGATAACTTTTCCAGGTACTATGTTTAATACACAGCCACTCAGGTGTAACACCAAGTGCTTGACAGGATGACCATACTACTCTACCATTGCACCTATCGGGTCTCTGTAACAAATGATCGATAGGTGCATTGGTACAGTAGTATGGTCAACCTATCCCCTGGTTTCCATCTAAGAGGGGCAGTCAATGGATTTTTGCGTATGATCACTTTTCCAGGTTTTGTGTTTTAGGTATTATGCTTTAAGCGTTTTAGCCCTTCCCTCTCTCGCACCTATCCCCTGGTTTCAATCTGAGAGGGACAGTCAGTGAATTTTTGCGTATGATCACTTTTCCAGTTTTTGTGTTTTAAGCGTTTTAGCCCTTCCCTCTCTCACGCCTATCCCCTGGTTTCAATCTGAGAGGGACAGTCAGTGGATGTTTGCGTATGATCACTTTTCCAGGTATTATGTTTCATGTTTTAGGTTTTAAGCGTTTTAGCCCTTCCTGTCACGGCTGGGCAAGTCCCTGTAGCCTATTCGGCCTATCCCTGGACTCTCAACATAGATGGGATGTTCCGAGAGGGACAATCAGTGGGAGCTGCTGTGGTCCATTGGCAAAAACGTTGGAGGCTGCGTGTAAGTGCTCTCTCCTGTGTCCTGGTTCCAGAAGTACCTGCAGTACATATGGTGGGTATAGGTGGGTATGGGTGGGCTGCGTGTATGTGCTCTCTCCTGTCTCCTGGTTCCAGAAGTACCTGCAGTACATATGGTTGGGTGTATGGTTGGGTGTATGGTTGGGTGTATGGGTGGGTGAATGGGTATGGGTGGATATGGGTGGCATGGTTGGGTATGGGTGTGGGTGTATGGGTGTGTGGGTATGGGTGGTATGTATGGGTAGTATGTATGGGTGGATGGGTGAATGGATGGGTATGGGTGGGCTGCGTATATGTGAACACTCCGGTCCCCTGGTTCCAGAAGCACCTGCAGTACAGGGAGTATATGAGACTTCGGGTTCCAGGTTTAGCTTCAGTTTGAATCATTACCGCCAACGCCAGCATCGGCATCAGCATCTGCCTCATGTCACCACCACCACTGACCATCACTAACACCACTGATCATCATGATCATGATCATTATCATCAGTGCAGGGAGAATAGGAGGTTTCGGGATTCAGGTTTAGCTTCTGGTTGAATCATTACCGCCAGCGCCAGCATCGGCATCAGCATCTGCCTAATGTCCCCACCACCACTGACCATCACTACCACCACTGATCATCATCAGTGCAGGGAGTATAGGAGGTTTCGGGTTTCAGGTTTAGCTTCTGGTTGAATCATTACCGTTAGCGCCAGCATCGGCATCAGCCTCTGCCTCATGTCACCACCATAACCACCACCACTGACCATCACTACCACCACTGATCATCATCATCATCATAATCATTATCATCAGTGCAGGGTGAATAGGAGGTTTCGAGTTACAGGTTTAGCTTCTGGTTGAATCATAAGAGCCAGCACCAGCATCAGCACCAGCCTCTTCCTCATGTCGCCAACATCACTACCATCACTGTCCATCACCACCACCACCACCACTGACCATCATCATCATCATCATCATTGCAGGGAGAATAGGAGGTTTTGGGTTTCAGGTTTAGCTTCTGGTTGAATCATTACCGCCAGCGCCAGCATCGGCATCAGCATCTGCCTAATGTCGCCACCACCACTGACCACCACCACCACCACTGATCATCATCAGTGCAGGGAGTTTAGGAGGTTTCGGGTTTCAGGTTAGCTTCAGATTGAATCATTACCGCCAGCGCCAGCATCGGCATCAGCCTCTGCCTCTTGTCACCACCACCACCACTGACCATCATCATCATCGTCATTACAGGGAGTATATGAGGTTTCGGGTTTCAGGACTAGCTTCAGGTTGAATCTTTACCGCCAGCGCCAGCATCGGCACCAGCCTCATGTCACCACCATCACCACCACCACTGACCATCACTACCACCACTGATCATTATCAGTACAGGGAGTATATGAGGTTTCGGGTTTCAGGTTTAGCTTCAGGTTGAATAATTACTGCCAGCGCCAGCATCGGCATCGGCCTGATGTCACCACGATCACCATCATCACCACCACCACTGACCATCATCATCAGTACAGGGAGCATAAGAGGTTTTGGGTTCCAGGCTTGGTTTCGTGAGTTAATACTGCCAGGATCAGCATCAGCCTCTACCTCAACACCATATTATCACCAACATCACCACCACCACCCACCTGACTTGCTGCCATCACCACCACCACAACCACCACCACCACCCACCTGACTTGCTGCCATCACCACCACCACCACCACCACCACCCACCTGACTTGCTGCCCAGGAACGGAGAAGGTGCCCATGCAGTCTGGCCACTAGCAGAGTCACATTAATTTTGCGGGTCACCAGGGACAGAACTGGTCCCACTGTCAGTGCCATCACCATCACCACCACCACCCACGCCATCAACCCCACCCACCCACCCACCACCACCACTATCCCATCACCAACACCAGCACACCTATCTCATCACCACCACCACCACCCACGCCATCAACCCCACCTAACCACCCACCACCACAAACCACGCCATCAAACCCACCTACCCACCCACCACCACCTCCATCACCACCACCACCCACGCCATCAACCCACCACCACCACGACCACCATCTACCCACCCACCACCATCACCACGACCACCCACGCCATCAACCCTATCTACTCACCATCACCATCAACCCCACCTACTCACCCACCACGCCATCAACCCCACCTACCCACCACCACCACCACTATCCCATCACCAACACCAGCACACCTATCTCATCACCGCCACCACCACCACCACCCACGCCATCAACCCCACCTACCCACTCACCACCAACCACCCACGATGACATGACACTAAACAACAGACACACGATATGTATCAACCACCACCCACTATCCCATCACTAACACCAGCACACCTATCTTATCACCACCACCCACCACCAACCCCCACGCCATTTTTTCTCAAAACCCACCTATCACTACCCACCAACCACCACACGATCCCATCACTAACACCAGCAACACTATCTTATCACCAACACCCCACCACACACGCCAGAAACCCCACCACCCACCACACCACCACACGGAGCCAGCACACACACAGCACACTCCGAGCGGATCACACCACCACAAACAGCACCACCCCCCCACGCCATAAACAACTACCCACCCAGCACCATCCCATTGCACGCATCAACCCAATTACCCAATTCACCACCACCACCACTTTCCCATCACCCACACCATCACCACTATCCCACCACCATCACCATTTCTCACCTAAACTGCTGCCCAGTAACGGGTATCGCAACCACCACCACCACCACCACCATGATCCCACCAGCACAACCACTATCCCACCACCAGCACCACCACCACTTCTCGCCTGAACTGCTGTCCAGTAACGGGTGTCGCAACCACCACCACCACTATCTCACCACCACCACCACCATGATCCCACCAGCACAACCACTATCCCACCACCAGCACCACCACCACTTCTCGCCTGAACTGCTGTCCAGTAACGGGTGTCGCAACCACCACCACCACTATCTCACCACCACCACCACCATGATCCCACCACCACTATCCCACCAACACCAGCACCACCACCACTTCTCACCTGAACTACCGTCCAGTGTACCGCAACCATCAGCACCACCACCTCCACCACCACCACTATCCCACCACCACCACTACTCACCACACCCAGCACCACTACCCCACCATCTCCACCATCACCGCCACTATCCCACCACCACCACCACCTCCTCACGTGAACTGCTGCCCAGTAACGGGCAAGTTGCCCATGCATTCATGCCAATATCCCACCACCACCACCACTATCCCACCACCACCTCACCTGAACTGCTGCCCAGTAACGGGTAAGTTGCCCATGCATTCATGCCAATCTCCCACCACCACCACTATCCCACCACCATCACCACCACTCCTCACCTGAACTGCTGCCCAGTAACAGGTAGGTTGCCCATGCATTCATGCCAATCTCCCACCACCACCACTATCCCACCACCACCTCACCTGAACTGCTGCCCAGTAACAGGTAGGTTGCCCATGCATTCATGCCAATATACCACCACCACCACTATCCCACCGCCACCTCACCTGAACTGCTGCCCAGTAACAGGTAGGTTGCCCATGCATTCATGCCATTGGAGGCCTGCCATCACTATACCAGAACCAGCATCAGCACCACTTCTCACCTGAGCTGCTGTCCAGTAACGGGCAAGTTGCCCATGCATTCATGCCATTGGAGGCATCACCACCACCACCACCACCTCTCACCTGAACTGCTGCCCAGTAACGGGCAGGTTACCCATGCATTCATTCCATTGGAGGCCTGCCACCACCACCACCACCACCACAACCTCTCACCTGAGCTGCTGCCCAGTAACGGGCAGGTTGCCCAAGCATTCATGCCATTGCAGGCCTGCCACCACCACCACCACCACCACCACCTCTCACCTGAGCTGCTGCCCAGTAACGGGCAGATTGCCCATGCATTCATGCCATTGGAGGCCTGCCACCACCACCACCACCACCACAACCTCTCACCTGAGCTGCTGCCCAGTAACGGGCAGGTTGCCCATGCATTCATGCCATTGGAGGCCTGCCATCACCTCCTCTACTGAAATGCTGCCCAGTAACGGGTAGGTTGCCCATGCATTCATGCCATTGGAGGCCTGCCACCACCACCACCACCACCACCTCTCACCTGAACTGCTGCCCAGTAACGGGCAGGTTGCCCATGCATTCATGCCATTTGAGGCCTGCCATCTTCTTAGTCAAACCTGTTGTCTTGCCTGTACGCCCAAGCTTGCCCTCCCTCTCCTCTTCAAACATCTTCACATGCGCTGCGCTCAGTCCATTGGGTCAGGTGGACAGCGGCCTGCAAGGGCTGTGGGGATAATGGAGTTGGGGTTTATGGGTTGGAAGTTTGTGTTGGGAGTTGGGGTTGTGTTTGGGTTATGGGTTGGAGTTGGTGTTGGAGTGTGGGCGTTGGAGTTGGGGTATGGGTTGGGTTTGGTGGTTGGGAGTTGGGTTGGAGTTGGGTTTTAATGGGTTGTAGTTGGTGTTGTAAGTTGGGGTTGGAGTTGGTTGTGATGTTTTGGTTTGGTTTTGGGATTGGTGGTTGTGTTGGGTTTTATCTGTGTTGGAGTTGTGTTGGGAGTTGGGGTTGGAGTTGTGTTTAATGTGGTGGTATTTGTGTGTTGGGAGTTGGGTTGTCGTTTGGGGTTATGGGTTTGGTCTGTTGTGTTGAAGTTTGGGTTGG
Organism: Chlamydomonas sp. ICE-L; assembly: GCA_013435795.1. Lineage (NCBI taxonomy): Eukaryota > Viridiplantae > Chlorophyta > Chlorophyceae > Chlamydomonadales > Chlamydomonadaceae > Chlamydomonas > Chlamydomonas sp. ICE-L. Next base: position 10,014,633 of record JACBWV010000552.1, read on the forward strand.
AGTTGGTTTATGGTTTGGCGTTTTTGTTTGGGGAGTTGGGGTTTGCGTTGGTTTCTGGTTGGAAGTTGGTCTTTGTGAGTTGGGGTGGAGTTTTTTTTCTTTTATTTATTTTTTTTCTTTCTTTTTTTTTCTTTTGTTTTTCCTTTTTTTTTCTTTGTTTTTTTTCTTTTTTTTTTTTCTTTTTGTTTTCTTTTTTTTTCTTTTTTTTTTTTTCTTTTTTGTTTCTTTTTTTTTCTTTTTTTTCCTTTTTTTTTTGTTTTTTTTTCTTTTTTTTTTCTATTTATTTTTTCTTTTTTTTTTGGGGGAGTTGGTGTTGGGAGTTGGGGTTGGAGTTGGGTTTATGGGTTGGAGTTGGTGTTGGGAGTTGGGGTTGGAGTTGGGTTTATGGGTTGGAGTTGGTGTTGGGAGTTGGGTTTGAGTTGGGGTTGGAGTTGGTGTTGTAGTTGGGTTTATGGGTTGGAGTTGGTGTTGGTGTTGGAGTTGGGCTTATGGGTTAGAGTTTGTGTTTGTGTTGGGAGTGGAAGTTGGGTCAGGGGCAGGGCCTGCAAGTGGTTGGGGTTGGGAGTTGGGGTTGGAGTTGGGGTTGGTGTTGGGAGTTGAAGTTGGGTCAGGGGCAGGGCCTGCAAGGGGTTGGTGTTGGGAGTTGGGGTTGGAGTTGGGGTTGGAGTTGGGTTTATGGGTTGGGGTTGGTCTTGGGAGTTGAAGTTGGGTCAGGGGCAGGGCCTGGGAGGGGTTGGGGTCGGGATTTTTGTTGGATTTGGGTTGGAGTTGGGGTTGAGGCTTGGGGTTGGAGTTGGGTCAGGGGCAGGGCCTGGGAGGGGTTGGTGTTGGAGTTTGGAGTGTTGTTGGGGTTGGAGTTGGGTTGGCGTTGGGAGGTGAAGTTGGTGTTGGTGTTGGAGTTGGGTTTGAGGCTTGGGGTTGGAGCTGGTGTTGGATGTGGGTTCGAGGCTTAGTTAAGAGGCTTAATTAAGATAAATAACTAATATAAGTTTCCATTTAGAAAATAACTCAAACATACCTCGTACTGGTCCCCCCCCCCCTCCTCCCCCCCTTCACACACACACACACCCAACCCATCCCAACTCCCATCCCCAACCCAGCCATACCCTCCCAAACAAATAAAAACTAAATACTATACAAACATGCCTGTACTGGTTCCCCCCCCCCCCCCCCCCCCCCCCCGCCCCCAAAAAAACAAACATACCTTGTACGGTTTTCCCTCCTTCTCCTACCCTTAACCTCTTCCCAACCCCCACTCCTTCCTAGAAAAAAAAGACACATAAGATTGTACATTATATTATAAGAAAGAAAGAAAAACTCTGTGACTGCCTGCAGTTCCCTCCCCCCCCCAATGCCCCCTCCCAGACTCAACCCTACCAAACAAATAAAAAAATTAAGATGCAAAAATACCTCGTACTGTTTCCCCTCATTCCTTCCTAGGAAAAGAAGACAAATAAGATGTTATATTAAGTATTATAAGAAGAAAAACAAAATAATACCTCGTACTGGTTTCCCTCATTCTTCTCTAGGATGTTCATGACCTTCAACTTGTGCAGTGAATCCAGGACCTCGAAGTCCAGCGCAGGCATATCCTCCTCATCACCGCCCCACCGTGCATGACGCTTCTTCCTGTGGATCTTTCTGTAGGTGGTTGGGGGTCGCGAAAATAGATTGCATATTGGGTATAACAAAAAATGGGTTGAGTGAAAGTTAAGAGTGTATCAAAAAAACAATATCATAAGAGAAAATTGTAGGAATAAAAGGAAACGTTTGGGTTGGGTTGGTGGAAAGGGTTGGGGTGGTTGGGTGGGTGGGTTTTGGGTGGTTATGGGTGGTTGGAAATTGGGTTTTGGGTGGGTGGGTGGGGTTGGGGTTGGGTTGGGTGGTTAGTGGTTGGGTGGGGTTGGGTGGTTAGGGGTGGTTTGGATTGGTTTGGCGGTTGGTTTGGGTTGGGGTGGTTAGGGGTTGGTTGGGGTTGGGTGGTTGCAGGTGGTTTGGGATTGGGTTGGTTTTGTGGGGTTGGGGTTGGTTCGGGCGTTGGGTGGGGTCTTTTGGGTGTCTAGGGTTGGTTTGCTTGGTTGGGTGGGGTTGGGTTGTTTCTTGTTGGTTGGATTTGGGTTGGGTGGGTTTGGGTTGTTTTATCTTTTTTGTTTTGTTTTGTGGTTTCGGTTTTCTTATGTCCTTTTTTTTGTTTTGTTGGGTTGGGGTTTGAGTTGGTTGGGGTTGGGGTTTTTAGGGGTTTGGGTGGGGTTGGGTGGTTAGGAGTGGTTAGGGCATATCCTCATCATCACCACCACCTTCAATGACCTACTTTCATGTGAGTAGAGGGGAGGTTAGGGGATGTAAGGGTGGTTATGTGTGTAGGGGTTTGGGTTGGGGTGTTAGCCGGCTTGGGTGGTTAGGGGTAGTTAGGGCAAATCCTCCTCATCACCACCACCTTCAATGACCTGCTTCCTGTATAGCGGGGTGGTTAGGTGTGGTTAGGGTTGGTTTGGGTTGGTGGGGTTAGGGTTGTTAGGTGTCTTAGGGTTGGTTGGGTTGGGTGGGGGGGGTTGGGTGGTTAGTGGTGGTTTAGGCTTGTTAGGGTTTGGTTTGGGTGTGTTGGGTGTTAGGGTTATTTGGGCTTATCCTCCTCACCTCCACCCACCACCTCCATGAACTGGCTTCTTGGTGGGATAGTGTGGTGCTACGGGGTGGTTAGGGTTGTGTTGTGTTGGGGTGGTTAGGGTTGGGTTGGGTTGGGTTGGGATGGTTAGGGGTGGTTAGGGTTGAGTTGGGGGTGGTTAGGGTTGTGTTGTATTGGGTTGGGGTGGTTAGGGATGGTAAGGGTTGAGTTGGGGGTGGCTAGGGTTGGGTTGGGTGCTGTATTGTGTTGTGCCCCACCAACGCAACCCCACTACAACTACTACGATTTACCCTAACTCCGTGCCATCTTGTACCTCATTATGCCCTTGATGTACTGCCCCACCTCTTTGCAGCTTCCCGCGTCCCCCACCACCCACCACCGCAGCCCCCACTACTCTACGATTTAACACCCCCACTCCGTGGTCATTTGTGCCTCATTAAATTCCCTTGATGTAAAAAACTGCCCCACTCTGTGTATCACCCTTCCTGCACACTCCACCCCCACCACCGCACCCCCACTACTACGATTTACCCCAACTCCGTGTCATCTTGTGCCTCATTATGCCCTTGATGTACTGCCCCACCGCTATACCCAGCTCCTCCAACCCCCACCACCGCAACCGCACCCCCACAACAACTACTACGATTCACCCAGACTCTGAGCCATCTAGTGCTCACCATGCCTCTGATGTACTGCCCCACATCTATATCAAGCTTCCTCCCACCCCCACCACCGCACCCTTAATACAACTACTTTGATTTTCCCCAATTCCGTGCCATCTCGTACCTCATCAGGCCCTTGATGTACTGCTCTACCTCTTTATCCAGCTCCTCTTTGGTCCTGGGAAGGGGGTCGTCCATGCCCTTCCACAAGAAGAAGTATGCCAGCATGGCCTCGTTGTCCTCCTGTGATGTTGATGTTGGTGTTGGAGGTGTTGGTGGAGGTGGTTTTGGGGCTGGTCGATTGGTTTTTTGGTGGTTGTTTGTGGTGCTTGGTGGGTTGGAGGTGGTTTTGGGGCTGTTTGTGGTGTTTTGTTGGTGTTGTTTTTGTTGTTGGAGGTTGGTTTTGTTTGTGTCTTTGTGTTTGTGGTTTGGTGGGTGTTTTTTGTGGCCTTGTGTCCTGTTGTGTTTTTGCTGTTTTGTGTTTTTTTTTTTTGGTTGCTTTTTTTTTTGTTTCTTTTTTTGTTTTTTTTTGGTTTTTTGTGTCTGTTTTTTTTTGTTTGTGTGTGTTTTCTTTTTTTTTATTTTTTTTTTTTTTTTTTCTGTTTTTTTCTTTGTTTTTTTTTTTTCTCTTTATGTGTTTTTGTTGTTTTTTTTTTTTTTTGTTTCTTTTTTTTTTTTCTTTTTGTTTTTTTTTTCTTTCTTTTTTTTGTTTTTTTTTTTTTTTTTTTGTTTCTTTTTTTTTTTTTTTTTTTCTTTTTTTTTTTTTTTTTGTGTTTCTTTTTTTTTGTCCTTTTTTTTTCTTTTTCTCTTTTTTTTTTCTTTTTTTTTTTTTTCTTTTTTTTTTTTTTTTTTTTTTTTTTTTTTTTTTTTTTTTTTTTTTCTTTTTTTTTTTGTTTTTTTTTTTTTTTTTTTTTTTTTTTTTTTTCTTTTTTTTTTTTTTTTTTTTTTTTTTTTTTTTTTCTTTTTTTTTTTGTTTTTTTTTTTTTCTTTCTTTTTTTTTTTTTTTTTTTTTTTTTTTATTTTTTTTCTTTTTTCTTTTTTGCTTTTTTTTTCTTTTTTTTCTTATTTTTGTGTATGGTGTTGCTATCCTATCCTATCCCCCCAATGCTTTACATCCTCACCTCCCATCCCGATCCCCCATCTCCACGTGTATCTAGCCTACCTGTTCTGCAGCCCCATCCAGAACTTGCAAACGACCCTCACATTGGAGCTTGATTCAACTATGGCAATGGATGGATGGACCCCCCCCCCCCCCCCCCCACCCACCCACCCACCCACATACAGTTGTACAGATATTAATGATAAGAAAATCAGAAATCATACAAAAACAGAACATGTGTATCAAGCCTACCTGTTCTCCAGTCTCATCCAGCACTTGCGCGACCACTCCGGCATTGGAACTGATGCAATGGATGGATGTGACCCGCCCCCCCTCCCCCCCCCCCTCCGTGGAAGCAATAACCACCCTATTTTCCTCGTTTCAAACCTCACCCCCCCCCCCCCCCCCCCCCAATCTCCATCCCCGTCCCCCTACCAAGTTCAAGCCTACCTTTCTCCAGTCCTCATCCAGCACTTGCGCGACCACTCCAGCATTGGAACTGATGCAGCTGAGCATGTAGAGGTCGCCCATGTACGACTGAAGCATGATGCGCTTGTCCTTCATGCGCAAGTACCCGCTGACAGCTCTGCACGTGGGTAGGTGGGTGGGTGGGTGGGCAGGTGGGTGGGCACGTGGGTGGGTGGTGTTGGAGTTTAGTGACGGGTAAGTCAGTCTCTCTGTCACTCTCTCCACCCATCGGTGTCATTCTCTCAGGTGGGTAGGTGGGTAGGTGGGTTGGCAGTCTGGGTGGGTAGGTGGGAAAGGTGGTTGGGCGTAGGTGGGCAGGTGGGTGGGTGAGTGGGTAGGTGGGTGGGTCGGTAGGTGGGTATGTGTGTGGGTATGTGTGTGGGTATGAGTGTGGGTATGTGCGTGGGTATGTGTGTGGGTATATATATGGGTAGGTGGGTGTGTGGGTAGGTGGGTAGGCAGTTGGGTGGGTAGGCTCTGGTGGGTATGATGGGTGGGTTGGTTGCCGGTTGGGTCTTTATTGAGAGGTTTTACGCCCCCCCTCGCCCCCCCACCCGCCCACCCACACTACCACCACTTGCTGTAATGTATCTATCCCGGCTGACCGCTCTGCCGTGGGAGGCTGGGTGGGGCACTGTGATGGGCTCTGTTGTGTGGGTACTGTGCCGTGGTATGTCGCTCATGGATTGTCTGTGCTAGGCTGGTAGGTGGGTGGATAGGTAGTGCAGGTTTATTACCCCCACACCACCCCCACCACCCAATTGCATGATATAGTAATTAACCCTTGTATCAGCTCTGGCTGTGGTGTGTGGGTGGGGTAGGCCCTTGCTTGCCTTGAAAGCCCCCCCCCCCCCCCCCCCCCCCCCCATGGGGAAGGCTAGGGCACGGCCCGTCTCGAAAACCCGTGACTATGCTGAGGTCACTTATGCGCATCGATCGCATCAATCTAAACGCGCACATAATTGTAAATGGGACACCTTATGCATAAAATGGATTCAATTCTCCTGTCGATCGCAAGTTTGCTCTCTGAACGTGTTGGGCCCTAGGGGGGCCTGAAAACAGACTTCGGCAAGGAGCTTCACTGCGCGCTTCGAGGAGCTCCATGGCGCGCAATTATCTGCACGCGTCATAGTAAGTCATTATGATAGTTGCTAGCCGCTTGCCACTGCTAGGAGACGAAGATCCAATACTTGGGAAAAGTACGAATCCCCTCTTGCGGTGGAATTCGTAGTGATGCGAGGCCTAATTTTGCGCTACAACTATCCATTTGGCATATCTTGAGTCGGGTGGTTCACTGTAAGGACCTGTTTCGCCGAGTTCGCGAGCCAGGGGGCGACCTTGTACCACAACTGCCAACCTTGGACCTGGGGGTGAGCCCATATGGCTATGTTAAGATGCATGTTTTGATCTCTTCATGCACTCATTGCATGAAATATGTGTTTATGTGGGAGTTAGGAGGGCTACCAAACCAGCAATCTATGCACGCAGATAGCAGTAATCAGCCTGGATTGGGAGTACTACTAGTAATTAAAGCAAAAAACAGGCAGCAAGACGAGACAGTGTTTAGTGTTGACACCCCATGCGCCATGGAAGCCTCCGACTCGGTACCAAAGCTGATTCCCTCCAATGAAGATGCATGTTGCATATGTGGGGCAAAGCATCGTAGCCTGAAGAGGAAAGCTTTGGCAACGGGTCTTCTATCAATTCGGGTGGAGGAGGTGCTCTCACTGTCCATCCTGCCACCCACTGTCCTCTCAGACAACTTCTGGTCATAGCATGCTATCATCGTTTCAGGCTGGGGCACCTCCAAGCTGTCCTGAAGAAAATACTGCGGGAAGCCATGGAAAGTTACGAGGAAGCGATGACTAAGTACCTAACAGGTGAAGTGACCCCAGGGCAGATGTTGTAACGTGGTTGACCTTGGTACCAAAGCAGGTCGCCAAGATAACAACAAAGCAGTCCACCTTTGAAGGACTCACTGCTAACATGTATCCTGAAGATCCTAAGGCTTGGGCAAGTTTTGCACAGAAAGCATCTTTGGCAATAATCCACCCCTCCACCACTTCTGCATGCTCGCGTTTCGTTTGGTGCATGCTAGCCAACACCATGGGGTTTCACATAAGGACATGGCTAATGTCATGGCACAGATTGCGTTTGACTCCAAGCGCATGCAGATCCTCTCCCAAGGGTGTGATTTTTTTAACAACACCTATCAGGCTGAGGTGTCATGTTTGACTGGTCATCTATTGGTTGACCACGAGGATTACGTCCACAAGTCAAAGAACCGTGTCTCCCAATTACGAGCACAGTGTGGTGACGATGGTGAGCTGCCTGAGTAGCTAAGCTTGCGACACATATTGGATACAATCCATGAGTCTCCATCGCTTCGGTACTTGGCAGCGGCTCTTTCAAAGAGTGCTGACTCCCAAAATGTGCCCATTGTCGAGGCCTTCTTCAAGTCAATGGCGAACATAGAGGATCACATGCAAAGCATGAAGAATCATCCCTCTGCAGCTAGATTGTTTGTGGAACGGGCCGCATCTACAGATGACCTTGAGACCGAGTCCAGTTTGGTGGTGAACGGTTGTGGATACAAGCCATCCGTCGACATGATCATGGGGTTCTTGGAGCATGCAGATTTCCAATATATTCTACGCCGTCTAGCTGGCCAGCTAGGCATCGCCATGCCTAAAAGCAGCAAGGTACACTACTCCCACCATGAAGCTGCCAAGTTGAGGGATGAAGAGAGACCCCTCTGTCCGCTCTTATCATGTGAACAAGCGGTAGACAAATCGAGATCAGGCTGGTTAGTTCAGTATTATCCATCCACATGATAGGTATGCGGTTAAAGCCCTTGTCAGGTCCCCAAATTTCAGATCTGCCGCTTTGGAAAAGGAAGAGAACTCCCCTCCTTGCTGGCGCGCTGAAGTCCAAGCTGCAGCGCAGTAGAGGTCTGCGAAACCAAAACCCATCCTAGTCACCATTCCCTAGTGCACACTTAAGGGTCCTTCAACCTCACTCCCCGTGGCGTTAGTATTTTCAATTTTTATGTGGGGGACTACCACAAGGAGTTTTTTTATTATTTTGGCCCTAAAATCCATACCCTCATGTGGGCCTTATTTTAGTGATTTTCTTGACAATAATACTGTCGCAGGTGTGATCGAAGCGTCGTGGATGCCGAAAACTGCCTACAGGGCCTGTTATGTTCTATGCGTGCCATGTAGGGCCAGAAACCTTCTTCATACCCCCAAAACCATGTTGAGACTCTATAGGGCCATTGTGATAATACCTATATATTTAATATATCATTATTGCATATTAATGATATATTAAATATATCATTAATATGCAATACAAAAGTTGCCGAAGATATGTCCAAGCCACCTTGAAGGCCACAACCTGCATTACAAGCCCATTTTGGGGCATTTTCTAGGCCATTTGGGCCTCCTACAGTTGGCAAAACGTTTTTTTTCTATGTTTCCAATTCTGAGTCGAATTGTCGACCGAACTTTGTTAAAAAAAACAAAAGGGGAAAAAGTGAAAAAAGTGGGCCCCTTTTTTCGTCCATGTTTGGGGGCCTAGATGAGGGTTTGGTCCACTCCTCTCGAAACTTTTCAGCATAGTCAGAGCTTGATATACATGTAAATATTCATCCTACATCAAATTTAGAGTCGAGAGCAGTGGATGTACCCTCCTCCCGGCCATCCCCGTATCAGGGGTTCGGCTGTGGTGCAGCCCCCCCATAGGCCCCCCCCCCCCCCCCCCCCCCTGCCCACCCACCCACCCACACCACCTCTTCCCCTTGCTATATGTAATAACCCGTGGATAACTCTGCATGTGGGTGGGTGGGTGGGTAGGTAGGGTGGGTGGGTATGCCCTTGCTTGCCTTGAAGCCCCCCCCCCCCCCCCCCCCCCCCCCCCCCTGCCCACCCACCCACCCACACCACCTCTTCCCCTTGCTATATGTAATAACCCGTGGATAACTCTGCATGTGGGTAGGTGGGTGGGTAGGTAGGTGGGTGGGTATGCCCTTGCTTGCCTTGAAGCCCCCCCCCCCCCCCCCCCCCCCTCCCTGCCCACCCACCCACAACCACCTCTCCCCTTGCTATATGTAATAACCCGTGGATAACCTCTGCATGTGGGTAGTGGGTGGGTGGGCAGGTGGGTGGGTATGCCCTTGCTTGCCTTGAAGTCCCCCCCCCCCCCCCACCCACCCCCCCCCACCCCCCCCACCCACCCATCCACCCACACCACCACTTCCCCTTGATGTATGTAATTACCCGTGGATAACTCTGCGTGTGGGTATGTAGGTGGGTAGGTGAGTGGGTATGTGGGTGGGTACTTGGGTGGGTAGGTGGGTGGGTATGCTCTTGCTTGCCTTGAAGTCCCCCCCCCCCCCCCCCCCCCCCCAACCCCCCTGCCCACCCATCCACCGTTCCCCTACATACACACTCTCAGCTTCTATCACAGCCTATGGGCACGCACCCCTAGGTGGGCATGGGGATGAGCACTAGAGCAGTGGCGATGGCCGCGATAGTGTAGAAGTTGAGGGTGCCCTTGCTTGCCTTGTAGCCCCCCCCCCCTCCCCTCCCCCAACCCCATCCCCTCTCCACCCCACCCTTCCCCTACATACATACTCCTCAACCCCTCTCACAGCCTATGGGCACGCACCCCCAGATGGGCATGAGGATGAGCACCAGAGCAGTGGCGATGGTCATCATGGTCGAAGTTGAGGGTACCCTTGCCTGCCTTGCAGCCCCCCCCCAGCCCAACCCCTCCCCAACCACCCTTCCCCTACATACATACTCCTCAACCCCTCTCACAGCCTATGGGCACGCACCCCCAGACGGGCATGTGGATGAGCACCAGGGCAGTGGCGATGGCCGCTATGGTGTCAAAGTTGAGGGTGCCCTTGCTTGCCTTGTAGACCCCCCCCCCCCCCCCCCCCCCCCCCCCCCCCCCCCCCAACTCCAACCCCTCTCCGCCCACCCTTTCCCTACATACACACTCCTAAACCCTCTCACAGCCTATGGGTACGCACCCCCAGACGGGCATAGGATGAGCACCAGAGCAGTGGCGATGGCCGCTATGGTGTCAAAGTTGAGGGTGCCCTTGCTTGCCTTGTAGACCTCCCCCCCCCCCCCCCCCCCCCCCCCCCCCCCCCAACTCAACCCCTCTCCGCCCACCCTTTCCCTACATACACACTCCTAAACCCTCTCACAGCCTATGGGTACGCACCCCCAGACGGGCATGAGGATGAGCACCAGAGCAGTAGCGATGGCCGCGATGGTGTCGAAGTTGAGGGTGCCCTTGCTTGCCTTGTAGACGGCAGCTCCGATTGCAAAAGCCATGGCCCCGAATATGATGGTGTAGTCCAACCATGAGAACTTGACAGTGACGCCAGGAAGCAGCAGATCGACATCGGTGTCTTGAGCGTCCTTGAACAGCTTCAAATAGATCTTGCCTTCTTTCAGTTTCACCTTGTACTTGGAATCGCGGGGTGGGGTGGGAAGTGGGTGGGAAGGGGGTGAGAATGAGGGTGAGAAGGGGGTGGCAATTGGGGTGAAAAATGAGAACTTAACAGTGACACCAGGGAGCAGCAGATCGACATCGGTGTCTTGAGCGTCCTTGAACAGCTTCAAATAGATCTTGCCTTCTTTTAGCTTCACAGTGTACTTGGAATCGCTGGGTGGGGGTGGGAAGTGGGTGGGAAGGGGGTGAGAATGAGGGTGAGAATGGGGGTGGCAATTGGGGTGAAAAATGAGAACTTAACAGCGACACCAGGGAGCAGCAGATCGACATCGGTGTCTTGAGCGTCCTTGAACAGCTTCAAATAGATCTTGCCTTCTTTCAGTTTCACCTTGTACTTGGAATCGCTGGGTGGGGGTGGGAAGTGGGTGGGAAGGGGGTGAGAATGAGGGTGAGAATGGGGGTGGCAATTGGGGTGAAAAATGAGAACTTAACAGCGACACCAGGGAGCAGCAGATCGACATCGGTGTCTTGAGCGTCCTTGAACAGCTTCAAATAGATCTTGCCTTCTTTTAGCTTCACCTTGTACTTGGAATCGCTGGGTGGGGTGGAAGGGGAGTGAGAATGAGGGTGAAAATGAGGGTTAGGGTGAGAATGGGGGTGAAAAATGAGAAATTAACAGCGACACCAGGAAGCAGCAGATCGACATCGGTGTCTTGAGCGTCCTTAAACAGCTTCAAATAGATCTTGCCTACTTTCAGCTTCACCTTGTACTTGGAATCGCTGGGTGGGGGTGGGAAGTGGGTGGGAAGGGGGTGAGAATGAGGGTGAGAATGGGGGTGAAAAATAAGAACTTAACAGCGACACCAGGGAGCAGCAGATAGACATCGGTGTCTTGAGCGTCCTTAAACAGCTTCAAATAGAGCTTGCCTACTTTCAGCTTCACCTTGTACTTGGAATCGCTGGGTGGGGGTGGGAATGGGGTTCAGTTTGGGTGGATGGGGGGTGGGTACAGGGCGGGTAAGGGGTGGAAGGGGGTTCAGTTTGGGTGGATGTGGGGTGGGTACAGGGCAGGCCTTTCTATCACAGTTGGGCAAGTCCCTTTAGCCTATTGGGCTTACCCCTGGACAGACCTAAGAACATATACGAGAGCCCAAGTACTCGTACAACAGACACAACACAAGTA
>JACBWV010000552.1:10028642-10032033 GCA_013435795.1 Chlamydomonas sp. ICE-L
TTTGCGCATCATCCGACTCCGCTAAAAGCATCGGACCTGCTTCCCTGCCACCTCAGCTGTGATCGATAGTCGACCCCACTGAAAAAGCTGAACCTGCGAAATCGCAACTGTATATAACTAAAGTTTCTTATTAGCGAGCATGTATTCAGGTCGGCCGAAGAACAATCCTGTTCACCGCAACTGCTCCCGAAGTCAACTCGATCTGAAACTTGGAAACATCGCTAGGTTCAAATTCAACTTTGCCGCGTGCTCACTATAGCACAATGCACAGCGACGACATGTTTCTCGATGCAGTGGGAAGAAGTTGCAGTCAAGTTGCTGATTTGAGATGTTCGGTCAAGTTAGGGCGAGAATGCTCAGCGAGATTTTTCATTCGGTCAACTTTGATGCGTACTTGCTATGGCACAATGCGGGGCGACATGTTTCTCAATGCAGTGGGAAGAATTTGCAGTCAAGTTTGTGCCATGGGATGGATGCGATTCGGACATTTCTGACAGGTCGGCTGACTCACCACGTGACCTCCCGTTGTGCGCAGCGACAGGTCTCTTGACGCAAGGGAAAGGTCTTGCAGAGATGCAGGGGGAAAAGCTTGTAGGAAGACGAACTGTAGCGCTACCGAAATCAGGTGGATGAACTCAGGCGGGAAAAGGAGAAATCGGGCGGGATGTGCAACAGGTAGAATACGCAGGAGGCGAAGGTTGCATAAGGCAGAATTTCGCAGGAGGCCAATCAGGCAGAAGTTGATGAAGCAGTAGGGATTAAAAGCGTGAATTGGCTGAGCGTGAATTGGCTGGCGGGAATTGGCTGGGCGGGAAGTCGGTTAAGTCGGTTACGCGATGACACCACCACACCACCACGACCACGACCACGACCATGATTTCTTTATATATTTATATATATATATATACATATATATATATATATATATATATTTATATATATATACCGAACTTCTAACATCGACACCCATCACCCATCTCCTCCACTCCCTTCCCCTGACCCTATATATATATATATATGGGATGATTACTCACTTGCATAACCACCCCATGAAGCAAGAGATGCCTCTGCAGAGAAAGTTAGGCTTCTTGCTCAGGCTCCTACGATATTCAATCTCTTCCTTATTATTATTATTATTATTGCTGTTATTATTATTACTATTATTATCATCATTATTATTATTATTATCATCATCATCATTGCTCACTTGCGCAACCATGCCATGAAGCATGAAATGCCTCTGCAGAGAAAGTTAGGCTTCTTGCTCAGGCTCCTACGATATTCAATCTCTTCTTTGGGGCGCTCTCTGAACATGATGACAAGGCGGCTGAATATTGTCACATCTTGCTTCACCTTCATAAACCACGTTCTCCATGTTCGGTAATCAATCTGCAAGGTGCAACAGGCTCGCGCTTAAATTTGATATGATCTTATTTGGTTTGTTTTTATTCGTTTGATAAACAATATTTGCTTATATTGATTAAAAATTGCACTGTCACATCTTGCTTCCCCTTCATAAACCACATTCGCCATGTTCGGTAATTAACCTGCGAGGTGCACCTGGCTCATGCTTCAATTTGATATGATTTCATTTAGTTCGTTTTTATTTGTTTTTTATTTGCTTTTATTTATTATTATTTGATTGACAAAACAATATTTGCTTATATTGATTAAAAAATGCTTATATTGATTAAAAAATTAATCATCCTGCAAGGTGCACCTGGCCCATGTTTGTATTTGATATGATTTTATTTGGTTTGTTTTTATTTGTTTGCATCTGTTTGTATTTGTTTGCATTTTTTTTTATATTATTTTGTCTAGTTTATAGTGATAAATAAGCGCGGTCGCATCTTTAAAAAACGCGCAGGTAACGCGCAGGTAACGCGCAGGTACTGAGTAAGAGCTTTAGTAAAAATAACTTCAGTAAGAGTAATACAATTTGTCTGGCACACACCTCCTTGACAAACTTGCTTTGGTCTGGCCATCCTGAAATGCCTCCCCCCCCCCCCCCTGCCCCCCTCCCCCCCACCCACCCCCCACGGCCCCCCGCCCCCCCCCCATACTCCCTCCCCGATTACCCGGCCCCCCCCCCGCGACCCCCAGCCCCCCCGCCCCCCCCGCCACCCCCCCCGACCGCCCCCCATGCTCACGCTTTGGTCACCCCCCACCCTCCACCCACACCCCACACCACTGCACCTGGCACCCACTGACATCTCGACCAACCTCTTGACAAGCTTGCTGAGGTATCCGGCTAATCCTGAAATGCCTCCCCCCCCCCCCCCCCCCCCCCCCACTCCCCCCCCCCCCCCCCCCCCCCCCCACACGACCCACACCTCTGCCCCTGGCATGCACCACTGCATCTCGCACCCACCTCCTTGACAAACTTGCCGCGGTACCACACGTGGAAGTCGATCACGTCTGTGTCCACAGGGCACACTTGAAGGCCGGTACCAAGTATGCCCCCACCACCGTTCTGGGCCTTGAAGGCTGACTCTAGAATTTCCTGCAGTCACACGGGTGGGGAGCGGTTGGGTGGGGTGCAGTTGATGGTGGGCCCCACCGGGTGGGGTGGGTGGTGGTGGCAGGGGGGTACTTTGCATGCCCCCACCACCGTTCTGGGCCTTGAAGGCTGACTCTAGAATTCTCTGCAGTCACACGGGTGGGGTGGGTAGTGGTGGCAGGGGGGTAGTTTTGCATGCCCCCACCACCGTTCTGGGCCTTGAAGGCTGACTCTATAATTTCCAGCAGTCACACGGGTGGGGTGTATTGGGGTGGGTAATGGTGGCAGGGGGGTAGTTTTGCATTCCCCACCATCACCTTCTTGGGCCCCCCTTGAAGCTCACCACTGAATTCCCTGCATCTATACGGTGGTGGGTGGGAAATGGGGTGGGGTTGGAGTCGTTAGGGTGGGTGGGTAGTAGTCGCAGGAGGTTAGTTTTGCATTCCACCACCACTGTTCTGGGCCTCAAAGCTGACACTAGAATTTCCACCAGTTAATCGGTGGGGCTGGGGTTGGTTGGCAGTAGGGTCGTGGGTTGGGTGGGGGTGGAGTGCAGTTGAGTTGGTGGTGGGAAGTGTTGGTATGGAGGTATTCTGATTCCCACCACCACTCTTGTGGTCCGCAAAGGCTGACACTAGAATCTCCTGCAGTTTCTAACGGTGGGGTGGGGTTGGGGGGAGGTGGGTAGTGGTGGTAGGATGTAGTTTTGCATTCCACCTCAACCGGTTCTGGTCCACAAAGGCTGCCACTAGAATTTATCTGCAGTCATCTGGCTGGTGGGAGGGTTGGGGTTTGGTGTTGGGTTTTTTGGTTTGTTGTGTTGGTGGTGGTTTGCTGGGGTTTGGGTGTTGGTTGGGTGTTGGTTGGTTGGGTTGTTGGTTGTTGGTTGGG
>JACBWV010000552.1:10032533-10207533 GCA_013435795.1 Chlamydomonas sp. ICE-L
TCCTTCCCGCACTCAACAACCACCCCCACACCCACCACCACTACCACCTCCCGCACCTCAACACACACACCAACCCAACCACCACTACCACCTCCCGCACCTCAACACACACACCAACCCAAGCACCACTACCACCTCCCGCACCTCAACACACACACCCATGGTGACCTAGGGTGAAGAAGTCAATCAAGAAGAACACTCATACACACCTTAGTAGGCAGGTGGTAGGTGTGCATGAGGATTGCAAGGTAGCTGAGAAAGAGAGGCAGGTGGTAGGTGTGCATGAGGATTGCAAGGTAGCTGAGAAAGAGAGGCAGGTGGTAGGTGTGCATGAGGATTGCTAGGTAGCTGAGAAAGAGAGGCAGGTGGTAGTGTGCTAGGAGTGCAGTTGCTGGAAATCGAGGCATGTCATTGAATGGCGAGCTGTGATACCGTGTAAGCTAAAGGGACAGGCATGGGTGCTTCACCTGCATTGCCCCCACACATGGCGCGGTCAACTTGCTGATGGAGTGGGGTGGGGGGAGGTTGGGGTTGGGATGTGTGTGGTGGGATGGGTGAGGTGGGGTGGGATGTGATTGGGGTGGGGTATGTGTGAGGTTGGGGTGGGGATGGTGGGGGGGATGGTGAGATGGTGGGATGTGTTTGGGTGGGCATTGGTGAGGTGGGTGTGCTGGGGGTGGGCGGTGCGGGCAGGGTGGGTTGGGGTGGGGTGGGGTGGGTACGGGTTGGAGGGTGTGTGTGTTTGTGGGGGGGGGTGGGGGGTGGGGGGGCCACCTGCCGCCTTGTCCCCACACAGCATGCCGGGTCACCTTGCTAGAGGTAGTAGGGTGGTGCAGTAGGATTGCAGGTAGCTGAGAAAGAAGAGCAGGTCGTCTGAATTGGGAGCTGTGCAATGCCCAGGGACGTGAGTAGCTTTAGACCGACGGTCCGCTGCAAGCTGCGCAAGATCTTGTAGGGCAGCGGTTCCCCACCCCATGTCCTGTTCCAGCTGCATTGAGGTTCTGGGTGGTCATGGGTGTGGGGGGGGGAGGGGATCCTGGTGCGTTGTCTGTTGTGGCCCACACACAGTGGACGAAGACCTTTGGAATGAGTACCCGCGCGACGATTGTAGTCCTCCAGTCCCCAGCAGCCCTGCATCACAGGGAGGGAGGGGGGTAGGGTGGTTGGGTGGGGGTGGGTGGGGTGGGGGGAGGGGTTGGGTTGGAGGGGCTGGCACCGGGTTGGAGGGTGGCTGGGTTTGTGGTGGGGGGTGGGGGGCCTTGTACCAGGGAAGGGAGGTGTGGCGGATTGTGGGTGTTGGGTGTTGGGGGGGAGGGTCAGAGAGGATGAGTCAGTGTGTGGGGTGTGTGTGTGGGGGATAGAATTTGGGGACCTTAGCTATGCTTCTGGACTGTTTTTCTTTTGACATCAAACCTTCCCGTCTGATGTCTGATTAGGGGGGGGGGGGGGGGGGGGGGGGGGGGGCTTATAGTGTTGTCACACATTAGATGCATTAGTACATTGACGCTATCTGATATACTATTGAAAAGTGTGAAGGCTGCAACAGGCACAAATAACATATATATTTACAATTCCAAGTATACAAACAATACATACCGTACTGCTCTCAAAATTTAACGGTTGCAAAATTTGACGGCTTTTGGGGGGGGGGTTATTATAAATTGACGGTTTACATTTGACGGGTTTTTTAATAGGAATATAAATTCTAAGTTTACAAACAATACATATATATATTTTAAGTTTTGACGCACCTGCCAGTAGCGGGTCCGATTGATAGATGGATAGATAGATGGATAGATAGATAGATAGATAGATAGACAGACAGACAGACAGACAGACAGACAGACAGACATATATATATATATATATATAATATAATATTATATTATATTATTTATATTGTATGGTTTTGACGCACCTGCCAGTAACCTCTCCGTTTAACGTTGGACACGATGGAATACAGGAAGACCGAGAGAACCGGCAGCAATGCCATGGCACTCATGTCGAATATGAGTAAGAGGATGAGCGACAGGTACACCAAGTAGGAATCATCATCCCTGCAGCATGTGCGATGTGAAAGGATGAAGGTGATGAACAGCTCGTCTCAGCTCATGAATAGCATGTATGTTGATGGAGATGGTGGTAATCATGCCGAATATGAGGAAGAGGGATGAGTGTCAGGTACACCAAGTAGGTGTCCTTATCCCTGCAGCACTTGCGACGTGAAAGGATGAAGGTAATGAACAACAGCTCGTCTCAGTTCATGAATAGCATGTATATTGATGGAGATGGTGGTACTCATGTCGAATATGAGGAAGAGGATGAGCAACAGGTTCACCAAGTAGGAATCATCATCCCTGCAGCAGTGCAGCAGTACAGCATTTCAGTACAGCAGGAGTTAGAAAATGAAGACTGATGCAAGCACGGGCAGATGGCACTCATGTCGAATATGAGGAAGAGGGATAAGCGACAGGTTCACCAAGTAGGAGTCCTCATCCCTGCAGCTGGACAGCAGTACAGCAGTACAGTATGGCAGGAGTTAGAGAATAAAGACTGAAGCTAGCATGGACAGACAGCACCCATGTCGAATATGAGGAAGAGGGTGAGCGACAGGTTCACCAAGTAGGAGTCCTCATCCCTGCAGCTGGACAGCAATACAGCAGTACAGTATGGCAGGAGTTAGAGAATAAAGACTGAAGCTAGCATGGACAGACAGCACCCATGTCGAATATGAGGAAGAGGGATGAGCGACAGGTTCACCAAGTAGGAGTCGTCATCCCTGCAGCAGTACAGGAAGACAGCAGTACAGTATGGCAGGAGTTAAAGAATAAAGACTGAAGCTAGCATGGACAGACAGCACCCATGTCGAATATGAGTAACAGGGATGAGTGAGAGGTACACCAAGTAGGAGTCGTCATCCCTGCAGCGGAACAGCAGTACAGGAAGACAGCAGTACAGCATGACAGCATGACAGCAGTACGCAGTACAGCAAGACTGAAGTTGGGAGGTTGACAAATTGAGGAACATTATTAGATGGCGCTTGAGCTAGCATGGAGAGACAGCACCCATGTCGAATATGAGTAACAGGGATGAGTGAGAGGTACACCAAGTAGGAGTCGTCATCCCTGCAGCGGAACAGCAGTACAGGAAGACAGCAGTACAGATGACAGCAGTACAGCAGTACAGCAAGACTGAAGTTGGGAGGTTGACAAATTGAGGAACATTATTAGATGGCGCTTGAGCTAGCATGGACAGACAGCACCCATGTCGAATATGAGGAAGAGGGTGAGCAACTGGGACACCAAGTACGAGTCGTCATCCCTGCAGCAGGACAGCAGGACAGAAGTACAGTATGGCAGGAGTAAGGAAATGAAGACTGAACCTAGCATGGACAGCAGGGTACTACAAAGCGGGCGTGGCAGCGCGATTATGCGCACGCTTTTTGAGCCCCATTGCGCGTTCCGCACAGTTTTTTCAACCCCCTGTGGGCGCAGCGCCCAGTTTTTGCGCTTTTTGCACTTCAAAGCGCTGACCGAGTTGATGTTTGTGCGCTTTGTGGTGCGTGGGTCGTGGGCATTGTGATGTAAAAGGATAACAATCCAAGCCTTCAACCTTTCATGTCCAACTAATTCTCTACACTTAGCCTTAGCCCACCAAAATGTGTCTCCCACTTCCTGACGCTTGCAGATTATAGGGGCAACCCAACCCAAATGCTTTTGAATTGCAGCTGACACCTTCGAGATACTTATTAAAGCTGCATGGGGTGCCAAGCCAAGTGACCCCGTGATTTTTGTGTGCAATTCCATAGAAAATGACCCTTCAGCCATGTAGCCTTTTTTTTTTGAAGTTGTGAAAGGACTTTCACCCCAGGAGGTGGGTCTCCCGACACAAACCAGCGACACAGAGGATTCAGTTTGAATGGTGGTGCCTCTCCTACAATATGCAAAGTAGGCATTGGCATCAATACCAAATAAGTGCTGTTTGAGGAGACCAACAAAGAGGCCTGATAACTCCCAGAATGGCACTGTGTGGGTAATTAAATATGCAGAAAGGCTCCATATGTTACTTTATTTTGTAAGCGACTGTTACTTTTGAACACACCTAGTGTAACAGAGCCACCTTCCTGGCTGAAAACATCCCTGTACTTAAGGAGCGGACAAGGGTAATGGGCACATGGTGCCATGACTGTCCAGTAGATGGTTGAAATATGTAACCATGTCCAACAGCTAATTGAATAGCAGTGCCTAGTATATGGCAGCCAGGGTGTGTGTTACAGAGTCACCTTCCTGGCTGCAAACATACCTGTACTGAAGGTGGGGATAAGGGTAATGGGCACATGGTGCCATGACTGTCCAGTAGATGGTTGAAATATGTAACCATGTCCAACAGCTAATTGGATAGCAGTGCCTAGTATATTGGCACCAGGGTGTGTGTTACAACAGTCAACCTTCCTGGCTGCAAACATCCCTGTACTGAAGGTGGGGATAAGGGTAATGGGCACATGGTGCCATGACTGTCCAGTATATGGTTGAAATATGTAACCATGTTCAACTGCTCATTGGATAGCAGTGCCTAGTATATGGCAGCCAGGGTGTGTGTTACAGAGTCACCTTCCTGGCTGCAAACATCCCTGTACTGAAGGTGGGGATAAGGGTAATGGGCACATGGTGCCATGACTGTCCAGTAGATGGTTTACATATGTAACCATGTCCAACAGCTAATTGAATAGCAGTGCCTAGTATATGGCAGCCAGGGTGTGTGTTACAGAGTCACCTTCCTGGCTGCAAACATCCCTGTACTGAAGGTGGGGATAAGGGTAATGGGCACATGGTGCCATGACTGTCCAGTAGATGGTTGAAATATGTAACCATGTTCAACTGCTCATTGGATAGCAGTGCCTAGTATATGGCAGCCAGGGTGTGTGTTACAGAGTCACCTTCCTGGCTGCAAACATCCCTGTACTGAAGGTGGGGATAAGGGTAATGGGCACATGGTGCCATGACTGTCTAGATGATGGCTTGAAATACTGGAAACAATGTTCAACTGCGCATTGGATAAGCAAGTGCCCTAGTATATGGCAGCCAGGGTTTGTGGGTTACACAGGCACCTTCCTGGCTGCACAAACATACCTGGACTGAAGGTGGGGATAGGGTAATGGCACAATGGTGCCATGGACTGTCTAGATGATGACTGAAATATGTAACTATGTTCAACTGCTCATTGGAATAGGCAAAGTGCCATATGATTAATTGGCTCCAGGGTGTGTGGTTACAGAGTCACCTTCCTGGCTGCAAACATACCTTACTGAAGGTGGGGATTAAGTGTAATGGGCCACATGGTGCCCTGACTGTCCTAGTAGATGGCTGAAATACTTGTAACCATGTTCAACAGCTAATTGGATAGCAGTTGCCTAGTAGATGGGCAGCCAGGGTGTGTGTTAAATAACAAACCAAAACACACAACACATTCAGGCCGTCACTGGCGTCCTCACCTATGAAGTGTGCGTAACGATGGACTCTCGCATGGTTACTTTCCTAATCTCACTTCTCTTTCCATCTCGGTCACCTTCCTGGCGGCAAACATCACTGTACGTTAAGGTTGGGTATAAGGGTAATGGGCACATGGTGCCCTGACTGTCCATTAGATGGCTGAAATATGTAACCGTGTTTAACTGCTAATTGGATAGCAGTGCCAAGTATCATCATCAACTTCATCACCAACAATGCCAACACCAACGCCAACACCACCATCAAAACAACACCAGCAACTTTAAAACCACCAGCACCACCAACGCCAACAACAACACCAACATTGCCACCAACAACATCATCAGTAGCAGTTTTAACGTATCGGCAAACGCTAATTTGGGCATACATGCCAAGTATAGTAACTTCTAACTTCAGAACTCGGTCACCCTGCTTTGATCATTCTCCTTCTCTCTCCTTGCCCTGTCTAGCAGATGGCTGAAATGTGTAACCATGTTCAACTGCTAATTGGATATCAGTGTCAAGTATAGTACTTAACTCACCTTCTGATCACCTTCCTCCTTGCACGGTAAAACAATTGTTTGGGTTTCAGTTTAGAACAACTTTTTATTTTAGCCCTTCCTGTCACTGTTGGGCAACTCCCTTTGGCCTATTCGGCCTACCCCTGGACTGTAACATATATACATACATATGAGTAGGCAAACGTAAGGCACTTAACTCACCGTCTGATCACCTTCCTCCTTGCCCTGTGGCACAGCCCCAGCACAAGATTAGGGGTACGCTCAAGCCACGACAGGACCCGCTGAACAGCTAGGGCCAGCGCGTTGGCAGCCCTCCACCGCCCTGGACTGTAACATATATACAAACATATGAGTAGGCAAACGTAAGGCACTTAACTCACCGTCTGATCACCTTCCTCCTTGCCCTGTGGCACAGCCCCAGCACAAGATTAGGGGTACGCTCAAGCCACGACAGGACCCGCTGAACAGCTAGGGCCAGCGCGTTGGCAGCCCTCCACCGGCCCTGGACTGTAACATATATACAAACATATGAGTAGGCAAACGTAAGGCACTTAACTCACCGTCTGATCACCTTCCTCCTTGCCCTGTGGCACAGCCCCAGCACAAGATTAGGGGTACGCTCAAGCCACGACAGGACCCGCTGAACAGCTAGAGCCAGCGCGTTGGAAGCCCTCCACCGGCGAAAGTCACCCATGCTGGCACTGTCTGTGTCTGTGTCAGAGGGGGCGTGTGTGTCCCCTCCCCCCCACCAGTTTGAGATGTTGAAGGTGGGGTCACTCTTTGAATGAAGAATGCCAACATCCCCGACGGTCATGCCAGGTCGGTAGCGGTGAAGGGGCTCGTCAGAGGATTTCAGACAAGAAAGGGAAGCACATCTCTTGGGTGTTCGAAGGGGAGGCTGCTCTAAGCCAAAGCTGCCAAGTCTGGTTGGCGGACCACCTGCCATAGGAAAATAATGATGATATTGGTGTTGTTGGTGATGATGATGATGACAGTGATGGTGGTGGTGGTGATGGTGGAGACATTAGTCGGACGCTTTCAGACAAGAAAGGGATGCACTTCTGTTGGGCTTTCGAAGGGGAGGCTGCTCTAGGCCAAAGCTGCCAAGTCTGGTTGGAGGACCACCTGCCATAGGAAAATAATGATGATCAGAGGGATGCACATGTCTTGGGTGTTCAAAGGGGATGATCATAATCAGAGGGATGCACTGATCAGAGGCTGTCAGACAAGAAAGGGATGCGAATCTCTTGGGTGTTCAAAGGGGAGGCTGCTCTAGGCCAAAGCTGCTCAGTCTGGTTGGCGGACCACCTGCCATAGGAAAATAATGATAATCAGAGGGATGCCCTTCTCTTGGGTGTTTGGAGGGGAGGCTGCTCTAGGCCAAAGCTGCTCAGTCTGGTTGGCGGACCACCTACCGTAGATGATATGATGATGATGGTGGTGATGGTGGTGTGGGGTGGTGGTGGTGATGATGATGATGATGATGATGATGGATGAATGATGATGATGATGATGATGATGATGATGATGATGGTGATGATGATGATGATGGTACCGGTAAAGGGGCTCGTCAGAGGCTGTCAGACAAGAAAGGGATGCACTTCTCTTGGGTGTTCGAAGGGGAGGCTGCTCTAGGCCAAAGCTGCACAGTCTGGTTGGCGGACCACCTGACATTGGTGAAATGGAGATTATGATGATGATGATGCTGGTGGTGGTGTTGGTGGGGCTGGTGTTGTTGGTGGTGTTGGTGGTCATGATGATGGTGTTGGTGGTGTTGGTGGGGCTGGTGTTGGTGTTGGTGGGGTTAATATTAGTGAATGAATACTATTAGTGAGCGTTAGTTAATTTAAGTGAATGAATACTATTAGTGAACGTTAGTTTATGTTAGTGAATGAATACTATTATCTCATAGTGAATGTTAGTTAATATTAGTGAATGAATACTATTAGTGAATGTTAGTTGAAATTAGTGAATGAATACTATTATCTCATAGTGAATGTTAGTTAATATTAGTGAATGAATACTATAAGTGAATGTTAGTTAATATTAGACGGACAAGCTATCTCACCAGAATTTTTGATTCATTTGAAAAACTAAAATTATTGCGACATCATATTGCACAAGAATACAATTATTTACTACTAGTTTTTAAAATTCTAATATTTATTTAATATTAGTTTTTTAAATTCTAATATAAGAGGCCGTTCCTTACACATGCATGCACAGCGCACCTGAAATCCGTGCCACTGCCCCAATCTTCTGACACCATAAAGGTTGACATAAACCCTCCTCCCCCCCACCCCACCACCACCCCCCCCTCACACCCACCGGCCACCCCCCCAATTCCCCCACATACCCCACACTAAACATCTTTCCTATCCTATCACTATCACGCACCTGAAACGCCGTGCCCCGCTGCCCCCAATCTTCTGACACCCCATTGAGGTTACAACACCCTCCTCCCCCCACCCAACCCCCCCCACCAGCTCCTCACCACCCCTCCCCACGCCCCCCCCCACCGACCCCCCACCCTCACCACCGCACCATCCCCACCATACCCCCCACACATACATTATCCCCCCCTTTGCGCACCTGAGACGCTGTGCCGCGCCCAATCTTCTGCACCATTGAGGTTGACAAACACCATCCGCCCCCCCCCCCAGACACCATCCTCCCCCCCACCCCACCCCCTCCCCTCCCCACCCCGCAACCGCCACCTACCCCACAATACCTCACCCACATACATTCCTCCCTTTGGCGCACCTGAGACTCTGTGCCGCTGCTCGCCATCTTCTTAAAAAACCATCGAGGTTGACAAACACCCTCCTCCCCCCACCCACCCCTCCAACACCACCACCGCCAACCATCCCCAATCCCCCCCACATGACCCCACACGACTACAACCCATACATTTCCTCCCTTTTGCGCACCTTGAGACCTGTGTCGCTGCCTCCAATCTTCTGACACCATTAGTTGACAACACCCTCCCTCCTCCCCCCCACCCCACCCCCGCCCCGCCCCACCCCACCGCCACCATTCCCCACACATCCCCACAACCCCACTACAATTTTCCTCCCTTTGCGCACCTAGCCCTGGGCCGCTTCCCCAATCTTCTGACACGCAATGGAAGGTGACATAACCCCTCCTCCCCCCCCCCCCCACCCCCACCACTCACCACCGCCAGCCATCCCACAGACATACCCCACCACTATTTCCTCTAATCACGCACCTGAAACGCCGTGCCGCTGCCCCAATCTTCTGACACAAGAACAGACCATTGAGGTTTGAAAACACCCCTTTTCCCCCCCACCCCCCCCCCCCCCTCCCCCCCCCCGCCCCCCCCCCCCACCCTCACCACCGCCACCATCCCCACACATACCCCACACACATACATTTCCTCCCTTTGCGCACCTGAGACGCTGTGCCGCTGCCCCAATCTTTCTGACCCATTAGGTTTGACAAAACTCCCCCCCCCCCACCGACCACCACCACCACCACCACCACCACCCCACACACTCACCACCGCCACCATCCCCACACACACCCCACACACACATTTCCGGCCCTCCCGACCATGAGACGCTGTGCCGCTTGCCACCCATCTTCTGACACCATTTGAGGTTGACATAACCCCCCCCCCCCCCCCCCCCCCCCCCCCCCCACCCCCCAACACACACACCTACCCTTCACCAACGCTCCTACCATCCCCCCCCACAACCCACACTGCACATTTTCCTTCCCTCTCCGCACCTTAGACGCTTTTCCGCTGCCGCCGCTCCCAATCTTCTGACACATGGAGGTCTACCTACAGCCCCGCCCACCCCCCAACCCCCACACCCACAACCACCAGCCACCATCCCCACACACCCACACACACATTCCTCCTCCCCTCGCGCACCTGAAACGCTGTGCCGCTGCCCCAATCTGCTGACCCCGCCATCCTTTGCATCTGTGCTAAGGCTGCTGGGGATGGGGGCTAGCTCTTGTTGCTAGACACTACACACAAGCCAGCAGCACACTTTAAAGACAGCCGTTCTTGACACTATTGAGGTTGACCTACCCCCCAACCTCCCCACCCCCCACAACACACAAACCACCATCCCCATACCCCAATTTGCCCTTTCCCACACCCCCACCCCACCCACCCCAACCCACACCCCCTCCCCGTCTCTGCACTGTTCGAAGGCTGGCTTAGTGATGGGGTCTGCATCTTGTTGCTATAAGGTAAACATACAATGACAATCGCACCTGAAACTGAATACGCTGTCGCAGCCGCAATCTGCTGACCCCAGCCTCCTTTGCAATCTTGCTAAGGCTGCTGGGGATGGGGACTATCTTTCTTGTTCTACAAGGGCCATACAGGACACGCTACCCTGAGACCTGTGCGCTTCCGCCCTCGTGCTGACGCCATCCGTTGCCTCTGTGCTAAGGCTGCTGGATATGGGAACTACCCCTACTAAACCTCCTAACCCCCCCACTAACCCTACCCATCGTGGTGCTAGAAAGGTACCTACAAAGACACCCTTTTTAAACGACAGAGCTCACTGAGACAAATTGATTGGGTGCGCGCGCCCCAATCTGACTCTGCTGACTAAACCATTGAGGTCGACCCCCCCCCCCCCCCCGCCCCCACCACACACACACACTCACTCCTCATCCACCGCTTTCATCACACACACATTTCACACACACTAACCCCCACAACCACACATACTCTCACACAAAACTCACCACACACACACCACACCACACACAACACTTCTCCCCCCCGTCATCGCACCGCGAGATGCTGTGCCGTTTTCCTTCCACCAATCCTAGCTATCTGCCTCTCCTTCCCCACTCTGCTGACCCCGCCATCCTTTGATCTGTGCGATGGCTTGCTTTGAAATGGGGGACTACTCTGTTGCTAGACACTAAACACAAGCCAGCAGCACATCGTTAAGGGACAGCGCCCTGAACCTATGTATGGCTATATGGGGGGATGGTGGGGCCCGCTGGCCCCCCCCCATCAGTCCTGACCCCGCCTCCCCTTTCCATCTGTTCTAAGGCTACTCGGAATGGGGGCTACCTCCTCCAGGAATCGTCCGAAGGAGAAGGGGGTCTTGGTGAGGTGAGGGGTGTCACCCCTGCGCCCGCCCACCTCCCCAAGGGGGGGGGCGCGCTCCAAGTTCCTTGCACCCGAACCAGTAGTAGGTGCTGATCCGAAACCATGGGGGGAGGAGGAGGAGGGGGAGGATGCATGGGGGGGCTGTGTCATGACGCTTCTGAAGGGCCTGCCGCCCTGGGGTGACTTGGTGGCTGCTCCGAAACCAGGGGGGGGCATTGCGTGGGAGGACTGTGTCATGACGCTTCTGAATGGCCTGCCACCTGGGGGTGGCTTGGTGGCTGCTCCGAAACCGGAGTCACGGGTTAGGCCCATGGAGGGTGGCTCCGAAGCCCTGAGTGGGGGCAAAGAAACTGGGAGACCATCTCTCAGCTCACCTAGATGGGGGGCAGGCCCAGGTGGAGGTGCTAGCTGTCTCGGAGGTGGTGGACCGGACAGCAGCTCACCTAGATGGGGGGCAGGCCCAGGTGGAGGTGCTAGCTGTCTCGGAGGTGGTGGACCGGACAGCAGCTCACCTTGAGGGGGGGCAGGCCCAGGTGGAGGTGCTAGCTGTCTCGGAGGAGGTGGACCGGACAACAGCTCACCTTGAGGGGGGGCAGGCCCAGGTGGAGGTGCTAGCTGTCTTAGAGGTAGTGGACCGGACAGCAGCCCCCCCCCACCGTGAACAGCCCCTGCTGCTTGGGGAGAGGAAATGCTCTGGGGGCCTGCCACCCCCTCTAGAGCACCAGAGCCTCTCTCCCTACGCCCTATAGCGCTCCCCTCTCCCCGAAGATCCGTAATATTCCCCTCACCCACCCCCACAAAGCTGCTCCCCCTCCTCCCCACCACACTCCCCTCACCCACCCCCACAAAGCTGCTCTCCCTCGTCCCCGCGGTAATTCCCTCCCCTCGCAGATCGATTTCATGCGGCTCCACCACACTCCCCTCCCCACCCCCACAAAGCTGCTCCCCGTTCCCCCACAGCACTCCCCTCGCCCCATAGATCCGCAATACTCCTCTCACCCACCCCCACAAAGCTGCTCTCCCTCGTCCCCGCGGCGCTACCCTCCCCTCGCAGATCAATCTCATGAGGCCCCACCACACTCCCCTCACCCACCCCCACAAAGCTGCTTTCCCTCCCCCCCACAACGCTCCCCTCGCCCACAAAGCTTCTTTGCCTCCCCCCCACAACACTCCCCCCGCCCACATCCCTCCACTCCACGCCAGAGACAGCCGGTGGCCCGGGAGTCGCTTTGTGGAACTGAGCTGAGTGGGAGAAAGACTTCCATTGCCTGCCGCTACCATTTCCAGAGTCATGGGTGGGGCTGTAAGAGACTGAGTTGGGCAGCTGGGCGGTGCGGTGGCTGGTATCGGGGGGATGCAAGTTGGGGAGGAGGCTATTGTCGGAGGAGGTTGGCTGGTGCGGAGTAGAGCCGTATTCTGAGCCCTGTGTGTATGTTGGCTGGTGCGGAGGAAAGCCGTATTCTGATCCCTGTGCGTAGGTCTGGTCGGCGGTGTCCAGCACTTCTGCCAGACCGGAGACTGCACAGGCAAGAGCAGGAGGGAGGGGGCTCAGGAGGGGTTGTTTGTTTGTGTATGTGTGTGTGTTGTGAAAGACTGTGAGTGTAGGTGTTGTTGAGGGGCAAGAGTAGGAGGGAGGGGGCTCAGGAGGGGTTGTTATTTGTGTATGTGTGTGTGTTGTAAAAGACTGTGTGAGTGTAGGTGTTGTTGAGGGGCAAGTGTTAGAGTGAGGGGACTTAGGAGGGGTTGTTTGTTTGTGTATGTATGTGTGTTGTAAAAGACTGTGTGAGTGTAGGTGTTGTTGAGGGGCAAGAGTAGGAGGGAGGGGACTTAGGAGGGGTTGTTTGTTTGTGTATGTATGTGTGTTGTAAAAGACTGTGTGAGTGTAGGTGTTGTTGAGGGCAAGAGTAGGAGGGAGGGGACTGAGGAGGGGTTGTTTGTTTGTGTATGTATGTGTGTTGTAAAAGACTGTGTGAGTGTAGGTGTTGTTGAGGGGCAAGAGTAGGAGGGAGGGGACTGAGGAGGGGTTGTTTGTTTGTGTATGTGTGTGTTTTGTAAAAGACTGTGTGGGTGTAGGTGTTGTTGAGGGCAAGAGTAGGAGGGAGGGGACTGAGGAGGGGTTGTTTGACTGTGTGACTGAGTGTTTGTTTGTGCATGTGTGTGTGTGGTGGTGGTGGTGGTGGTGGTGGGGGGGGGGGGGGGGGGCGGGGACACAGACTGCGCAGGCAAGAGTAGGAGGGAGGGGAATGAGGAGGGGTTGTAAGACTGTGTAAATGAGTGTTTGTTTGTGCATGTGTGTGTGTGGTGGTGGTGGTGGTGGGGCGGACAGAGACTGCGCAGGCAAGAGTAGGAGGGAGGGGACTGAGGAGGGGTTGTAAGACTGTGTGTTTGGTTGTTTGTGCATGTGCATGTGTGTGTGTGGGGTGGGGTGGGGGGTGGGGTGGGGTGGGGTGGGGTGGGGTGGGTGGGGGGCAGAGAGTGCACAGGCAAGAGTAGGAGGGAGGGGACTGAGGAGGATTTCTAAGATTGTGTTAGTGGTTGTTCGTTTGTGCATGTGTGTGTGCGTCTGTGTGGTGTGGGGGAGGGGGACAGAGACTGCACAGGCAAGAGTAGGAGGGAGGGGGCTGAGGAGGGTATTTAAGACAGTGTGAGTGGTTGTTTGTTTGTGCATATGTGTATGTGTGTGTGTGTGCGTGTGCGTGTGCCCCCCCCCCCCCCCCCCCCCCCCCCCCCCCCCCCCCCAAAAAAAAAAAAAAAGCCCCTCCAACACACACGCAAGCCCCCCTCCCACCTCCAATTCCATGGGGTCCAAGGAAGATAGGCTTCAGCTTCCACCCTTCTCCCTACTACCCCCCCCTACCCCCCCCCCCCCTACCCCCTACCCCCTACCCCCTACCCTCTACCCCCTACCCCCCCACCCCTTCAACAAACGCAAGCCCGCTCCCACCTCCCACTCTCCAACTCCATGGGGTCAAAGGAATATTGAATTCAGCTTCCGCCCTACCCCCGACCCCCGACCCCTTCAACAAACGCAAGCCCCCTCCCACCTCCAATGCCGTGGGGGCCCAGAAAGATAGACTTCAGCTCCTCCCCCCACACCCCACACCCACCCCATCCCCACCTCTCCCCCCCTCCCCCTCTCCCCCTTCCCCCTCCCCCCCCTTCAACAAACACGATCCTCTCCCACCTCCAATGCCGTGGGGGCCCAGGAAGATAGACTTCAGCTTCCCCCCCACACCCCACACCCACCCCATCCCCCCCTCTCCCCCCCTCCCCCTCCCCCCTTCCCCTCCCCCCTTCAACAAACACGATCCTCTCCCACCTCCAATGCCATGGGGGCCCAGAAAGATAGACTTCAGCTTGGCAATGCGCCGAATGCGTGCAGCCTTCTGCTGGCTTGCCATCAAAGCCTTGTGTGCAGTCATCTCAACAAAGTCCTCACGCATGGATTGGACCTCAGCCACGGCAGCCTTATCCTGATCTGCTGCTAGCTTCATCACCTGGGGGGGGGGGGGGGGGGGGGGGTGAGAAAGGAATGGGGGGGAGATGAGGGTTGGAGTGGTGGTGGTGGTGGTGGTGGTGGTAGGTAGGTAGGTGGCTAGCCATCAAGGCCTTGTGTGCAGTTATCTCAACAAAGTCCTCACGCATGGATTGGACCTCAGCCACGGCAGCCTTATCCTGATCTGCTGCTAGCTTCATCACCTGGGGGGGGGGGAGCAGTGAGAAAGGAATGGGGGGGAGATGAGGGTTGGAGTGGTGGTGGTGGTGGTGGTGGTGGTAGGTAGGTAGGTAGGTGGCTAGCCATCAAGGCCTTGTGTGCAGTCATCTCAACAAAGTCCTCACGCATGGATTGGACCTCAGCCACGGCAGCCTTATCCTGATCTGCTGCTAGCTTCATCACCTGGGGGGGGGGGGAGGGGGGAGAAAGGAATGGGGGGGAGATGAGGGTTGGAGTGGTGGTGGTGGTGGTGGTGGTGGTAGGTAGGTAGGTGGCTAGCCATCAAGGCCTTGTGTGCAGTTATCTCAACAAAGTCCTCACGCATGGATTGGACCTCAGCCACGGCAGCCTTATCCTGATCTGCTGCTAGCTTCATCACCTGGGGGGGGGGGAGGGGTGAGAAAGGAATGGGGGGGAGATGAGGGTTGGAGTGGTGGTGGTGGTGGTGGTGGTGGTAGGTAGGTAGGTGGCTAGCCATCAAGGCCTTGTGTGCAGTTATCTCAACAAAGTCCTCACGCATGGATTGGACCTCAGCCACGGCAGCCTTATCCTGATCTGCTGCTAGCTTCATCACCTGGGGGGATAGGGGGGGGAGGAAAGCAGGGGTGGGGTGGGGGGTAGGTAGGTGGAAAGTGGGGTAGGGTGGGTAGAAGGATAGGTGGGGTGGAGTGGGAGGGTGGGTTGGGGGATCTCGACGAAGTCCTCACGCATGGCTTGGACCTCAGCCACGGCAGCCTTGTCCTGATCTGCAGCTAGCTTCATCACCTGGGGTGGGGGGGAAGGGGGGTAGGTGGGGGGGAAGGGGGGGGTTGATGGGTAGGTAGGGGAGTGGGTTGGGGGGATCTCAACTAAGTCCTCACCATGGTTGACCCCCCCAGCACCGCAGCCTTATTCCTCATCTGCTGTCTATTCATCAACCTGGGTGGGGGGGGGAGGTGGGGGGTGGGGGTGGGGGGGGGAGGGGAGGGGAGGGGGAGGGGGGAGGGGTGTTAGGTTGGGGGGGGAGGGATGGAGGGGTGGGAACGGATGGGGGGGGGGGGTGGGGGGGGGGGGGGGGTATTTGTTGACTGAGTCCTCACGCCTGGCTTGAACTCAGTCAACGTCACGGCAGTCCGTCATCACAGTACGTCAGCCTTTATGATCTGCTGCTAGCTTCATCACCTGGAAGGGGATGGGGTTTGTTATGGGGGGAGGGGGTTGGGGGGGAGGGGCGGAGGGGGGAGGGGGGAGGGTAGGCAGGTAGGTGTGTGGGGGTTTGGGGGGGCGGGATGAAGGGGGAGGCAAGGAGGGTGGGTGGCAGGAAGTGTTGGGTGAGAGTTGGGGGGGGTAGGGGGACAGAGGAGGGTGTGGGGGGGGGGGGGGGGGTAGGTAGACTTAGGAGTCTGTGGGGGTGGGGGCTGTGTGGGGGAGGGGGGACATTTTGACTAAGAAATCCCAGCCACCGCCCCACACAGATGCCCAACAAACACACACACATCATGCAGTACACACAGGTCCACCCACCCACCCCACACACAACAAACACCACAACCCAGTACAACTAACACATTAACACACGCGCACTCACAAAAACACACACAAACAGACACACACAAACAGACAAACACAAACACACACAAAAACACGTCCCCACCCCCCACCACCACACCCACACCCACAAACACAAACACAAACACAAACACAAACACAAACACAAACAGACACACACACAGTCCTCCCCCCCCCCCCACACACACACCCACACACACCCACACACACAAACACACACCTGTCTGAACACTTCTGTAGAGCGTAGCTTCGCATGCAGCCGGAGTACCACACACACACTCAAACACAAACTCAAACACACACTCAAAAACACACACACACACACTCACACTCACACAAACACACACTCACACACAAACACACATACAGCCCCCACCCCACCCCACCCCACCCACCACACCCACACCCCACACCCACACCCACACCCACACCCACCCACCCACAACACACACACACACACACACACACACACACACACACACCACAACACACACACCTGTTTGAACACTCTGTAGAGCGTAGGTTAGCGTGTAGCCGGAGTAGTAGTACCACACACACACCCAAACACACTCCCCAAACACACACTACCCCCCCCCCCCCCCCCCACACACACACACACACACCACACACTAACACAAAACCTGTCTGAACCACTTCAGTAGAGCGTAGCTTAGCATGCAGCCGGAGTAGTACCACCACACACACTCAAACACAAATTCAAACACACACTCAAAAACACACACACACACTCACACTCACACAAACACACACTCACACACAAACAAACATACAGCCCCCACCCCACCCCACCCATACACCCACACCCACACCCACACCCACACCCCACACCCACACACACACACAACACACACACACACACACACACACACACACACCTGTTTGAACACTTCTGTAGAGCGTAGGTTAGCGTGCAGCCGGAGTATCACCCACACACCCAACACACTCCCAAACACACACTACCCCCCCCCCCCCCCCCCCACACACACACACACACACACTAACACAAACCTGTCTGAACACTTCAGTAGAGCGTAGCTTAGCGTGCAGCCGGAGTACCACACACACACTCAAACACAAATTCAAACACACACTCAAAAACACACACACACACTCACACTCACACAAACACACACTCACACACAAACACACATACAGCCCCCCCCCCCACACACACACACACACACACACACACACACACACACACACACACACCACACACACACACACACACACACCTGTTTGAACACTTCTGTAGAGCGTAGGTTAGCGTGTAGCCGGAGTACCACACACACACCCAAACACACTCCCAAACACACACTACCCCCCCCCCCACCCCACCACACACACACACACACACACACTAACACAAACCTGTCTGAACACTTCAGTAGAGCGTAGCTTAGCGTGCAGCCGGAGTACCACACATACACTCAAACACAAACTCAAACACACACTCAAAAACACACACACAAACACACACTCACACACAAACACACATACAGCCCCCCACCCCCCACCCCCCACCCCCCCCACCCCCACCCCCCACACACACCTGTCTGAACACTTCTGTAGAGCGGAGCTTAGCGTGCAGCCGTAGTACCACCCACAGCAACAGGTCTGCCAGGGAGGGCGAGTGCATGAGGAATAGCACTGCTCCGTAGCCTGCAGCATCCACGGGGAAGCTCCCACCACCGGGGGATGTGTGAGAGGAGTCACTGAGAGGGCGGAAGGTGGGTGGGGGTGTTGATGTGTCTGGGTGTGGATGTGTGTGAGTGGGTGAGTGTGGAGGGTGTGTGTGGAGGGGGGAAGGGGGGGGGGGGGGGGGGGGGGACTAGGGTTCGTCTGTGGGTGGGTGGGTGGATGGGATACGTAGTAGCATCCACCACCGGGGATTGTGTGAGAGGTGTCACTGAGAGGGCAGAAGGTGGGTGTGGGTGTGGGTGTGGATGTGTCTGGGTGTTGATGGGTGTGGGGATGGGTGGGTGGGTGTGTGGAGGGGGGGGGTGTGGAGGGGGTGTGTGGAGGGGGGGGGGGGGGGGGGGGGGGGATAGGTGTGTGTCTGTGGGGGGGGGTGGGGGGGTTGGGGGTGGGGGGGGGTTACATAGGAGCATCCACGGGGTAGATCCCACCACCGGGGGGCGTGTGAGAGGTGTCACTGAGAGGGCAGAAGGTGGGTGTGGGTGTGGGTGTGGATGTGTCTGGGTGTTGATGTGTGTGGGTGTGGGTGTGGGTGGTGGGTGGGTGGGTGGGTGGGTGGGTGTGTGGGTGGGTGGATGGAATACATAGCTGCATCCACGGGGTAGCTCCCACCACCGGGGATTGTGTGTGAGGCATCACTGAGAGGGCGGAAGGTGGGTGGGTGTGGATGTGTCTGGGGGTGTATGTGGGTGGTGGGGGGGGGGATAGGTGTGTGTATGTGGGTGGGTGGGTGGGGTGGGTGGGTGGGGGGATACATAGCAGCATCCACTGGTTAGCTCCCACCACCAGGGGATGTGTGTGAGGCATCACTGAGAGGGCGGAAGGTGGGTGTGGGTGGATGTGTCTGGGTGTGTGTGTGTGTGGTGGTGGGGGATAGGTGTGTGTATGTGGGTATGTGTATGTGGGTGGGTGGGTGGGTTACATAGTAGCATCCAAGGGGTAGCTCCCACCACCAGGGGATGTGGGAGAGGTGTCACTGAGAGGGCAGAAGGTGGGTGTGGGTGTGGGTGTGGATGTGTCTGGGTGGTTGATGGGTGTGGGGATGGGTGGTGGTGTGGAGGGGGTGGGGGGGGGGGGGGGGGGGGGGGGGGGGGGGTACACAGCAGCATCCACGGGGTATCTCCCACCACCAGGGGATGTGGGAGAGGTATCACTGAGGGGAAAGAAGGATAAGGAGCTACAGTGAACGAACCACTTAGTAAAGTTCGCAAATAAAACAAAACACAAAAGTATAGCTCCATCGCCAGGGGTGGACTTACTATAACCACTCCCGAGGTATGGGCAGGGCTTGTAGTGGACCAGTAGGTGGGAGTCGGGGGTGCGGCCTGGAAGAGGCTGATGGTGTTTGTGTGTGGATGGGTGTGGGTGGGTGTGGAGGGTGGGTGTGGAGAGGGGGGGGGGGGGGATAAGGTGTGTGTCTGTGGGTGGGGGTGGGGGAGGGATACATAGTAGCGCCCACAGGTGGCTCCCACCACCGGGGGATGTGGGAGAGGCATCACTGAGAGGGCGGAAGGTGTGGGTGTGGGTGGATGTGTGTGGGTGTTTATGTGTGTGGGTGTGGGTGTGGGTGGGTGACTGTGGAGGGGGGGGGGGGAGGGGGAGGGGGGGGATAGGTGTGTGTCAGTGGGTGTGTGTGTGTGTGGGTGGAGGGGAGGGGGAGGGGGGGGGGGGGATAGGTGTGGGTGGGGGTGTGGGTAGGTGGGTGTGGGTGGGTGTGGGTGGGGGTAAGTGGGTGGGGGGATACATAGTAGCATCCACGGGGTAGCTTTCCACTACCGGGGGATATGTGAGAGGCATCACTGAGAGGGCCGAAGAATGAAGGGCTTCTGTGAACTAAGTAAAGTTCAAAAACAACTTTTGAGCTGACCATCCCCCCCCCCAAATAAAACAAATTTTGAACTGACCATTCCCCCCCAAAAATAAATTTTGAACTGACCACTTAGTAGAGTTCAAAAACTAACAAAAATAATATCAAAGCTCCGTAGCCTGCAGTGTCCACGGGGTAGCTCCCACCACCGGGGGGATGTGTAAGAGGCATCACTGAGAGGGCCGAAGGTGGGTGGGTGTGTATGTGTGTGAATGTGTGTGTGTGTGTGGGGGGGGGGGGGGGGGGGGGGGGGGGGGGGGGGGGGGGGGGGGATAGGTGTGTGTTGTGTATGGTGGGTGGGTGGGTGGGGGGGGGGATACTAGTAGCATCCACGGAGAAGCTCCCACCACCAGGGGATATGTGAGAGGTGTCACTGAGAGGGCGGAAGGTGGGTGGGTTGTGGATGTGTCTGGGGGTGCATGTGTATGTGTATGTGTGTGTGTGTGTGTGTGTGTGAAGGGGGGGTGTGGAGGGGGGGGGGGGGGGGGGGGGGGGGGATAGGTGTGTCTGTGAGTGGGTGTGGGGGGGGGGGATACATAGTAGCATCCACGGGGTAGCTCCCACCACTGGGGTGTGTGAGAGGCGTCACTGAGAGGGCGGAAGGATTAGGATAAGGATAAGGATAAGGATACGGATAAGGATAAGGATAAGGATAAGGATAAGGAGATAAGGATAAGGATAAGGATCAGGATCAGGATCAGGATCAGGATCAGGATCAGGATCAGGATCAGGATCAGGATCAGGATAAGGATAAGGATAAGGATAAGGATAAGGACAAGGACAAGGATAAGGATAAGGACAAGGATAAGAATGAGGATGGGGATGAAAATGAGGATGAGGAAGAGTCACGGCGTGGGTGAAGGGCGCACACATACTTAAATAGCTTAATATTGAATACTATTAATTATTAATAATAAGATATATGTACTCCAAATAATATTGTACTGTGTATTACTATGTACTCCATTGTACCGTGTATGCTGTCTAAATAATAATAATTCCGACGGTTTCGGGGCTTCCGACCAATTCGGAGACGATTAACAGCGTGCGCCTCCCCACATACTTTTGGAACACCCCCCGATAAGATATATGTATTCTAAATAATAATGTATTACTACAATTATCTGTAATTCCTATTAATAATTAATAATGACTAAATTCGTATATTATTAATTATCGTAATTAGAAGACCATTCAGGCAAAGACTCAGCCCCAGGCTAAGATGAGAAGGCAGGAAGACATATAAGAGTTGAGCATTGTTTTAACAGTGACCAAAAAAGCATTACAAAAAAGTATATGTATATATATTTTGAATACTTGGTTGGGTGCAGTTTACAAAAGTGAAATAGGCCACAAGTGAAGCAAGTATCTAGGACCTGCTTGGGTGTAGTAGCGTGGGTTTGATTAAGTCCCCTCAGGCAAAGACTCAGTCCCCTCAGGCAAAGACTCAGTCCCCTCAGGCAAAGACTCAGTCCCCTCAGGCAAAGAATCAGTCCCCTCGGGCAAAGACTCAGTCCCCTCAGGCAAAGACTCAGTCCCCTCAGGCAAAGACTCAGTCCCCTCAGGCAGAGAATCAGTCCCCTCGGGCAAAGACTCAGTCCCCTCAGGCAAAGACTCAGTCCCCTCAGGCAAAGACTCAGTCCCAGGATAAGACAAGAAGGTAGGAAGACGTTTAGGTTTCCAGACAATTTCGATACATTGACATAAAAGGGGTTTCATGAAGCAAGCACCTGGTTGGGTGTAGTTTACAGAAGTGAAAAAGACAATAAAGGGCTTTCATGAAGCAAGCACCTGGTTGGGTGTAGTTTACAGAAGTGAAAAAGACAATAAAGGGCTTTCATGAAGCAAGCACCTGGTTGGGTGTAGTTTACAGAAGTGAAAAAGACAATAAAGGGCTTTCATGAAGCAAGCACCTGGTTGGGTGTAGTTACAGAAGTGAAAAAGACAATAAGGGCTTCATGAAGCAAAGCACCCTGTTGGGGTAGTGTGTAGTTAACAGAAGTGAAAAAGACAATAAAGGAAGCTTTCATGAAGCAAGCACCTGGTTGGGTGTAGTTTATAAATGTGAAACAGACCATAAGTGAAAACAAGTATCCATGACATGCTTGGGTGTAGTAGTGTGGGAGCAGGGGGATCCATGACATGCTTGGGTGTAGTAGCGTGGGAGCAGGGCGATCCATGACATGCTTGGGTGTAGTAGCGTGGGAGCAGGGCGATCCATGACATGCTTGTGTGTAGTAGCGTGGGAGCAGGGCGATCCATGACATGCTTGTGTGTAGTAGCGTGGGAGCAGGGCGATCCATGACATGCTTGTGTGTAGTAGCGTGGGAGCAGGGCGATTTCAAGCACGCTTTTTGAGCCCCACTGCGCGTTTCGCGCAGTTTTTTCAACCCCTGGTGGGCGCGCGCGCAAGCAGTTTTTTTTGCGCTTTTTTTTTGATATAAAGCGCGACCAATCGACGTTGGTGCGCTTTAAGCGCTGTCCAAGTTGACAAAATGTAGTAGCCTGCTTGGGTGTAATAGCGTGGGAGCAGGGCGCACGCATGCTTAATCAATGCCACTCAGGCAAAGACTAGATCTCAGGCTAAGACGAGAAGGTAGGAGGACATATAAAAAGTTCAGCATTTTTTTGCAGTGACATAAAAGGCATTTAATCCTAATAATCTAAGTTGAAAAAGAACAGTAATCTTTGTGTGTAGTTTACAAAAGCCCAGCAGCTGCGACCAGCTGACCGGCCTAGCAGACCAGACCAGCTGACCAGTCCAGCAGCCCGACACAAAGCTACAGTCTACCAAAGTGATAAAGGGCATACGCGAAACAAGCATCAAATACCTGCTTGGGTGTTGTTTACAAGAGCCCAGCAGCTGCGACCAGCTGCACACAGAGGGTACAGTGCTTCTGTCGTCGCCAGGGTCATCCCCCCCCCCCCCCCCCCCCCCCCCCCCCCCCCCCCCCCCCCCCAGGTGTAGTTTACTACAGTGAAATAGAGCATACATGAAACAAGTAACCAGAACCTGCTTGGGTGTTGTTTACAAGAGCCCAGCAGCTGCGACCAGCTGCACACAGAGGGTACAGTGCTTCTGTCGTCGCCAGGGTCATCCCACCCACCCACCCACCCGCACCACCCCCCCAGGGTGTAGTTTACTACAGTGAAATAGAGCATACATGAAACAAGTAACCAGCACCTGCTTGGGTGAAGTTTACAAAAGCCCAGCAGCTGCGACCAGCTGCACACAGAGGGAACAGTGCTTGTGCCGTCGCCAGGGTCATCCCCTCCCTGGCTAGAGCTGCCTGGGTCTAGCTCCATACACAGCAGGTTCCAACCGGGGCCTAGGAGGTTCTGCCAGGGGGCCTGGTAGAGGAGCTCAACTACCTGTATGTATGTTTGGGTTTGGTGGGTTGGTGTTTGGTGGTGTGGGTTTGGGTTTGGGTTTGGGTTTGGGTTTGCCAGGGGGCCTGGTAGAGGAGCTCAACTACCTGTATGTATGAATGTATGTTTGAGTTTGGTGGGTTGGTGTTTGGTGGTGTGAGTTTGGGTTTGGGTTTACAACCAACCATCCAACCAACCAACCAACCAACCAACCAACCAACCAACCAACCAACCAACCAACCAACCAACCAACCAACCGGGGCCTAGGAGGTTCTGCCATGGAGCCTGGTAGAGGAGCTCTACTATATGTATGTAAGCATGTTTGGGTTTGGGTTTGGGTTTGGGTTTGGGTTTGGGTTTGGGTTTGGGTTTGGGTTTGGGTTGGGGGGTGGGGGTTGTGGGTTGGGGTTGATGTAGGTTGATGTGGGTTGGGGGTTGGGGTGGTATGTACGTTGTTACAGGATGTTGAAGACTAACATTGGTAAATACCTGGTAAATACATACATATACATTAAAAAAACATGAAGAGGATGTTGAAGAAGGGCAGAAGCCAAAAGAGAGAGAGTGGAAGAGTATAAAACTAAAATGAAATGCATTTCATCTTCTACCACCCTTCCCGACAAACTGACCAACCGACCAACCGACCAACCAACAAATCGACCAACCAACCAACCAATTATCAGTTTACCATGACGAGGACGTTGAAGACAGGCAGAAGCCAAAAGAGGGCAAGGCCACTCTCTAAGTCGGACGAGGCACCAGTGGGGGCGGTGAGCCGGTTCCCTCGGAGAGTGCTGCGCTTGCGGAAGAGTAGAAGAGCCATGGCCAGGTAGCCTGCGTGTTTATTTGTTTGTTTGTTTGTTTGTTTGTTTGTTTGTTTGTTTGTTTGTTTGTTTGTTTGTTTGTTTGTTGTTTGGTTGGTTGGTTGGTTGGTTGGTTGGTTGGTTGGTTGCAAAAACCATGGCTAGGTAGCCTGCGGCAGTTTAGCCTTGCTGACTGTATAGGGTAGGCCGGGGATTGACCGGCTGGCTAGCTGACTGGCACATCGATAAGCGCGGTCTGGGTTACAAATAAAGGCCGTGGAAGCTCCAGCAGAATCGAGTGGACAGGCTTCAGTGTTTCCAGTTCGCATGCACAGCAGAGAAAACCGGCGTATTCTGTTATGTAACCCAGCCCAAAACAGGTGAGGCCAGCGGGAGGGCGGGGGGCGGGGGCGGGCGGGGGGCGGGGGGGGGGGGGGGGGGGGGGGGGGGGGGGGGGGGGGGCCTGAATCGAGTGGACAGGCTTCAGTGTTTTCAGTTAGCATGCACAGCAGAGAAAACCGGCGTAAACTGTTATGCAACCCAGCCCAAAACAGGTGAGGCCAGCGGGAGGGAGGCGGGCGGGGGGCGGGCGGGGGGCGAGGGGGGGGGGCGGGGGGAAGCCCTGAATCGAGTGGACAGGCGAATGTCACGAGACATCCACACAACACATTGCGAGGTTTATAGAAGACTTTTCAACCATGATACTTTCTAGACAAGTGGGTAGTTCTAACGCACAATGTCCCTCTGGATGCTGCATACTGTATGGATCCTGTATAATATATTTTCAGTGTCACCTCGGCCACCGCGAGACAGCCCCTACCCCTCACCACGGCCCACCAGCATTGCGCCCTCCCCTCGGCCCACCAGCATTGCCCTAAGCGAGGTGATGAGACCACTGGACATGAGGAAGCGAAAGCAGTGGAACGCCCTTGACTGGCTCAAGTTCATGAGCATCAAGCACTCCATGGACATCCTCCTGGTCTGCGTCCTTGTCGCATGCAGCATACAGAGGGACATTGTGCATGCTGGTGCGTTCGAACGATATATGTGTGTATATATATATATATATATATATATATATATTCCTCTTGTCTCATGATGCCCTTCGTCTGGACCCATACATGAGTTATATATATATATATATATATATATATATATATATATATATATGTGGTTTGAACGCACCCGCATGCACAATGTCCCTCTGGATGCTGCATGCTTCAAGGACACAGACCAGGAGGATGTCCATGTAGTGCTTTATCTATATCTGCATCACTATATAGTCACATACAAAAACATACATGCTGCATAATATATATGTATGGTTCGAACTCAGCCCTGGGTCGAGTGGATAGGCGGATTCACCGTACACACCCTTAACATCACCAACACGCAGAGGGTGATGCTATCCGAGCAATATGTATGGTTCGAACTCAGCCCTGGGTCGAGTGGATAGGCGGATTCACCGTACACACCCTCAACATCACCAACACGCAGAGGGTGATGCTATCCGAGCAATATGTATGGTTCGAACTCAGCCCTGGGTCGAGTGGATAGGCGGATTCACCGTACACACCCTCAACATCACCAACACGCAGAGGGTGATGCTATCCGAGCAATATGTATGGTTCGAACTCAGCCCTGGGTCGAGTGGATAGGCGGATTCACCGTACACACCCTCAACATCACCAACACGCAGAGGGTGATGCTCTCCAAGCATTTGAGGATACAGCTCTAGGGCCAAGCCAGCCCAAGCCTACACATAAGTACATACCATCACTGTGCCCACAGTTCTACCCTTCGACATTCACCATACGCACCCTCAACATCACCAACACGCAGAGGGTGATGCTATCCAAGCAATATGTATGGTTCGAACCCAGCCCTGGGTCGAGTGGATAGGCGGATGTCACGAGACATCCACACATCTGATTGAGAGGTTAATACAAGTTTTTCCTGGCTCTACTTGTTTAAGATCTGCTGATGAGGCATGCCACTCACACGTGAACTAGCTCCCCCAACCCCACCCACCCCACCCACCCTAAGACAAAGAGCAATGTCCATGGTGCTGCAGAGACGCCATCTTGGCTGCTCGTGCTTACCAGGCGTGCCACTCACACATGAACCAGCTCCAGCTGTTTAAGATCTTGCCAAGGGGCATATTCAGATCTTCTAACTTTCAAAGTATTTTACAATGTCGACACTTTATGGAGACCCAACAGGGCTCAATACCAGGGGATTAGCAACTTCCCTGGTTCTCCTTGTTTTAGATCTTGCCAAGGGGCATATTCAGATCTTGCCAAGGGGCATACTCAGATCTTGCCAAGGGGCATATTCAGATCTTGCCAAGGGGCATATTCAGATCTTGCCAAGGGGCATATTCAGATCTTGCCAAGGGGCATATTCAGATCTTGCCAAGGGGCATATTCAGATCTTGCCAAGGGGCATATTCAGATCTTGCCAAGGGGCATATTCAGATCTTCTAACAAGGAGACTCTTTCATGGTGAC
Organism: Chlamydomonas sp. ICE-L; assembly: GCA_013435795.1. Lineage (NCBI taxonomy): Eukaryota > Viridiplantae > Chlorophyta > Chlorophyceae > Chlamydomonadales > Chlamydomonadaceae > Chlamydomonas > Chlamydomonas sp. ICE-L. The sequence continues at coordinate 10,059,178 of JACBWV010000552.1, forward strand.
TACTGCTAGTTCCGGCTTAAGCAGTGGTGTCCTTAACTTCACGTCCTGAGAGTGGCTCATTACTCGGATGTAACAATTTCAATTTCAATTGAGATAAAAGGTTATGATAACGCCTGGTGAGGCATGGTGTTAAGGGAGCCCGTCGTACGCGGGTGGGGAGCGGTCTCCTACCTCAACTGGACAAGCTACCATCAAGGTTGACGACGACCTGCAACGCCAAGAGCGACCGAAGGGGGAGTCGAACCCCCGACTCTTCGTCCTCAAGCAATCTGGTCTACCACTAGACCATTGTATATCACTGAAAGGGGCTATTTCAATTGTGAGGTTAATAAAAGCTTTTTTGGCGGAGCCCCCCCTTCTGGGGAGCAGGAGCCCCCAGTGTTACTCTGTTGTCCGTATGTTCCGCAACCAAGACGAAGCCTGACACGTCAGCCAACGGGGTGTGTGGGATGTGGGGTGTGGGGCCTGGGGTGTGGAGGGCGGGGGGCAGGTTGGGGGTTGGGGGTAGGCGGGTCTACATCAGGCTACACACCAAAGCTTATGGACGCGTAACTAACACGCTTCCGTTGCCACCTGTCGCTCCGTCGCGAACACTCTCCACCAATTTTTAATGTCGCTTGCGACGCTGCATAGAACTTGTCAACCTTGATAATTTCTGGACAAAAAGGCAGTTCCAACGCACAATGTCCCTCTGGATGCTATATTTCACGTATGCTATATTTCAATGTAGTAAACTACTCCCTGGGTGGGTGGTGCAGGTGGGTGGGGGGGTGGGCGAGTGGGATGACCCTGGCGACGGCACAAGCACTGTACCCTCTGGATGCTGCATGCGACTAGGACACAGACCAGGAGGATGTACATGGAGCACTTGATGAATATCTTTATTACTACAGTCACATACATAACACATACATGCTGTATAATATACATAACTACATACATACTATATACATGCTGTATAATATACATAACTACATACATGCTGTATAATATACATAACTACATACATACTATATACATGCTGTATAATATACATAACTATATAGCTATATACGTTTTTGCTGTATATATATACAGCAAAAACAAACATGCTGTATAATATATAAATATATAGCTATATGTATACAGCAAAAACATACATGCTGTATAATGTATATATATATATATATATAGTTTGAACGCACATACATGCACGATGTCCCTCTGGATGCTGCTTGTGACAAGGACGCAGGCCGAGCTGATGTACATGTAGTGCTTGATGTATATCTGCATCACTATAGTCACATACAAAACATGTATGCTGTATAATATACATGGCTATATATGTTTTTGCTGTATATATTTACAGCAAAAACATGTATGCTGTATAATACATAAATATACGTGTTGCTGTATATATACAGCAAAAATATACATGCTGTATAATACATAAATATATAGCTATATATGTGTTTGCTGTATATATATATAGCAAAAACATACGTGCTATATGACATATATATATATGTATATATATATATATATAGTTTAAACGCACCAGCATGCACGATGTCCCTCTGGGTGCTGCATGCAACAAGGACGCAGACCGAGCTGATGTACATGTAGTGCTTGATGTATATCTGCATCACTACAGTCACATACAAGAACATGCATTCTGTATAATATACATGGCTATATATGTTTTTGCTGTATATATTTACAGCAAAAACAAAAATGCTGTATAATATATAAATATATAGCTATATATGTGTTTGCTGTATATATATAGCAAAAACATATATATATATATATATATATATATACGAGGGGGGGGCAAGGAAAAAGATTTCGTACCGCACGTTCGATATGGATAGAGAACCGCGAGCAATAGTCGATACAAAAAAATCATGTCGATACACCCACGGGCGGCCGAGATACGAGGGGGTGGGTGGGGGGGGGGTCCGACCGTTTTCCCAATTTTATTTGTACCTCGTGTAACTTTCTTGCCAGTGTGAATTTTTGAGCGTGACGTACACCATTGAGAAGGTCTCGACGAGAGGTGTACAAATCTGAAGTCGTTAGTTAGTGACACCAAGGGTGTAACTGGTGAATCTCCTGGAAGGTACATCCAGGCTGGACGCCAGGCTGGACGTCACCCAGACCTTTGCGTCCAGCTTGGAACGAGCGGCAATTGGGCGGAAAAAGGCGCGCGCGCAACGCGTTCTGAATTCCGGTTCCCTACCGTACGAAGTTCCTAAAGCAGTCGAGCCTGGGGTCGAGCACTCGAGCCCCCCCACCCCCCACACACCCCACACACCCCACACCTTCCCCCCCCTCCCCCACACCCCCCCACCCCAAAACACACACCACCCGAGCCGACCATCAGGCTCCAGAATACAAGTTGAGTAGATCAAGCCATGATAATGATGATGATAAAGATAAAAAGACAGATAAATAACGCCTTCAGTCGATTTTCGTGATCTCCTCCTAGGGCGCGGACGACTGCTGAGTGCCCAAGAAAGTTGTAAAAATACTAAAATCTAAATAACTTTGTCCAAACTTGATATCTATAATTTTTGGTTGTATGGTTGGAAAGGCCTTGCCGAGATGATGCTCATGGACCCCCCTTTCACTAAGTAATACTGTCTGGGTGTCTAGATATGAGGTCTTAAAGAGGGGGAGGGGTGGGGTGGGGTGGGGTGGGGTGGGGGGGGGGGGGGGGGGGGGGTCCCCGGGGGTCAAAATAACAACTTCCGAACGTGCGGTCAGCCAACTTTATTCCTGCCCCCCCCTCGTATATATATATATATATAGTTCGAACGCACCAGCATGCACGATGTCCCTCTGGGTGCTGCATGCGGCAAGGACGCAGACCGAGCTGATGTACATGTAGTGCCTGATGTATATCTGCATTACTATAGTCACAAACAAAAACATGCATGCTGTATAACATACATATAGCTATATATGTGGCTGCCGTATATATGCAGCAAAAACAAACATGCTGGATAATATATACATGTGTAGCTATATATGTTTTTGCTGTATATATACAGCAAAAACATGCATGCTATATAATACATATAGCTTTATATGTTTTTAATGTATATGTACAGCAAAAACATACATGCTGTATAATACATATATAGTGTGAACCCACCAGCATGCACGGTGTCCCTTTGGATGCTGCATGCAACAAGGACACACACCAGGGGGATGTCCATGGAGTGCTTGATATACATCTACATCACTATGGTCACATACAAAAACATACATGCTGTATAATATATATATACACATATATCGTTCGAACGCACCAGCATGCACAATGTCCCTCTGTATGCTGCATGCGACAAGGACGCAGACCAGGAGGATGTCCATGGAGTGCTTGATGCTCATGAACTTGAGCCAGTCAAGGGCGTTCCACTGCTTTCGCTTCCTCATGTCCAGTGGTCGCATCACCTCGCTTAGGGCAATGCTGGTGGGCCGAGGGGAGGGCGCAATGCTGGTGGGCCGTGGTGAGGGGTAGGGGCTGTCTCGCGGTGGCCGAGGTGACACTAAAAACAGGGGGGGGGGGGGGGGGTAGGGAGGTAAGGGGGATGAGCAATAAGGGGCCGGAGGGGGGGAGGGGGTTAACCCTGGACTTGGAGCATAGAAACATACCTGGGATTCAGTTCATCAATACTTTTTCTTTTTAAGCCCTTCCTATCACGGTTGGGCAAGTCCCTTTAGCCTATTTGGCCTACCCCTGGACTGTAACAAACATACATACAAACATATAAACACGCAAACATACATACACGCCAACATACAAACAAACATACAAACAAGCAAACATACCAACATACCAACATATGTACATACAAACATATAAACATACAAACATGCCTGGGCATGGCGGCAGCAGCGGAGTCTCTACATCAGGGTACATCAGGATGAGAAATAAGGGGGGAGGCAATTGTGTGGAAGGGGCGGGAGGGGGTGGGAGGGGGTTAAACCTGGACTTGCAGCATAGAAACATACCTGGGATTCAGTTCATGAATGTGGGTGGGTGGTGAGTGGGTGGTCAGGGTAGGGGTCCTGTTGAATGGGCAGGGGACCCTACTTTTGTGTAATGTCTATGTTTGGGGTTCAGTTCATCAATGCTTTTTCTTTTTAAGCCCTTCGTATCACGGTTGGGCAAGTCCCTTAAGCCTATTCCGCCTACCCCTGGACTGTAACATATATACATACAAACACACCTGGGCCTGGCGACAGCAGCGGAGTACATACAAACACACCTGGGCCTGGCGACAGCAGCGGAGTACATACAAACACACCTGGGCCTGGCGACAGCAGCGGAGTACATACAAACACACCTGGGCCTGGCGACAGCAGCGGAGTACATACAAACACACCTGGGCCTGGCGACAGCAGCGGAGTACATACAAACACACCTGGGCCTGGCGACAGCAGCGGAGTACATACAAACACACCTGGGCCTGGCGACAGCAGCGGAGTACATACAAACACACCTGGGCCTGGCGACAGCAGCGGAGTCTCTACATCGGAGTCCCCTACTCCCAGTGACTCCTCCCTCTGAGTAACGGACTGAAGTTGAAGCACTACAGAGATGAAGCCCAGGAAGAGGGCCCACAGGCCTGAAACAAGGTAGGTAGGTGGTTGGTAGGTGGTTGGTGAGATGTGGTTGAGCACAAGGTAGATAGGTGGTTGATGGTAGGTAGGTAGGTGGTTGGTAGGTGGTAGGTAGGTAGGTGGTTGGTGAGATGTGGTTGAGTAAAGGTAGGTAGGTGGTTGGTGGTAGGTAGGTAGGTGGTTGGTCGGTGGTTGGTGGTAGGTAGGTAGGTGGTTGGTGAGATGTGGTTGAGCACAAGGTAGGTAGGTGGTTGGTGAGATGTGGTTGATTAAAGGTAGGTAGGTGGTTGGTAGGTGGTTGGTGGTAGATAGGTAGGTGGTTGGTGAGATGTGGTTGAGCACAAGGGAGGTAGGTAGGTGATTGGTGGTGGGTAGGTAGGTGGTTGGTGAGATGTGGTTGAGCACAAGGTAGGTAGGTGGTTGATGGTAGGTAGGTAGGTGGTTGGTGAGATGTGGTTGAGTAAAGGTAGGTAGGTGGTTGGTGGTAGGTAGGTAGGTAGGTGGTTGGTAGGTGGTTGGTGAGATGTGGTTGAGCACAAAGTTGGTAGGTGGTTGATGGTAGGTAGGTAGGTAGGTGGTTGGTGAGATGTGGTTGAGTAAAGGTAGGTAGGTGGTTGGTGGTAGGTAGGTAGGTGGTTGGTGAGATGTGGTTGAGCACAAGGTAGGTAGGTGGTTGGTGGTAGGTAGGTAGGTGGTTGGTGAGATGTGGTTGAGTAAAGGTAGGTAGGTGGTTGGTAGGTGGTTGGTGGTAGATAGGTAGGTGGTTAGTGAGATGTGGTTGAGCACAAGGGAGGTGAGTAGGTGATTGGTGGTGGGTAGGTAGGTGGTTGGTAAGATGTGGTTGAGCACAAGGTAGGTAGGTGGTTGATGGTAGGTAGGTAGGTGGTTGGTGAGATGTGGTTGAGCACAAGGTAGGTAGGATGTTGGTGGTAGGTAGGTAGGTGGTTGGTAGGTGGTTGGTGAGATGTGGTTGAGCACAAGGTAGGTAGGTGGTTGGTGAGATGTGGTTGAGTTAATGTAGGTAGGTGGTTGGTGGTAGGTAGGATGTTGGTGGTAGGTAGGTAGGTGGTTGGTAGGTGGTTGGTGAGATGTGGTTGAGCACAAGGTAGATAGGCCTACAGACCTGAGACATATACGTTTTCCTGCCCAAGCCATTGCTTCCACGCGTCGCTCTCTGCATGGCTGCCGCCACCGCCACCACCGGAGAAGCCCAAGGCGCCGCCATGTGGGTGGTACAAGGGCGGGGAGGCATAGTCGTCATCGTCCTGCATACAGCTCCCCAAGGGGTTGAGTAGGAGCGACCAGCCGCCCGACCAGGCTGCGTAGTGGTGGAGCAGCAGGAGCCCAAGGGTAGGGGTGACAGTCCGCCGCCAGGTGTGGAACAGCCAGCTGTCATGGTCTCCCTTGGGCAGCGCCATGCCAACTATGGCCAACATCATGCAGAGCAGCGAGGCAGCGTTGGCCAACAGGAAGGACGACAGCAGCAGCAGGAAGAGGCATGTGTCTCGTTGGCTTAAGGCCACAGCTAGCAGGTCCAGGGCAGGGAGCAGCCCGCGGCTGAGGATAAGGGAGAAGCTTGAGAATAGCGGGTCAGAGGCCGGCATGGGCGGGGGCATGGGCGGGGGTAAGGGTGTGGGCTGGGGCAGGGGTGTGGGCGAGGGCATGGACATGGGCTGGGGTAGGGGTGTGGGCTGGGGCATGGGCGGGGGTGGGGGCGTGGGTGTGGACCCCCGCTTGATGATGAGAGAGGGCGGCATGAGCGGGGGCAGGGGCAGGGGCAGGGGCAGGGTTGTGGGTGTGGGTTTGGGCCCCTGCTCGAGGATGGGAGAGGGTTGCATGGTTGCGGGCATGGGGATGTGGAGGGGGGTGGGTGTGGGCGCGGGGATGGAGCTAGCTTCCGCTAGGAAGGGTTGTAACAGGGCGGGGGAGGAGGTGGTAGTGGTGTGGGCGTGGGGGTGGTAGTGGTGTCGGTGTTGGTGGTTGGTGTAAATGGTGGGTGTTGTGTCCCCAACATCGACCCAACACTGCTGAGACCTCAACAGACGCTCAACAGTGGCCTTGGTGGCCACAACAAGCAGCAAGGCAAACTTGATGCCAACCACCTCCACCAGTGGTGCCAGCTTGGTGTCGTCGTCGGGGGCAGCGGGGGGCGGAGTGACACGTGGCAGTAGGCCCATCCATTCGAGCAAGGACTGGAGAGCAGACAGGAGGTCTGGGCAGGGCCCGTGGGGGAGCAGTAGGTGGGAGTCGGGGACACGGCCTGGAAGGGGGTGGGGAGGGGGGGGGGTGGGTAGGTGTGGGTAGGTGTGTGTGGGGGGAGGGGGGGGGGGGGGGGGCAGGGCCTGTAGGGTACCAGGAGGTGGGAGTCGGGGACGCGGCCTGGAAGGGGGTGGGGAGGGTGTGGGTAGGTGTGGGTAGGTGAGTGTGTGTGGAGGGGGGGGGGCAGGGCCCGTAGGGGACCAGTAGGTGGGAGTCGAGGACGCGGCCTGGAAGGGGGTGGGGAGGGTGTGGGTACGTGTGGGTAGGTGTGTGTGTGTGGAGGAGGGGGGGGGGGGCAGGGCCCGTAGGGCACCAGGAGGTGGGAGTCGGGGGCGCGGCCTGAAATAGGGGTGTGTGTGGGGGGAGGGGGGGACAGGTGGTGGTGGCGGTGGTGGGGTTGGGGTTGGGGTTGGGGTTTGGGTTTGGGTGGAGTGAATTACCTTAATTGAAGTAGTCATGAAGTGCACGCACCCTAATGTAATGCGGTACACTGTACGCATGTGATGCGGTACACTGTGCGCACGTCATACCGTGCACTACGGGTGTGTGATGGGGTACACTGTGCACATGTGATGCGGTACACTGCGCGCACGTGATGCGGGCATGTGATGTAGTAAACTGTGCCCATGTGATGCCGTGCATTCTGAGCATGTGATGCAATTAGAGGCATGCCCTGTCCCACGATTACCCACGCAGTCGCTCTTGACTGTGGACTGGACGAGGGGTGTGTGCGGGGGGAGGGGGGGACAGGTGGTGGTGGCGGTGTTGGGGTTGGGGTTGGGGTTGGGGTTGGGGTGGAGAGAATTACCTTAATTGAAGTAGTCATGAAGTGCATGCACCCTAATGTAATGTGGTACACTGTACGCGTGTGGTGCGGTACACCGTGCACTGGACTGACTGCCCCTATTTGATTGGGCAACGCTATACTACGCCTTAAACGATATCGTTGATGTCAGCAAGGCTGGGAGGGCGGAGCCCCCCTATACGATTGATGCCCATGCACGCAGGACCCCCCTATATGATTGATGCCCATGCACGCAGGACCCCCCTATACGATTGATGCCCATGCACGCAGGACCCCCCTGTACGATTGATGCCCATGCACGCAGGACCCCCCTATATGATTGATGCCCATGCACGCAGGACCCCCCTGTATGATTGATGCCCATGCACGCAGGACCCCCCTATATGATTGATGCCCATGCACGCAGGACCGAAATAATTGTTGTTAACTTGTGAACTGAACATTGCTTTACTAGCTATGGATCGTTAATAATAATAATTTGTATTATTTCATAATAATAATAATAATAATAATAATAATAATAATAATAATAATAATTTCATAATAATAATTTGTATTATTTCATTATAATAATAATAATAATAATAATAATAATAATAATAATAATAATAATAATAATTTCATAATAATAATTGGTATTATTTAATAATAATAATAATAATAATAATAATTTCATAATAATAATTTGTATTATTTCGTTATAATAATAATAATAATAATAATAATAATAATAATAATAATAATAATCTATATATATAAAGAAATCATGGTCGTGGTCGTGGTCGTGGTCGTGGTGGTCGTGGTGGTGTCATCGCGTAACCGACTTAACCGACTTCCCGCCCAGCCAATTCCCGCTCAGCCAATTCACGCTTTTAATCCCTACTGGTTCAACTTCTGCCTGATTGGCCTCCTGCGAATTCTGCCTTATGCAACCTTCGCCTCCTGCGTATTCTACCTGTTGCACATCCCGCCCGATTTCTCCTTTTCCCGCCTGAGTTCATCCACCTGATTTCGGTAGCGCTACAGTTCGTCTTCCTACAAGCTTTTCCCCCTGCATCTCTGCAAGACCTTTCCCTTGCGTCAAGAGACCTGTCGCTGCGCACAACGGGAGGTCACGTGGTGAGTCAGCCGACCTGTCAGAAACGTCCGAATCGCATCCATCCCATGGCACAAACTTGACTGCAAATTCTTCCCACTGCATTGAGAAACATTTCGCTTCGCATTGTGCCATAGCAAGCACACATCAAAGTTGACCGAATGAAAAATCTCGCTGAGCATTCTCGCCCTAACTTGACCGAGCATCTCAAATCAGCAACTTGACTGCAACTTCTTCCCACTGCATCGAGAAACATGTCGTCGCTGCGCATTGTGCTATAGCGAGCACGCGGCAAAGTCGAATGGATGGACCTAGCGATGTTTCCAAGTCTCAGATCGAGTTGACTTCGGGAGCAGTTGCGGTGAACAGGATTGTTCTTCGGCCGAAGTGAATACATGATCGTTAAGAAGAAACTTTAGTTATAAACAGTTGCGATTTCGCAGGTTCAGCTTTTTCAGTAGGGTCGACTATCGATCACAGCTGAGGTGGCAGGGAAGCAGGTCCGATGCTTTTAGCGGAGTCGGATGATGCGCAAACGTTGTCGATGCTCATCGTCCCGTTCACCTTTCAGCTATAGCAAAGCCCACAGCTGAAGTGGAGGGAGGCAGACATGGAGTACGTGTGTGCTGGTGGGCGCGTGTAGGAGGGAGGGGAGGGATGAGAGTGGGGAGAGGGTGGGGGCTGGTGGGATGGCTGGGGTGGGGGAAGGGATGGAGTCAGGAAATATGTCAGGAAGAGTAAGGGAGTATGTTTGTGGGTGGGGGTACATGGTTGGGTGGGGGTAGGGGTGGAGATAATTGGGGGGGGGGGGGGGGAAGTACGGTGGTGTGTGTGTTGTGGGTGCACAAGGGAGACCATCGCAAGGGATATGCGTCCGTCAATGTTTTAAGTTGCATGCACTGCAGAGAAAACCGTTTTGCAACCCAGCCCAAAACAGGTGTGGCCAACGGGAGGGAAGGGGGGAGGGGGCGGATAATGGTTTGGTGGTGGTGGTGTGTGAATGGGGGGGGGGGGGGGGGGGGGGGGGGGGCTTCAAGTGTAAACCATTATGTAACCAGCCCCAAATAGGTGTGGCCAAAGGCCAAACGGGCACCGTACTATGATTGGGGGGGGGGGGGGTCTTTGTGAGAGTAGGTGTGGCCACCGGCCACACGGGCTACCGTACTAGTAATAATAATAATAATAATAATAATAATTTCATAATAATAATAATAATAATAATTGCATAATAATAATTTGTATTGTTTCGTTATAATAATAATAATAATAATAATATTAATAATAATAATAATAATTTCATAATAATAATTTGTATTATTTCATTAAGCTCGGTATTGACGCCTATGCGCGCCACCAGAGGGACCGCCACCATTAGTCTCGCTCACACACCACACACACGCTACACACACACACCACACACACACCACCACACACACACTACTCACACACACCACACACACACACCACACACACACCACCACACACACACTACTCACACACACCACACACACACACCACACACCCATGCGCGCACGACCGAGTGTTGGTGACTTGTGAACTGGATACATGTTTTACTAGTTATGGATCGTTAATAATAATACAAGACGTATTCTTCCGTTAAGCTTGGTATGCTTGAATGCAAAATTAGGCCGTTGCAATGTGCACAACACCCAGGCACACCACACCCACACACCCAGGCACACCACACCAACACCCAGGCACACACACACACACACACACACACACACCCAGGCACACCACACCTACACACACCGACTCACCAAAAAGCTGTGAAGAACGCCACCAGAGGGACCGCCGCCATATGTCTCGCTCACACACACCACACAAACACTACACACACACACCACACACCCAGGCACACACTCCACATATACTGATGGGGCTTGGTAGGACCAAAGCCACATTTGTTGGTGGGGCCTAGTAGTACCAAAGCCACATTTGTTGGTGGGGCCTAGTAGGACCAAAGCCACATTTGTTGGTGGGGCCTAGCAGTACCAAAGCCACATTTGTTGGTGGGGCCTAGCAGTACTAAAGCCACATTTGTTGGTGGGGCCTAGCAGTACCAAAGCCACATTGTGTACAGCACAGTACCTACAAACCCTAGTTTCAGTACTGTACCGCAGTGGGTCTGCCGTCCAGCCAAAGGCCTCTATCACTCGTCACAGTGTGACATTATTCTTATGCACCATAGGTAGCCCTAGCTGGCCCAGTGCACAAAACTTGTATTTTAGTATTGACTGAGATGCGGGATGAACAAGTCCTATGCAGCGTCGCAAGAGGCGAAGGAAATTGGCGGAGAGTGTTGGCAACGGAACGAAAGGTGGCACCAATGGAGCTAACCGAAGCCAGTTAGTTATGAGACTGTTAGCTGTCGTGTCAGGCTTCATCTTGGTCGTCGGTCGTCGGTCGGACGGTCAGATGTTGGTCGGACAGTCGGATAAACGGATAATGTGGTGAATCTGGGGGCTCACGCCCCCCAGGAGGGGAGGCTCCGCCAAAAGTCACAAAGTGTTCAAAGCCACCATGAGGACGTAGTTTGATAGCATCCGCAGAAAGAGCATAGCCGTAAGGATTGGTGTTGGTGTTGGTGTTGGTGTTGGTGTTGGTGTTGGTGTTGGTGTTGGTGTTGGTGTTGGTGTTGGTGTAATGGTGTGGGTGTGGGTGTGGGTGTGGGTGTGGGTGGGGTGAACAAGGGCGTGACCGCCCTTGTGTTGGATTGGACCAATTGGACAAAGGGATCCGCTGGTGGCTGGGGATGGGGATGGGTAGCCCCGCTGGACCATGGAGGGGCGGTAACTAGGGTTGTTTTGTGTGCAGTGTGCGGTGTGTGTAACCTTGTTGCTGCCCTCGTGTTAGGTATGGGGATCCGCTGGGGATGGGGAGCTAGGGTTGTTTGGTGTGCGGTGTGCATAGCCTTGTTGCTGCCCTCGTGGCTGTTCTTGCGGAACGTATGTCTCGTTTACCGCGCTTTGGTATACAGTTGCGCGTTACCTCATAAACTGGGGCTGTGCACCCTCCAGCTGTGACTAGGCAGTTTCCTTCGAGGTGACTTGACTGCCGAATCCTAACGTCAAGTGGTTTGGGGCGCAGTTTGACTTAAATGTACCTGGAAGATGAGGTGACGTGACTAGGATACAACTTGTCTGAAATTTGCTTCGAGTTGGAGTAGAGGTGACAGTCTTTGCGAGTTTCTGCGAGTTTATCGAGCTGCCTGCCGTTTGCAAACGCCAGTTGGTGCGGTCCAAATGAAATTTGCAGGGCGAACCCTTAGGTTCTTTAGCGCATCCGTTTGGCGCATCCGTTTGGCGCACCCGTTTGGCGCACCCGTTTTGCTCATCCGTTTTGCTCGTCCGGCAGTACGGCTGATGTACCGAAGTCGCTACCCATGGAGGGGCGGTAATTACCTTTATTTAAGTAGTCATGCATAAAAGGCACCCTGAGTGCGTAGTCTGACAGCATCCACAGAAAGAGCATAGCCGTAAGGATAGAGCACATGGTGGTGACGGTGGTGGTGGTAGTGTTTGGGATGCTGTTGGTGTTGGTGCTGGTGGGAGTGGGGGGAATGGTGTGGGTGGGGGTGGGGTGGGGTGAATTACCTTTATTGAAGTAGTCATGTATAAAAGGCACCCTGAGTGTGTAGTCTGACAGCATCCACAGAAAGAGCATTGTCGTGAGGATAGAGCACCAGGCAGAGGACAGCAACAAGCATGTGGTATCAAGGGGGGTGGAGCGACTTCCCCTGGAACTGGCTAGCCTTGCTGAAGCTGCTGCTGCTGTTGCTGATGCTGGTGCTGCTGCTGTTGAGCATGTGAAGGGTTCTACATCGCAATGGAGAGCAGCAACCCCAAGGTGAGCGCTAGCATCTTCCCCAACACATGATGATGATGATGATGATGATGATGATGATGAGCATGCGAAGAGCAGAGTCATGGCGAGGACAGAAGCCAGACCGAGGGCTCCGGGCTCGAGCAGAGCGCAGGTGAAGGCGAGCAGTGCAATGGCTTTGTCCGCGTGCATGAGCACAGCACGGATGCATAGTAGAGCCAGGTGGTCTATCGCAGCCCAGGGCGCGTGAGGCGGCTCTGGTACTCCGCTTGTACTGCCCAGGGGGGCAAGAATCTTCACACTTGACACCTGGTACATTCAAGAAGGATGTTTGAGTGGTAGACATGTACTTCGCTTGTACTGCCCAGGGGGGCAAGAATCTTCACACTTGACACCTGGTACGTTCAAGAAGGACGTTCAAGGATGGTAAAGGATGTTAAAGGATATTATTGAAGGCATGAATGGTAAAGGAAGTAAGGATGCTATTTAAGATGTTAGAGTGGTAGACATGCAGGGGCAGGCCATGCCTTCATTAACACCAACACCAACACACCCACGCCCCACGCCCCACGCCCCACACGTGGAGAAACCCCAAGCAGTTGAGTCGGTCCACCACCACCACCACCACCACCACACCCTTGTTACCTGCTACGTGGAGTAGGCCCCAAGCTGAAGAGTCGGTCGGGGAAGATGTCAACACCACCACCACCACCACCACAACCCACCAACACAACCACCACCACCAACATCACCAACACCAACACCCAATAACACCAACACCGACCACCAACCAACACCAACACCAACACCACACCCACCACCATCCAAGCCCCCACACACCACCACACCCTTGTTACCTGATACGTGAAGTAGGTCCCAAGCAGAAGAGTCGGTTGAGGAAGGTGTCATCAACACCACCACCACCACCCACCAACACACCCACCAACACCCACCACCAACACCACCACACCCACCACCATCCAAGCCCCCACACACCACCACACCCTTGTTACCTGATACGTGGAGAAGCCACCAGGCAGAAGAGTCGGTCGAGGAAGGTGTCATCAACACCACCAACACCACCCACCACCACACCCACCACCAACACCACCACACCCACGACCATCCAAGCCCACACACACCACCACACCCTTGTTACCTGATACATGGAGAAGCCACCAGGCAGGAGCGTGGATCTTGGCAGCAAGCTCTGATAGCTGCTGGGCGGTTCAACCATGAGGTTGTGCAAGCGGCACATTCACCCCCCCCCCCCCCCCCCCTTGTTACCTGATTCGTGGAGAATGCCCCAGCAGAAGTGTGGGTTGTAGCAGGTGGAGTAGCAGCAAGCTCTGAGGGCTGCTGGGCGGTACACCCATGAGGTTGTGCAAGCAGCTCATCACAGCCTCTACACCCACCACACCCACCACACTCATTCAGCACCACCACCCACCACCACCTCGTTACCTGATACATGGAGAAGGCCCCCAGTAGAAGTGTGGGTGGTAGCAGGTGGAGTAGCAGCAAGCTCTGAGAGCTGCTGGGCGGTTCACCCACAAGGTTGTTCAAGCAGCACAGCCACCACCAGCAAACCCAATACTAGCACACCCACCACCCCCTTGTTACCTGATGCGTGGAGAAGCCCCCAGGCAGAAGTGTGGGTTATAGCAGCAAGCTCTGATAGCTGCTGGGCGGTCCACCCATGAGGTTGTGCAAGCAGCTCATTACAGCCTCCACACCCACCACACCCACTACACCCATTCACTGCCACCACCACCACACCTTTGTTACCTGATATGTGGAGAATGCCCCCAGCAGAAGTGTGGGCCATAGCAAAGGGAGCAGCAGCAAGCTCTGATAGCTGCTGGGCGGTTCACCCATGAGGTTGTGCAAGCAGCTCATCACAGCCTCCACACCCACCACACCCACTGCACCCATTCACCACGACCACCCACCCACCCACCCCTTGACACCTGATACGTGAAGAAGGCCCAGGAAGAAGTGTGGGTCGTAGCAGCAAGCTCTGATAGCTGCTGGGCGGTCCACCCATGAGGTTGTGCAAGCAGCTCGTCACAGCCTCCACACCCACCACACCCACCACACCCATTCACCACGACCACCCACCCACCCACCCCTTGTCACCTGATGCGTGAAGAAGGCCCAGGCAGAAGCGTGGGTCGTAGCAGCAAGCCCAGAGAGCTGTTGGGTGGATCACCCAGGAGGTTGTGCAAGCAGCTCATCACAGCCTCCACACCCACCACACCCACCACACCCATTCACCACCACCAACCACCACCACCACCACACCCACCGCCCACCACCACCACACCCACCACCACCACCACCCACCACCACCCACCACCACCACCACCCACCACCACCACACCCACCACCACCACCCACCACCACCACACCCCATTGTTACCTGATACGTGGAGCCTCGAGCCCGAGCCCCGAGCAGAAGCGGGGGTCGAGGTAGGTGTCACCAACAACAACCACCCACCACCTACCACCCACCACCCACGAACATTGCCACCACACCTACCACCATCCAAACCCACACCCAGCACTGGACCTGTTACCTGATACGTGGAGAAGGCCCCCAGCAGAAGTGTGGGTCGAAGCAGGTGGAGCAGGAGCAAGCTCTGCGAGCTGCTGGGAGGTTCACCCACAAGGTTGTTCAAGCAGCACACCCACCACCAGCAAACCCAATACTAGCACACCCACCACCCACCACCACGATAACCACTCCCGTGTTACCTGATACGAGGAGAATGCCCCCAGCAGAAGTGTGGGTCGAAGCAGGTGGAGCAGGAGCAAGCTCTGCGAGCTGCTGGGAGGTACACCCATGAGGTTGAGCCAGCACCTCACCACAGCCTCCACACTTACCACACCCATTCACCACCACCACCCACCCACCACCTTGTTACCTGATACGTGGAGAAGGCCCCCAGCAGAAGTGTGGGTCGAAGCAGGTGGAGCAGGAGCAAGCTCTGCGAGCTGCTTGGAGGTTCACCCATGAGGTTGAGCAAGCAGCTTATCACAGCCTCCGACAGCAGCGCTGGGTCGATGTTGAGAATAAGAACACAGGCGTACTGCAACACTACGTCCACACAGCACAGCAAGCAGAAGGCCAGGGGCAGCAAGCACATCCCCTCCCACGCAGCCACTGTTGAACAGAGCGAGGCCGAGGGCGGGGTCCAGGAGGCAGGTCGTAGTGCCAACCAGGACAGCAGTACGAGGTACAGGGCAGCTAACAGCCCAGGGGGGGACACAGGGGGGCAAAGGATCAGGGCCAAGCCAACTGTGGCTATCAGCAGGTGGCCCACAGCAGCAATGAAGCTGTTTAGGGCTGTGGACGCTGACTGCCCAGGCGGGGGAGGGGGAAATGATCCGGCATCCTGAACAGGCGCAAGTGACAAGGCTGCCAAGGGCTCGGCTTCCTGAACAGGCGCATCAGGCAAAGACACCATGGGGTCTGCATCCTGAACAGGCGCATCAGGCAAAGACACCATGGGGTCTGCATCCTGAACAGGCACACCTGGCAAACCTGCCAAGGGCTCTGCATCCAGCTCAAAGCTCAGAAGAGGAACCCTGAGCTCTGCCGGCCCCCTATTCGACCCAGGCGGCTTGGCCCTGAGTCGGCGAGGCGTTGGCTCCACCCCCCCTGTGCTGTCACGCTGGGCCGCCCTCCCCCCGGTGGTGGGCAACTCAGTGGTGGTGGGCGAGCCAGCTCCCCTAGCTCCCCCACTGGCTGGAGCGACCCAGTCGGAGGGGGCGGCGTGGAATGTGGTCATGACTAGCACCAGCAGCACAGGTGCGCAGTCCCGCAATAGGTTCAGGTCCCACACCCCCAGCCACTTCATCAGCTGCATCCAACCAGGCAGGTCCAGCAGCTCCAGACCTGGAAGCTGGCAGCACAGGGCCAAGTACATGATTCCTAGGTGTAGGGATGCGTAGCACCTGCACGGTGTTATAGGGAAGGGCAGGTGAGCAGTGTAGGGAAATACAGTGCAGGAGTGAACAGTGTAGGGATGTACAGCATAGGGATGTACAGTGTCAGAATGTACAGTGTAGGGATGTACTGTAGAGGGATCCTTAGCACCTGCACAGTGTTATATAGAATATACAGTTCTAGTATGGTAATAAATAAAATAAAATAAATTATAAATATATATATATAAAAACATGAATATAAATATAAATATAAATAAAACATGAATACAAATATAAATATATATAAAACACGAATATAAACATAAATATATATAAAACATGAATATAAATATAAATATATATAAAACATAAATAGAAAAATAAATATACATAAACATAAATATAAATATAAATACAATAGTTATAGGGAATGTGCAGTGTAGGGATGTACAGCATAGGGATGTACAGTGTCGGGATGTACAGTGTAGGGATGTACTGTGGAGGGATGTACAGTGTCGGGATGTACAGTGTAGGGATGTACTGTGGAGGGATGCGTAGCACCTGCATGGTGTTATAGGGAAGGGCAGGTGAGCAGTGTAGGGAAGTACAGTGCAGGAGTGTACAGTGTAGGGATGTACAGTGTAGGGAAGTACAGTGCAGGAGTGTACAGTGTAGGGATGTACAGCGTAGGGATGCGTAGCACCTGCATGGTGCAAGGGCAGGTGTCATGGGGGTGCCAATTCATTCATTCACTCATTCACTCACTCACTCACTCACTCACTCACTCACTCACTCACTCACTCACTCACTCGCTCGCTCACTCACTCAATTGATCACTCATTCATGCACATTTGGTTGGCTCGTTGGTTGGTTGGTTGGTTGGTTGGTTGGTTGGTTGGTTGGTTGGTTGGTTGGTTGGTTGGTTGGTTGGTTGGTTGGTTGGTTGGTTGGTTGGTTGGTCGGTCGGTAGGTTGGTTGGTCGGTAGGTTGGTTGGTTGGCTGGTTGTTTAGTGCATGACCCACTGACCCATCCACCCGCCCACCTGAGGAGGAAGGACTTAACATTGCCTGGAGCAACAGCTGGCTGGTTCGTGCATGACCTACTGATCCACCCACCCACCTGAGGAGGAAGGACGTAACATGGTCTGGAGCGACAGCTCTTTTTGCCCCCACCGGCAGCACAAAGGCCACCAGCAGTGCCACCAAGTACACCGAGTGCATCGCATCCACTTTGGCAATGGAGAGCAGCAACCACGAGGTGGGCGCTAGCATCTTCCCCAACACAGAGACTCCGAAACCCCATCCACTGGAGCCCCACATGTAAGAGGGCCTGAGAGGGCCATGTGGGGCAGTACAGTGCGGGGGCGTGGCAGGGGGGGCAGCGGGGGCTGAGGCGATTGAGAAGTGGGAAAGGAATGCTGCAGGGAGGATGGCTAGAAGCATGAAGGCAACAGGAAGCCAAGTGGAGGGGGGCGGGTCAAAGACAATGAGGCCTAGGGACTGGACAATGTCTGGGACAGTTACTAAGGCCTGCAGCATAGGAAAAGAGGTGCCAGAATTTGAGGGGGGGGTAAAAATGATGTTTGAACGATGTCCAGGACAGTCATGCATGCCTGCAGCATGAGGGCAACCGGAAGCCAAGTCGAGGGGGGGCGGGTGAAATAAGACGATAGGGTCTAGGGACTAGACAAGGTCTGGGACAGTTACAAAGGCCTGTATCATGGGAAATGAAGTGTCATAATTTTAATCATCCAGCAGTATGAACACAGGAAGCAAACTGTAGCACTGGGGGCCACGTGGGGCAGTACATTGGGGAGAGGGGAGGGGCAGGCGCCCGGCAGCATGACCACAGGAAGCAAACTGTAGCACTGAGGGCCATGTGGGGCAGTACAGTGGGGGGGAGTGGCAGGGGTCCAGCAGCATGAAGACCACAGGAAGCCAAGTGTAGCACTGAGGGCCATGTGGGGCAGTACAGTGGAAAGGCGTGGCAGGCGTACAGCGGCATGAAGACCACAGGAAGCCAAGTGTAGCACTGAGGGCCATGTGGGGCAGTACAGTGGGAGGGCGTGGCAGGCGTCCAGCAGCATGAGGACCATAGGAAGCCAAATGTAGCACTATTTTTCTTTTCGGCTACGAGCAGCAGCTTCTAAACAGCTCCCCTGGCTGGCTAATCAGCCAAACCTAAAGCAACCTAGTGCACCGTGAAGCTGACATGGTCAGCTTTCTAGAGCTGCTGAACTTTTGAGGCTTGGCCCAGTGGCTGGCTCAGGGAGCTGTTTAGAAGCTGCTGCTTGTAGCCAAAAATAAAAACAGTTAAGTGTAGGGGCGCACGTCAAATGCATATACACATACATATACATATACATATACGTATACATATACATATACATATACATATACATATACATATACATATACATATACATATACATATACATATACATATACATATACATATACATTTACATTTACATATACATATACATATACATATACATATACATATACATATACATATACATATACATATACATATACATATACATATACATATACATATGCATATGCATATACACATACACATACACATACATGTACATGTACACATACACATACATATACATATACATATACATATACATATACATATACATATACATATACATATACATATACATATACATATACATATACATATACATATACATATACATATACATATACATATACATATACATATACATATACATATACATATACATATACATACACATATACATACACATATACATATACATATACATATACATATACATATACATATACATATACATATACATATACATATACATATACATATACACATACATATACATATACATATACATGTACATATACACATACATATACATATACATATACACTACAACAACAGTCACCACAACTAAACCGACTACATAACTGCATGCAGGTGACTGTGTAAACAGCCACTAACCAAGTGAGCATGCTGCTTGGCAGCAATAACAGACACTCTGTATGTAAACAGACAAGTCCTAGGCGGCGGCGTGAGCGACGCGTAAAATTGGCGGAGTGTGTTGGCTATCAGAGCGACAGGTGGCAACGGAATGGAGCAGACCGAAGCCAGTTAGTTACGAGATGGTTGGTTGACATTTCAGGTCGTTGATCTGACGGACGCACAGATGGACAACGGGGTGAATCTGGGGGCTCCCGCCCCCCAGAAGGGGGGGCTCCGCCAACTACAATACAAGTAAGCCTACCTGCATGCAGGAGACAGTGTCGACAGCCACCAACCAAGCAAGCATGACGCTTGGCAGCAATAACAGACACTCCGTATGTAAACAGAATACAATAAAGAAAGTAAGAAAAAGGCCGGAGGGCGTGGCTTAAGGAAGCGGAACGTTGGTACAGCAGAACCAGGACCGCACCAGTAGGACAATACGGAAAACAACCTACCTGCATGCAGGTGACTGTGTAGACAGCCACCAACCAAGCGAGCATGATGCTTGGCAGCCAAGCCACCGACCGCTGAAGCAGCGCCTGCCGCCAAGGGGTAAGTAGGAGGAGGAGGCCCAGCAGCAGCAGCACTGCGCCCACCAGTGTTGGCTTGAGCATTGCAAGGCAGCACAGACCCAGGGCGGAGGCAGAGGGTGACTGGAGGACTGTTTTCGCTGCGGCTGGGAAGGTGAAGATACTCGGGGGTGGGTGATGAGTGTGGGGAGAGGGGGCTGTGGAGGCTGCGGATGAGGCTATCAGCGGTCCTGAGGCTGCTGAGGCTGAGGCTGAGGACGTGGATGTGCATGTGGATGCCGAAGCTAGTGCTGGAGCTGATGCCAGGGCGGGGGAGGGGGATAGTGTACCTCTGTACCCAACGCCCTCTGCTTCTGCTGACCCATCTGCTCTGTCTACTGCACCCACTCCACCCCACCCCCATCCCATCCCCATACCCACTCCCTCTGCTTCTGCAGCTCCATCTGCTCCGTCTACTGCACTGCTCTGTACTTCTCTGTCTACTGCACTGCTCTGTCCTGCTCTGTCTACTGCACCCACCCCATCCCACCACCACCCCCACCCCATCCCCACTCCCTCAGGTTCTGCTGCTCCAGCTGCTCCGTCTACTGCACTGCTCTGTCCTGCTCCATCTACTGCACTGCCCTGTACTTCTCTATCTACTGCACTGCTCTGTACTGCTCTGTCTACTGCATCCACGCGACTGTGAGCTGAGCGGATGACACCCAGAGAGAGGAAGAGTGCATGTAGGCCGATGAGGTGGACTAGCTGAGGAAGAGTAGTGGGCAGTGGTGAAGGGAGGGAGACAGTGTAGAGTCCCAGCAGACTTCCCAGGCTTTTGAATAGGCCCAGATCGTGCAGCAGGTGGATCTGAAAAAGGTAGATGAGGCAGATGTAGACACCAGTATATGCTTGAAGCACTGTCGCACACCCTCTGCCTGCGCTGACCCTTCTGCCACACGATATCGTGTACAGCCCCCAGGCCATCACCCCCATGTAGGGGAGCGAGGCAGTACAAGGCCAAGCAAGGCAGCAAGCCATAAAGCTAAGGGCAGCGCTGGGGGGGATGCCCTGGGCCCCAACGCCCATGGGAGGAGATGAGGGGTGGGCAGTCTGGTCAGGAGGTCTCCATACAGACTGAGAGGGTACCCTAGGGTAGCTAGGGCCATCCTGGGTGAGGGTAGAGTGGCGTGTGGGCTGGTAGAGGGGATGTTGGGGGAGGCTGGCTTCTGGGCGGTTGACGAGGAGGAGGAGGACCAGCGGGGGAAGAAGAGCCAGCAGCAAGTCAGTTGCTTGTGCGTGTGGCAAGAGTCCAGCTAGGTCCAGCACCATAGGCGCGATCCCTGTCAAGTGGTCCAGTAGACCTCCCGCGTAAAAGAGCTGTACAGCCAACAGCAGGACAAGATAGCTGACAGACAAGCCGACAAGAGCTCTGCGGAGATGTATCGCCCCATGTGATGAGTAGGACATGCAACGCCATCCCCATATCAAGAAATAGCCGAGGAATAAGAAGCCTGGGTAGGGATGGGAAGTAAACAAGTGGTTGGGTGGGAGGGTGAGTGGATGGGTGGGTGGGTGGTAGCAAGGCTGGGTGGGTGGTAGCAAGGCTGGGTCTGAGCTGAGCTGTTCGTAGTTAAATCTGAGGTTACAGATGATGGGTTGCCGCAGTCCCCCGTAGCCACAATGAGTTGAAGGCGACTGTAGCTGCAGGGTCTTCAGTGAAAAGCATGTATCAGTTGTTATGAATGCTTCTGGGTGGGAGCCTGGCTCTGCATTGTGGTGTCCTAGACTACAGACTTTAGAGATACGAATCGCACAATGAAATTATCATCCCATGTGGCATGAGCACTTACCTAAAATTGCAGAATTAAATTGTCACTCTGGCAAGAACTCAGGGCCCCATCGGTAAAATAATTGTTTGGGGATCAGTTCATGTTTTTTCTTTTAGCCCTTCCTGTCACGGTTGAGTAGGGTTGGGCCGGCGTATGAACGTATAATCATACGTTCATATAATCATACATATATTCATACGTATGATTTTTTCTCGAAATGTATAATCATACGTATGTACAAACGTATGAGTAGTGTACGTCGAAAAGTACAGCTCACTTCCCGGCATTTAACTTTCTCGGTTTTCATTCAATATTTGATTTGGATAGCTCATTGGAAAGCTACTAACCTCCTCTATCACATGATGCAATAAAATTAACCTTTCAATCGTACAATTTTGTTTAAATTTGGACTAAGTTCCATTTAGATAGCCAGATATCAGGCACATATATCAGAGTGTCACCTAGCCTTCCATTCTATCAAGCTCCCATGAGGGCGCGGTGCATTAATGGTGCAGGCCTAATGCAATGTGAACATGGAATACAGTTATATTATTATACACGTATGCAGTCATATACACACAGCTAAGGGCCAACCTCTCCTTTGAAAGGGGGGAGAAGATGATCTACATAGCTGCCAATGCTGACCTTGCCGACAAAGTCTATGTTGATAAGGAGGTAGCCTTGGATGCCATGGGCCTTGAGGACTGAACCAGTAGCTGACTTAGGGAGCTGTCTAGAAGCTGCGACATACTCACATACCTCTGACACCTGTAGCTGAATCAGGGAGCTGCCTAGAAAGATACCTTGAGCCTAGTGCAACGTGAACATGGCTACATAGACAGTTGTCAATTATTATTGGCAGTGAATGGCTCCCTTAGATTGGCACCGCGCTTCTCGATCGACGCGCTTCTGGTCTTGATTTATATTTTGAGATTTGGACAATCTAAACTTGTCCGATAATTTTTTTGAGAGTTGATATGTGATGCCAATGAAATTAGCTACACAGCAATATCTTTAAACCCATGTAAAAGTATTTTCTCGAGAAGTGTCTAATTTCCCTCATACGTTTTCATACGTTTATACGCATACGTTCATACGTTTATCATTTATACGGCATATAAAATTCAAAATATACATTTGCGTCCCAACCCTACGGTTGAGCAATTCTCTTTAGCCTATTTGGCCTACACCTGGACTGTAACATACATACATACATACATACATACATACATACATGCATACATACAGAGATTATGGGTGGGACCAGACCCCAGAGGACATTTCAGCAGAATTTGACTTCTGATCCTGGTCTCAAGTGACAAATGCATAGATGACCTCCTCTGGCTGCTTCTGGGTGGGAGCTGAGAGGAGTGTTATGGGTTCCGAGGTTACAAACGATGGGTAGCACCAGACCCCAGTGCCCATCCTCAGCGGAATTTGACTTCTGATCCTGGTCTCAAGTGATAAATGCATAGATAACCTTCTCTGGCTGCTTCTGGGTGGGAGCTGAGCGGTGTTGTGTGCTCCGAGGTTACAGATGATGGGTAGCACCAGACCCCAATGGCCATCTTGGCAGTGGCAGAATTTGACTTCTGATCCTGGTTATGGAGTTCAAAATGCACGGATGATATTCTCTAATCTGTAGATGATATTCTCTGACTGATTCTAAGTAGGAGCTTGGCTGTGCGTTCTGGGTTCCGAGGTTACAGGCGATGGGTAGCACTAGTCCCCTGTTGCCATGATAAGTTGCAGACAAAAGTAGTTATTACAGGGTCTTCAATGATAGATGCATAAATGATCATATATGAGTGTTTCTGGGAGGGAGCTTGTGTGAGATGTCCAAGGTGGTGCTGGAGGTGGTTATGGAGGAGCTGGTGGGGTGGTGGGGTGGTGGGGTGGGGGGGGGGGGGGGGGGGGGGGGGCTCACCCAGAAGACTCCTGTTCGTGTACGCGACTAGGAGAGCGCACAGCACTGAAGTATGCACGAGCATCGTAGCAGCACAATCAGAATCCCAATCGGTTGCGGCTTACGTGAAGAGGTTGAAAAATGGTTCAGGCAGGTAGGGGAGCACTAGGACGTTGTGGAAGGGTTTCCCCGCGCGAACACTCGAGATCATTGCGGAACCGCGGAGATACATTTCAAAGGAGGAATTTGGAAAGATAGGGTGTGAACGCTGCAGCGCTGGAATCCATGCGCTTTCGAGAGGATGGAGGCAAGAAATGGAAGCATAGCGGAAGTGCTTCCTCCACTGCTCACTGGCAGGCCTTCGCTGGCGAGGGGCCCTGATCACGTGGCCATGGCCTGTGGTTCGGTTTGGTTGTATACTTAAATAATGATACTACTCATCAGGCAATTCATTATATTATTATAGCCATTCAGCGGATCATTTGGGAATGGTCGTAGGTCGTACTTACTACCTCGATTTTTGCAAGAAATAGCCCTGCATAGACCCTTGTCAGCCCTTAATCAGCCTTAACTTGGCCCTTACGTGGGCCTCCTATATTGAGCCCTCACCTGGCATTGAGCCCTTAATCAGCTATTAATTCTACCTTGCATGGACCTCAATTAGCCATTAATTGGACGCTGAATGACTGAATTAGCTCGTAACTAGCCAACTATGAGCTATCCCTTAATTATGTCTGCATTGACTAACAATTTGCCCTGCAATGCACCTCAATTAGATGTTAATTGCCCCTGAGTTTTTTTTAATTGGCTCTCGACACTTCATCAGTTCGTACCCCACTGATTGGCTCTCCCATCATTTCAATGATTCTATTACAAGCTCATCTAATGGTTTCAAGGTTGTTCAGGGTTGTTCAGGACGCTGCGTCCTCCGTTGCAGACACAACGTGGGAACAGTCCGTTGCGTCGCAGGGACGCCGCAGGACACAACGTGGGAAGAGTCCGTCGGTATGAAGGAAGGGTCCGTTGCGTTCCAGGACGCAGGCTATACAATTGGTTGCGTCTCTGTCAGCAGAGCTGGGGGCCCTCCTGTATATATGTACGTTACATTCCAGGGGTAGGCCAAATAGACCAAGGGGACTTACCCGACCGTGATAGGAAGGGCTTAAAAAGAAAAATCATAGATGAACTGAAACCCAAACTTTATTTTTACCAACGGAGGCCCTGAGTTCGTGCTACAGTGATCATTTTATTATATACCTGTAATTACATTACATTACATTACATTACATTACATGTTAAAGTCTACTTGACACCGCGAGGGTGTATGAGACTCTGTGCTTTAAACAAAAAGAAAAAGCACCCACAAAGCAAAAAACCCCATTACATCAGGGGTGTGTCGAGGACAAACAAACCAAACTCCCAACCACCGTTTTGGTGGCGTAGGTATTAAACCCCTTAGAGCCGGACCCAGATCTCAACCACTTACAGTGGCGGAGGTAAGAAGCTAACAAATGAGAAGTCACAAGAAGAAGAAAAAAAGGGATGATAAATTACGGTGCCACTAAGCAGTCCAGGGCTTCCTGTCTTGCTCTTCTACAAGTAGAAAGATAGTCGGCTAGGTTGCTCCAAAAAGACTTAGTGCCATTTCCATTCATAAAGGTTCTGAATGTGGAATCGCAGAATTCCACATTCCATACGGTTAAGTTGGTATCCTCATGGACATGCCTATAAATATCTGTAAACAGCTTCTGGTAGCGGAGGCGAATATCATTATAAAAAGGGCACTGTAATATAATTAAATCGCCATCTCAGCTTATATCACGACACCTCCTGAAGTACCATGGTTCCTATACTTCAAGACGAAATTCGAGCCACGATGGTTGACTAATTTAATTCTGTTTATTTTCGTGCTGGCTGTTGTTGTACGTTTCGAACAGGTTTACATTAAACGGTTGAAGACGGCAATGTACCACTCGGAAATCTGAAGCAGATGTCCGAGCACTGCCGTCTTCAACATAAACTATGTCCGTGTGCATGCCCCCGATTTACTAGGCAATACACATCTTATACAGGTGTATTAGGGATTTCTCTCGAAGCACCCTCGGGGCAGATATACAAAACAATCTCCCTCCATAAACTTTACTGTCGACAGCTGGTAAAGCAAATAACGCTTAATGATTCAGAGATCAGGTGTTATAGAAAATTTCTCTGATATTGTTTAAGATAAGCAGACGTCACTGAGCAAGATTGACTTAGGAATAATTGATGAAGGCATCTCTAAATTAACAGACATTGACTGGCAATCCCTGAGTACATTGAACCCCAGGAATCTTGGTGATAACCAAGGAATCGGTCTTAAAACTATTACGTATGCGAATTGGATGATGTCAGAGGATAGAAACCATAGTTCAACGTACGCTAACTTATCAAACAATAGGGATGATTTTAAATGCATAGCAAGACTACGTCTTCGAGCTCACAACTTAAATGTCGAATCAGAAAGGAGTACCTCTCGTTCTGGTAGAATTTGCAGGTGCTGTGATATGATGGTTGACAGTAGAAGAGTAGTCGAAGACGAAATGCATTTCATCTTAAATTGTCCGTCATACGCTGAGGATAGAAAAAATATTTTTGAGAAAATGGACGTTGAACCTGAATTGGTGTATAAAAACTCCAGCATGAAACTGGTCATGAATCCTGATTCCTTTGAAGGATGGAAATACTTAATTCAATTTATAAAAAATGCGATAATAATCGCACAATTAAATTATCATCCCAGATGAGATGATGATTAAATTCCATATTTATATTGTAGATTTAAATTATCACTGTAGCACGAACTCAGAGCCCCCGTCGGTTAAACGATTGTTTGGGGTTCAGTTCATCAGTGCTTTTTCTTTTTAAGCTCTTCCTAACAGTTGGGCAAGTCCCTTTAGCCTATTTGGCCTACCCCTGAACTGTAACATGCATACATACATACAGTGATTAGCATTTAAACTGGTGCTTGGCCCCAGTGAAAGCAAACGGGCCGGCCCCCTCAACCTCACACCTCGTAACAAGGCGTGTTATTTATTTACTAAGCATTTTAAGCACTTCTAGTTCTCAGCAGTACAACCACCTGTAGTGACAAACAGTTGAAGCACCTCTAAAGCTCGTCATTCAATTAAATTCAAACCCACTTTAATATTTGAGTTCTCACAAGTAAAAGCACATAGTGGACAGGAAAACAAGAACTTACAAAGCTCAGCAGTACAAGCACCTTTAGTGCCCGTCAAATCAAGCACTTAAGAGTGCTCAGCAGTACAAGCACCTATAATGACCTTAAAAACAAGCACTAGCAGAGTGCTCAGCAGTACAAGCACCGGTAGTTCCCAGTAGGTGAAGCACCTCAAGTGCTCTGCGCTTCATGCGCCTCTTGAGGTCATCATTTCAAGTGCGTGTTAGACCTTCAGTGCTCATCAATAAATTAAATTCACATCCTATTCAATATAAAAGTGCTCAGAAGTAAAAGCCCGTATAGTGGCGAGGAATACAAGCATTTACAGTGCTCAGCAGTACAAGCACTTTTAGTGCCTATCAAAACAAGCACTTACAGTGATCAGCAGTACAAGCACTTGTAGTGCCCAGCAATTCAAGCACCTTAAGAATGTCTAGTGCTCATCAATAAAAGCATCTGAGATCAAGGAACTTGACTGCTTGGCATTACCAACACGTCTAGTGCTCAGTACATTCCCTATCTTCCTTAGGCTACCAGTATAACCCAAACATAGCCTGCAGCATGGGCATCTCACCTTGAGGCGCTCACCTTTCTTGAGACCAAAGTGGATTCCACAGACTATGCAATTATTTGACCCGCCCCTCCCTCCTCTGCCTTTGCCCTTCCCTTCACAGCCTTGGTCCTTCCCTTCTCTGCCTTTGCCCTTCCCTTCTCAGCCTTGGTCCTTCCCTCCTCTGCCTTTGCCCTTCCCTTCTCAGCCTTGGTCCTTCCCTCCTCTGCCTTTGCCCTTTGCTTCTCAGCCTTGGTCCTTCCCTCCTCTGCCTTTGCCCTTCCCTTCTCAGCCTTGGTCCTTCCCTCCTCTGCCTTTGCCCTTTGCTTCTCAGCCTTGGTCCTTCCCTCCTCTGCCTTTGCCCTTCCTTCCTCTGCCTTTGCCCTTCCCTTCTCAGCCTTGGTCCTTCCCTCCTCTGCCTTTGCCCTTTCCTTCTCAGCCTTGGTCCTTCCCTCCTCTGCCTTTGCCCTTCCCTCCTCTGCCTTTGCCCTTCCCTTCTCAGCCTTGGTCCTTCCCTCATCTGCCTTTGCCCTTCCCTTCACAGCCTTGGTCCTCCCCTCATCTGCCTTTGCCCTTCACTTCTCAGCCTTGGTCCTTCCCTCATGTGCCTTTGCCCTTCCCTTCTCAGCCTTGGTCCTTCCCTCATCTGCCTTGGGCAACCCTAGGAAACATAGGAACACAGTTATGATGTTGCAACCCAAAGTGTTGTCGCCATGTGGTGTTGTGGTCCTCCATAGTGCTGGTGGAAGACTGTGTGACCCATGGACCGGCATGCGTTGAATTTGAGGTGCAGCTGCCTGCCTGTAGTGATGATCGATGATGATCGCTGCTGCTGCTGCTGCTGCTGCTGCTGCTGATGGTAATCACATTTTTCCTGGTGCCCTTCTGGACTCCAAATGTGCCCACGGATAGTGAACTAGTCACCAGTTGTTACTTTTATTTACAACTCACAGGCTTAACACAGTTGTTTTAAATGGGTAACATACGGCATTCATACGCAAAATTCATGTTTCCTTAAGGACCCCCCAAACAATCCCCCTATACCCCCCAGTACAACGGGTACCCCCCTATATAACGGGGGCGCTTCACGCTCTGACATGCGATGGCTACGCAACAATCCTGAACTCAGTCTTGAATAGTCTTAGTAGCTACTCAAACTGACCAACTGAAATCTGAAATAAAAAACACTGGGCGTCACATTGAAGGCATGCATAACATGGAGTCCCACCAAAAATAGCTCAGATCAGGATGTGACAGCATGTCTACAAAAAGTTCTCCACTGACGCGGATCAGAGAAGTAAGGGTAGTGTGATGGGGCCGGCTGGGGTGGTGTGTTTGGGGGGGGGGGGGGGGGGGGGGGGGGGGGGGGGAGTGCACGTGCATTTATCTGCATTTTGTTCTCTTTTTTGCTAGGTAGCACTTGCACTGCTCCCCGTGTGGGTCATGCCTATTCAAACATATGTGCACGTGTGCAGGCATGTGTGGAAGAGTTGTTTGAACATATAATATTGTCGGAAATGATAACGCCTGGTGGGGCGTGGGGTTAAAGGAGCCCGTCGTATGCGGGTGGGGAGCGGTCTCCTCCCTCAACTGGACAAGCTACCATCGCGGTTGACAACGACCTGCAACGCCAAGAGCGACCAAAGGGTGATTTGAACCCCCGACTCTTCATCCTCAAGCGATCTGGTCTACCACTAGACCATTGTATATCACTGAAAGGGGCTATATTGTCGGTATATTTGTGTGTGTTTTGTGTGTGTGTACTGTGCGTTGTTTACATGGTGTGCATCTGTGCACAAATCTGAGTGTGTTGTGTGTGACTGTGTCCTTATGTGTTTGTGTGAGTGAGTTGTGTGGTGTTTGTGTGGATTATGTGAGTGTGTGCGCCGTGTGTGGTGTTCATGTGGTTTGTGCGTGCATGTACAACATCAGGGCTCGTGGAAAGTCCTACTTACCTGAAGACGGCAAAGCACACGATCCTGTTCCTGGAAGATCATGCCCTAGGCATACCGCTCCCTTGTTTGCCCCAGTGCAGGCAAGGACAAGCCAAAGTTTTTTTTGTTTCTTTCCAACGCTCTTGCAGATATACTCAGGGTTCAGCTGCATGTATTTCTCTGCTTTGTCTATTTTAGCAGCGCCAAAACAAATTCCCACATCCAATTTCTTTGCATTCAATATCTGACTCCTAGAAAAGCAGGCGCTCACCTATCCCCACTGGACTGTGAAGTGTACTCCTCCAGCCCCTTGAGCACAAGCTTCCAGATTTTTCACTGTGGGCACATACCGCCTTGCTGAACTCACCCATGATGTGGTCGTGGAAGAACCTCTGCAGGCATGTGCGCAAGCGAACGTCGATTTGGTAATGCAAGCGCGCGTGAAAAAGCAGGGTCGTGCGAAACAAGACGATATGAGACAAGACCAGACGTGAAGAGGGACGACAACCACTCTTGTGGTGCCCAAACAAGCACGCAGCATCCAGAAGGAAATAAAGGACCGCGCAAGGGGAGCACAAGGTTGTCTCAAGTGAAGGAGGGAAGAGGGAAAGAGGGAAAGAGCCGCGTGCGCGTGGGGTAGGGGGGTCTGGGTTGGCCAGGCGCGGGGGTAGAGCCTGGGGGTGGGGGAGGGCAAGGGGGTCCTATGCATTCACGATCGGATTATTTGGTTCTCCTGCTCTCACTGTTCCTCGTGCCGACTGCTTCTGCGTCACTTCGCTTTGGACGTATTTCTACCATTGGCATCCGTCAATCTGCTTCGATTGCCGCACTTGAACGTATCTAGTTCAGGACGCAAACACTCGTATGAAACCCCATTTTTGACTGGGCCGAGGCGCTTGCTTTGTTCACAAGCATCGTGCATAGTTATTCGCTCTGAAAAGCGAATAGGGACGAGGAGACGAAAGGTGCGAATTACTTAGTGTCAGTAGTGTTAGGTCCTCGCATTCCCGCCAACCTGGGGCGGATTAGGTCCATGTCGTCCTATCGCAGCACAGAGTCCCGTGATACAATTTTAAACTCTGAAATGCGCGCTCCAATGTTTAGAGATGCGGAATACAGCCTTGGAGGGGTCAAATTTCAGAAGCGCTTTTGCACATTTTGAACTCGCCTCTTCCTCTCTCTTCTTTTGCTTCGTGCTGAATGGAGACCCAGGTATTAGCTCGACGGGCTGCTTTCAGACTGAATTGGCGTTCTCATGGCGATGAAGGGTTAGAGGAAATTATGGTTGCCCTCGAAATTGGGACCCCACATGCCGATTCGACAACCGAGTCGAAGAGCAACTGCAGATGTCGATCGTGTTGCTGATACCTGTGTTGACACTGATGCTGGAGCTCCACACTCAGTTTGGCCTTGTTGGGGGTGTGAGGGCCCAGCCAGAAATACCCTCATGTGGGTTTAATCCTGGTTGGTTGGTGGGTGGGCTGCCACAGGGTTGAAAATCAGGCGCACACCCACATACTAAACACACACAAACAAGCAAGTGAACAAACAAAAAACACGTACAATTAAGCAAAACAAACAAGAACCTGCATACAAACAAACACACACTCACAACCAACCAACCAACCAACCAACCAACCAAACAAACAATCAAACAAAAACACACAAAACACACACACAGTGTTGAGGATGATGCATTTGAATCCCTAGTATATGCATCATGCATGAATAGGCTTTGATGTGTTGACACGCTTGGGCGCTGTTGCTAACGCTGGAATGCATACTTTTATGTATCTTATTTAATTCGTATGTCGTGTATCTTATTCAATTTGTACTGCAGTACATGAGAATCTTGGCTGCACTACATACTACCACTTATTCACATTGCATTGCCATCGACAGGCCATTGTTGGCCCTAGAATTGCCCGCTCCATAACCTCCGGGAGGGGTCTTCCAACAAATCATCAGAGCAAGAAAGGCAATACATCGCTTGTACATCTGCCAGGCTGTAGGCTTGTAGATCTACCAGGGCATGATCTTAAGTTAGCAATTTCTTTGCTAGCTCTGGATGCTCAAATACATCCATATATTTATAGGGGCTGTGTATTGCAGCAAGCAAGCAAGATTGCTGCAAGCAAGCATTATTATCAGCACTAATACTATATTCTATATCTATATTCAGTTATATTTTAATTCATTCTGCAGGTTTGAAGCTGGCTTCACATGCAGTCAAGATAGCACAGGGCCGCACCAAAGCTGCACCACCCATATCGGCTGCAGCACCTCCCACATCGCCCGCAGTACCGTCCCATTAGGCAGCTGTACCATCTTCATTATCAGCAATACCATCCACATCCCCACAGCACCAGCCGAGTCAGCAGCAGGGGCAGTATTACCCGCTCCAGCGGCAGCACCGTTAACCGCAACGCCCTGAACGTCGCGGGCCCTTTCTTCAGCATTGGCTGTGTGCATCACACTCCACCCACACTTCCTGTCTGACACACTTGTGCCACCCTAGCGCCATCGCCAGCGTCAGGCCCTGGCCTAGAATAATCGGCGGGACCCTTTTGGCAGTTGAATAAGGTTTTCCTCCTTTCGACGCCACCCATGCAGCACATGCAACATATCAATGAGATGGGGGAGCCCATACATAACAGTGGCATCAACGGCAATATGCACTTGCACGCTCTCCCTCACGATCAGGATCAACAGCAGCAGATGCAGCTGGCCCTTACCCCACTGGACGTCAGCCGCCATGGCGGGGAGGGCCTTAGCAACAGTGGCAGCAGGGGAGGCGAGAGGGGGGTAGAGGACGGGCAGGGGCTGTCGCTGTCTAACCTCGTAAACTTTCTGAATTCAGGGGACCTAAACGACCCCGCGCAAGCCCAAATGCTGAACCACCAGCTGCAGCAACTTCACGAGCTCGTAGCAAACGGGCAACTGCCAGCGTCAGGTGCGTTTCAGTGCATGCATGTGTGTGTGTTAGGGTGCCTGCTCATGCGTGTAAGAGGGTGCATGTATGTGGGTGTGTGAGGGTGCATACATGTGCGTGTGTGGGGGTGCATGCATGTGTGTGTGTTAGGGTGCTTGCTCGTGCGTGTAAGAGGGTGCATGCTTATGGGTGTGTGAGGGTGCTTACATGTGCGTGTGTGGGGGTGCATGCATGTGTGTGTGTTAGGGTGCTTGCTCGTGCTTGTTAGAGGGTGCATGCATGTGCGTGTGTGGGGGTGCATGCATGGGTGTGTGTTTGAGTGCATGCATGTGCGTTTGTGAGGGTGCGTGCATGTGTGTGTGTTAAGGTGCTTGCATGTGCGTGCATTTCAGTGCATGAATGTGGGTGTGTTAGGGTGCATGCATATGAGCGTGTTAGGGTGAGTGCAATAGCATGGGCATATTCATGTGTGTGTGAGTGCATGCTTGTGGGTGTGTGAGGGTGCATACATGTACGCATGTGAGGGTGCATGCGTGGGTGTGTGTGAGGGTGCAAGTACGTGAGTGTGCTGGGGTGAACGCAAATGGGTGTGTTAGGGTTAGTGTAATAGCATGTGCATATTCCTGTGTGTGTATGTTTAGTGCATGCATGTGGGTGTTTGAGGGTGCATGCACATGAGTGTGCTGGGGTGCATGCATGTTTGAGTGCATGCATGCGGGTGTGTTAGGGTGGGTGCATTAGCATGGGCGTACTCATTTGCATCAGGTGTGTTTGAGTGCATGCATGTGGGTGTGCTAGGGAGCATGTTTGTCGGTGTGTTAGTTTGCATGCATGTGGGTGTGCTAGGGAGCATGTATGGCGGTGTGTTAGGGTGCATGCATGTGGGTGTGCTAGGGAGCATGTATGTCGGTGTGTTAGGGTGCATGCATGTGGGTGTGCTAGGGAGCATGTATGTCGGTGTGTTCAGGTGCATGCATGTGGGTGTGCTAGGGAGCATGCATGCCGGTGTGTTAGGGTGCATGCATGGGTGTGTGTTAGGGTGCATGTATGTCGGTTTGTTAGGGGGCATGCATTGGGTGTGCACCGGGTTTGTTAGGGTGGGCATAATAAGCGGGATATACAGTGTAAAGACAATTCCAGTCCAAAGTTAAACGCACTGAACACTTCAATTTTGCGCTTTATGACAAGATGTGGGGTTAGTGAGCCAGCCCGTTTGCTTGCGCGGGGGCCAACCACCAATCAGGGCAATGAAAAAAGTAATGATAACCCCTGGCGGGGCGTGGTAATAAGTGAGCCTCGTCTTACGGCGGTAGGGAACAGGCTGCTACTTTACCTGGACAAAGCTACTATGGCGGTTGACAGCGACCGCAAGCACTAAAGCGCACCCGGAGGGTTCGATCGCGGCCCGTTCTTTGTTCAAGGAGCTCTGCCATTGAGCCATTCGTTGAAACGGGGGCCAGCCACCTATCAAGGTGAACAGACTGAATACAAAGTCATTTGGTGCAGGGGCCTCTGAACTCAGCTCGCTCCAGGCATAAGTGAAAACGGCCATGAGCATGACTGAGCAGCAAGGGGGTGGAGGCAGCCCTTCTTCCCTCCAGCAGCTGCTGGGCTACGACCCAGGCAACCACCAACACAGTTTCAACTGTAAGCAGACTAAATACAATGCCATTTGGTGCAGGGGCTTCAGAACTCAGCTGCTCCAGGCATTAGTGAACGCGGCCATGAGCCCTGTGGCCCTTCCTCCCTCCAGCAGATGCTAGGCTATGGCCTAGGCAACCACCATCAACATTTCAACTGTAAACAGACTAAATGCAATTCCCTTTGGTGCAGGGGCCTTTTAACTCATGGTTCAGTGCCCATCCCTTCCTCCCTCCAGTAGCTGCTGGGTTACAACCCAGGCAACCAGCAACACAGTTTCAAATGTAAACAGACTAAATGCAATGCCCTTTGGCGCAGGGGCTTCAGAACTCAGCTCGCTTCAGGCATTAGTGAACGCTGCCATGAGCATGACCGAGCAGCAAGGGGGTGTCGGCGGCCCTTCCTCCCTCCAGCAGATGCTGGGCTACGACCAAGGCAACGAAGCCGCTCAGTCAGCTGCCGCTGGCATGATGGGGATGGGTGGCGGGGATGGGGGCGTCGCGGACGGAAACAACCTCATGATCCAGCATATGATGCAGCAGCAGCAGCAGCATGGGCACCAGCAGCAGGAGGTACGCTGAATACATAAATATATGTATATGCATAAATAAATAAATACATAATTGAATACAAAAATAAACAACCTCGATCCAGCGCATGATGCAGCAGCAGGGTCACCAGCAGCAGAAGGTACGCAGGATGCATAAATTAATAAGGGTGCGATACAAGACATGAAGCGATGAATGGTTTGCCCGTTCATGTACTTGTGGTGATCTGGGAACAGTCCTAAGCTGGTTGCTGGCAACCATAGCTGGTTTCTGGTTGGGTGCGATACAAGACAGCGGAATCCGTGCCCATCAAACCCTGAGTAGACCCTAACTCAGATTCCTTCCGCCAGCGTGGCACTTCTTCGAATTCTGGTCAACAGTGGACTAGTCTGCGAAGCTCAGGCGATTGCGCAAATTATTCAACATTCTCAATGGACATCTGGTGCATTGCCTGTTCGTAAATCGTAATTGATGTGTGATGTTGACTGAGACTCAACGAGCTGATGGGGGTGGTGTAGGTGTGATCAACCTACTGGTCATGCTAGGGCTACTTCGGTATGGAGGCAGCGATCTGGGGTTAAACAGGCGAGCTGCTCAAATGCGCTTTCGACGGATGACGAGCCCTCACCTCCAGAGTATTGAGAAACGCTATGTAAGCGGGTGCCTGCAGCCTGTGCTCACTAGCGCAGCTCAACTTGAAGACGTCATTCGCAACTTTGGGCCCAGACTACATCTTGCTCTCTTCTGTGAAGAATGTTGGGAGAATTTGTTGTCTATCCTGCCAGATGTGCTGGCAGATGTCCTGCCAGATGTGCTGCCAGATGTGCTGGAAAGCGAGGAGACTCGTCCCGAAAGGCCCTCATACTTCGATCTCTTAGACAATGTGGTACTTGTGTCCACAGAGGATCAAAGCTGCCAAGCTGCAACGTCCTGTTATCTGAAGTTCCAAGAGTTCTTGATCATCATGAACACATATGAGGGCACCCACTACAATGTTGCTCACCATGTCTCCTGTTTGCCGAAATTCGCGCAAGTCCCATGGCCCAAATCTTCGGCTGCAGCTTCGCTGACAAGTCCACTATTGGACCGGAATTCGAAGAAGTGCCACGCTGTCAGAAGGAATCTGAGTTAGGGTCTACCCAGGGTTCGATGGGCACGGATTCCGCTGTCTTGTATCGCACCCAATGAATATATACATAAATACTTACATAAATATTTCAATACATAAATAAATAACCTCATGATCCAGCACATGATGCACCAGCAGCAGCAGGTACGCTGCATACATAAATGAATAGACACATTAATAAATACATAAATGCATAAATGTATTAATAAACAACCTCATAATCCAGCACATGATGCACCAGCAGCAGCAGCAGCAGCAGCAGGTACGCTGGAGGCATAAATGAATAGACGCATTAATGAATACATAAATATATACATTAATGAGTACATAAATACGTAAATGCATACATAAATACATGGATAAATATATACATAAATAAATAAATATACAAATAAATAAATGCATTAATATATAAATACACAGATAAATAGAGACATTAATTAGAACATACATAAATAGAAACCCTTATTACGAGGCATGAGCATGAGGGGGCCAGTCCATTTGCTTGCACTGGGGCCAACCACCATAAGACAACTCTTTAAATAAAAACATACTGCCCCTTATTACGAGGCGTGAGGTTGAGGGGGCCAGCTCGTTTGCTTGCACTGGGGCCAACCGCCAAAAGACGACTATTTAAACGAATTATTAGTACGTCTTATCACGAGGCGTGAGGTTGAGGGGGCCAGCCTGGTTGCTTGCACTGGGGCCGACCACCAAAATACGACGATTTCTCTGTTCCGGCTTGGGCTTTGAAGCAGTTGCTGTTGAGTGAGGTGAAGGGATACCTGAAGAAACTGAACTTGACCACCAGGGGTGGCCATCCCACCACGACACGACCTGGCATGCCACCACCACCTGTCCGCCCCTAACTACCCATCACCATCTACCCACCCCTTAACTACCCACCACCACCTGCCAGCCCCAACTACCCACCACCATCTACCCACCCCTTAACTACCTACCACCACCTACCCACCCCTGAACCACCCACCACCACATACCCACCCCTTAACCACCCACCACCACAGACCCAACTGCCCTAACTATATACCCCCTTAAGTAAAGTACCTACCCCTATTTACCTCAAGGTTAACTACACACCCCAAACTGCAGGGCTCAGAGCATATGCAGGGTGGCAGCAAGGGGCGCAGCGGCAGCCGCATGCGTAAGACAGCTGACAGCAGCAGCGAGGGAGCGCACCCATACCCCCCATGAACTTCCCCAACTATATAACTCTAAACTACCCGCCCCTAACTGCAGGGCTCGGACCATATGCAGGGTGGCGGCAAGGGTCGCAGCGGCAGCTGCATGCGTAAGACAGCTGACAGCAGCAGCGGCGGCGCACACTCATACCCCACCTCCCCACCTCCCCCAACTATATACCTCTAAACTACCCACCCCCAACTACAGGGCTCGGATCATATGCAGGGTGGCAGCAAGGGGCGCAGCGGCAGCCGCATGCGGAAGACAGCTGACAGCAGCAGCGGCGGCGCGCTGGTGGGTAACTGGATGCGCCGCTTCCACGAGTTTTGCTACATGGGAGACAAGTCCTCCATGGACTCTGCCAAGCTGTCATCAGCCACTATGACGCTCAACGTACAGTGGGTGAATATGCCTGAGGAGTTGCATTCAAAAATCCCATTCTCCGCAGGTTGGTGCCCCATTCACCGTTTGTTTTGCTTTAGGTTGGGTTGGGTTAGTTCAGGTTAGGTTGGTGTGGGTTAGTTCAGGTTAGGTTGGTGTGGGTTAGTTCAGGTTAGGTTGGGGTGGGTTAGTTCAGGTTAGGTTGGGGTGGGGTGGCTTGGGTTAGGATGGGTTGGTTCAGGTTAGGTTGGGGTGGGTAAGGTTGGGTTGGGTTAGTTCGGGTTGGGGTGGGTGAGGTTGGGGTGGGGTGGCTTGGGTTAAGGTATGTTAGTTTGTATTGTGCCGTGGGTGTATATGGCTGAGGAGTTGCATTCAAAAATCCCATTCTCTGCAGGTTTGTGCCCTTTGGGTGGGTTTGTGTTTAGTTAGTGTTAAATGGGTTTGGGTTGGGTTGATATGGGGTCCCAGTCCTCGCTGGACTCGGTCAAGCTGTCATCATCCACCATGACGCTCAACATGCAGTGGGTCAATATGCCGTAGGAGTTGCATGCAAAAAAATCCATTCTCTGTAGATTGGTTGGTTGGTTGGTAAGTGCCCCGTGCATCCATTTTTTGATCCCATTTTTAATTACATCCCTTTAAATTGGTTTGGGGTGGGGTGGGGTGGCGAAGGTCAGGATGGATTAGTTTGTATCGTGCAGTGGGTGAACATGCCGGAGGAGTTCCCGATTCATTCATTCAGCATTCCCGAAGCCCATACCCTCCAGGTTGGTGCCCTTTGCATGCTCTGGGTTGGTTGGCTTTGGTTTGGTTTGGGTTAATTTGGATCGGGTTGTATTGTGCAGTGGGTGAACATGCCGGAGGAGTTGCATTCCCGAAGCCCATACCCTCCAGGCTGGTGCCCTTTGCATGCTCTGGGTTGGTTGGCTTTGGTTTGGGTTAATTTGGATCGGGTTGTATTGTGCAGTGGGTGAACATGCCGGAGGAGTTGCTTTCCCGAAGCCCATTCCCTCCAGGTTGGTGCCCTTTGCATGCTCTGGATTGGTTGGCTTTGGTTTGGGTTTGGGTTGGTTTGGGTGGGTTTGGGTTGGGTGGGTGGGTTTGAGGTGGTTGGGGTTGGTTTGGGTTTGGGTTGGTTTGGGTCAGGTTGGGATGGGTTAGTGTGAAAATGGCAGAGGAGTTGCATTCCCAAAGCGCATGCCCTAGGGTGGATATGGCGGAGGAGTTACACTCCCAAATCCCATTCTCTGCAGGTTGGTCCCCAATACTCTGTTTGGGTTTTATTTGTAATCTTATTCTCTGCTGGTTGGTCCCCATGCACAGTTTCCTTTGGTTTGCTTAAGTTTGGGTTGGGTTGCGTTAGGTTAGTTTGGGTTGTGTTAGTTTGGGATGGGTTATATTGGGTTAGCCTGGTTTGGGTTAGGTTAGGTTGGGTTACTTTGTGTTAGCTTTGAAACTGACCCATACCATGTCCTTTACTGCGCAGCGCCTGTAGAAGTGCCCATGGGGTCCACCGTGGGATATTTGAAACGCACCATTTGCCGAGCGTTGGGGGGGAACTTGTGGCCGACAGTACTGAGGGCAGCATGGACAAAGGAGGAGCTGTGTGAGTTTCCTGAAGACCGCTCCTTGACTTCGTACCAGGTCCAGGCAAACGGCACGCTGATTCACATGGAGACCAGCCACTTGCCCATACCTGAAGTTAGTGAAGCCATGCTGATGAGGATCAGTCAACCAGGGGCACTTTCATCTGCCCAGTAAGTAGTGCTTGCGTGTGCTTGTTTGTTCGTGTGTGTGTGTTTTATGGTGATACCAGGTGCAGGCCAATGGCACGCTGGTCCACATGGAGACCAGCCACTTGCCCATACCCGAAGTCAGTGAAGCCATGCTAATGAGGATCAGTCAACTGGGGGCACTATCATCTGCTCAGTAAGTAGTGCTCGCGTGCGTTGATGTGTGTGTGTTGGTGATACCAGGACCCGGCCAAGGGCACGCTGGTCCACATGGAGACCAGCCACTTGCCCATACCTGAAGTCAGTGAAGCCATGCTAATGAGGATCAGTCAACCGGGCGCACTATCATCTGCTCATTAAGTAGTGCTCGCGTGTGTTGATGTGTGTGTGTTGGTGATACCAGGAGCCGGCCAAGGCCACGCTGGTCCACATGGAGACCAGCCACTTGCCCATACCCAAAGTCAGTGAAGCCATGCTAATGAGGATCAGTCAACTGGGGGCACTATCATCTGCCCAGTAAGGACTGCTCGCGTGTGTGTGTTGCGTGTTCATGTTTGTGTGTGTGCGTGTGCGTGTTCAGGGTAGGTGGGGCCATGCTGACCAGGATCAGTCAACCGGGGGCACTATCATCTGTCTAGGAGGGTCTGCTTGCGTGTGTGTGTTTGTGTTTGTTGTGTTGTTGTTTGTGTTGTTGTTTGTGTTGTGTTGTTTGTGGTGTTTGTTTGTGTTGTGTTGTTTGTGGTGTTGT
The DNA here is from genome assembly GCA_013435795.1 of Chlamydomonas sp. ICE-L. Taxonomy (NCBI): domain Eukaryota; kingdom Viridiplantae; phylum Chlorophyta; class Chlorophyceae; order Chlamydomonadales; family Chlamydomonadaceae; genus Chlamydomonas; species Chlamydomonas sp. ICE-L. Next base: position 10,099,013 of record JACBWV010000552.1, read on the forward strand.
TTGTGGTGTTGTTTGTGTTTGTTGTGTGTGTTTGTGTTTGTTTGTGTGCGTCAGGGGTATGTGCGGCCATGCTGATGAGGATCAGTCAACCGGGGGCGATCTCCTCTGTTCAGTAAGTAGAGCTTGCTTGCGTGTGTTATTTTGAGTGTGCGTTCGTGTGTGTTTGTTTGTTTGTGACGGGGGTATGTGAGGCCATGCTAATAAGGATCAGTCAACCGGGGGCACTCTCCTTTGTCCAGTAAAGACTGCTTGCTTGTGTGTGCTTGCTCGTTTGTGTGTGTGTGTGTGCTTGTCGGTGGTAGGTGGGGCCATGCTAATGTTGGTCAGTCAACCTGGGGCACTCTCCTATGTCCAGTAAAGACTGCTTGGGTATGTGTGTGCTTTTGTGTCTGTGTGTGATGCGTCCTTGTTTGTGTGTGTCCGGGGTAGGTTTGGCCATATTAATGAGGATTAGTCAACCGAGGGCGATCTCCTGTGTCAAGTAAAGACTTATTGCGTATGTGTGTTCGTGTGTATGTGCTTGTTGGTGTGTGTCAGGGGTAGGTGAGGCCATGCTGATGAGGATCGGGCCTGCTGGAGTGAAGGAGCGATTCACGTTGAGTTGGCTTGGCTTGCTTGCACCGACTATTCACGTTGAGTTGGCTTGGCTTGCTTGCATGAGATTCACGTTGAGTTGGCTTGGCTTGCTTGCATGAGATTCACGTTGAGTTGGCTTGGCTTGCTTGCATGAGATTCACGTTGAGTTGGCTTGGCTTGCTTGCATGAGATTCACGTTGAGTTGGCTTGGCTTGCTTGCACGAGATTCACGTTGAGTTGGCTTGGCTTGCTTGCACCGAATAGATGCATGACCTCACCAAACCCCTCTGTAACTCTCCAGGCCGCCTGGCACTAAAGGGCGTTTCACGTTGAGCGAGATGTATGTGTTGGTGCACTGTATGGAGGTCCTTGCTCTTGTCAACTGTAATAGAAAGTCTTTACTTACAACACCTAACCTAACGTACATCCAACCAACATCCAACCAACATCCAACATCCAACCAACACCTAATGTACACCCAACCAACCTTCTTCGTCCAGGCCGCCTGGCACTAAGGAGCGCTTCACGTTGAGTGAGCTGTATGCGTTGGTGAACGGTATGGAGGTCCTTGCTCCTGTCAACTGTAATAGAAAGTCCTTACTTACAACACCTAACCTAACGTACATCCAACCAATATCCAACCAATATCCAACATCCAACCAACACCTAATGTACACCCAACCAACCTTTTTCGTCCAGGCCGCCTGGCACTAAGGAGCGCTTCACGTTGAGTGAGCTGTATGCGTTGGTGAACGGTATGGAGGCTCTTGCTCCTGTCAACTACAATAGAAATTCCTTAATTACAACACCTAACCTAACGTACATCCAACCAACATCCAACCAACCTCCAACCAACACCTAATGTTCCTTCAACCAACCTTCTTCGCCCAGGCCGCCTGGCACTAAGGAGCGCTTCACGTTGAGTGAGATGTATGCTTTGGTGGACGGTATGGAGGTACATGGGCTCAAGTGGGCCAAGATCCACAAAGACAACAAGGACCTAGAGAACAAGACACAGGTGTGTACATTTATTCATAAACTCATTCATGCAGTCACTCATTCATGCAGTCACTCATTCATGCAGTCACTCATTGATATATTTTTCCATGCATGCATTTGTTCATTCATTCATCCAGTCAATTAGTCAGTCAGTCAGCCAAGTGGGCCAAGATCCGTAAGGACAACAAGACAGATGTGTGGATTTTCTTTCATGCATGCATTTGTTTGTTGGTTTTACTTTATGCATTTGTTTGTATTTGTTACCATTTATTCATTCATTGGGTCAGCCAGTTAGTTAGTTAGTTAGTTATCCAGTTATTCAGTGAGTCAGTCAGCTAAGTGGGCCAAGATCCAAAAGGAGAACAAGGACCTGAAGAACAAGACAGAGGTGTGGATTTTCATTTATGCATGCATTTGTTTGTTGGTTTTAATTTATGCATTTGTTTGTATTTGTCACTGGTATCATTAGGGTTGGGAAGCAAACGTATCTTTTGATTTGTATGTGCCAGATAAACGTATGAGAGTATGAACGCATGTATATACACGTATGAAACGTATGAGATTTTTAATGTACTTCTGGAGAAAGTACTTTCACAAGAGTCTAATGGCATTGCCACGTAGCTAATTTCATTGTCATCACATATCAACTATCAAAAAAAAAACTGGCAAGTTTAGGTTGACCAACTCTCAGAAAAATAAATCACGACCAGAAAGCGCGCCGACTGAGACGCGCGGTGCCAATCTAAGGGAGCCATTCAACGCCAGTTGGTCCAGTATATAAATGTATACGTGTATAATAATATAAGTATATAACTGTATTGCAATATTGTCCATGTTCACATTGCACTAGGCCTGCACCATCAATCCACCAAGCCCTCATAGGATCACAATGGAATGGAAGGCTAGGTGACGCTCTGATATCTGTGCCTGTTATGTGGCTATCTAAATCAAACTTAGGGCCAAATTGAAACACAATCTTAAACTTGAAAGGTAAATTGTATTGCAAATTGTGATAGAGGAGGTCAATAGCTTTCCAATGAGCTATATAAATCAAAAATTATATGAAAACGAGAGTTAAATGACGGGAAGCTGTTGTACTTTTCGACGTTCACTACTCATACGTTTGGACATACGCATGAGTATACGTTTCGAGAACAAAACATACGTGTGAATATATTAATGTATGATCATACGTTCATATGCCGGCCCAACCCTAGGTAACATTCATTCATTCATTGAGTCAGCCAGTTAGTTAGCTAGTCAGTCAGTCAGCCAAGTGGGCCAAGATCCACAAGGACAGCAAGGACCTGGAGAACAAGACAGGTACGTACGTTCATGCGTACATACATTTGTTTGCTGATTCATTCATTGAGTCAGCCAGCCAGTTAGTCAGTCAGTCAGTTAGCCAAGTGGGCCAAGATCCACAAGGACAGCAAGGACCTGAAGAACAAGACACGGGTATGGATTTCTTCCATGCATGCATTTGTTTGTTGGTTTTAATTTATTCATTTGTTTGTATTCGTTATCATTCATTCATTCATTCATTCATTGAGTCAGCTAGTTAGTTAGTTAGTTATCCAGTTAGTCAGTCAGTCAGCCAAGTGGGCCAAGATCCACAAGGACAACAAAGACCTGAAGAACAAGACACAGGTGTGGATTTTCATTCATGCATGCATTTGTGTAATCAATTATTCATTGAGTCAGTCATTCAGTTAGTTAATCAGTTAGTCAGTCAAGTGGTCTAAGATGAACAAGGACAAAACAGACCTCGAGAACAAGGCAGATATGGATTTTCATTCATACGTGCATTTGTTTTTGTATTTGTTATCATTCATTCATGCATTTATGCATTCATTCATTCATTCATTCATTCATTCATTCATTCATTCATGCATTGAGTCAGCCAGCCAGTTACTCAGTTACTCAGTCTGGCTCAACTGGCAGCGCAAGGTAGCCAAGGACTGGGTTCCCGACCAAACCACTGCTCACCACACCACCAACCTCACCACACCACCGACCTTACCTCAACACACGACACTACCCAGGACGACTTGAAAGACAAGTGGCACAACTAGCAGCACAACATTGCCAACGGCTAGCTTACTAACCAAACTACTACTCACCACACCACCGACCCCACCTCACCACACCACCAACCTCATCACACCACCAACCTCATCACACCACCAACCTCACCACACCATACCACACCACACCAAACTACCAACCTCACTTCATCCCACCAAACTGCCCAGGGTGACTTAAAAGACAAGTGGCGCAACTGGCAGCGCAACGTAGCCAACGGCTGGACCACAGCGCGTGTGTACATGCCAGACGACCTCAAACAGAGGATTGAAAAGTTGGTCACCGGCTTAAACCAGGTCCACCCGCACTCACGAATGATGGGCAACGATTCAGGCGGCGGTGGGGGCTCCACCAGCCAGGAGGCTCTGGATTCAGAGCAGCTGGCTTTGATGCAGCAACACTACGATGCAACGGCCGCTGCAAACGCGATGAACATGGGAATGGCTGACGGCTCAGGCATGGACCAACAGCAGCTGGCGATGAATGCCATTGCTCAGCACGCCCACCACATGGTGCATCCACAGCAACAACAGCAGCAGCAGCACCATCAGCATGTGCCCCAGCACCACCAGGGTTACATCATGGTTGAGAACGGGCAGCACTATGTGTACGACCCCTCCCAGATGTAGGGGGGTGGCCACCACACAATTCCCACCACGCACCACATGGCGCATCCACAGCAACAACAGCAGCAGCAGCACCATCAGCATGTGCCCCAGCACCACCAGGGTTACATCATGGTTGAGAGCGGGCAGCACTACGTTCACGACCCCTCCCAGATGTAAAGGGATGGGCACCACACGATACCCACCACCCACCACCCACCACCTGGCGCATCCACAGACCCAGCAGCAGCAGCAGCAGCAGCAGCATGTGGCTCAGCACCACCAGGGCTACATCATGGTCGAGAGCGGGCAGCACTACGTTCACGACCCCTCCCAGGTGTAGGATTTGATTTGATTTGATTGTTACCTGGCTTTTCAGCCAACTCTGGGATGCCCATTGTCTTCCAATTCATTATATGCACAGCTGCTTTTGCTGACCTGGCTGCGGCCACCTGCACAGCAGCTTCTACTGACCTGGCTGCGGCCACCTGCACAGCAACTTTTGCTGACCTGGCTGCGGCCACCTGCACAGCAACTTTTGCTGACCCAGCACTGTGACAAATTAAAGATGACACTCCTGTCATCAAATCGCTCGTCTTTCGGTCAGAAGATAATTAAGATGCTGCCCTTGAAGGAAGCTTCAAAGCTTTTTTTTGCCTTAGCCTTACAAATGGTAGACAGTCATTACTGTCATCAAATCGCTCAACTTTTGGTCAGTGGACAAAAAAGCCGCTTGTAACACCCAGGAAGGCACCAAGGTACTAGGAGCTCCATGGTGCTACGTAAAGACACTGGTCCCTTTTCTTTTGCCTTAGCCTTACAAATGGTCGGCAGTAAGTGCCTTCAAGTAACCCTGCCCCTGCCTTAAAGAAAGCTTTTACGCAAATGCCTTTTGTTACAAGACTACAAGAGATCCGGCGGGTCAGGAAAACCTGCTGTACCTAGGTGCATCATGGCCGCGATGGTGGCGGAGTACACATGGGTGGTATGAACACTACTTCACGACACTCATTGAATTGAATTGATTACATGGTATATCAGCATTCGGGCTGCTCACTGTCTGAAGGTGGAGGACTCACTTGTAAACATGGGCAATATGAACACCAGTTTGTCTCAAAGCTCCCCCCCCCCTCTTCAGCCCCCCCCACCCCCCTCCCCCAACCAAACAACTCCCCCCTGCCTGATCCCATGCATTATTGAACACCGGGTTGTTCAAAGCCTCCCCCTCCCACCAACCCACCATCCACCACAACCACAAGCAACACCCCCACTCCTGACCCCGCAATATGACACACCCCAGGGTTGTTCAAAGCCCCCCCCACCACCACCCTGACCCAACCCACCACCAAGCAACCCCCCGCCACTTGCTGACACCTTGAATATGAAACACACCATGGATGAACGCTTTACAACCTAGCACCCCCCTCCCCCACCCCCCGCCCCCTCAGCCGCCCCTCCTTACGCTACCACCACACCCCCCCCTACTCCCGCACCCCTTCCCCCTTCCTCAACCCCTAACCCCACCTACCCCCCTCTGCTATCCCTAAACACCTTAAACCACAACACCCACATCGGCCTGACTACCATAACAATGTTAGCCCAACACCAGTTGTTCAAGAGCCCCCCCCCCGCCCCCCCCTCCGGACACTCCCTGCTCTCGTCAGAACTCTACCCAACCATTACTAACTAGGTGTTTGCCCTATCAACACCCCTTCCTCCCCGCCTCCCCCCCCCTACCTCTTACCTCAAAACTAATTCCCGGAGCCGGAGTGGTACTATCACCCCCCAATGACCTGATGCCTCAGTGATATGATGGAACCTCGAGGGTTTGTCCGTCCTCCCCAACACCCAGAGGCCGCGACCGACCTGAGTGGCGTCGCGAGTGCATTGGCCAGGCGAGACCCCCGCCCCCCCACCGGCGGCTTCACTCCACCCAGCCCCACACTGCAGTTCACACATTCAATCACACCCCACCCCTACTGAAAAACGTTTTTTGTGCCGTTTAACATCTACTCGTCCCTGTTGGTCCTCTCATCCGTCGGTTCCTTCGCCTGCTTTTGTCAGACCTTCAACCTCTATCTTCCCGTGCATAGAGTCTAGTAGCCACTCTCACTAAAAAGATGTGGTTCCCCTTTGCAATAGCTCATCACACCACCGCTCCTGTAATCTCATCTACACTTTACGTTGTTCAGGCGGATCTCTTTCTTGGTTCTGTGCAACTACGGAGTTTGGTTTTTTATCTCATCACACTACGAGTTGGGTTTGAATCTCATCATCACAATCCCTAATAACTAGTATTTTGGTTTTGAAATCTCACTTCAACTGACTTAATTTAAGCGTTGGTTTTTGCATCACATCACACTAACTTGTCACAAGTAATCACGGCGGTCTTTCTGGTCTAGTATCACACTGAGATTGGTTTGATTTAGATATGGATTGATTGCTGCATTGGGGGGTTTTGGTTTTATCACATTATCTTTCACAGTCCTCCATCTGCTTCACCCGTCTGCAGGCAGAGTCATACATGGGTCTATGAATGAATTACGAAGCCAACGAACTCAGGGCCCTCGTCGGTAAAACGATTGTTTGGGGTTCAGTTCATCAGTGAATTTCCTTTTTAAGCCCTTCCTACACGCTTGGGCAAGTCCCTATAGCCTATATGGCCTACCCCTGGACTGGAACATACATACATACATGGGTAGTATGGACAAGTGCCCTCTCACTCAAGCCAGGTTTTTCTGTTCAGCTTTTGCTAGCACCTTCTAGGCAGCTCCCTCAGCCGGCCACTGTACCACAACCGACTATTTCGGCATTTCTGGACAGCTGATGGCGTCAGCTTCAAGGTGCACTAGGTTGAGTTAAGTGTGGCTGAATAGAAGCCAGACAGGGGAGCTGCATAGAAGCTGTTGCTGTAGCTGAAAAGGACATCTGTTCCTCAAGCGTCCCCCACAAAGTAAGGCGAGTTAATCTACGTCTGTGTGCCAGTCAGTATGGGTTTCAGTTAATTTATATATTTTTTATTAGCCCTTCCTGTCACCGCTGGGCAAGTCCCTTAAGCCTTTTAGCCTACCCCTGGGACTGTAACATTCACACATGAAACAAGTCCTATGCAGCGTCGCCAGCGACGCGGGAAATTGGCGGAGTGTGTTGGCAACGGAACGAAAGGTGGCAACGATGGAGCTGACCGAAGCGAGTTAGTCACGCGGCCGTTGGATGACGTGTCAGGCTTCAAGCAAGAATTTTTTCGGTCGGACGGACAAATGGGTAACCCTTGAAGAGGGGGCTCCGCAGTCGCCAAAGCTGTTTACCGTGGTCTTCAATGTCCCTGCGATCTTACAATTTGAATGGAGCCCTGCCTGTAACGCTGCAGATGTGCTCCACCGGTCCACCCAACCTTCCAAATCATCGTTTCAGGCAGAGAACTATGGGCGCGCTATCCTAAACGAGGCTGTGAACGAGGCTTGTAGATCACTGTTAGGCTGCTGCAGCAGCCATTTTCAAAAGAGACTGCGAGCGGCTACTTTTCAAGTTTCGAGGTTGCGAATATCTCCCCCCCCCTCCCAGGCCCCCCCCAACTCCAGGTAGGACCAACCTCTGGGACCAACAGCATGATTTCGCCCAAGTATCGCACAGGTCTGTCCCCCATACTATAGGGGGGCCGACCAACCAGGGGGCATGTTATACGGACAGTTTAAAGGTTTGCCTAGGTCCAGGTTGTGCGAGTACTCCAAAGACTTCCCTGGTGCATAGGTCCGGGTGCCCGGGTGGAGTTCGCACGACTTCACCCCACTCGATAGCATGCAAGAATGAAGCAAAGGAGTCTGTCGACTTGTCGAGAAGGATTCTTTAATGTTGCATGTTGTTCTGGGAGGAGTTCGCACTACTTCACCCCACTCCTCGGCGTGCAAAAATGAAGCAATGCCGCCTGTGAAAGTGTGAAGAAGGCTGCTTTAATGCCGGATGTTGTTCCGGGAGCAGTTTGCACTACTTCGCCCCACTCCTCAGCGTGCAAGAATAAAGCAATGCCGCATGTAAAGAAGACTGCTTTAATGTTGTATTTGCTGTTTCTTGGTTTGGCTGGATTATATGATCTATTAGTCTTCGGGCTTCTCAGCACAACACCTCACCAGCATCCCACCACTCTCTGGTGTATTGGGGGTTGATGAAAAGAAAAGAAAAGGAAAGAAGTACGCAAATTCGGCGAGATTTATTATTTTGGTTGGTTGGATGCCATGATCTATGACCAATTGATCATCTATCAGCCTGCAGGAACTGTGACTGAATGAACCCTTAATGAAGCCGAATAAAAAGGTGCCGAAGCCAGGCTGAAGCCCCCCTAAAAAACAAGTTAAGAGGACCAATTAGAATAAAAATCCACTGTCCCTGCTCATTCATACCCTCTGCCAACACTTTCTCTTCCGGTGTCAGTTTCCGGAGTATGCGTATACAACGTAGGAGAATGAAGGGATAGTTCGATTACATGATAAGCACCATGAAGGTGCGCTAGCGAGATGTAGAAGGATAGCACGGTACCTCAGGGTACCGGCGTGTAGACTGTAGAGTCCGTGCCATAGCTGGCAGCGGCACCACAGTATAGTGCACCAGGGCGGGAGTCCTGTGCACTCTAAGTCACTCTAGATGATCCGGGAGATCAGGTAAACTACACATAGGGGCTACTCTCAGCAGCTTCTAGGAAGCTCCATTTCCATGTCCTTGGGTCAAACCTAAAGCTAGCTAGTGCGCCTGACAGCTGACCAGACGAGTATTCCAATGCAGCTAAAAGAGTTCGGCAAGGCCCAGTGGCTGGCTCATGGAGCTGGCTGTAAGCTGCCATGCGTAGCCCAAAAAAGAAGCAGTGTGCGCAGGTGGAGTGAGCATGGATAGCAAATGGATTGTTACATGGTTTTTCAGCCAACTCTGGAATGTTCACCATCTTCCAATTCCAATATTGGATTGGATTGTTACGTATTCAGCCAACTATGGGCTACTCAGTACTCACTGCCTTCCAAATAACATATTGTTTTGGAATTTGGATGTTTACATGTTTTTTCAGCTAACCCTGGGCGGCCCGCCGTCTTTCAATTCCAAGCTTGGATTGCTTTGTCACATATTTCCCCGGCCAACTCTGGGCTGCTCAGTGCTCACAGTCTTCCAATTCCGAAGTCCCCAGTTCCCCGCATGCTACTGCTGGTTGGTGCAGGGGATTTGCGAGAGTGGTTTGTGAGGAGGGTTGCGTTCAGGGGTTTCTTGAAGGTGCCATCTACAACACGAGTGCTTAATTGTATACCTCGGTGTTTTGTGGTTGGGACTTTAGATCCAAAAGACACTAGAAGGGGTAGCACCCCAAAAGGGGTTGGGACTCTAGGGCAAAACAAGCCACTGGTAGCATCCCCAAAGGGGTTGGGACTCTAGGGCAAAACAAGCGACTGGTAGCACCCCAGAAGGGGCTGGGACTCTAGAAGTCTAGAGCCAAAAAAGGGTTGGGACTTGAGAGCCAATAAAACCACAGGTAGCATCCCAAAGGGGATTGGGACTCTATGGCAAAACAAGCAACTGGTAGCACCCCAAAGGGGCTGGGACTCTAGAGCCAAAAAGGGGTTGGGACTCGAGAGCCAATAAAACCAATGGTAGCACCCCAAAAGGATGTGCATCTTTTAAGAAGTCGCTTGTGGATAACTGCAATTGTATAGGTTTTAATGCAAGCCCTGGCTGGTTATGCAGCACAGCTCTGGTACTAAACTGAATTGATTGCTGCATGGTTTCACTATTGCAATTCCAGGCTGGATATCCAGCCCACCTCAGATCATGAATCGAATTATTACATGATTTCAAAATGGCTAGGAACCATTTTCTATCCAGACCACCTTTGGTCCTGAACGGAATTGAAATGTTACATTACTTTTTCTGCAAGCTTTGGCCGATTATCCAGCCCAACTCTGGTCCTGTACCGAATTGTTACATTATGGCTACGAATGGCTAGGAAACAATGAATCAACAATTACCGTGAAATGATAAAAAGAAGATAAAGGAAAATTTTAAAAAGAAGAAAATGATTTGTTCGCGTTTACATTTTCTAGGTAAATTTGTTTACTACCAAAGACGGCGAGCAGCCCAATTTCTGGCTGGAGCTATGTAGCCAATTTCAATTTCAATACCGTATGGCTAGGAAGTAGGAACTGATTTTTTAATCTAGCCCATCTCTGGTCCTGAAAGGAATTGAATTTCCATATGATTTTACAGCTAGCCTGGGCAGACTATAAGAGGAAAAGGAAACACGTCTGGAGGGGCGTGGTGTTAAGGGGACGATCCCATACGCCACAGCTAGGGAAAGCACACTTTGTGAACACATAACAAGGAAATGTAACACAAGCAAATTGAGGTTTTGCCAAATGGTTTCCAGGTCTCAACTTGAGTGGGTCCAGCCACTAATTTAAAAACCTGCGACCTGAGACGCAACCAGTTTTACAGCCTGCGTCATGAGACGCAACCGAACCAGCATAGCCAGCGCCCTGCGACGCAACCAACCCACTGAAGCTGCATCTGCGATGCAAAGGACCGTGCGACACAGCATCCTGAACAACCCTGATTGACAACATATGTTCACTATCTCCTCATTACCGTATACATTGTTCATGTACGGTCAGCATGGGGAATTATTATTACTATTATTATGACTGCACATGACGGGACTAGCAGCAATATGCATTATAGCTGAAATGCAGCTTAATCATTGTAATGCCCACGTGTCTAGACGAGCTGCCACATCAACAAATTATGACTGCAAGTGACGTGACTAGCAGCAATATACAGTGTAGCTGAGCTGTGTATCTGAGCTGCAGCTCAATCACCGCAATACCCATGTGTCTGGACAGGCAGCCACATCAACATATTATAACTGCATGTGACATGACTAGCGGCAATACAAAGTGTAGCTGAGCTATGTAGCTGAGCTGCAGCTTAATCACAAAAATACCCACGTGTCTGGAGGGGCTGCCACATCAACATATTATGACTGCATGTGACGTGACTGGCCGCAATGTGCAGTGTACCTGAGCTATGAAGCTGAGCTCACTATTTCTTATTGCCAAGACTGCATATAGCAGCTTTTTGACAGCTCTATTAGCCAGCTTACCTTCTATACCCCTTCCTACACTCCTTACTACACTCCTTGTGGTGGGATGACTCACAATCACCGTGCTCGTAGTGCCCACAAGGCATTTCTTCAAACCACAGCAAGTGAGCTTTTTGACAGCTCTATTAGCCAGCTACTAGGTTAAGCCCATATCTTTCACTTGCATTGAAGCGCCAGCAGTATCAGCTTTCAGGCACACTAGTTTGCTTCAGGTTTTGTCTAAGTATGGGGGTCCAAGTATGGGGGTCCAAGGATGGGGAATGGGAGCTGCCAAGAAGCTGCCAACAGAAGCCAGAAATATAAACAGAATGGAAGCTGCCTAGAAACTTCTAACAGAAGCCAGAAACAGAGTGGGAGCTGCCTAGAAGCCGCTAGCTGAACACAGAAACAAAAACAGCAATTGAGCTGAAGCTGATTCGCTTCAGGGCCTGTCCATCTTGCAGCGACAGTTCTGCATGTCGTCTACACACCCACACAGTACTTCTTGCTGCACTCAAGCATGTCGTCTACACATCCCTCACAGTACTTCTTACTAAACTCAGGTACGTCCTCTACACATCCCTCACAGTACTTCTTGCTAAACTCAGATATGTCGTCTACACATCCCTCACAGTACTTCTTGCTAAACTCAGGTATGTCCTCTACACATCCCTCACAGTACTTCTTGCTACACTCAGTGCTCTCAGTCATGTCTCTCTTCTGGCAGCTAAACTACTCTTCTGGCAGCTACAGTTATTGCGGTGGTAGTACTGACAATCACCGTGCTTGTAGTGACCACAAGGCATTTCTTCAAACCATATCAAGTGAGCTGAAGCTAAAGCCAAAGCTAAAGCCAAAGCTAAAGCCAAAGCTAAAGCTGAAGCTAAAGCTGAAGCTAAAGCTGAAGCTAAAGCTGAAGCTAAAGCTGAAGCTAAAGCTGAAGCTAAAGCTGAAGCTAAAGCTGAAGCTAAAGCTGAAGCTAAAGCTGAAGCTAAAGCTGAAGCTAAAGCTGAAGCTAAAGCTGAAGCTAAAGCTGAAGCTAAAGCTGAAGCTAAAGCTGAAGCTAAAGCTGAAGCTAAAGCTGAAGCTAAAGCTGAAGCTAAAGCTGAAGCTAAAGCTAAAGCTGAAGCTAAAGCTGAAGCTAAAGCTGAAGCTAAAGCTGAAGCTGAAGCTGAAGCTAAAGCTGAAGCTAAAGCTGAAGCTAAAGCTGAAGCTAAAGCTGAAGCTAAAGCTGAAGCTAAAGCTGAAGCTAAAGCTGAAGCTAAAGCTGAAGCTAAAGCTGAAGCTAAAGCTGAAGCTGAAGCTAAAGCTGAAGCTAAAGCTAAAGCTGAAGCTAAAGCTGAAGCTAAAGCTGAAGCTAAAGCTAAAGCTGAAGCTAAAGCTGAAGCTAAAGCTGAAGCTAAAGCTGAAGCTAAAGCTGAAGCTGAAGCTGAAGCTGAAGCTAAAGCTTAAGCTAAAGCTTAAGCTAAAGCTTAAGCTAAAGCTTAAGCTAAAGCTTAAGCTAAAGCTGAAGCTAAAGCTAAAGCTGAAGCTAAAGCTGAAGCTAAAGCTGAAGCTAAAGCTAAAGCTGAAGCTACAGCTAAAGCTGAAGCTAAATCACTTCAGTACCTGTCCTTCTATACCCCTTCCTACACTCCTTGTGGTGGGATGACTCACAATCACCGTGCTCGTAGTGCCCACTAGGCATTTCTTCAAACCACAGCAAGTGAGCTGAAGCTGCAGCTGAAGCTAAAGATAGAGCTAAATCTAAATCACATAATTTCTGTACTTCTACACTCCTTACAACACTCCTTGTAGTGGTAGTGCTCACAATCACCGTGCTCGTATTGACCGCATGCCATTTTCGTCAAATCACAGCAAGTCAGCTGAGGACATTGAGCGCAGCCCTTACACACAGGCATAGCCTCCACACACCCCGCACAGTACTCCTTGCTGCACTCAGTGCACTTAGTCATGTCACCCGCATGGGCGTTGCAAGTGAGAGAAGCGTATTTCATGCAAACGAAGAAGGAGCCGCTGTCCACTGTCTTCTGGCAGCTTCCACACGTGCCACTTTCAAGCTGCCCAGCTTTTGCCAAAGCACTCTTTCGTTCAGCTTCTATGCGCTTCTTGAGCGCAGTAACCTATGGGAGTTGGAGTGGTTGGGGTGTTGGTGTGGTTGGGGTGTTGGAGTGGTTGGGGTCCTGGGAGTTGGTGGATGCTGGAGTGGGTGGGGTGTTGGAGTGGATGGGGTGTTGGAGTGGGTGTGTGTTGGGAGTGGTTGGTTGTTGGAGTGGGTGGGGTGTTGTGAGTGGGTGGATGTTGGAGTGGTTTAGGTGTTGGAGTGGGTGGGTGTCGGAGAGGATGGGTGGGGTGGGTATTGGAGAGGGTGGGTGTTGGAGTGGGTGAGGCTGGGCAAATCTGGAAACATGGCACGATCATAGTCATTACCTATTATATACATCGCATGACCATTGTACGAGTAGCAAACGGGTTGCACAATCTAGCAGCATTTGACACCACCTGGCCCAGTTTTATAGCTTTCTGCAGGTCATACCAAGTCACTCAATTTGGGGGGCACAGGGGTCACACCAAGTCACTCAATTTGGGGGGCAATGGGGTCACACCAACTTGCTCAATTTGGGGGTCACAGGGGTCATACCAAGTCACTCAATTTGGGGGGCAACGGGGTCACACCAACTTGCTCAATTTGGGGGTCACAGGGGTCACACCAAGTCACTCAATTTGGGGGGCAATGGGGTCACACCAACTTGCTCAATTTGCCAGGCATCGCAAAATTAAAACTGCCACCAGGTAAACAACTGGTCCTGAGCATGATGCTTAATCGCATCAGCAAGTGACGAGGTTCAGTTTTTGGCAGAGCCCCCCCTTCTGGGGGGGGGGAGCCCCTAGGGTCACCCCGTTGTCTGTTTGTCTGTCCGACCGACAACCGAGACGAAGCCTGGCACGTCAGTCAACTGTCTCAGAAGTAACTGGCTTTGGTCAGCTCCGTTTACGTTGCCACCTGTCCTTCCGTTGCCAACACTATCCGCCAATTTTCCGCTTCGCTTGTCAGTTTAAGAAGACTGGAAAGAGCCTAATATATTGATAACCACATCAGTGTCTTCTCTTTCCCCCCCCCCTCTCTTTCTCTCTCTCTCTCTCTCTCTCTCTCTCTGGCAAACGGTGTTCCACAATGTAGGCTACAACTACTAAATACCACTTAACTAAATGACACAAGACTATATTCCGGTTAACTCTCTCTCTCTCTCTCTCTCTCTCTCTCTCTCTCTCTCACACACACAAACACAAACACAGACACACACATGCAGGTGAACAGTGTTACCCTCAGTTGCGGTCCAGCGGTAAAGCGAACAAACCGGTAGGCACCTTGATTAAATGTGATGGTCTAGTCAGCTAGTTAACCCAATGGTATAAAACGTAAGTTAAGCCATCCAATTTAAAAGAGCAATAAGTTACGTAGACGGCAACCAGTTCAAAGGAACCAGTCTGTTTGTCTGTCTCTCTGTCGGTTGAATAATGTTATATGACTAAGTTAATGGTGAAGTCAGTCTGTTTGTGTGTGTGTGGTGGTGGTGGTGGTGGTGGTGGGGTGGTGGTGGTGGTGGGATGGGGTGGGGTGGGGTGGGGGGGGGGGTCACCCCCTCTCACCCAGATTATCCTGGACATAACTCGCCTCTTCTTTTTGCTTTCCCATCAAATCTTTGAGCTGATCTCCATGTAGCCTTGTCAGGGCCTCCATGTCCTTCGTCCACCGAATTTCCTGACTCCCCTCCGCCTCAGTGCGCGGCCTTTTGCTAAGTGGCGCCATACTTCAATATCGGAGGTTCAGACTCGAGAGCTGCCTGGGGATTGCTTGCTTTGCCGGTGGAAGGCAGCGGAGCGCAATCGGTTCGAAGACAGAACAGAATACCGAAAAATCGATGGGATAGGGTGTTTCACTACGAAGGCCGAACACGTGCTCGGCATTTGAATTTGAATTCGAGCCCTGCAGCTCACCATCACATGTCAGGCCTATCAGTTTTCGATAATCTGCTCTGCTTCGATACTCTGGTCTACTTCCGATCTGATTGCGCTCAGCTACCTCGAACCGGTAAATCAATCGAGCCCCAAGCAGACCTCTAGTCTGAACCTCCGATATTGAAGGATGGCGCCGAAGGTCGACAGCAAGGTCACCAGCAAGGTCGCAGGCAAGGTCGCAGGCAAAAGGCCGCGCACCGAGGCGGAGAGCAGCCTGGTGTCTCGTTGGAGGAAGGACAAGATGGAACTTACGCATCTGCATGAAGACCAGCTCTATGATTTTAAAGAGAAGCAAGCAGAAGAGGCGAGTCGTGTGAGGGTTCTCTGAATGAGAGAGAGAGAGAGAGAGAGAGAGAGAGAGAGAGAGAGAGAGAGAGAGAGAGAGAGAGAGAGAGACGCAAGTGGTCATCGATCTACTATGCTGCTCCCAGACTTCATAAACTAAAAATATTGCCTCGCCCGCTGAGCCTCAAGGCGTGAGTGACTTTTCTTCTTTTCAGCTATGACTCGCAGCTTCTAGGCAGCTCCCTAAGCCAGCCACTGGTTCAAGCCCAAAGATGTGAGAAGTACAGGAAATCTGGTTGTGTCAGCTTCAAGCTGCATTAGGTCGCATCAGGTTTGGCTGGCTAGGCAGGGAAGATGCCTAGAAGCTGCTGCTCGTAGCTGAAAATAACATCAAGGATTGAGTGCCGAGGATCTCCTACCTGAGCCCCTCGCTTCCCACCCCAATAGCAATACAGTATCCTAGAAGAAGAAGAATTGTTGCAAGTTGGTCGGCCCCCTTAGGGGGACAGACCTATGCGATACTTTTGCGAAATCGTCAAATTTCCCAAGAACGTCGGTCAAAATTGCCGGTTAATCTGACTGGCCTGACATCTTGCCGTCTCGTGTTCGATTCCCGTCGGGGGCGGATTACCTCTGAGGGCACTTTTTTGCGTACATATCTCAGGGTTGCGGACTGTGGACGCGGCGTTTTCATTTGTCGGTCCCTCCTGTCCTATGGACTCAGTCTAGGGACCTGGAGCACATCTACGATTTCCCCTTGAAGAATTCGCTTCTTCGAAACTCTCGTAGCTCATTGCATCAGCGCATTATGCTTGACAAGGAAATCTGCTCTTTCGCACTAGTTCCTGCAGGTTGCGAAGTAGCAACTGTAGCCTCGGGAGTTGCTGCACCTGCCTCCATGGAACTTCGGGAAGTCAGTGAGCTAATAAGTTCATTAGCCTGACAGGGCACCAAGTTGAATAATAATGCCAGGCCATGCTACATTGACTCTTGACCCCCCCAATATTAAATTGAACGGATAAGTAAGCAACTGCTTGTGCATCCATCAACAAGAAGGCTGCCACTGCTGCTTGACGAACATTACACCACCCCCGGGGCCGACCTCCAGGGGACCCGCCAGGGCCCCCTTCTATTTCTATACGCCGGCAAGTCGGCTTCCAACCGTCTGCAGAATGCAATACTTCCCATGCTCCTCAGCGTCATCCACACCACCACCCCAACCAACCATGTGCCATGTTCCCCAGCGTCACCCCACACCACCACCACCACCACCACAACCATCCACCACCACCAACAACCATGTGCCATGTTCCCCAGCGTCACCCACACCACCACCACTACCAACCACCAACAACCACCACCACAACCAACCTATGTGCCATGGCGCCCAACCGTCTACAGAATGTAATACTCCACCCGTGCGATAGCCACGGAAATCTGGGAATGTGACAGCGTTCGAACTCAGACCGATTATAGACACGTCCAGGTCTCTAGACCGACAGTGTATCGATTTGCCAAGGTCTAGAAGTATCCTAGAAGAACCCTAGCAGAGCCTAGCAGCCCCTCAGTGGCATCCTAGTATCACGCTCAATGAGTGAGCACCTTGAAAGACAGAGGTGCCCGGTTTGAATCCCCTCGGGTGCGCCTTAGTGTTTGCGGTCGCTGTCAACCGCCATGGTAGCTTTGTCCAGGTAAAGTAGCAGCCCGTTCCCTACCCCCGAAAGACAAGGCTCCCCTAATACCACGCCCAACCAGGCGTGATCATTCTTCATTTCCCCCCTAGGATCATCCTAGCCCACTAGTACCAACTAGTAGAGTCCCTGCCTACTCTAGTCCACTCCCCCCCACACGCCCACACCTCAAACATCTCTACCTCTCTAACTCACCCCACGTGGACCAGCGCAGGTCTCCCTCTCCGCATAATCACCATCCCTCCCCAAATGGCCTATAACAGACTCCCACAGAAGCACACACACCACTTAGGCACTTACCAGTTTCATGCTATAGCCGCTAGACCCGCCCAAGTAGAAATAGTACAGCCCCCATCTAAATAGGACCCCCCCCCCCCCCCCAGGGGAGGCCCCCCTCACCCGTAACAAATGACTTGGAGAAGCCCAAGACAGAGCGGCTTGGCAACTAGCCATATATATAAGTGCTCAGCTAAATGACACTCCTAGCACTTGCATGTTTTCCTTACTGTGGTTGGATAAATAAGAGGAGGTAAATCCACCCCCACAATAGCAGATGTTAAGTGATGCAAGGACAGACCTTAACTACTACTGTGCCTTGTTCCCCAGCGTCACCCACACCACCACCACCACAACCAACCACCAACAACAACAACCATGTGCCATGTTCCCCAGCCTCACCCACACCACCACCACCACCACCACAACCATTCACCACCAACAACAACCATGTGCCATGTTCCCCAGCGTCACCCACACCACCACCACCACAACCAACCACCAACAACAACTACCATGTGCCATGTTCCCCAGCCTCACCCACACCACCACCACCACCACCACCACCACCACCACAACCATCCACCACCAACAACAACCATGTGCCATGTTCCCCAGCGTCACCCACACCACCACCACCACCACCACAACCAACCACCAACAACAACAACCATGTGCCATGTTCCCCAGCCTCACCCACACCACCACCACCACCACAACCATTCACCACCAACAACAACCATGTGCCATGTTCCCCAGCGTGACCCACACCACCACCACCACCACAACCACAACCAACCAACAACAACAACAACCATGTGCCATGTTCCCCAGCCTCACCCACACCACCACCACCACCACCACAACCATCCACCACCAACAGCAACCATGTGCCATGTTCCCCAGCGTCACCCACACCACCACCACCACCACCACCACAATTAACCACCACCAACAACAACCATGTGCCATGTTCCCCAGCGTCACCCACACCACCACCACTACCAACCACCACCACAACAACCATGTGCCATGTTCTCTAGCGTTACCCACACCATAGTGTTTCTTTTTAGCTACGAGCAGCAGCTTCTAGGCAGCTAGCCTGACTGGCTATACATAGGGGTCGGCTATGTTATCTTATATTAGTGAATAAATAATATTATATAATATTAGTCGGACAAGCCGTCTCACCAGAATTTCGAATTTATTTGAAAAGCTAATATTATTGTGACACTGTAATAAAATTAGTTAAATTAGTTTTTCCGGGAGTAGAAAAAAAAGGTTCACTCCCCCCCGCCTAAAAAACCTGAGGAGGGCTGCGACCCCCCCCCCCCCCAACCCCCCTTAAATAGAAATACCCATGTTTTGAAAAACTTTGATATGGATTCGGGGGGTTTACAATGTGGCGCACATAATGGCATCCTCGGAATTCCCACATAAGGATTGTGTGGTAGGCAAAACTCAGTTTTGCACCCCCTTTGGGTTGCCCAAGTACCGTAGTCACCCTACACCTTTGCATGGGTGTGTGCATGTGTGTGTGGGTGTGTGTGTGTGTGTGGGTGTGGGGGGGGGCATGTGGGTGTGTGCATGTGGGTGTGAAGGGGCATGTGTGTGTGTGTGTGTGTGTGTGCACAGAGCATGATACAATCCAGCAAAAGCATTAAAATTCACTTCACAGGCAAATTCAAGCATCCCACCTGCTGTCATAACGGATAGCCTCCTCTCCCTTGACCTCGTCGAGTGATATGATTTGTGGGCTAACGCTCGTGGTGGTGGTGGGGCACTCCCATGGAAATGTGGTTGGGGAGGGGGCGCTCCCATGGCAGTGTGCGCGTGAGAGAGAGAGAGAGACAGGGGGTGGGTGGGGTGGGGGACACGCACCCATACCCCACCCACCCACCCACCCACCCACCTGGGTCTTGAGCGATGCCAATGAACTGCCATTGTGATTCACACAGCCATTTACCCTCTCAAACTCTGGGCTGTGCTTTTTTTTGTGGAGGTGGTGGTGTGTGTGTGTGTGTGGGGTGGGGGGGGGGGGGGGGGGGGGGTAAATACTTATTGCACGAGGTCCAAAGTGGTGCCAATAGACTACCCTTCCCTAGGCCTAGTCAGAGGTGGTCTCAGAATGTCATTTGGAGGTCTGAGTAAAAAGCTAGCAAAAAGGTAGCAAAAAACAAAATGAGGGCTGAGACCCCCCGCTCCCCCCCCCCCCCCCCCCCCCCTAAATGAGGTGCTCAGAATGACCTGAAAATTAATTTTTAATATCGCCATGATACATGCCATTACAGCTCCACTCACAGAAAAAAATGATCGGCCTTAGTGAAAATTCTGAGGCCTGGGCTACTCCTGGTTTTTCAAACACTAATATTAGTTGCCGTTCCCTAGCTATACAGCCAAACTTTAAGCAACCTAGTGCAAATTCAAGCTAACAGCATCAGCTGTCCAGAACTGCCAAAATATTGGGGTGGAGCACAGTGGCTGGCTCAGGGAGCTGCCTAGAAGCTGCTACTTGTAGCCGATAAGAAAAGCTATGAGCCACCCCCACACCAACACCTTACTCAGGTCGCTATACTGAAGAAGTGCATCAAAGCTGAGCGAAAGTGTTCATTGGCAGAAGCCCAGCGTCACCCACTCCAACACCCACCCCACCCACTCCAACTCCCAACCCATCCACTCCAACACCAACGCCAACAACCACAACCACCACCAACAACAACACACCAACACCAGTATCACTCGCACCAACACCACTACTACTGCCTTTATCAGGTCGCTGCGCTCCCCACCCACACCCACCCACGCCCACACCAACACCTTTCTCAGGTTGCTACGCTCGAGAGGTGCATCAAAGCTGAGCGAAAAAGTGCCTTGG
This sequence comes from Chlamydomonas sp. ICE-L, assembly GCA_013435795.1. NCBI lineage: Eukaryota > Viridiplantae > Chlorophyta > Chlorophyceae > Chlamydomonadales > Chlamydomonadaceae > Chlamydomonas > Chlamydomonas sp. ICE-L. The sequence continues at coordinate 10,119,536 of JACBWV010000552.1, forward strand.
CAGAAACCCACCCCACCCACTCCCACCCACCCCTCCTACTACAACTCTCAACCCATCAACTCCAACACCACCAACACCAACCACCAACAACACACCAACACCAGTATCACTCACACCTACACCACTACTACTACTTTTATCAGGTTGCTTTTCTCCCCATCCACCCACCCACCCACACCAACAACACTACCATCCTCAGGTCGCTGCGCTTGAGACCCGCATCGAAGCTGAACGAAAGAATGCCGTGGCAGAAGCCGAGAGTCACCCACTCCAACACCCACCACACACACTCCAACTTCCAACCCATCCACTCCAACAACAACAACAACAACCAACAACCACCAACAACAACACACCAACAACCACCAACACTACTATTGCCTTTGTCAGGTCGCTGCGCTCCCCACCCACCCACACACACACCAACACCAACACCAACACCTTCCTCAGGTCACTGCACTTGAGACCCGCATCGAAGCTGAACGAAAGAATGTCGTTGCAGAAGCCGAGCAGCTTGAAAGTGGCACTTGTGGAAGCTGCCAGGAAACAGTCCAGAGCAGCTCCTGCTTTGTGTGCAAGGGATGTGCATCTCTCACTTGCAACGCCCACGCGGGTGACATGACTAAGTGCACTGAGTGTAGCAAGGAGAACTGTGCGGGGTGTGTGAAGACTAGGCCTGTATGTAAGGGCTGCGCCCAATGCCCTCAGCTAAATTGTTGTAAATTGAAAAAAATGGCATGCGGAGAATACGAGCACGGTGATTGTCAGTACTATCATCACAAGCACTGCAACTGTGGAAAAGAGGAGCTGCGCTGTTTTTAAGCTACGCCTCGGCTACAATGCGCTACAGCTCAGCTACAATGCCCTCAGCTGTCATGTTGTGACTTGGCAAAAATGGCAAGCAGGGAATGCAAGCACGGTGATAGTGAGTACAACCATCACAAGCACTGTGACTTTGGGAAAGATAAACTCCGCTGGTTTTAAGCTACGCCTCAGCTACAATGCGCTCAGCTGACGTGTTGTGAATTGGCGAAAATGGCATGCAGGGAATGAGAACACGGTGAGTGTCAGAACAAACATCACAAGCACTGCAACTGTGGGAAAGATGAGCTGCGCTGGTTTTAAGCTACGGCTCAGCTACAATGCTCTACAGCTCATCTACAAAGCGCTCAGCTGACGTGTTATGACTCGAAACAATGGCATGCAGGGAATGCGAGCACTGATTGTGAGCACTACCATCACACGCACTGCAACTGTGGAAAAGAGGAGCTGCGCTGTTTTTAAGCTACGGCTCAGCAACAATGCGCTCAGCTGACGTGTTGTGTCACGACGAAAATGGCATGCAGGGAATGCGAGCACGTTGATTGTCAGTACTATCATCACACGCACTGCAACTGTGGGAAATATGAGCTGCCCAGGTTCTAAGCTACGGCTCAGCTACACTGCGCTACAGCTCAGCTACAATGCGCTCAGCTGACGTGTTGTGACTTGGCGGAAATGGCATGCAGGGAATGCAAGCACGGTGATAGTGAGTACAACCATCACAAGCACTCTGACATTGAGAAAGATAAACTCCGCTGGTTTTAAGCTACGCCTCAGCTACAATGCGCTCAGCTGATGTGTTGTGACTTGGCGAAAATGGCATGCAGGGAATGCGAGCACGGTGAGTGTCAATACTATCATCACAAACACTGCAACTGTGGAAAAGAGGAGCTGCGCTGTTTTTAAGCTACAGCTCAGCAACAATGCGCTACAGTCCAGCTACAATGCCCTCAGCTGACGTGTTGTGGTTTGACGAAAATGGCATGCCGGGAATGCGAGCACGTTGATTGTCAGTACAACCATCACAAGCACTGTGACTTTGGGAAAGATAAACTCCGCTGGTTTTAAGCTACGCCTCAGCTACAATGCGCTCAGCTGACGTGTTGTGACTTGGCAAAAATGGCATGCAGGGAATGAGAACACGGTGAGTGTCAGTACAAACATCACAAGCACTGCAACTGTGGGAAAGATGAGCTGCGCTGGTTTTAAGCTACGGCTCAGCTACAATGCTCTACAGCTCAGCTACAAAGCGCTCAGCTGACGTGTTGTGGTTTGACGAAAATGGTATGCAGGGAATGCAAGCACTGATTGTCAGTACAACCATCACAAGCACTGCAACTGTGGAAAAGAGGAGCTGCGCTGTTTTTAAGCTACGCCTCGGCTACAATGCGCAACAGCTCAGCTACAATGCCCTCAGCTGACGTGTTGTGACTTGGCAAAATGGCAAGCAGGGAATGCAAGCACGGTGATAGTGAGTACAACCATCACAAGCACTGTGACTTTGGGAAAGATAAACTCCGCTGGTTTTAAGCTACGCCTCAGCTACAATGCGCTCAGCTGACGTGTTGTGACTTGGCAAAAATGGCATGCAGGGAATGAGAACACGTGGAGTGTCAGTACAAACATCACACGCACTGCAACTGTGGGAAAGATGAGCTGCGCTGGTATTAAGCTATGGCTCAGCTACACTGCGCTACAGCTCAGCTACAATGCGCTCAGCTGACGTGTTGTGACTCGACGAAAATGGCATGCAGGGAATGCAAGCACGGTGATTGTCAGTACAACCATCACACGCACTGCAACTGTGGGAAAGATGAGCTGGCTGGTTCTAAGCTATGGCTCGGCTACACTGCGCTACAGGTCAGCTACAATGCGCTCAGCTAAAGTGTAGTGGTTTGACAAAAATGGCATGCAAGGAATGCGAGCACGGTGATAGTAGTGAGTACTACCATCACAAGCACTGGGACTGTGGGGAAGACATGCTGCGCAGGTTCTAAGCTACGCCTCAGCTACAATGCGCCACAGCATAGCTACAAAACGCTCAGCTGACGTGTTATGACTCGACGAAAATGGCATGCAGGGAATGCGAGCACGGTGATTGTCAGTACTACCTTCACATGCACTGCAACTGTGGGAAAGATGAGGTGCACTGGTTTTAAGCTACAGCCCAGCTACAATGCGCTACAGCTTTACAATGCGCGACAGCTTAGCTGCAATGCACTAAAGCTTGGCTACAAAGCGCTCAGCTGACGTGTTGTGACTTGGCAAAAATGGCATGCAAGGAATGCAAGCACTGTAATAGTGAGTACAACCATCACAAGCACTCTGACTTTGGGAAAGATAAACTCCGCTGGTTTTAAGCTACGCCTCAGCTACAATGCACTCAGCTGACGTGTTGTGAATTGGCGAATATGGCATGCAGAGAATGCGAGCACGGTGATTGTCAATACTATCATCACAAGCACTGCAACTGTGGAAAAGAGGAGCTGCGCTGTTTTTAAGCTACAGCTCAGCAACAATGCGCTACAGTCCAGCTACAATGCGCTCAGCTGACGTGTTGTGGTTTGACGAAAATGGCATGCAGGGAATGCGAGCACGTTGATTGTCAGTACAACCATCACAAGCACTGCAACTGTGGAAAAGAGGAGCTGCGCTGTTTTTAAGCTACGCCTCGGCTACAATGCGCTACAGCTCAGCTACAATGCCCTCAGCTGACGTGTTGTGACTTGGCAAAAATGGCAAGCAGGGAATGCAAGCACGGTGATAGTGAGTACAACCATCACAAGCACTGTGACTTTGGGAAAGATAAACTCCGCTGGTTTTAAGCTACGCCTCAGCTACAATGCGCTCAGCTGACGTGTTTTGACTTGGCAAAAATGGCATGCAGGGAATGCGAGCACGGTGAGTGTCAGTACAAACATCAAAAGCACTGCAACTGTAGGAAAGATGAGCTGCGCTGGTTTTAAGCTACGGCTCAGCTACAATGCTCTACAGCTCATCTACAAAGCGCTCAGCTGACGTGTTATGACTCGAAACAATGGCATGCAGGGAATGCGAGCACTGATTGTGAGCACTACCATCACACGCACTGCAACTGTGGAAAATATGAGCTGGGCTGGTTCTAAGCTACGGCTCAGCTACAATGCGCTCAGCTGACGTGTTGTGTCACGACGAAAATGGCATGCAGGGAATGCGAGCACAGTGATTCTCAGTACTATCATCACACGCACTGCAACTGTGGGAAAGATGAGCTGCCCAGGTTCTAAGCTACGGCTCAGCTACACTGCGCTACAGCTCAGCTACAATGCGCTCAGCTGACGTGTTGTGACTCGACGAAAATGGCATGCAGGGAATGCAAGCACGGTGATTGTCAGTACAACCATCACACGCACTGCAACTGTGGGAAAGATGAGCTGGCTGGTTCTAAGCTATGGCTCGGCTACACTGCGCTACAGGTCAGCTACAATGCGCTCAGCTAAAGTGTAGTGGTTTGACAAAAATGGCATGCAAGGAATGCGAGCACGGTGATAATAGTGAGTACTACCATCACAAGCACTGGGACTGTGGGGAAGACATGCTGCGCAGGTTCTAAGCTACGCCTCAGCTACAATGCGCCACAGCATAGCTACAAAACGCTCAGCTGACGTGTTATGACTCGACGAAAATGGCATGCAGGGAATGCGAGCACGGTGATTGTCAGTACTACCTTCACATGCACTGCAACTGTGGGAAAGATGAGGTGCACTGGTTTTAAGCTACAGCCCAGCTACAATGCGCTACAGCTTTACAATGCGCGACAGCTTAGCTGCAATGCACTAAAGCTCGGCTACAAAGCGCTCAGCTGACGTGTTGTGACTTGGCAAAAATGGCATGCAGGGAATGCAAGCACGGTGATAGTGAGTACAACCATCACAAGCACTCTGACTTTGGGAAAGATAAACTCCGCTGGTTTTAAGCTACGCCTCAGCTACAATGCGCTCAGCTGACGTGTTGTGACTTGGCGAAAATGGCATGCAGAGAATGCGAGCACGGTGATTGTCAATACTATCATCACAAGCACTGCAACTGTGGAAAAGAGGAGCTGTGCTGTTTTTAAGCTACGGCTCAGCAACAATGCGCTACAGTCCAGCTACAATGCGCTCAGCTGACGTGTTGTGGTTTGACGAAAATGGCATGCAGGGAATGCGAGCACGTTGATTGTCAGTACAACCATCACAAGCACTGCAACTGTGGAAAAGAGGAGCTGCGCTGTTTTTAAGCTACGCCTCGGCTACAATGCGCTACAGCTCAGCTACAATGCCCTCAGCTGACGTGTTGTGACTTGGCAAAAATGGCAAGCAGGGAATGCAAGCACGGTGATAGTGAGTACAACCATCACAAGCACTGTGACTTTGGGAAAGATAAACTCCGCTGGTTTTAAGCTACGCCTCAGCTACAATGCGCTCAGCTGACGTGTTGTGACTTGGCAAAAATGGCATGCAGGGAATGCGAACACGGTTAGTGTCAGTACAAACATCACAAGCACTGCAACTGTGGGAAAGATGAGCTGCGCTGTTTTTAAGCTACGGCTCAGCTACAATGCTCTACAGCACAGCTACAAAGCGCTCAGCTGACGTGTTATGACTCGAAACAATGGCATGCAGGGAATGCGAGCACTGATTGTGAGCACTACCATCACACGCACTGCAACTGTGGAAAATATGAGCTGGGCTGGTTCTAAGCTACGGCTCAGCTACAATGCGCTCAGCTGACGTGCTGTGTCATGACGAAAATGGCATGCAGGGAATGCGAGCACAGTGATTCTCAGTACTATCATCACACGCACTGCAACTGTGGGAAAGATGAGCTGCCCAGGTTCTAAGCTACGGCTCAGCTACACTGCGCTACAGCTCAGCTACAATGCGCTCAGCTGACGTGTTGTGACTCGACGAAAATGGCATGCAGGGAATGCAAGCACGGTGATTGTCGGTACAACCATCACACGCACTGCAAGTGTGGGAAAGATGAGCTGGCTGGTTCTAAGCTATGGCTCGGCCACACTACGCTACAGCTCAGCTACAATGCGCTCAGCTAAAGTGTAGTGGTTTGACAAAAATGGCATGCAAGGAATGCGAGCACGGTGATAGTAGTGAGTAATACCATCACAAGCACTGGGACTGTGGGGAAGACATGCTGCGCAGGTTCTAAGCTACGCCTCAGCTACAATGCGCCACAGCATAGCTACAAAACGCTCAGCTGACGTGTTATGACTCGACGAAAATGGCATGCAGGGAATGCGAGCACGGTGATTGTCAGTACTACCTTCACATGCACTGCAACTGAGGGAAAGATGAGGTGCACTGGTTTTAAGCTACAGCCCAGCTACAATGCGCGACAGCTTTACAATGCGCGACAGCTTAGCTGCAATGCACTATAGCTCGGCTACAAAGCGCTCAGCTGACGTGTTGTGACTTGGCGAAAATGGCATGCAAGGAATGCAAGCACGGTGATAGTGAGTACAACCATCACAAGCACTCTGACTTTGGGAAAGATAAACTCCGCTGGTTTTAAGCTACGCCTCAGCTACAATGCGCTCAGCTGACGTGTTGTGACTTGGCGAAAATGGCATGCAGAGAATGCGAGCATAGTGATTGTCAATACTATCATCACAAGCACTGCAACTGTGGAAAAGAGGAGCTGCGCTGTTTTTAAGCTACGGCTCGGCTACAATGCGCTACAGCTCGGCTACAAAGCGCTCAGCTGATGTGTTGTGACTTGGCGAAAATGGCATGCAGGGAATGCAAGCACGGTGATAGTGAGTACAACCATCACAAGCACTCTGACTTTGGGAAAGATAAACTCCGCTGGTTTTAAGCTACGCCTCAGCTACAATGCGCTCAGCTGACGTGTTGTGAATTGACGAAAATGGCATGCAGAGAATGCGAGCACGGTGATTGTCAATACTATCATCACAAGCACTGCAACTGTGGAAAAGAGGAGCTGCGCTGTTTTTAAGCTACGGCTCAGCAACAATGCGCTACAGTCCAGCTACAATGCGCTCAGCTGACGTGTTGTGGTTTGACGAAAATGGCATGCAGGGAATGCGAGCACGTTGATTGTCAGTACAACCATCACAAGCACTGCAACTGTGGAAAAGAGGAGCTGCGCTGTTTTTAAGCTACGCCTTGGCTACAATGCGCTACAGCTCAGCTACAATGCCCTCAGCTGACGTGTTGTGACTTGGCAAAAATGGCAAGCAGGGAATGCAAGCACGGTGATAGTGAGTACAACCATCACAAGCACTGTGACTTTGGGAAAGATAAACTCCGCTGGTTTAAAGCTACGCCTCAGCTACAATGCGCTCAGCTGACGTGTTGTGAATTGGCGAAAATGGCATGCAGAGAATGCGAGCATAGTGATTGTCAATACTATCATCACAAGCACTGCAACTGTGGAAAAGAGGAGCTGCGCTGTTTTTAAGCTACGGCTCGGCTACAATGCGCTACAGCTCGGCTACAAAGCGCTCAGCTGATGTGTTGTGACTTGGCGAAAATGGCATGCAGGGAATGCAAGCACGGTGATAGTGAGTACAACCATCACAAGCACTCTGACTTTGGGAAAGATAAACTCCGCTGGTTTTAAGCTACGCCTCAGCTACAATGCGCTCAGCTGACGTGTTGTGAATTGACGAAAATGGCATGCAGAGAATGCGAGCACGGTGATTGTCAATACTATCATCACAAGCACTGCAACTGTGGAAAAGAGGAGCTGCGCTGTTTTTAAGCTACGGCTCAGCAACAATGCGCTACAGTCCAGCTACAATGCGCTCAGCTGACGTGTTGTGGTTTGACGAAAATGGCATGCAGGGAATGCGAGCACGTTGATTGTCAGTACAACCATCACAAGCACTGCAACTGTGGAAAAGAGGAGCTGCGCTGTTTTTAAGCTACGCCTTGGCTACAATGCGCTACAGCTCAGCTACAATGCCCTCAGCTGACGTGTTGTGACTTGGCAAAAATGGCAAGCAGGGAATGCAAGCACGGTGATAGTGAGTACAACCATCACAAGCACTGTGACTTTGGGAAAGATAAACTCCGCTGGTTTAAAGCTACGCCTCAGCTACAATGCGCTCAGCTGACGTGTTGTGACTTGGCAAAAATGGCATGCAGGGAATGAGAACACGGTGAGTGTCAGTACAAACATCACAAGCACTGCAACTGTGGGAAAGATGAGCTGCGCTGGTTTTAAGCTACGGCTCAGCTACAATGCTCTACAGCTCATCTACAAAGCGCTCAGCTGACGTGTTATGACTCGAAACAATGGCATGCAGGGAATGCGAGCACTGATTGTGAGCACTACCATCACACGCACTGCAACTGTGGAAAATATGAGCTGGGCTGGTTCTAAGCTACGGCTCAGCTACAATGCGCTCAGCTGACGTGTTGTGTCACGACGAAAATGGCATGCAGGGAATGCGAGCACAGTGATTCTCAGTACTATCATCACACGCACTGCAACTGTGGGAAAGATGAGCTGCCCAGGTTCTAAGCTACGGCTCAGCTACACTGCGCTACAGCTCAGCTACAATGCGCTCAGCTGACGTGTTGTGACTCGACGAAAATGGCATGCAGGGAATGCAAGCACGGTGATTGTCAGTACAACCATCACACGCACTGCAAGTGTGGGAAAGATGAGCTGGCTGGTTCTAAGCTATGGCTCGGCCACACTGCGCTACAGCTCAGCTACAATGCGCTCAGCTAAAGTGTAGTGGTTTGACAAAAATGGCATGCAAGGAATGCGAGCACGGTGATAGTAGTGAGTACTACCATCACAAGCACTGGGACTGTGGGGAAGACATGCTGCGCAGGTTCTAAGCTACGCCTCAGCTACAATGCGCCACAGCATAGCTACAAAACGCTCAGCTGACGTGTTATGACTCGACGAAAATGGCATGCAGGGAATGCGAGCACGGTGATTTTCAGTACTACCTTCACATGCACTGCAACTGTGGGAAAGATGAGGTGCACTGGTTTTAAGCTACAGCCCAGCTACAATGCGCGACAGCTTTACAATGCGCGACAGCTTAGCTGCAATGCACTATAGCTCGGCCACAAAGCGCTCAGCTGACGAGTTGTGACTTGGCGAAAATGGCATGCAGGGAATGCAAGCATGGTGATTGTCAATACTATCATCACAAGCACTGCAACTGTGGAAAAGAGGAGCTGCGCTGGTTTTAAGCTACGCCTCGGCTACAATGCGCTACAGCTCGGCTACAAAGCGCTCAGCTGACGTGTTGTGACTTGGCGAAAATGGCATGCAGGGAATGCAAGCACGGTGATAGTGAGTACAACCATCACAAGCACTCTGACTTTGGGAAAGATAAACTCCGCTGGTTTTAAGCTATGCCTCAGCTACAATGCGCTCAGCTGACGTGTTGTGAATTGGCGAAAATGGCATGCAGAGAATGCGAGCACGGTGATTGTCAATACTATCATCACAAGCACTGCAACTGTGGAAAAGAGGAGCTGCGCTGTTTTTAAGCTACGGCTCAGCAACAATGCGCTACAGTCCAGCTACAATGCGCTCAGCTGACGTGTTGTGGTTTGACGAAAATGGCATGCCGGGAATGCGAGCACGTTGATTGTCAGTACAACCATCACAAGCACTGCAACTGTGGAAAAGAGGAGCTGCGCTGTTTTTATATCAGCAGGTATGTCGTCCATGCGTCCCTTCTTCGCAGCATTTTAGCGTTTTCCCATCGTTGCTTCTCTCCATCTCCTCGTTGTCTCTTCGTAGTAGGTTTCACCCCATGCTCGGTGAAGTCTCCATCCTTCGTGCAGTATTCATAGTTCTGCTCCCAAGATCCTTTGCAGATCGTCCAGTGCGCAGATCCGTGTAGCTTCCTCATGCTCGATAATCTCGTCTGGTTGTGCGTGATTGCGAAGCCTTGCAGATGCGGAGTTCCTTGCTCTCCATCTATTTGCCGAAGACCACGAACTGAACGTCCCATTGCGCAATTGTCGCAACGTCATTGTCGCAGTAGTTGTTGAGCGTAAAGCACCAGTTGCGCGACCTGTCCATGTTGACTCACAAAGGTTAATGATACTATTACCATTAACCTATTGGCACGAGTCAGTCGTTTTATAGTAGAGACTCACCCAGATTGTACGCTAGTACTACCTAAGAGATTTGCCTTGGCTACAATGCGCTACAGCTCAGCTACAATGCCCTCAGCTGACGTGTTGTGACTTGGCAAAAATGGCAAGCAGGGAATGCAAGCACGGTGATAGTGAGTACAACCATCAGAAGCACTGTGACTTTGGGAAAGAGAAACTCCGCTGGTTTTAAGCTACGCCTCAGCTACAATGCGCTCAGCTGACGTGTTGTGACTTGGCAAAAATGGCATGCAGGGAATGAGAACACGGTGAGTGTCAGTACAAACATCACAAGCACTGCAAATGAGGGAAAGATGAGCTGCGCTGGTTTTAAGCTACGGCTCAGCTACAATGCTCTACAGCTCATCTACAAAGCGCTCAGCTGACGTGTTATGACTCCAAACAATGGCATGCAGGGAATGCGAGCACTGATTGTGAGCACTACCATCACACGCACTGCAACTGTGGAAAATATGAGCTGGGCTGGTTCTAAGCTACGGCTCAGCTACAATGCGCTCAGCAGACGTGTTGTGACTCGACGAAAATGGCATGCAGGGAATGCGAGCACAGTGGTTGTCATTACAACCATCACACGCACTGCAACTGTGGGAAAGATGAGCTGGCTGGTTCTAAGCTATGGCTTGGCTACACTGCGCTACAGGTCAGCTACAATGCGCTCAGCTAAAGTGTAGTGGTTTGACAAAAATGGCATGCAAGGAATGCGAGCACGGTGATAGTAGTGAGTACTACCATCACAAGCACTGGGACTGTGGGGAAGACATGCTGCGCAGGTTCTAAGCTACGCCTCAGCTACAATGCGCCACAGCATAGCTACAAAACGCTCAGCTGACGTGTTATGACTCGACGAAAATGGCATGCAGGGAATGCGAGCACGGTGATTGTCAGTACTACCTTCACATGCACTGCAACTGTGGGAAAGATGAGGTGCACTGGTTTTAAGCTACAGCCCAGCTACAATGCGCTACAGCTTTACAATGCGCGACAGCTTAGCTGCAATGCACTAAAGCTTGGCTACAAAGCGCTCAGCTGACGTGTTGTGACTTGGCGAAAATGGCATGCAGGGAATGCAAGCACGGTGATAGTGAGTACAACCATCACAAGCACTCTGACTTTGGGAAAGATAAACTCCGCTGGTTTTAAGCTACGCCTCAGCTACAATGCGCTCAGCTGACGTGTTGTGAATTGGCGAAAATGGCATGCAGGGAATGCGAGCACGGTGATTGTCAATACTATCATCACAAGCACTGCAACTGTGGAAAAGAGGAGCCGCGCTTTTTTAAGCTACGGCTCAGCAACAATGCGCTACAGTCCAGCTACAATGCGCTCAGCTGACGTGTTGTGGTTTGACGAAAATGGCATGCAGGGAATGCGAGCACGTTGATTGTCAGTACAACCATCACAAGCACTGCAACTGTGCAAAAGAGGAGCTGCGCTGTTTTTAAGCTACGGCTCAGCTACAATGCTCTACAGCTCAGCTACAAAGCGCTCAGCTGACGTGTTATGACTCGAAACAATGGCATGCAGGGAATGCGAGCACTGATTGTGAGCACTTCCATCACACGCACTGCAACTGTGGAAAATATGAGCTGGGCTGGTTTTAAGCTACGGCTCAGCTACAATGCGCTCGGCTGACGTGTTGTGTCACGACGAAAATGGCATGCAGGGAATGCGAGCACAGTGATTCTCAGTACTATCATCACACGCACTGCAACTGTGGGAAAGATGAGCTGCCCAGGTTCTAAGCTACGGCTCAGCTACACTGCGCTACAGCTCAGCTACAATGCGCTCAGCTGACGTGTTGTGACTTGACGAAAATGGCATGCAGGGAATGCAAGCATGGTGATTGCCAGTACAACCATCACACGCACTGCAACTGTGGGAAAGATGAGCTGGCTGGTTCTAAGCTATGGCTCGGCTACACTGCGCTACAGGTCAGCTACAATGCGCTCAGCTAAAGTGTAGTGGTTTGACAAAAATGGCATGCAAGGAATGCGAGCACGGTGATAGTAGTGAGTACTACCATCACAAGCACTGGGACTGTGGGGAAGACATGCTGCGCAGGTTCTAAGCTACGCCTCAGCTACAATGCGCTACAGCATAGCTACAAAACGCTCAGCTGACGTGTTATGACTCGACGAAAATGGCATGTAGGGAATGCGAGCACGGTGATTGTCAGTACTACCTTCACATGCACTGCAACTGTGGGAAAGATGAGGTGCACTGGTTTTAAGCTACAGCCCAGCTACAATGCGCTACAGCTTTACAATGCGCGACAGCTTAGCTGCAATGCACTATAGCTCGGCTACAAAGCGCTCAGCTGACGTGTTGTGACTTGGCAAAAATGGCATGCAGGGAATGCAAGCACGGTAATAGTGAGTACAACCATCACAAGCACTCTGACTTTGGGAGAGATGAACTCCGCTGGTTTTAAGCTACGCCTCAGCTACAATGCGCTCAGCTAACGTGTTGTGACTTGGCGAAAATGGCATGCAGGGAATGCGAGCACGGTGATTGTCAATACTATCATCACACGCACTGCGACTGTGAGAAGGATAGGCTGCGCTGGCTTTCGGATACAGCTCAGCTACACTTCGCCACAGCTCAGCTACAATGCACTAAATCTCAGCTACAATGGGCTACAGCTCAGCTACGCTGTGCATTGCATTTAGACCTATCATATGCAGGCAGCATAAGTAATATTTTTGTTTGCCTTATTACGAGGTGTGAGGTTGAGGGGGGCAGCCCGTTTGCTTGCACTTTGGCCAGCCACCCTGCAAGGAGATAAATAAATACATAAATAAATAGTACGCCTTATCACTATGCGTGAGGTTGAAGGGGCCAGCCAGTTTGCTTGCACTTGGGCCAAACACCCTGCAAGGAGAAAAATAAATAAATAGTAAGCCTTATGAGATATTTGGCGAAGCTGATGTCAGGGCTCTAAATGCTGAGCTAGATAATTGTTACAAGGTTCTATACTCTCCAGGTAACGCATCCAACCGTCTGCACATAGCTGTTAACTATACACCCCGTGCGATAACCTTGGGAAACAGAGATTGATAAAGCACTTGTCAGTGCAGATCCGAACCGGGGACTTCCGACTGTTATGACCACATTTAACGCCCGCTCTACCACTACGGTCCAGCTAGATGCTATTGAGGTGAAGGTTGTAGGCATGGAGGAGGTAGAAATGGACATTGGCACTTTTTAGTTGTGAGAGTTTGTGAAAAGAATTGAACCCCAGGAAGCAGGTCTCCCGACACAAACCAGCGACACCGAGGATTCAGTTCAGCACTGTGATCTAATGTGGTTGTTTTAAGCAACATATCTAGGGCTGTCAAGCTTTATATCGCCCCGTATTTATTTTACCGTGTACCGTACGATATATCGTACGGTAATAAAGTTCCAGCGTACGGTATTTTTGGGATCCATCGTACGGTAAACACGATATATCGTGTTTACCGTATGATATATCGTGTTTGGTCCAAATCGGCCTACGAAAATATCTTACACTTGGCAGGTCGGCGGTTCGGTTCTCGTCAGGAGCACCTGAGTCTGGGCCAGGAATTTAGTATACCGCCTTATACCGTACGACACATCACGATATATCGTACGGTAATAGACCATGCTAATACCGTGTTTTTCTATCTCCCTCAGTATTGGTTCATTTGACTTGATTTTAAGTGTATGGACGTGTAAACGGTATTTCCTGTTATATCCCCTTGGTCTTATACTGATTTCCCCAAAAAAGGGTATAAAAATACCGTACGGTATCGATACCGTACGGTATATCACGATATATCGTACGGTAATTGAAAATACCGTACGGTATTGACAGCCCTAAACATATCGCTAACAGCGAAAACAATGTAATGCTCGTGATTAGCGTTCAGGTATACCAACGTAAATGTCCTGGTTCCTGTTTTCAGTACAAAGGGACGGTGATTGAAACAAATAGAAACGTGTGGTAAAGTTGTTCAGTCTGTACAGAGTCTGTATTACATTAATGCAGCGGCCGAAGGCCGCTGGCAGGGTTACTGGAGATTATTTTTACACTTGTTCGGTTAAGACCGGACACATCTAAGGCATGTCTCCGATTTTACCGGACAATTATAGGGGGCCGGAACTACCCTTGCCTGCTCTAGGTTTTAAGTACTTGAGTGACCCAGGGGAAAGTTTAAATGATCGGACGGGATATGCAGTTTCTATGTTAAGGTTCCTAGCAACCGCCCGCAGATAGACGGCGAGCTGCCTGAAGGCTGACAGACCATGTACTCAAAACAAAGGGTAGGGCAGTAGCGTTTATTCTACCCATGTTTACTCTCATCGCAAACTGTTAGCAGCCTGAAGGGCAGGGTGTTTTTTAAAGAAAGGAACCAGTGATTAATTGTAGCACCATGGTCACATGATATGTTGGTACTCCTACTAGACGTTTGGGTGCTACTATTAGCATTCCCCCCACCCAGCCACCCCCACCCCAAAGCAACACCAAAAGACTCGTAGCACGGGGGAACAATTCAAATTACTATATATGTCATAGTTAGGCCAGTGTTGACCAGAGACAAGCCTACATCACGATTTCAGGGGGGTCTTCAAAGTTCCAACCATCCCTACATTATCAACAGAGTGTAGATAGATTTATATGAATCATACAATTGTTCTCTTTGCGTGTATGCATTTCCCTGTTTTTTTTATACTGCCGAAGATGGCGACCAGCAAAATTGCTGGTTTATGCTATGTAACCAAGTTCAAGATACTTGACGTAAACGACCATGTGAGAATCAGGGTTGTGCAGGACGCGCGTCCTTGTGTCCCAGGACGCAACATGGGGAGGGTCCGTTGCGTCGCAGACGCAACATGGGAGGGTCCGTTGCGTCCCGGACGCAGGCTCGGGATGTTGGTTGCGTCCCGGACACAGGTTCGGGATGTTGGTTGCGTCTCACCCATCAGTTGATTGGCCCACCACCACTCCATTGCCTTGGGCTGTGGGTTTTGTTGATAGTTTGACGCAGCCTGCGGGGCCGGGAGCGTCCCAGGATGCAATCTACCAAATAGTAGAGGGCCCTGGCGGGTCCCCTGGAGATCGGCCCCGGGGTGGTGTACGATAAACGATGGCTTCTTCGAATGTAGTTCAGTTGTCTAAAATTGTTACATTTGTTTTGAACGTTGAAATACATGTAAAAGTTATCCATGCCAAGGGAGTTCCAAGGTGAACGAAGTGCAGTGAGATGCTTTTGCGAATTGCAATTGCCAAGAACTGTGTACAGTTGTCTATTTACACGTATAGTTTTCATACTGAAAATAAGTATTCATTAGAAAAGCAAGAAAAAATGGGATGACATCCTCAGGGGCCATACCGATACTTCCAAGATCAATGTTTGATTTATCCTGTGTACATGTTCATGTATGGAGGATCAGATAAGCAGGATCAGATAAGCAGGATCAGATTCGTTCCATAGCACAGTTTAGAATGGGTTCCCATTGGCTGAACACAGAAAGAATGAGGGTGGTGGATAGAGCACACATCCCTCGCTCAATGAGACACTGTCAAATGTGTGGGTTCCAAAAACCTGAGGATGAAATGCATATATTTGAGTGCCCTTTTTATAATGATATTCGCCTCCGCTACCAGAAGCTGTTTACAGATATTTATAGGCATGTCCAGGAGGATACCGACTTAACCGTATGGAATGTGGAATTCTGCGATTCCACATTCAGAACCTTTATGAATGGAAATGGCACTAAGTCTTTTTGGAGCAACCTAGCCGACTATCTTTCTACTTGTAGAAGAGCAAGACAGGAAGCCCTGGACTGCTTAGTGGCACCGTAATTTATCATCCCTTTTTTTCTTCTTGTGACTTCTCAGTTGTTAGCTTCTTACCTCCGCCACTGTAAGTGGTTGAGATCTGGGTCCGGCTCTAAGGGGTTTAATACCTACGCCACCAAAACGGTGGTTGGGAGTTTGGTTTGTTTGTCCTCGACACACCCCTGATGTAATGGGTTTTTTTGCTTTGTGGGTGCTTTTTCTTTTTGTTTAAAGCACAGAGTCTCATACACCCTCGCGGTGTCAAGTAGACTTTAACATGTAATGTAATGGAGGGGGAAAAGGCAGTTCAGTGCAGCACAGCGCAGTTCGGTGAAGTTCAAAATGGCACCTCGCTTCACATCTGCCTCCACATCTATCTACTCCACGCCTACACGTAGTCCAAATCTATCCAACTCCAGTTACCTCAACAAATGACATTCAGGACAATGAGAGGGTTAATTGTTATTCAGACCTCGTAGGCACCACCCTTGGACCGTCTTACCAAAATGAGGTGTAAAATCTTGCCATAATTCGGTGAATCCAAACCACTCAATATTCCTACTTGAACTACCTAAGAGGTAGTTATCACTAAAGATGAAGGCAAAATCAACCATAAGTATCCCGCGCAACAGTATAATATGACTGCACACCCATTCACCATCTTCACACGATTGGAGTTGTACGTCACTGATGGTTATGAAAGGGGCAGTAGACCCAAAGACTGCACATCATGTACTTAAGGGAAAGGGTCGGAAAGGTGAAGCTTGCATGGGAATCATGTGAGCATGTGAAATGAATGCAGGTCAACAAGGTGAAGCTTGCATAGGGATCATGTGTGTATGTGAAATGAATGCATAATGTAGCTTGAGCTCCAAACAAAACCCACCAACCGACATGTAATAACTTAGCACTCACGCACACGACACGTGGGTGTTTCATTTGTTATTAAAATACAGGTGGTTCATAAACTCCAAAGTGACCAAATAGGACAAACACATCTGCAAGAAAACAGTAAAAACAAACAGATTTTTGTGTTTACAGTGCTGGGGTGTTGTGGATGTAGAGTGCTGCAGCAGCACACACTGAATTGCCAAGACATTAGTCAGGCAGTTAGGCTAGTATTCATGACAGTGAATTGCTGAGTGCGGTACTCTTTAGTCTGCTCGGCTGCTTCAGCAAGCATGCATATATAATGAGGTTACCTTCGCAGCTGGAAGCAACGATGGAACACAAAGTTGCGCAGCAGTGGTATTGATACGCCTATGCCAGGCTGGGGCACGCAGTGTTCCGTACAGCTAATCGCGAGCAGAACGCCGAGAGCTCCTGCAAGAGTTCCGGATCTCACTCAATTATGTAGGTTAACGATAAGTATACAATTCGCGCGTGCCTGCTTTTATTGTCCCAAACAGCAGCCTTTCCGAATTCTGGCGATTTAAGCTGTCCGAATTCCGGCGGTCGCTTAAGCGCCGTTTGCCCAATCGTAGTGTTCGCATCGTAATTAGCG
Source organism: Chlamydomonas sp. ICE-L (assembly GCA_013435795.1). NCBI lineage: Eukaryota > Viridiplantae > Chlorophyta > Chlorophyceae > Chlamydomonadales > Chlamydomonadaceae > Chlamydomonas > Chlamydomonas sp. ICE-L. The sequence goes on from JACBWV010000552.1 coordinate 10,136,820, forward strand.
CTGCTGCTGCTGCTGCCGCTGTTGTTGGTTGGATTTCCAGCGGGGAGACAGATGTTGCGTATTAGAAGAAGGAGTCGAGGGGGTCTATCTAGGTTTAAAGGGTTCCCTACGGTCTCATCCCGAAAAAACCCTTTTTTCCGTTGTTATGATTGTTTGTGGGAGGAGAACATGGGGCGAAGAGGGAAAGAGGAAACGGCAAAGGACGCTAAAGGCCGCCTGGAAGAACGCGAGGGCGAAGAGCGGAAATGGAGAAAAAGCTCCGAATGGGGCAAGACACCGCCCCCCCCCCCCCTTCCCCCCCCCCCCCTCCCCCCCCCCCCCCCCCCCCCCCCCCCCCCCCCCCCCCCCCCCCCCCCCCCCCCCCCCCCCCCCCCCCCCCCCCCCTCCCCCCCCCCCCCCCCCCCCCCCCCCCCCCCCCCCCCCCCCCCCCCCACTCCCCCCTCTCCCCCCGCCCGCCCCCCCCCCCCCCTCCCCCTCCCCCCCCCCCCTCCCCCCCCCTCCCCCCCCCCCCCACCCCCCCCCCCCCCCCCCCTCCCCCCCCCCCCCCCCCCCCCCCCCCCCCCCCCCCCCCCCCCCCCCCCCCCCCCCCCCCCCCCCCCCCCCCCCCCCCCCCCCCCCCCCCCCCCCCCCCTAAAGACACACACACACACAAACACACACACTCATACACACTCCCACACTGATGCATACACTCCCACACACTCATACACACTCCCACACTGATACATACACTCACGCACTCATACACACTCCCAAACTGATTCATACACTCACACACACTCATACACACTCCCACGCTGATACATACACTCACACACACAAACACACTCTCATCTTTTTCTAACTTGGCAAATTTTTGGTTTTTGCCTTGTTTCATTCCTTCCTATAACCCGTTGGGTTCCATTTGAAGTTCTCTCGATTTTTCGGAGTTCTTTGATTTTTTTTTTTAATCTGTTACATATAGTTCTATGTCCCCAGTGCCATAGGTGGAGAAGTAGTATTGTATGTCACCTGTGTCATAGGTGGAGTGTCAGCATGAATTGCGGTGCTCTCACGCGTTTTATGACTTGGTGACTACTTCTGTACTTCCTTAGAACTATCGGCTCTGCCAGTACTGTGCCAGCTTCCCGTAGTGACAGCTTCCCGTAGACTGTGTCATCCTTGAGTGACTCAGTGACAGCTTCCTGTTGGCTGCGTCACCGGTCTAGCCTGTACCCTGTTAGGTTCCTGGCTGCCGCCCCTTTCACCACTGGTGCCCCTTGATGGGTCTCCTGTGCTTGTAATGCTATTGTCGTCTCCGTGTATAGATTGGCGCGTCTGTTCCGCTGCAACATCTCTGTCCACTCTTCGGAGTGTATTCTAGCTGATAGGTTACTGGGTTCGTCTTTCTACCACTGCTATTCAATGCAACTTCCGCGAGGGCCTGCTGCCGGCTTTGAGAAACTCACTGAATTAAATGGGCTTTCTTGGTCGCGCGGCATTCGCAGCGTCATTATTAGCAATGGCTGCGACCTTATCCTTCCTCCGGAGTTTAGGGTTCCTACTGATTGGCTTGATGATTGCGCGCCAGCGGCCTCTGCTGCCGGAGAGGAGTCTCCTTCCGCCATCGTGGAAGCCACCCCCCCCCCAGTTATACCTCCATCTTTCCAACTCCTCCTCCTTCCGTCCAACGCCTCTCTCCTGAGGTTGAGGACGTTCTAATGAATCTTTGCTGTGTCCAGACACAGTCCATCAAGTCTTCTTCGGGTCCTGTGCCGCCAACTGCCCAGTTCTGGGGTGGCTGCCAGTCTGATGATTACCTAACTGAAGATGAGGCCGATTTCAACCGTTCTGACTCTGATGATTTGAAGAGTGCTACGAGTGGCGACTACGGTGGAGTGACTCCGACTGCTGCTACTCGAGTCTTTGAGACTTCTACTGTTTCGCCAGTTTATGAGCCTGCTCTTCCGTCGGCGCCTCTGCCTGCACCTACGCCAGCGCCTCTGTATGCGCCTCTGCATGCACCTCTGCTTGTGCCACTTCCACCGGTCAACCCGGAGGTGGCCAAGCCGTCTTTGCTGCAAAGCTCTGCGTCCTTCACCACCACCAACCCCCTGGGGCGGGGTCTTCCTGGCTACAACACTCGTGCTCGAGAAGCTGCTGCCACGGCTGTCCGCACATCTGCTGCTGGCACTTCGCGGGAGCCCCCTCCTCCACCGCCTGTGGATCTGCCTCCTCCATCGATCCCACCCCCTCCAGTCTTCACTTCGAGGTCTCGCGATTCTTGGGAGCATCTGCTCTCTGGTGGACCTCCTCCTAGTCTACAGCTGCGGGACTTCCGTCTTGTCCGCTGAGCTCAATCCGAGCTTGGATCTCTGGATGGCATCTTGTACGGTAGGATAGATGTGAAGGCCTTTCAGGCCAATGTTGATCTCAAGGGTCGTATTCGGCGTGTGATGGCATTCACTGAGCTAGGTCTCAAGTGCCGGTCTTTTCTAGGGCCTGTTCCGGAGGGGATTAGATATCCTCCTGCTAATGGGGTTACTTTTGGTGGTGTGGGGCGTAGGAATAATGATCTGAAGGGTTACCAGTGGTTGAAGGTTCCCCGTCCTCTCTGTCCTGTAGAGCCTGATTTCGAGCTGGTAGTGAGTTTTGCGCGGTCCCTGCCTGATGTTAGGAATATAGATGACCAGCGCGCGTATGACGCTGGTCTTGCGGCTGAGTATTTTCTGGCTGTTCGTAAGTCTTTGGCACCTCTGACCCCTGCTCCTGCTGCTGGAACTTCGGCCTCTCATGGTGAGTCTCGTGTGGATCCTGCACTGTTGGGTTTTAGTGCCCTGCCCCTGGACCGTTAGGAGTTCATGTGTCTCACCATGATGCTTGCTAACATGACGGATGCGATGGTCAAGGTGTATCAGGACTTCGCCACTCCTCGGGATATCTTGATCGACATCTGGAGGAAGCAGTCTGATGCCCTTGCCGCTCGTGTCCCTCTCATGCTCATCGAGCTTCAAGGTGCATCCATGAGCCACTCTGAGCGTGTGGATGATTTCTTTCGCAAGGTCCGCGGTTTGTGCACTGACCTCCGCAGTGCTGGGTATCCACAGACTCAGCGTCATGCCATGAACACTATCGTTCAGGGTATCACTCACACTCGCTTTGACTCTCTGCGGCTCAAATTTGGTACGTTGCTGTACCAGAACCTGCCTGTTGATTACTGGACCTGTCTTGCAGAGTATAGGTCGTTAGATTTCTTGAATTAAGGGCGCCTGGAGGCGCGTCCCGAATGAAATGATTCGGATCCTTAGTTCAATGTATTTTAATTAATTGAATTGAATTGTATTTAATGTTGTGTTATTTTAATTCGATTTATTCCTTTCCATTTAATTTAATTAACGTGATTTGAATGCATGTAATTGCTTTAAATTGTATCAATTCGAATTGGATTATTAAATTCGAAGGGCGCCTGGAGGCTTTAAATTAATTGAATTCCAATGAATAGATTGATGATTTAGCATTGTTAACTACAAGGTGACGAAAAAGAGAGTTGTTGGAGGGTTGTTGATTTTAAAGCAGTATTGAACGTTTCTGTAATGTAATGAAATGCATGTATGTAGATTGACTTTTTTTAATAATTTGATGCAAGAAAAATGAGGCCAATCAGGTGTCTGGTTGATTTTACGGAATTTGTTCAAGGTAATGCATGTTTCGGCCCAGCCCAGACGTGAACGGTATATCCCGTCCTGCTGAACGGGCTTTTGGCCAGCGGCAGGTGGCGTGGCTTGCCACTGCCCCCGCCCGGTGGCCCCCGCCCCCGCCCCCGCGCCCGTCCCCGCCCCTGCCCCCGCCCCCGGCCCCTGCCCCGCCCCCGCCCGGTGGCCACCGCCCCTGCCTCACGCACGGCCCTGAGGTGGGGTCCGTGGGCTAATTATAGCACAAAAGTGCCCGAGGGGAATGTTTCGTCCATTGTGATGCTTACATGTTTCGCCTCCAATTTTTGACGACAATTCTGCTCGCAAACCTATGTTTGCGCACATGTGTAAGTGGTTCAAATTTGAAATGTTAGCTCAAAACACCCTGAAATCAAATTGTTAACCGTTAATTGTAGCTATTGGGCCCAACCTGAGCTCCTTTTCATGAATGGCGATGCTCATATGTGCTCTGGTCAGAATTTGTCCGGTATAAATAAGTCTTATAATTCATCAAAAATATAGAATGTTCAACTTTTTTTATGTTTTTCATAAAACCTGAAAATTTGGTTTGTGACACGGACGGACGAACGAACGAACGAACGGACATTTTAATGGGGCTAATCCCTCTTCAAACCTCTTCAAATAAAGGGCGCCTGGAGGCGCGTCCCGAATGAAAATATTTCAAATTATCCTGAATTTAATTAATTTTAATTGTATAATTGTATAATTGTTTAAACAATTAAATAAATTGTATTAATTAATTCATCCATTCATTCATTAATTAATTACACGATTACAATGAATTGATTGAATTCTTTTAAATTGATGGTTGATTAATTAAATAGTATTTATACATTAATTAATTACATAATTAATTAAATTATATTAAATTTTTAATTTAATCAAATTAATTGTTTTAATTAATTCATTAAATTGTATTTAGTTAATTTGATAGAATCAAAATTGAATTGTATTAACTTAAATTGAATGCATTTAGTTGACTTGAATTGTATTCATTTGAATGCAATTGATTTTGAACACTTGAATTGAATCTATGGATGTTGCCCAGTTTACCGTACTACTTGACATTTTGTAGGGTTGCTGAATTTGAAGCAGTATTAAACGTGCCTAGACTGTCTTGTAGATCGCCTTTATTTGCAAGCAGTTGATGCACGCGAAATGCATAACCAATTAGAGGTATGGTTGATTTGGGGGAATTTGTTCGGTCAGCCGCATACAAGCTTGATGTGGCTTCATTCCCCACATTTATGGCAATCAATTCGGGACCCCCAGGACTCGAGCCCCTTGTTTCCCAATACAAAATCACATTACGAGATCTCAGTGTGATATGTGGTCTGACCCATGTTTGCCCACGAGGTTGTAGAGTCGGCTAGACGTGTCCTTGGCATGCCTAGGATTGAACACATAGTCTTCACAGCTTGGACACGTGGCATCTGAATTATGGTCAGCCGCTGGCATTCAAACCACTAAGCAACTAAACCCTGAACACATTAGAAGTCACGGGCAGGACATTGGACAAATAGTCGAGAAATAGTTGATACGCAGAATGCGAGAAAGTGAGAGGAGGGAGGCTGGGAGTTTCAAAAGTAGTGGAGTAAGTAGGTACTCACAGCAGAATAAGCTACAAATTTTTTGACAACTTATGTGCGCGCACATACACAGACATCTAGCTATCCATGCAATGCCACACAGCACTGTGCATGCACATACACGCACATCTGGCTATCCTTGCACTGCCACACAGCACTGCGCATGCACATTCACACACATCTGGTTATCCATGCACTGCCACACAGCACTGTGCACGCACATACACACACATAGCTGGCTATCCAGGCACTGCCACACAGCACTGCGCACACACATAAACACACATCTGGCCATCCATGCACTGCCACCCAGTACTATGCACGCACATACACAGACATAGCTGGCTATCCATGCACTACCACATAGAACTGTGCACGCACATCCACACACATCTGGCTATCCATGCACTACCACACAGCACTGTGCATGCACATGCACACACATCTGGCTATCTTGGCACTGCCACATAGCATTGTGCACGCACATACACACACATATGGCTTCCCATGCACTACAAGACAAACGAATGCAAACACAAACACACTCAACTTGAGGTGACCGCCCTTTCAAGCGGTCACCTCTTGCACGGTCGTGGTTACGTGGGTCTGTGTCTCGGTCTGGGTCTGTGCCTCGGTCTGGGTATCGTTCAAGGTCTGGGTCTGGGTCTCGACCTAGGTCTCGGCCTCGGACTCTCGGTCTGGGTCTCGGTCTCGAATTGAATGCCATAATCTCGGTCTTCTACGTCTCGAAGCTTCCATGCGCAACGCCGGCTGGCGTCGCCCGAGGGCGCTCACGGGCGCCAAACCCTTAGGTTAAATTGCTCCTCCTCCTCCTCCTCCTCCTCCAGTGTGACCGGTGTAACCGTGGTGTATCTGCTTAGTTGAGGGCGGTAAATACACACGCATGCACACACAAAACAACTGGCTACACATACACTGTCGCACAGCCATGTGATAGTATATACACACACAGCTGGCTATCCATGCACTACAAGACAACCCCATGCAAACACGAACACACTCAAATACACACGCATGCACGCCCCATACACATGGCTATCCATGCCCTGCCACACAACACTGTGCACGCACATACACAAACAACTGGCTATCCATGCACTGCCACACAGCACTGTGCATGCACATGCACACACATTTGGCTATATTGGCACTGCAACATAGCACTGTGCATGCACATACACACACATATGGCTTTCCATGCACTGCCACACAGCACCGTGCACGCACATACACACACACATGGCTATCCATGCACAAGAAGACAACCCCATGCAAACACAAACACACTCAAATACACACGCATGCACACACAAAACAACTGGCTACACATAAACTGTCGCACAGCCATGTGCTAGTATATACACACACATTTGGCTATCCATGCACTACAAGACAACCCCATGCAAACACAAACACACTCAATTACACACGCATGCACACACAAAACAACTGGCTATCCATGCACTACAAGACAACCCATGCACACACAAACATACCCAGACAATCACGCATGCAAATACACAATCGAACTGGCTGGAAATGCACTGCCACACAACACTGTTCATCCTATATACACACACCTGGCCATCCATGCACTAAGACAAACCTAGGCACATGCACACACAGGTGGCTACACATGCACTGCCACACAGATATGTTTCCATACACATATACACACAACCGGCCATCTATGCAATACAAGACAATCCCATCGACACACACAACCCAATCAGACACTCACGCACACACACACACCAGGCCATCCATGCACTACAAGACAACCCCATGCACACATTCACACAAACCCAGACACTCACACACGCACACACAAGGGGCTACACATGCACTGCCACAGGGCCATGCTTACATACACACACACCTGGCCATCCATGCACTACAAGACAATCCCATCGACACAAACAACACACTCAGGCACTAACCCACACACAAACTGGCTATCCATGCACTACCCCATGCACACACACAAACACACAAACACACCTTCAACACACACATAACTGGCTATCCAACTGCAGCACAACCCCCACACAACTACTGAAGCACGCACTGCAACACCGCATAACACCAATACCAATTGCCTCAACCCCCAACCCCAATCACGCACACACACACACACACACACACACGCACACCACCACCACTAGGCTGATAGGCCACCCCTAGACTGTACACCCCACTTATATCAGACCAACCATGGTAGCCCGTGTTAGCGTGGCCAAATTCTGGTGCTTCGTAAGGTGTTTGCCCGTAACAGGGGGGGGAGGGAGGGGGGGGAGCAGTGAGCAAAGAGGCTGCCTACGCTGACGAGCTTCAGCTAGCGATTTCAATGAAAGGGTGGTAGGAGCAAAGAGGACGGCAGAACTATATTCTTAAACAACAGAGTTGGAATAAGTAGCTTAGTCGGAAGCGTTGCCAGCAGGAAATACTAGCACAAGAGTTTCGCACTCAAATCGGCAGCAAACAATTCGCACCCCAATCGGTGTGGCCGCCATGTTGCCACGCTGTCCCAGTTCCGCAGACAGTCGAACGTTTCTAGGTCGTTAGGTCGCAGCACGAAGCGCGAACGTGCTCAATTGCAAGCTCTGGACGAAACATGAACATTACGTGAATTAGAACTAGAAGAACCATAGTTGGCGTGGCTTCATCCCACCCGGCCCAGCCCACGCACGCACGCACGGCCACCACGCACGGCCCTGCGGCTGAGCTGTGAGTGAAGTCCGTGCTAATAATAGCTTAAGTGCCCTAGGGGAATGTTCCGTCCATTGTGATGCTTGTATGTTTCGCCTCGATCTTTTGACGACAATTCCATTCCCAAACCTATGTTTGCGCACATGATTGAATGGTACGAATTTGAAATGATGACAATTGTCACCCAATAATTGTAGCTTTTGGCCCAAAAAGCACAAACCTTAGCTCCTTTTCTTGAATTGCGATGCTCATATGTGGTCTCGTGAGAATATGTCCTGTATCAATAAGTCTTATAATTGTTATATGTTGTATAATGTTTCGTTTTTTTGTGATTTTAAGTGAAACCTGAAAAGTAGGTTGTGACACACACACACACACACACGGACACACAGTTTTGACAGGCTAATCCCTCAATCAAAAAATTTGCAATTTTTTGCATTCGGGTATAAAGGGCGCCTGGAGGCGCGTCCCGAATGAAAATGTCTTATATTTGGGATATCTTATATAATGTTTCGTTTTTTTGTGATTTGAAGTGAAACCTGAAAAGTAGGTTGTGACGGACACACACACACACACGGACATTTTTGACAGGCTAATCCCCCAATCAAAAATAATTTTTTTCATTCGGGTAAAATTTTGTAATTTTTTTCATTCGGGTATAAAGGGCGCCTGGAGGCGCGTCCCGAATGAAAATGTTTCAAATAATCATGAATTTAATTAAGAATTTAATTCGGATTTAATTCGGATTTAATTGCATAATTGTATTTAATATAATTGTATACATGTTTAATTAATTAAATGAAAAATGAATTGAATTAATTCATTAGTAACACGATTACAATGAATAAATAAAATTATTTCGAAGTCATTGATACTATTTAATTAATTACATAATTAATTAAATTATATTTAATTAATTATTACTTTACTTTAATTATATCAATTAAATTGTATTAATTCATGAATTCATTAATTAATATGTTTTTAATTAATTTTATAGAATCAAAATTGAATCGTTTGGACTTGGATTGAATGCATTTAATTGATTTGAGTTGTATTCATTTGAATTCAATATATTTGGATTTAATTGAATTGAATCGATGGATGTAGCTTTGTTTACTGTGAAGTAACGACAATTGACATTTTGTAGGGTTGTTAAATTTGAAGTGGTATTAAAGGTGCCTGGACTGTCTTATATATGGGCTTTATTTGCAAGCATCTGATGCACACAAAATGTAACCAATCAGAGGGATGGTTGATTTTGGGGAATTTGTTCGGTCAGCCGCATACAAGCTTGATGTGGCTTCATTCCCAACATGTATGGCAATTAATTGGGGACCCCCAAGACACAAGCCGCTTGTTACCTATTACAATATCGTATTACGAGATCGCAGTGTGATATGCGGTCTGAAATGTGTTTTGCCAATTAGGTTGTGGAGTCGGCTGGGCGTGTTCGTGGCGTGCGTAGGATTGAACACATAGTCTCGACAGCTTGGAAACGTAGCATCTGAATTATAGTCAACCGGTGGCATTCAAACCAATAAGCAACTAAATCCTGAACACATTAGACGTCACGGGCAGGACATGGGGCAAATATTCGAGAAATTGTTGATATGCAGAATGCGAGAAAGTGAGAGGAGGAAGGCTGGGAGTTTCAAAAGTAGTGGAGTAAGTAGGTACTAATAGCAGAATAAGCTACAAGACGTTTCACAACTTATGAGCACGCACATACACAGACATCTAGCTATCCATGCACTGCCACACAGCACTACGCAGGCACATTCACACACATCTGGCTATCCATGCGCTGCGACACAGCACTGCGCACGCACATACACACATAGCTGGCTATACATGCATTGCCACACAGCACTTTGCATGAACATACACATGTGGCTACCTAGCACTGCCACACAGCACTGCGCACACACATACACACACATAGCTGGCTATCCATGCACTGCCACACAGCACTGTGCACGCACATACACACACACACATCTGGCTAACCATGCACTACATTACCACATGAAAACACAAACACATTCAGCCACTCAAGCATGCACACACAAAACAACTGGCTACACATACACTGTCGCACAGCCATGTGCTACTACATACTAACACATCTGGCTATCCATGCACTACACGACAACCCCATGCAAACACGAACACACTCAAATACGCACGCATACACGCACAATACAAATTGCTATCCATGCACTGCCACACAGCACTGTGCACGCACATACACACACATCTGGCTATCCATGCACTTCCACACAGCACTGCGCAAGCACATACACACACATCTGGCTACCTAGGACTGCCACACAGCACTGCACATGCACATACACACACATAGCTGGCTATACATGCACTTCCACACAGCACTGTGCATGCACATACACACACATCTGGCTACCCTGCACTGCCACGCAGCACTGTGCATGCACATACACGCACAATACAAATTGCTATCCATGCACTGCCACACAGCACTGTGCATGCACATCCACACACATGAGGCTATCCATGCACTGCCACACAGCACTGCACACGCACATACACACACATCTGGCTATCCATGCACTTCCACACAGCACTGTGCACGCACATGCACACACATCTGGCTATCCAAGCACTGCCACACAGCACTGTGCATGCACATACACACACATCTGGCTATCCATGCACTGCCACACAGCACTGTGCATGCACATACACACACATCTGGCTATTCTGGCACTGCCACACAGCACTGTGCACGCAAATTCACGCACATATGGCTATCCATGCACTACAAGACAACCCCAAGCAAACACAAACACACTCAAATACACACGCATGCACACACAAAACAATTGGCTACACATGCACTGCCACACAGCACTGTGCACGCACATACGCAAACATCTGGCTATCCAAGCACTACAAGACAACCCCATGCACACACATTCACACCCCGACACTCACGCATGGAAACACACAAATGAACAACTGGCTGCACATGCACTGCCACACAGCATTGTTCATACCATTTACACACACCTGGCCATCCATGCACTATAAGACAACCCCAGGCACATGCACACACAAGTGGCTACACATGCACTGCCACAAAGATCTGTTTCCGTACATAGATACACACACCTGGCCATCCATGCACTACAAGACAATCCCATCGACACACACAACCCAATCAGTCACTCACCCTTACACACACCAGGCCATCCATGCACTACAAGACAACCCCATGCAAACATTCACACATACCCAAACACTTACACACGCACACACAAGGGGCTACGCATGCACTGCCACCCAAAGCAGGGAACCCATCTGTCTTCCTTTCCATTTAGACGTTATGCTGCAACATGCCATACTATACCAATATACCATGCATGTAGGTTCACACCATACAATGCTATGTTACACCATTCCATACCACACCATTCTACCATTGTACAATGCATGTTGGTATAAACCATAACAAACCATGCTATGTTGCACCATGCCATACCATACTAATATACCATGCCATACCACACCATACTACCATTGTACAATTCATGCATGCAAGGCATGTATAAACCATTACATGCCATGCTATGCTGCACCTTGCCATACTACACCAATAAACCGTGCATGTAGGTACAAATCATACCATGCTGTGCTACACCATGACGGCTGGGGAGTGAGGAAGGGTGTGGGCAATGGGAGCAAATCCCAGGCCGGGAAAATCTGGGGCGGGAGTGGGAGGAAAGGTTGACAGGTCCGGGGGTGGACGCTGGCGTGGGGTATAGGGGCGAGAGGATGAGAATATGGGACTGGAGTGTGGGGGTGTAGAAGTGGGTAGAAGTGGGAAGGGAAGTGTCGAGAGGTCCGAACTCGGACGTGGACGTGATTGAGTTCAATGCGGCCTAACCCCCGTGCGATTGGGAGTGCATGTTAAGCATTGGACATGGTGTGTGGGTGTGGGTGGGATACCTGGTGGAGGCGGAAGGGGAGACAGGCGAACGCCGGGATTGTGAATTGAGCGGGATTGGGAGCTGATCTGGAAGGAGATTTTTACGGGAAGGAGAATTGTCGGAAGCGGCAGCAAGCAGGCAGAGTGAGGCGAAAATTCGTCGTGATCAGCAGCAAGCAAGTAGAGACAGGCGAAGGGAAGACAGGCTAACGTCGGTATTGAGAATTGATCGGGATCGAGAATTGATCGGGATTGAGATCGGCGACATAAATGAGGTGCAGGTGATGATGATTGCGGATGTAGGGGGGGCCGGTGGGGGGGCCGGTCGGCAGTCTGGCAGTGGCAGACTTGCTGTGTTGCAGCATCGCAGTGGCACGCCAGTGGGACCAAGGCGAATTGTTCAGGACACTGCGTCCTACCTCCGTCGTCGAAGGAACGTCGAAGGGTCCGTTGCGTCGCAGACGCAGCATCAGTAGGTTGGCTGCGTCTCACTTGAATGCCATGCGTCCCTCTGCGTCCGATTCCGTCCCATTGCTGGCGGCCTCGGAAGTGCCCATGCGAACGTTTGTACCTCCATGGTTTACAGCACGATGGTCGCAAATGCGTGAGGTGGATATGTATTCGTTTCCCATGGAATTGTTTATTGTGCAAGTTGCAAGGCTGGAAACATGAACATGACGAGAATTAGAAGTAGAAGTACCATAGTTGGCGTGGCTTCATTACCCACCCGGCACACCCCACGCACCGGTGCCCCACGCACGGCCCTGCGGCTGAGCTGTGGGTGAAGTCCGTGCTAAAAATAGCGTAAGTGCCCTAGGTGACTGTTTCGTCCATTGTGATGCTTACATGTTTCGCCTCGGTTTTTTGACGACAATTCCATTCCCAAACCTATGTATGCGCTCATGATTGGATAGTACAAATTTGAAATGATGACAAATGTTACCCAATAATTGTCGCTTTTGGCCCAAAAAGCTCAAACCTTAGCTCCTTTTCTTGAATTGCGATGCTCATATGTGGTCTCGTCAGAAAATCTCCGGTATCAATAAGTCTTATAATTGGGATATCTTATACAATGTTTTGTTTTTTTGTGATTTGAAGTGAAACCTGAAAAGTAGGTTGTGACACACGGACGGACACACAAACAGTTTTGACAAGCTAATCCCTCAATTAAAAATAAAGGGCGCCTGGAGGCGCGTCCCGAATGAAAATGTTTTAAATAATATGAATTAAGTTTAAGAAATAATTGTATAATTTTATTGTTGAGTTTGTTCGGTCAGCCGCATACAAGCTTGATGTGGCTTCATTCCCCACAATAATGGCAATTCATTCGGGACGCCCAGGACACAAACCGCTTGTAATACAACATCGTATTACGATTTTGCAGTGTGATTTGCGGTCTGACACATGTTTTGCCGATGAGGTTGTTGAGTCGGCTGGGCGTGTCCCAGGCGTGCGTAGGATTAAACACATAGTCTCGACAGCCTGGACACGTGGCATCTGAATTATGGTCAACCGCTGGCATTCAAACCTCTAAGCAACTAAACCCTGAACACATTAGAAGTCACGGGAGGAAATGGGGCAAATAGTCGAGAAATAGTTGATATGCAGAATGCGAGAAAGTGAGAGGAGGGAGGCTGGGAGTTTCAGAAGTAGTGGAGTAAGTAGGTACTCATAGCAGAATATGCTACAAAACATTTGACAACTATTGAGAAGGATCATGACCGCTGCAATGCTGATATCTCAAGTCATGCGCACTCCAACTACGAGCCAAATGTTTGGGTGCAGAGTTTGCCGGTATCAGCAGCACAGATGGAGAGAGCCAAACTAATGTACAAAGAGACAGGTGGAACCCAGGGGGGTCATCAGAGGCCTAAAGCATACATACTCTATACCACACCGCACATACACGCACATACATGTGGCTATCCATGCACAGCAACACAGCACTGCGCACACACATTCACACACATATGGCTATCCATGCACTGCCACACGGCACTATGCACGCACTTACACACACATGTGGCTATCCATGCACTGCCACACAGCACTGCGCACGCACATACACACATAGCCGGCTACCCATGCACTGCCACACAGGACTGTGCATGCACATACACACACATGTGGCTATCCATGCACTGCAACACAGCACTGCGCACGCACATACACACACACACATCTGGCTATCCGTGCATTACCACACAACACTGTGCACGCACATACACACAAATCTGGCCATCCATGCACTACATCACAGCACTGTGCACGCACACTCACACATCTGGCTATCCATACATGCACTACAAGACAACCCCATGCAAACATGAACACACTCAAAGACAAACACATGCACGCACAAAACAATCTGCTATCCATGCACTGCCACACAGCACTGTGCACACACACACATACATCTGGCTATCCATGCACTGCCACACAACACTGAGCACGTGCATACACACTCATAGCTGGCTACCCATGCACTACCACACAGCACTGTGCATGCACATACACACACATGTGGCTTTCCATGCACTGCCACACAGCACTGCGCTCGCACATACACACACATCTGGCTATCCATGCACTACAAGACAACCCCATGCAAACACAAACACACTCAAATACACACGCACGCATGCACGCACGCACAAAACAAATTGCCATCCATGCACTGCAACACAGCACTGTGCACGCACATACACACACATCTGGCTATCCATGCACTGCAACACAGCACGGTGCATGCACATACACACACATCTAGCTATCTATGGACTGTAACACAGCACTGTGCACGCACACACACACACATCTGGCTATCCATGCACTAGAAGACAACCACATGCAAATGCAAACACACTCAGCCACTCAAGCATGCACACACAAAACAACTGGCTACACATACTTTGTCGTACAGCCATGTGCTAGAACATACACACACATCTGGCTATCCATGCACTACAAGACAACCCCATGCAAACACAAACACACTCAAATACACACATATGCACGCACAAAACAATTTGCTATCCATGCACTGCCACACAGCACTGTGCACGCACTTACACACACATGTGGCTATGCATGCACTGCCACACAACACTGTGCACGCACATACACACACATAGCTGGCTATCCATGCACTACCACACAGCACTGTGCATGCACATACGCACTCATGTGGCTATCCATGCACTACCAAACAGCACTGCGCACGCACATACACACACATTTGGCTATCCATGCACTGCAACACAGCACTGTGCATGCACATGCACACACATGTGGCTATACATGCACTGCCACACAGCACTGCGTAAGTACTTACACACACATCTGGCTATCCATGCATTGCCACACAGCACTGTGCACGCACATACACACACAGCTGGCAAACCATGCACTACAAGACAACCACTTGCAAACACAAACACATTCAGCCAATCAAGCATGCACACACAAAACAACTGGCTACACATACTTTGTCGCACAGCCATGTGCTAGTTCATACGCACACATCTGGCTATCCATGCACTACAAGACAACCCCATGCAAACACAAACACACTCATCAAATACACACGCATGCACGCACAAAATAAATTGCCATCCATACACTGCCACACAGCACTGTGCACGCCCATACACACACAACTGGCTATCCATGCACTGCACCACAGCACTGTGCACGCACATACACACACCTCTGGCTATGCATGCACCACAAGACAACCACATGCAAACACAAACACATTCAGCCACTCAAGCATGCACACGCAAAACAACTGGCTACACATACACTGTCGCACAGGTATTATATGTGCAAGTACATACACACACATCTGGCTGTCCATGCACTACAAGATGACCCCATGCAAACACAAACACACTCAAATACACGGATATGCAAGCACAATACAAATTAATATCCATGCACTTCCACACAGCACTGTGCACGCACATACACACACATCTGGCTATCCATGTACTGCCACACAGCACTGTGCACGCACATACACACACATCTGGCTAACCATGCACTGCAACACAGAACTGTGCATGCACAAATTACACATCTGGCTATCCATGCACCGCCACACAGCACTGTGCACGCACATACGCACACATCTGGCTATCCATGCAATACAAGACAAATCCATGCACACACAAACAAACCCAGACACTCACGCATGCAAACACACAAACGAACCACCGGTTGCACATGCACTGCCAAACAGCACTGTTCATACCAAATACACACACCTGGCCATCCATGCACTATCAGACAACCCCAGGCACATGCACACACATCTGGCTACACATGAACTGCCACACAGATCTGTTTCCATACACAGATACACACACCTGGTCATCCATGCACTACAAGACAATCCCATGGACAAACACAACCTAATCAGACACTCACGCACCCACACCAGGCCATCCATGTACTACAAGACAACCCTATGCACACATTCACACATACCCAGACACTCACACACGCACACACAAGGGGCTACGCATGCACTGCCACACGGCCCTACTTACATACAAACACACCTTGCCATCCCCATGCACTACAAGACAATCCCATCGACACAAACAACACACTCAGGCACTAACCCACACACACACTAGCTATCCATGCACTACACCATGCACACACACACACTGGCTATCCATGCACTACCCCATGCACACACAAACACACTCAGACACACATTACACACACACATAACTGGCTATCCAACTGCAGCACAACCCACACACAACTACTGAAGCAGGGACTACGACACCACATAACATGATCGCAGTCATCTTCTCATTAACACCATCAGTACTACCAATCTCACCATGACCATCATCATCACTCCTACGTTTAGAATCATCTATTTCACAACCATCACTCTATACTATACCAATATGCCATGCATTTAGGTACACATCATGCAATGCTATGCTACAACATGCCATGCCCCACTATTATACCATTGTACCATGCATGTTGGTATAAACCATAACATGCAGTGCTATGCTGCACCAGGCCATACCATACAAATCTACCATTGTACCATGCATGTAGGTAAAAACCATTCAATGGCATGCTATTCTGCACCATGCCTTACCATACCAATATACCATGCAAGTAGAGCAAGGGGTCGCCGCATGGAACCTTCCCATGTTGCCTCAGCTGCATGCGAATCAGGGAACCGCGCGCGCTTAATGAGACGATGGGCGACTGTCAGAGTTGAACTTAGGGGGCACCAAGAATTGCGAGGAATTGGTTCAAAGACAAGTCCTAGGCGCGTGTCGAAAGCTAATAATTGAGAAACTTCAACTGAATAAGCCTGCGAGAATGGGCGAAGAAGGAAAATAGCGAAAATCGGGTCCCTGGCGAGGAGGGACGGGCCAAGCCGCCTTATCTGTATTGCTGCGAGGGGAAATGTACCACGTAGTTTGCAACACGAAGGTCGGCAGTGCTTAATTTCAAGATCCGCAAGTGCGTGAGATGGCTATGTAATCGTTACCCAGGCGTTACCCATAGAATTGTTCATTGTGCAAGTTAGCAAGGCTGGAAACTATGACCATTACGTGAATTAGAAGTACACAGTACATATCCGTAGGCCCACCCCACGCCGCACCCGTCCTACCCCACGCACGGCCCTGGGGGTGAGTTGTGGGTGAAATCCGTGCTAATAATAGCTCAAGTGCCCAAGGGGAATGTTTCGTCCATTGTGATGCTTGCATGTTTCGCCTCGGTTTTTTGACGACAATTCCATTCCCAAACCTATGTATGCGCACATGATTGGATGGTACGAATTTGAAATGATGACAAATGTTACCCAATAATTGTCGCTTTTGGCCCAAAAAGCACAAACCTTAGCTCCTTTTCTTGAATTGCGATGCTCATATGTGTTCTCGTGAGAATATCTCCGGTTTCAATAAGTCTTATAATTGGGAAATATTATATAATGTTTCGTTTGTTTGTGATTTGAAGTGAAACCTGAAAAGTAGGTTGTGACACACACACACGCACACACAAACAAACAGTTTTGACAGGCTAATCCCTCAATCAAAAATAAAGGGCGCCTGGAGGCGCGTCCCGAATGAAAATGTTATAAAAAAAACTCGTTTTTTTAATTTGATTTAATTTGATTAAATTTGATTTAATTTGATTGAATTGGACGATGATTTAATTTCCCTATCAATATGAATGCTTCATATGTGGCAGGTAAATAGGTTTTCCACTTGACTCCAACATGATTCGAAGTTGGTCGTGATTTATTAGTAGACCAAAGTATATGTTTTGTAACGCGGAATACGCAATATATGCGAAGTTTATAGTGTGTTATGGGCATCATTTGTGTATGGAGTTTTAGCACGATCATATATGTTAAATGAATTGGCTGATTTCAATTTGATTCGAAGTATGCCATGTCTTTGGATAGGGGACAAAAGAGCATGAGGGACAATGAGCTAAATTAATGCTTCGGAATGTTACAAGAGGGGAAGTAAACCATAAGAGTTGCGACTTTACAACTATATAGGTAACATAATCTAGAGGAGTTATGAGGGGACAGTAGAGGGACCGGTCAAGGCGGGACCTAAATAGAAAAAGGATAGTGAGGGGGAATGCAGGTTAAGCGAACGCACCACCTATGATTTTTATCTATGACTTGACAAGGTAGAGTAGAAAAGCAACACAAAGCCAAGACGATGTATGAAAACGCCACACATAAGTGGTCCAAGTACAATCATAAAGCATGATGAGCTGTGCACTATTTACCAAACCCTGAGCACTCAAACTAGCTCAGTACATGGTTTTAATCTCATTTTGGTTAATATAATCTGAAACCCGAGGCTAGCAGAAAGCTAAATTACTGGGAAATATAAAGAAATTATGAGAATTGAGCATTGAGATACAATGTGGTTGGGTCAACAACCCACTATCAACCTCACATTTAACTGAACAACCATGCGAACTTGTAGAAGGGGAAACCATTCTCATACATGCTCAAGTCAACTTTTGCCTTGTCTTAACTAGCCACCCCTCCCATATAGTAAGAAAACTATTGTGTATAAAAACATGTAACCTAATTTAATCAACAAGTTTACCACATGAGTAAAATGGAGCCAAAGATTTACTGTTCATGTGTTTGATTGATTTCTTGTATCCATTGGGTGGATGCATTGCAAAGCACAGGACGGAGCTGGCCATATTCTTGCTGGGTTATACGTGGAGAGAATCAAAAGCCGACCTGATTCGCGATCCTTCGATGATGCTTACCAATGTAGCTTGCCGATGATGCTTGGAGATGATGCGTTCCGATGTGCTCGCCGATGAAGCTTGATGAAGATGTCTTGGTTAGATGTGCCGGTAAGGTCAAGGGGAAGAGTGTACTGTACTGCTGGGCTGGGCCGGCTGGGCCGACTGGAATGGTGATGAGGTGGCGCTAAGCGGACGATAGTCGTGCCCCACGTGGTAGTGCCATGCAGGCAGGCGTTGTGAGGCTGCACACCCCTCCGGCAAACAGGCAACGGCAATGGTCGATGGACGATGACGTGTTCCAAGCAAGCGAGCCAAAAGCAACCTCCCTCCCGACCAGGTTCCGAAATCGCTACATCCATGTTGCCAAGAAGGCAAAAGCTTGAATGCTTCAACTGAACAGTTTGGAAGCGCAGAAACGACACTGGTCGCCGTTGGAAGGATATCCCATGTGCGCCAGTGAGATCTGGTTAGAGTCAAACCCTTTGACATGTGACAAATTATGATTGCATTAGTCATGGCCAGCGAACACGCACATCCAGGCAGAGCGCGAATCTCGCCAACGACAATCCTCGTTTAAGAGTTTTGAAGGGATTGAATGCGTTAATTAACCCCTTTGGAGCGAAGGTGGGTGGGGGGGGTGGGGGGGCGGGTGGGGGCGGGAGCTTGGTACTGGATTCGCTTGCAGCTTCGTCACAGGTAGTAAAGATTCGCCAGAACATATTCTGTCGAGGCTGTCCGTATCTAGTCATGGCCAACGAAAATATCCAGATCCAGCCAAATCGCGAATCTCGTCAACAATGACTCTCGGTTAAGTATGCGGAAGGGATTGAATGCGTTAATTAAATCGTTTGGAGCGAAGGGGTGTGGGGGGGGTGAGGGGGGCGGGGGGCGCCACATTCTAGAACATCGCTCCAATGGTCGATGGTCGATGACGTGTTCTGGAGGTCGTTAGGTCATGAGCAGCATGAGGCTCGAACGTGCTCAATTGCAAGGTATGGACGTGCGCGACGGCGTGGCCCACGTGTACCCGATCGGGGTGGCCGCCATGTTGCCACGCTGTCCCAGTACCGCAGATCGTCGAACGTTGTGAGGTCGTTAGGTCGCAGCACGAAGCTGAAATGTGCTTAATTCCAAGCTCCGCCAGTGCGTGAGATGGGCATGTAATCTGTTCATTGTGCCAGCTAGCAAGGCTGGAATCATGAGCATTACGTGAATTAGAAGTACCATAGTTGGCGTGGCTTTCCGAAGGCCACCGTAGGACCACCCCACGCACGTCACTGCGGCTGAGTTGTGGGTGAAGTCCGTGCTAATAATAGCTCAAGTGCCCCAGGGGAATGTTTCGTCCATTGTGATGCTTGCATGTTTCGCCTCGATTTTTTGACGACAATTCCATTCCCAAACCTATGTATGCGCACATGATTGGATGGTACGAATTTGAAATGATAACAAATGTTACCCAATAATTGTCGCTTTTGGCCCCAAAAGCACAAACCTTAGCTCCTTTTCTTGAATTGCGATGCTCATATGTGTTCTCGTGAGAATATGTCCGCTTTCAATAAGTCTTATAATTGTAATATGTTGCATAATGTTTCGTTTTTTTGTGATTACAAGTGAATCCTGAAAAAGTAGTTTGTGACGGACGGACGGACGGACGGACACACACACAGTTTTGACAGGCTAATCCCTCAATCAAAAATTTTGTAACCACAAGCTAGCAACCACAAATCACTTAGTAAACTAGGCCTCGTAATCGGAACAAGTAGGTTAGCTTTATTCAATACCCCGGTTGAGGGAGGTTTCAAATGCAAGAACCATTTGTCTTGTCCAAAGGATACTCCTTGTGCAAAATGACTGGAGAATGTTGTAGCTCCCTCAAGTGGCATTCCTTCCCGCAGTACAGTTATTTTACTGCCTGTCTTAATTGCCTTCCCTGGTAACTTAGCGTGCAATGGAATCCTATTATCTGGTTTGCCATTTGTTAGTAAGAAAAGCAATTTAAAGCTCACTTTTTTTAGTGTGATTGGAATACAGTTTTGCAGGACATTCTCTGCAAATCCACCCATGCCTTGGTGCAAGTTTCCAACTTCAAATCCATCAGGTTGCACAAAAATACACTTGGGAAGGTATTTCAATTGCCAAACCTCGCCTTCTCCAGAATCTGCTTCTTCCCGCTCATCCAATACGATGTGTCGACCGATGCACGTGGTGTTATTGATTCTTCCTACTTCTGGGTTGTCGTTGTCTATGAACTTATACATGATCCCAGGGAAAAAGTATTGAGTACTTTCCATGCCCCCTGTTTCTTTCAGTGGTCTCTTGCTTATCAAATTCGTTATGTACATAGACAATTTTGCATTGCATGCAGCAACATTACTATTATGTGCTGACTTTTTACCTGTGCTTTTGCTTTTGCTTATGGACCCTTTGTCTGTGTCTTTTACGTTCCAAACAAGTAGTCTTTGCTTTGCATTTGATGCATGAATTTTGTACATTATATGGTTTAGTGGAGCTTTTATTTTGTTGCGCAAGACAACTATTTTGGGGCTTTGTTCCAAAAGAGCTTTCATTTCTTCAGATGTATGTGGGTATCGTGCATTCAATGTGTCAACTATGCTCCCTAGTTCATCATCAGTCAATTCTGTTTCTTGCATTAGGAGTTGAACCATGTCATACAATTCTTTACCTGATGGTGTATCAGAACTGAATCGATGTTGCACTTTCAACATGAAACACTGAGTAAACTGTTTCCAAATTGCTCTCCCTTGTTTTTCCTGATCTATTTTTCCTTGATTGAATGTGTCACTTGGTTTTTTAATCTTTTCAACTGCTTTGTGGAACAAAGGGGTTGCCATAAATGGTTGATGCTGAGCGAAGTCACCTGCCAAGACAATGTGAACCCCTCCAAATATTGCATCATTTCTTTTATCACCAGCAGGACGAAATCTCCCTTGGAGCTTGCGGGCGCCATCATCCATTTGCTGCAAATTCAAAGGTTTAATGAGTTATGTTAGATTATATTAAGGCCATATAGTGTGTTTGCTGTTGTTGGGCAATGCAACAATAGGCTAGATTGTGGTTGAATGGAAGCTACGGTGGGGTTAATTCACTAGCATTTGGGTTGGGAGGCTACATTAACTTGTGATAATGTGTCTGCCTAGGAGGTGTTGAGCTGGAATGAGTTTTAATTTGGTGTCATGTTGCAGAATATTGGATGAATGACTAGGACGAAGTACATAAGTCAGTAATCCCACAATCACTTTTGATGTGGCCCTATGGACAAACGTGTTTCTAGTGTGGTATATACAATATAATGTATGCTCAAGCCTGGAGCACTGACCCCAAGATTGCTTGGACTGCCAGAATGCAATTCATCAGAAATGACACCCACAAATGTACTGACGCCTCCTACTACAAACACCACACCATCCGTAAGAACAGCTCCCCTGACGACCTGGTGCATGCTGCCACTACCCCAGACCTTCTTGCTCCCCCAACCCCAGCCAAGCTCCTCCACCTCCTATATGGCAACCAACACAGCCTGACTCACCTCCTGGGCTTCAGAGCCCAAAAGAGGAAGGCTAACGAACCTCGAGAAACCCCCCATCACAGATATTGGAGGGTCCAGAAAGCCCCATGCACCATTCTCTGCCACCATCTCCCTTGTTACATATCTGCTGGCCTCCCCGTGCATTCCCACACCTACTCCTCTGCCACCTCCATTGTGGTCACTTGGTCCCTTGTCCATCTCGCAGAGGAACAAATCACCCTGCTGGTTGGTCCCACCAGATTTCAGGAACTCCTCCATGCCTACAACACTTAAACTATCCCCAAAGCCCCCCCCCCCCCCCCTCCATTTCACCCAGGCAAGACCTCCACCTCACTAACCTCCAACAACAAGGACAGTGGGCGGAGGGATGAGAGTTTGATGCCAAATGGTACAGCGAACTCAGGCAAAACCTCATCATTAACATGGCAGACCACCACCCAGACTGGGATATCCACCCCCCCGGCAAATACCACATACAGGCTGGTACCCTGAATGACAGGTACCACCACCTCCCCCCCCAACTCAACAACGGAGACACCACCTACATCTACTCACCAACAGGCCACTGTGTCGGTCATATACCCCTCTCCCAACTCCACCTCCTCCACCACAGATACCATACCACCAAGGCACACTCTCCCCACCTATGGACCCTCCACAGCACAAGAACCTTCGCTGGAGACGTAGCCACCCTCCTATTGCAGCACAAAGACACTACCATCTCCAATGTCTCCCCTGCCATACACAAAGCTATGTCCACCCTGGGGATGACAACGGACCTTGACACATCACCCCTCCTAATGAGTCCCCACCTCCCCATGGGCAACACCCCCACCCCCATTGGCCAACTGTTTGGCTTAGGACCCCACTGCTACACCCAACCTTGGTACAGGGGAAACACACACCTCACCAGCCAGAACTCTGAAGAGGCCCACAAGGCTGTTCGATGGGCACTAGGCAGTGCCATACATGCTCACACCCTAGATATTCCCGCGTGCACCATCCTCTTGGTCCCACACAAACCCACATATGCCCGTAACGCCCTCCTAAATCACCCATGGGCTATGGAACTAGCCACTCTGCCTCCCAAGGCCAAACCTCTCACCCCCTCCCTAATCTAGACGGGGGGCAAACTCACCCCTGCCAAGAGACACAGAGGAACCTACAAACTCATTGCCATCTCAAACCCAGCTGGCCATGCCAAGTACCTCCAACCCCACCACATGGGCCCAAACCATGAGGGACAAGGGGGCCACTTCCATCCCACGACCAGGTCCCCCCCCCTCCCAACTGGGCCTTCCTACCACCCACCTACACATGGCACTTAGCTCCCTCCTTAAGACCTGGGCACAACAACCCACCCCCATGCAGATAGACCCCACACCCATAACACCCCCCGTGCTCCCGTGCACACATGCTATCCTACAAGCACCAGGCCTCGCTCTATACACAGATGGAAGTGCCATCATAGACAAAGACGGCGTCCTACGCCTAGGGGCAGGCGTATACTCCCCCAGGGCTGCTGCACGTTGCCTCCGCATAGACCCTGGCGGACAGGGCATCACTACCGACATCAATCGCGTCGAACTCGTGGCAATCCAACAAGCACTCGTACACTCCGAAATAGATGAAGAACTCACCATCTACTCTGACAGCTTATGCTCCTTGCAGCTTATTAACCTGCACATTTACCATCCCAGCAGGACACGGGAAAACAAACACCGCGACCTTTGCAAGACATCGCCATCCACATTATCAACAGACACAACGCTGCTGCTACCACACGCCTGCTTAAGGTCCGATCTCACTCAGGAATCGTAGGGAATGACGAGGCAGACACGCTCGCGAAAGAAGCGACGACAGGATACAATGTAATTGGACCTCTTAAAACAGGGAAACATGCGCACCTCAACATGCATTGGCCGTCTGTCCAGCCCCCCAAATCTATTAATGGAGACCAGCCCCCCCGGCACCCGGCCAACAATCTCACCAAGGGTATCAAGGCTAACCTCCCCACCCCCCTGCACACTGGGCATGCCAACACCACGGGCGTATACTCCTCCATGTGGGAGCAAGCCAACCCCTTCCTCCTCCCTCAGGCTAGTAATCGTTTCACGCAAACCACGGACATCAAATGGTGGCAAAAAATACAGATCCACAAGGCTAGGTGGGGACGCTTATGGACTAGGAAACTGGCGTATAGATACAAACGCCCCTATGGTACTAGCACTAGACCCCCTCTGATGATAACTGCCCTCTTTGTCGCAAAGCACAGGACGGAGCTGGCCATATTCTTGCTGGGTTATACGTGGAGAGAATCAAAAGCCGACCTGATTCGCGATCCTTCGATGATGCTCACCAATGTAGCTTGCCGATGATGCTTGGAGATGATGCGTTCCGATGTGCTCGCCGATGAAGCTTGATGAAGATGTCTTGGTTAGATGTGCCGGTAAGGTCAAGGGGAAGAGTGTACTGTACTGCTGGGCTGGGCCGGCTGGGCCGACTGGAATGGTGATGAGGTGGCGCTAAGCGGACGATAGTCGTGCCCCACGTGGTAGTGCCATGCAGGCAGGCGTTGTGAGGCTGCACACCCCTCCGGCAAACAGGCAACGGCAATGGTCGATGGACGATGACGTGTTCCAAGCAAGCGAGCCAAAAGCAACCTCCCTCCCGACCAGGTTCCGAAATCGCTACATCCATGTTGCCAAGAAGGCAAAAGCTTGAATGCTTCAACTGAACAGTTTGGAAGCGCAGAAACGACACTGGTCGCCGTTGGAAGGATATCCCATGTGCGCCAGTGAGATCTGGTTAGAGTCAAACCCTTTGACATGTGACAAATTATGATTGCATTAGTCATGGCCAGCGAACACGCACATCCAGGCAGAGCGCGAATCTCGCCAACGACAACCCTCGTTTAAGAGTTTTGAAGGGATTGAATGCGTTAATTAACCCCTTTGGAGCGAAGGTGGGTGGGGGGGGTGGGGGGGCGGGTGGGGGCGGGAGCTTGGTACTGGATTCGCTTGCAGCTTCGTCACAGGTAGTAAAGATTCGCCAGAACATATTCTGTCGAGGCTGTCCGTATCTAGTCATGGCCAACGAAAATATCCAGATCCAGCCAAATCGCGAATCTCGTCAACAATGACTCTCGGTTAAGTATGCGGAAGGGATTGAATGCGTTAATTAAATCGTTTGGAGCGAAGGGGTGTGGGGGGGGTGAGGGGGGCGGGGGGCGCCACATTCTAGAACATCGCTCCAATGGTCGATGGTCGATGACGTGTTCTGGAGGTCGTTAGGTCATGAGCAGCATGAGGCTCGAACGTGCTCAATTGCAAGGTATGGACGTGCGCGACGGCGTGGCCCACGTGTACCCGATCGGGGTGGCCGCCATGTTGCCACGCTGTCCCAGTACCGCAGATCGTCGAACGTTGTGAGGTCGTTAGGTCGCAGCACGAAGCTGAAATGTGCTTAATTCCAAGCTCCGCCAGTGCGTGAGATGGGCATGTAATCTGTTCATTGTGCCAGCTAGCAAGGCTGGAATCATGAGCATTACGTGAATTAGAAGTACCATAGTTGGCGTGGCTTTCCGAAGGCCACCGTAGGACCACCCCACGCACGTCACTGCGGCTGAGTTGTGGGTGAAGTCCGTGCTAATAATAGCTCAAGTGCCCCAGGGGAATGTTTCGTCCATTGTGATGCTTGCATGTTTCGCCTCGATTTTTTGACGACAATTCCATTCCTAAACCTATGTATGCGCACATGATTGGATGGTACGAATTTGAAATGATAACAAATGTTACCCAATAATTGTCGCTTTTGGCCCCAAAAGCACAAACCTTAGCTCCTTTTCTTGAATTGCGATGCTCATATGTGTTCTCGTGAGAATATGTCCGTTATCAATAAGTCTTATAATTGTAATATGTTGTATAATGTTTCGTTTTTTTGTGATTACAAGAGAATCCTGAAAAAGTAGTTTGTGACGGACGGACGGACGGACGGACACACACACAGTTTTGACAGGCTAATCCCTCAATCAAAAATTTTGTAACCACAAGCTAGCAACCACAAATCACTTAGTAAACTAGGCCTCGTAATCGGAACAAGTAGGTTAGCTTTATTCAATACCCCGGTTGAGGGAGGTTTCAAATGCAAGAACCATTTGTCTTGTCCAAAGGATACTCCTTGTGCAAAATGACTGGAGAATGTTGTAGCTCCCTCAAGTGGCATTCCTTCCCGCAGTACAGTTATTTTACTGCCTGTCTTAATTGCCTTCCCTGGTAACTTAGCGTGCAATGGAATCCTATTATCTGGTTTGCCATTTGTTAGTAAGAAAAGCAATTTAAAGCTCACTTTTTTTAGTGTGATTGGAATACAGTTTTGCAGGACATTCTCTGCAAATCCACCCTTGCCTTGGTGCAAGTTTCCAACTTCAAATCCATCAGGTTGCACAAAAATACACTTGGGAAGGTATTTCAATTGCCAAACCTCGCCTTCTCCAGAATCTGCTTCTTCCCGCTCATCCAATACGATGTGTCGACCGATGCACGTGGTGTTATTGATTCTTCCTACTTCTGGGTTGTCGTTGTCTATGAACTTATACATGATCCCAGGGAAAAAGTATTGAGCATTTTCCATGCCCCCTGTTTCTTTCAGTGGTCTCTTGCTTATCAAATTCGTTATGTACATAGACAATTTTGCATTGCATGCAGCAACATTACTATTATGTGCTGACTTTTTACCTGTGCTTTTGCTTTTGCTTATGGACCCTTTGTCTGTGTCTTTTACGTTCCAAACAAGTAGTCTTTGCTTTGCATTTGATGCATGAATTTTGTACATTATATGGTTTAGTGGAGCTTTTATTTTGTTGCGCAAGACAACTATTTTGGGGCTTTGTTCCAAAAGAGCTTTCATTTCTTCAGATGTATGTGGGTATCGTGCATTCAATGTGTCAACTATGCTCCCTAGTTCATCATCAGTCAATTCTGTTTCTTGCATTAGGAGTTGAACCATGTCATACAATTCTTTACCTGATGGTGTATCAGAACTGAATCGATGTTGCACTTTCAACATGAAACACTGAGTAAACTGTTTCCAAATTGCTCTCCCTTGTTTTTCCTGATCTATTTTTCCTTGATTGAATGTGTCACTTGGTTTTCTAATCTTTTCAACTGCTTTGTGGAACAAAGGGGTTGCCATAACTGGTTGATGTTCTCTTTTACTGTCTTTAGTGACTCATCCTTTGCTAATGATGGGTCTGACAGGAGGTCTCAGACTGGCTTTGCTGTGCTAGCTGGGGGGTGCATAGTGAACTGGATGAACAAGAGGCAGCCTACTGTTGCCATTAGCTCTAGTGAGGCTGAGTATCAGGCCCTGTCTCAGGCTGCCAAGGAGGTGCAATGGTTGACGAAGTTGAGGGTGGATCTGGGTCTGCCTTGTGGTTTGGTTACTATTCAGGGTGACAACTTAGGGTCTCTGAGTTGGGCCAATGACTGGCAGCTCCTCCCTCGCAGCAAGCACATTGATGTTATTCATCACTACATCAAGGAGCTGGTGGAGGATGGCCAACTGGATGTTGCCTATGTTAACACTAAGGACAACTGTGCTTACCCCTTCACCAAGCCCCTTGATCCTGCTGTGTTCTGGAGGTTTGTCCGAATGCTTGGAATGACCGCTTCTTCTTAGGGTCATTTTTTTTTCTGGTTACATCGGTTTCTTGGGTTATCATTGTTTGGCATTAGGTTCCTATTCCCGGATCGGGTTTTCTATACCGTTGTTACCCATCTTTGATATTCGGTTTTTCATCTTTTTCTAGCTTGGCAAATTTTTGGTTTTTGCCTTGTTTCATTCCTTCCTATAACCCGTTGGGTTCCATTTGAAGTTCTCTCGATTTTTCGGGGTTCTTTGATTTTTTTTTATCTGTTACATATAGTTCTATGTCCCCAATGCCATAGGTGGAGAAGTAGTATTGTATGTCACCTGTGTCATAGGTGGAGTGTCAGCATGAATTGCGGTGCTCTCACGCGTTTTATGACTTGGTGACTACTTCTGTACTTCCTTAGAACTATCGGCTCTGCCAGTACTGTGCCAGCTTCCCGTAGTGACAGCTTCCCGTAGACTGTGTCATCCTTGAGTGATTCAGTGACAGCTTCCTGTTGGCTGCGTCACCGGTCTAGCCTGTACCCTGTTAGGTTCCTGGCTGCCGCCCCTTTCACCACTGGTGCCCCTTGATGGGTCTCCTGTGCTTGTAATGCTATTCTCGTCTCCGTGTATAGATTGGCGCGTCTGTTCCGCTGCAACATCTCTGTCCACTCTTCGGAGTGTATTCTAGCTGATACACACACTGATACATACACTCAAACACACTCATACACACTCCCACACTGATACATACACCCACACACACTCATACACACTCCCACACTGATACTTACACTCAAACACACTCATACACACTCCCACACTGATACATACACTCACACATACTCATACACACTCCCACACTGATACATACACTCACACACACTCATACACACTCCCACACTGATACATACACTCAAACACACTCATACACACTCCCACACTGATACATACACTCACACACACTCATACACACTCCCACACTGATACATACACTCACACATACTCATACACACTCCCACACTAATACATATACTAACACACACTGATACACACTCCCACCCTAATACATAAACTCACACACACACACACTCCCTTTTCCCTCTTGCCCAAACCTATACATGCCTACTGCCTAGACCTAAGACCCAAACCTATACGTGCCTAGACCCTCAGACCCAAACCTACACCCCTCAGACCCAAAACCTATACGTGCCTAGACATTCTTGCCCAAACCTATACGTGCCTAGGCCCTCAAACCCAAACCTATACGTGCCTACACCCCTCTTGCCCAAACCTATACGTGCCTAGACCTTCTGACCCAAACCTACACCCCTCTGACCAAAAACTAAACGTGCCTAGACCCTCAGACCCAAACCTATACGAGCCTAGACCCTCAGACCCAAACCTACACCCCTCAGGCCCTGACCTATTCGTGCCTACACCTCTCAGACCCAAACCTATACGTGCCTGGACCTTCTGACCCAAACCTATACGTTCCTGGACCTCTAGACCCAAACCTATACGTGCCTGGACCTTCAGACCCAAACCTATACGTGCCTAGACCCTTTGGCCCAAACCTATATGTGCCTGACCTCTAGACCCAAACCTATACGTACCTGGACCCTGACAGTGTTAAGAGCACCCTCCCGTACGCCGCAGCTGGGAAAGTCACCATAGCAGGTGTAGTAAGTGTCACCCTCCAGGAGGAAAAGACTCCTTCACGGGACGTATCGCACATGGCAGATTGGTGAAATTGAAAT
Organism: Chlamydomonas sp. ICE-L; assembly: GCA_013435795.1. NCBI lineage: Eukaryota > Viridiplantae > Chlorophyta > Chlorophyceae > Chlamydomonadales > Chlamydomonadaceae > Chlamydomonas > Chlamydomonas sp. ICE-L. The sequence continues at coordinate 10,167,017 of JACBWV010000552.1, forward strand.
AGCCTGAAGGCTACCCGCCGTGGTCGTGTTGGTGGTTGGAAGCCCGTGGTGTTGTTCAATCGAAGAGTACTTCAAAATCTACGTTTTGACTGTTTTAATGGAAATCTACGTTTCATGAGCCATATTTATGTTTCGTGAGCCATAATCTGCGCTTACAACTTGGCGTACCCTTTCAAACTGTCGATTAAGGTGTGAATCGTTACATTACATTACATTACATGTTAAAGTCTACTTGACACCGCGAGGGTGTATGAGACTCTGTGCTTTAAACAAAAAGAAAAAGCACCCACAAAGCAAAAAACCCCATTACATCAGGGGTGTGTCGCAACCACCGTTTTGGTGGCGTAGGTATTAAACCCCTTAGAGCCGGACCCAGATCTCAACCACTTACAGTGGCGGAGGTAAGAAGCTAACAAATGAGAAGTCTCAAGAAGAAAAAAAAGGGATAATAAATTACGGTGCCACTAAGCAGTCCAGGGCTTCCTGTCTTGCTCTTCTACAAGTAGAAAGATAGTCGGCTAGGTTGCTCCAAAAAGACTTAGTGCCATTTCCATTCATAAAGGTTCTGAATGTGGAATCGCAGAATTCCACATTCCATACGGTTAAGTCGGTATCCTCATGGACATGCCTATAAATATCTGTAAACAGATTCTGGTAGCGGAGGCGAATATCATTATAAAAAGGGCACTCAAACATATGCATTTCATCCTCAGTTTTTTGGAACCCACACATTTGACAGTGTCTCATTGAGCGAGGGATGTGTGCTCTATCCACCACCCTCATTCTTTCTGTGTTCAGCCAATGGGAACCCATTCTAAACTGTGCTATAGAACGAATCTGATCCTGCTTATGTAAGGCGGATGTAAAGGGAATCAAGCCATTCTCATCATTGCTGTTGGCTGCGAACCATTTTTGGTATCGGAGGCGTTTAAAGCCAACCCTTCTCTCATCAGGGATGTCTCTAACTGCATTGGTGTCACTTGGGTACTTAAACCTCCATGACTCAAAAACATCAGACATAATACCTTCGACATCGACAGCCTCCAAGATGTTGATGTTTTTACTGGATCCTAGCTTGTGGAGAGCACAACGCAAGTCATGAACCCAGCCAGTGTTGGAGTCAAAAGATTCCTCAAGAGCCATTCTAATGAGATCCTCAGGTTCTTTATGTATGGTCTTGTTCCAGAAGCGCAAAGCTTGTTTAAGCCAAGCAAAACACAACGGGGTTCTACCCAGCTCTTCCATGATAATATTAGATGTAGTAGATTGGCAAACACCCAACATTTGTTTAAGTATACCTCTATGCCATTTCTCACAAGCATGGTCATTTGAGATAAGTGTGTTGTTCAGAATAGAAGGAGCCCACACCTCACAGCCAAAATTCAGGATAGGTTGTACAAGAGAATCAAACAGGTGGGTGAGAATATCAATATTGTATATCTCCATAGTATGGCATCGCCTACGAAGCATGTGGTGTGCCTTTTGGGCCTTAGTGAGCATCCTAGAAAAAGCAGCTTTTGCACGATTGCTTGAGTCACCATCCACAAAGAGGGATCCCAAGTAGATAAAAGATAACTTTGTAGAAAGTTGTGCTCCATCATAGACAAATTTGTAATCAGGATCCATGCGGTCCTCATCACAGAATTGTTTGTTGAAAACGACAATCTCAGTTTTCTTTATATTCACAGCCATCTTAGTAGCCTCGCAGAAATCTCTCAGGCAGTCAAGCATCGCTTGCATATCTGCCGGGGATTCTGCCATTATAGCTAGGTCATCAGCATAAAGTAACAGTTGCAGAATCTTTCCCCTAAGCTCAGCCCCTACATTTGGGAGCTTGGATTGGAGGAACGATTCAATTCTATCAATGAACAGACCGAATAGGAGTGGGGATAGGGGGTCTCCTTGTTTAACTCCTACAAGGGATGGAAAGGAGGATCCAATGTCCCCATGTAGGCGAACTTGGAAAACAACATGATTATACATGGACTTCAGAATACTGAGATAGGGGTCCTTGACTCCTAGCCTTGCTAAGCAATCCCATAGCAAGTCTCTGTTGACCCAATCATAAGCCTTCTTGAAATCAACAAAAGCCACAAAGAGTGTTTTTTTCTTTTCTCTATATTTATCTACAATATGGTTAAGAATGAATGATGCATCTGCAGTACCCCTACCACTTCTAAATCCATATTGGCCAGCGGCTCTGAGGTTGAATTCTTCTGACCAATCATCTAGTCTACGTAGCATGCAAAGGGAGAAGATCTTTCCTATGGAGTTGCTCACCGCAAGACCTCGATAGTTGTCCTTGTCATACACACTGCCTTTGGATTTGGGTACGGGTACCAAGGCAGCTGCAGCCCATTGGCTAGGGTAAGAAGTCTTCCAGATGAGATTAAACAGGTTAGTCATAGCTTGTACAAATCGGGAGTTGGCCTCATGGGAAGCAAATCTGTACCATTCTGCAGGGATACCATCTACCCCGGGGGAGGAGTTTTTCCGTAGGGATTGGAGAACAGAAAACACCTCCTGGGTGGTAAAGTCTTGACATAACCATGTTGGTGCGGCCTCTATCTGAGGTCCATCAGCTTGAGGGACAAAGTCCCTAGAATCCAGACTTGGATCAATACCTACTTGCACATCAAAGAGGTCTGCAAAATAATCAGTCCAATCATGAATTGTGATATCTGCCGTAGTGGCCTTGTTAGGCTCACGCACGTCTTTCCAAAAACTTTTCGGATTATGCCGAAGATTCGTATGAAGGTTCTCCATGCGTGTTTCTAGCCACTTCCTCTTCTTTCTTCTGAGAATCCTCTTGTACTCCTTGTGCATAGAACCAGCCAAGTCAGAGCTAGAGCCATGTTGATGTTCTGCTTGGCTTGCTGCCTGTCTAGCACGATTGCATTCATCATCATACCATGCGTTCACGGGCCCGTGCTTACGCTTAGCTACAGGTTTGTGACATGGTGGTAAGGATGATAAGACCAGTTACTACACATAGCTGGAGTAGGGCCCCCCCCAATCGATTGGGGGGAGCTGTGTCCATGCTACACCTCGGTTGAATGGTTTGGTTGGGGGCTGTACTACTGGTTTGGGATACTGGTTCATCTCCTAACTCGGTATCATCATTGTCCACACCAAGACCAACCCGAGCGTTGAAGTCACCCATCACCACAACGTTGCCTTTTTCCTGGAAGTTCCCAATGATTTTACCTAGAGTGAGGAAGTGGTCCTCTATACTAATGCAGTCGTCACCATGTTTGTAGTATGAGCTGTTAGCATGTGGGATATAGCACACACCAATGTGTGTTCCATGTATGCGAATCCATGCCATGCCTAATTCAGGTGCCTCATGGACTAAAGTAGCATTTAGGCAAGTGCGGACATAGATAGCGACCCCCCCATCCTTGCTCAACTTGGGGCGAGGGGCACAAGAAAGGCATTTGAAACCTGGAATGTGGGGGGTGTCTAGCTGGCCACGCACCCCTGTGTGTGAAAACAATAAAATGTCGTGTTTTCTCACCACTTTCATTGCTGCACCGCAGCTGCTCAGAACACTGAGTTGTCCTCTGATGTTCCATGCAAGGCACCTTAGTCCACTTCATGCATCAGTCGATGAGACACCTTACGTTACGAACCTTACGTTACGAACATTACGTTACGAACCTTACGTTACGAACATTACGTTACGTTATGAACATTACCCACTGGTGATTGATCAGGCGAAAACTAAACATTAAATTGAAATTGTCTGAGCAGCCTTAGAGCTGTAGCTATTGAGGCCTCTCCGACCGTATAGGCTCCTTGCCATCTTCGGCATTAAAATGAAGATCCATAGCATTCGAAAACTGGGGTTGTATGAGAGAAACCCGCGTTCTGCTCCATGGCGCGTAGTAGGCCCGAGCATTCTACCACTCGCCACCTCTCCTGGGCCTGGGGATATTTTGACAGCAGAGGAACGATCATCGTCTCGAGTCCCCAGCTTGGATACAGCTACGGTCAACATTTGATGCAGGTTGGTGCAGGGATGCAGGGTTGGGTGGTAGTTCAGGGGGATGCGTGGCAGGCCTGAGCTCAGGGCATGCCAAAAAGTAAGAAACGCGGGTATCTTTTCAACTCATACACCCAAGACTAGCAGAAGCTGATAAAAAATACCACACTGTAGACTGAACAGAGCTTCGCGAACGTTACCTGAGCTATTTAAGACAAAACAGTAGATAAGTCAATCGTGGAAAAACATACCCCGGACATATGCCTGGACCTATGGCGATGCCATCGGGCTCCTCGATGCTGAGCGGGAAACGCAGGTACGAGCGCGACTACTCGAAGTGAATCGTTTTCACCCCTTGGCGAGCCTAACAGTGCGTCTACCTCTTTCCTCGCGTTTAGTCTTGCCCCATCGCTACATGCGAGTCCGAATTCCACCTACATGCTACTATCTCGCAAGGCCCAGTGTCAGGTGGGTGAATATCCAGCGCGTCCGATGCTTTTGATGGAGGCAGTACTCTGATCTTTATCCACCCCTCTGCCCAGGCGCAACGCCATTCGCCACTTGGTAACCGAATAAGTCCCAAGCTCACCAACAGAATTGGCTCTGGAGACGTGGTGGTAAGAACCGACAGCGGGTCATAATATACGTGTCCACTATGCTGAGTCATGCTTGTTGGGGTTGGGTCGGGTTAGGTCAGGTTAGGTAAGGTTGGGTGGATGGGGTGGGGTGGGGTGGGGTGGAATGCATGGGCTAGATGGCCAGGTGCCTGTGTCGAGAGGGTCTGTGTCATGTTTTGTTTGGATTGGTTTGCTTACATGGTCTTGGGTGGTGTGGTGTGTGGTGTGTGTGACTTGGGCTGTGCTGGGCTGGGTGAGCGGGTATCCGAGCTGATGTGAGCTGTGTCTGAGTTCGTTTGGATTGGTTTGATTACATGGTCTATCAGCATTGGGTGGTGTGTTGTGAGGTGGTGTGGGTGGCTTGGGCTGTGCTGTGCTTGGTGAGTGGGTATTTGAGCTGATGTGAGGTTTGTCTGAGTTCGTTTGGATTGGTTTGATTACATGGTCTATCAGCATTGGGTGGTGTGTTGTGAGGTGGTGTGGTGGCTTGGGCTGTGCTGTGCTTGGTGAGTGGGTATTTGAGCTGATGTGAGGTTTGTCTGAGTTCGTTTGGATTGGTTTGATTACATGGTCTACCAGCCTTAGGTAGTGTGGTGGGCGCCATCATCGTTGTTTGTTTCTCGGCCCTGCGTTGTTTGACCTTCACCTGTCCTCATATTTGTTTTTTCTTATGTTTACTAAACCCATGATTTGGAACGTTGCAACGTCACAACTCTCTCAATTCCTTGCAAGAAGATTTGTTGCACCATACCCCCAATGTTGTTCAACAATGCGAGGGCTACAAAGTTTTTGCGGCGCTGGGAGCCTAATAACGAAACCCACCATGATTTGACTTTCACCTGTCCCCATCATTGTTTTTTCTTTTTGTTTACAGAAGAAGGTCAGCTCGTCAGAGAAGGTCAGCTTAACAAAAACAGCTGCATTCCCTCCAGCAGGCTCTGAGAGTAGTAGCGTTCCTGATGGGGCCAAGGTAATTTTGTTGTCGCCGTTGTTGTTGTTGTTGTTGTTGTTGTTGTTGTTGTTGTTGTTGTTGTTGTTGTTGTCATCGAGCACAAGCAGCTGTATTCCCTCCAGCTCCATCTGAGAGTAGTAGCGTTCCTGATGGGGCCAAGGTAATTTTGTTGTCGCCGTTGTTGTTGTTGTTGTTGTTGTTGTCATCGAGCACAAGCAGCTGTATTCCCTCCAGCTCGATCTGAGAGGAGTAGCTTTCCTGATGGGGCAAGGTAATTTTGTTGTCGCCGTTGTTGTTGTTGTTGTTGTTGTTGTCATCGAGCACAAGCAGCTGTATTCCCTCCAGCTCGATCTGAGAGTAGTAGCTTTCCTGATGGGGCAAGGTAATTTTGTTGTTTTTGTCATTGTTGTTGCTTTTCCTGTTGTTGCTCTAGCTGTTGTTGCTGTTGTCGTTTTTGCTCCAGTCATTTAACTATTTTTGTTGTTGTTGTTAATGTTGTTGTTGTCAATGTTGTTCTTGTTCTTATTGCTGCTGATGGTGATAGTGATGTATGAATGTTCAAGGTTTGCCAATTACGTTGGAGGGACTAGCCCAACCTCAGATAATCAAGGCAATTCTAGACTAGTGGTAGTGCTGAGCCAAATAACTTGTACCATCTAAATGGCCCCAACAAGCTATAAAAGCTCTAAAAATCTACAAAAACTCCCAAAGGCTGCACCTGGAAGAGGCTCAAAACCATGAAGCTATAAAAAATCAATTTTCGGATTTTAAAAATAAGCCCTGTGGTAGTGCTGAGCCAGTAGTTGGTTGGAGCTAATGTCTCGGTCTCGGTCGCACTTTGTGGCGACCAAGGGTCCATTTCGCCCTAAACTCGCACACCTGAGGGTCGCACTGGGCACACACCTGGGTTGCACAATGTGCGACCGGTCGCACAAAAAAACACTGCTTATGTGCAATAGCTTTGCGGATTGACGTAGCTACTTGTCGCACTGTACTATTCTTCCCGTTTTCCCGATGAATGATCTAATTGGAAACTTTAGCTGGTACCTAAACTTGGTTACATAGCCTTTAATGCCAGCTCATTGGCAGCAACACTAACTGTCATGACACAACCCTTATCATAATCAATTTTATACTAGCTCTACATACAATCAGTAAACCGTGCCTTAACAGGACGTGTACAAGTGGTTTAGTAGACCCTATAAGTGCTACAACTACAGTGCACCAGCTGGCTTGTGGTCCCAAGTCACCGGCAGACTGGGCCGGGAGTGCACTCGGCCACTATGATTCAACCTATTAGTCCTAGCTCTCAATACAATCATCGAACCGCGCCTTAACAGGATGTGGACAAGTGGTTTAGTAGACCCTACAAGTGCTACCACTTTAGTGTACTACCTGACTGGTGGCCCCAGCCAATAGCTGGCTCGTGGTCCTATGTCACTGGCGGACTGGGGCGGGAGTGCACTCGGCCACTATGGTACAGCCTATTAGTCCTAGCTCTTAATACTATCATCGAACTGCGCCTTAACAGGATGTGGACAAGTGGTTTAGTAGACCCTACAAGTGCTACTACTTTAGTGCACTAGCTGGCTGGTGGCCCCACCCAATAGCTGGCTTGTGGTCCCATGTCACCGGCAGACCGGGTTGGGAGTGCACTCGGCCACTATGATACAACCTATTAGTCCTAGCTGTCAATACAATCATTCAAACCGCGCTTATACAGGATGTGGACAAGTGGTTTAGTAGACCCTACAAGTGCTACTACTGTAGTGCACTAGCTGGCTTGTGGTCCCAGGTCACCGGCGGACCGGGCCGGGAGTGCACTCGGCCACTATGGTACAACCTATTAGTTCTAGCTCTTAATGCATTCATCGAACCGCACCTATGCAGGATGTGGAAGAAACCGGGGTGACAGGCTGGCGCCAGCGGAATACTATCGTGGGCTTATGCTTCATTGCATTTATGCTGTGTAACATGGACCGAGTCAACATGAGCGTGGCCATCTTGCCCATGAGCCAAACCTATGGCTGGGACAGCGCAACAGTGGGGCTAGTGCAGTCATCTTTCTTCTGGTGAGAGTTGGGGAACCCCTTTCATATTGGATGTGGGTTTCATTCATTCATGCTTTGTAACATGGACTGAGGCAACATGAGCGTGGCCATCTTGCCTGTGAGCCAAACCTATGGCTGGGACAGCGCAACAGCGGGGCTGGTGCAGTCATCTTTCTTCTGGTGAGAGTCGGGGAACCCTTTCCATATTGGATGTGGGTTTCATTCATTTATGCTATGTACCATGGACAGAGGCAACATGAGCGTGGCCATGCCTGTGAGCCAAACCTATGGCTGGGACGGAGCAACAGTGGGGCTGGTGCAGTCATCTTTCTTCTGGTGAGCATCGGGGAACCCCTTTCATATTGGATGTGGGTTTCATTCATTCATGCTTTGTAACATGGGCCGAGTCAACATGAACGTGGCCATCTTGCCCATGATCCAAATCTATGGTTGGGACAGCGCAACAGTGGGGTTGGTGCAGTCATCATTCTTCTGGTGAGAGTCGGAGGAGGCCTTGCATACTGGGGGTGGATTTCATTCATTCATGCTCTGCACTACGTAACAAGGACTGAGTCTGCATGAGCGTGACCATGTTGCCCTTCAGCTAAACCTATGGTTGGTACAGCTCCTCCACAGTGGGGCTGGTGCAGTCATCGTTGTTCTGGTGAAAGTCGGGGAAGGCCATTCATACTGGGAATGTGTAATATCGTACTAAGGCTTACTATTTATTTATTTACTTATTGATCTCCTTGCAGGGTAGTTTACCCCAGTGCAAGCAGACGGGCTGGCCCCGCAACCCTACGCCTCGTAATAAGGGGTTCAACTTATTTATTTTTTTACTTGTGTATTTGTCTCCTTGCAGGGGTTACCTGTTGACACAAGTTGCCGGCGGCATCTAGGCGGATGATTTATTCATTGAAATAGTCGTCTTATGGTGGTTGGCCCCAGTGCAAGCAAACGAGCTGGCCCCCTCAACCTCACGCCTCGTGATAAGGTGTATTAATTATTCACTGAAATAGTCGTCTTTTGGTCGTTGGCCCCAGTGTAAACAAACGGGCTGGCCCCTTCAACCTCACACCTCATAATAAGGCGTACAATTAATTAATTAATTAATTAATTTCTTTATCTCCTTGCAGGGGTTACCTACTGACACAAGTTGCAGGCAGAATCTGGGCTGACCGCTACGGTGGAAAGATGGTGCTTGGATTTGGTGTTGCTTGGTGGTCTTGCTACCCTCAACCCCACGCCTCATAAAAAGGGGTACAATTTATTTACTTGTGTATCTATCTCCTTCCAGGGGTTACCTGTTGACACAAGTGGCCGGCGGAATCTGGGCTGACCGCTACGGTGGAAAGATGGTGCTTGGATTTGGTGTTGCTTGGTGGTCACTGGCTACTGCCTTCACGCCTGTGGCCGCAAGCATGGGCCTCCCAGTCCTGCTGGCGTCTAGGGCCATCATGGGTATTGGAGAGGGTGTGGCCATGCCAGCTATGAACAACATCATGTCTAGGTGAGCTGGCTTCTAGGGCCATCATGGGTATTGGAGAGGGTGTGGCCATGCCAGCTATGAACAACATCATGTCAACGTGAGCTGGCATCTAGGGCCATCATGGGTATTGGGGAGGGTGTGGCCATGCCAGCTATGAACAACATCATGTCTACGTGAGCTGGCATCTAGGGCCATCATGGGTATTGGGGAGGGTGTGGCCATGCCAGCTATGAACAACATCATGTCTAGGTGAGCTGGCATCTAGGGCCATCATGGGTATTGGAGAGGGTGTGGCCATGCCAGCTATGAACAACATCATGTCTAGGTGAGCTGGCATCTAGGGCCATCATGGGTATTGGGGAGGGTGTGGCCATGCCGTAATGAAGAAAATCATGTTAGGTGAGGTTGGCATTAGGCCACATGGGTCTTGGGGAGGGTGTGTGGCAATGCCAGATATCGAACAACCTCCATGTCCTAGGTGAGATGGAATCTAGGGCCATCATGGGTATTGGGGAGGGTTGTGGCATGCACAGCTATGAACACATCATTGTCTCGGTGAGATGGCATCTAGGGCCATATGGGTATTGGGGATGGGGTGGCATGCCAGCTATGAAAAACATCCCATGTCTAGGTGAGCGGCTCTAGGGCGCCATCATGGGTATTGGGAGGGTTGTCAAGAGGGGTGTGGCCATGGCAGCATGGAACAAATCATGTCTAGGTGAGCTGGAATCTAGGGCATAGGGTATGGAGAGGGTGTGGCCATGCCACGCTATGAACAAACATCATGGTCTAAGGTGAGCTGGCTTTAGGGCATCATGGGTTATTGGAGAGGGGCTCGATGTCTGGGCCATGCCAGCTAGAAACTTCATGTCAACGTGGCTGGCAATAGGGACATCGTGTGAGCTGGGCATCTAGGGCCATCAGTTTATTTGGGGAGGGTGGTGGCCGAATGCCAGCTATAACACATCATGTCCTACGTGAAGCCTGGCATCTTAAGGGCCCCATCATGGGTATTGGAGAAGGTGTGGCCATGCCCTATGAAAAACATCATGTCTAGGTTAGCTGGCATCTAGGGACATCCAGGGTATTGGGTGGAGTGTGTGGCCATGGCCAGCTATGAACCGCAATCCATACCTAGGGTGAGCTGCAATCTAAGGGCACACCATGGGTATTTGGGGAGGGTGGTGGCCATGCACCAGCTAGTGAAACAACACATGTTCTAGGTGAGCCTGGCATCTAGGGGCCCATCATGGTATTTTGGGAAGGGTTGGCCCATGCCGCTATGAACAAACCTCATGTCTAAGGTTGAGCTGTCATTCTAGGGCCTCATGGGTTTATTGGGGAGGGTTGGCCATGGCCAGATATGAAGCACATCATGTCAACGTTGCCATGGAAAAAAAAAGCTGGGCAATCGAAGTCCATTCATGGTTATTGGGGAGGGTGTGGCCATTGGCCATCATGAACAACATCAATGCCTAGGTGAGCTTGGCATGCTAGGGGCCAACATGGTTATTAATTGGGGAGGGTGTGTGCCAATGCCAGCTATGAAACAACATCAGGTCTAGGTTGAGTGGCATCTAAGGGCCATCGAAACAAAATGGGTATTGGTGAAGGGTGTGGCCAAATTCTGCCAGCTATGAACCAACACATGCCTAGTGAGCTGGCATCTAGGGCCATCATGGGTATTGGGGAGGGTGTGGCCATGTCAGCTATGAACCAACAATCATTGATGTTCCTTAGGTTGAGCTGGCACTCTAGGGCATCCAATGGGTATGGGGAGGGGTGTGGCCATGCCAGCTATGAACAAACATCATTTCCTAGGTGAGCCCTGGCCATCTAGGGCATACATGGGTATTGGTAGGGGTGTGGGCCATGCCCAGCTATGAACAACATCATGTCTAGGTGAGCTGGCATCTAGGGCCATCATGGGTATTGGGGAGGGTGTGGCCATGCCAGCTATGAACAACAATCATTCCTAGGTTGAGCTGCCTTCTAGGGGCCCATCATGGGTAATTGGGGGAGGGTGTGGCCATGCCAACTATGAATGACATCAATGTTCAACGTGAGCCTGGCATCTGGGGCCATCATGGGGTTATTGGGGAGGGTGTGGCCCATCCAGCCCTTAATGAACCACATCATCGGGTCCCTAGGTAGGTGAGCTGGCCATCTAAGGGGCCAATCAATGGTATTTGGGGAGGGGTGTGTCAATGGCCAGCGTATTGAACACATCATGTCTGGTTAGCTGGATCTAGGGCCATCAGGGGTAAAAATTGGGGAGGGTGGTGAGCCATGGCCAGCTAATGAAACATAGACCATATCATGTCTAGGTGAGCGGCCATCTAGGGGCCATCATGGGTATTGGAGAGGGTGTGCCATGCATGGCCAGCCCTAAATTGACAACATCATGTCTAGGTGAGAGCCTGGCTTCTAGGGGCCATCATTTTGTATTGGAGAGGGTGTGGCCATGCCACTACGTGAACACACATCTCATTTCAAACGTGAGCACATGGCATCTAGGGCCCATCATGGGTAATTGGAAGGTTTGTGGCCCATGCCAATCTCCCGCATGAAACAACATCATGTCCTTAGGGTTGATGCTGGCCAAAAAATCTAAGGCCCCATCATGTAATGGGATGGGTGCCCCCATGGCCCAGCTTAATTGAACGACAATCATGTCCTAGGGGTTTTAGCCTTGGCAATCTAGGGCCATCATGGTTATTTTGAAGGGGTGTGGCCAATGCCAGCTATGAACAACAAAAATCATGTCCCTAGGTGAGCCTGCATCCAGGGCCCCCATCATGGGGGTATTTGGGGGAGGTTGGTGGGCAATGGACCAGCTCAATGAACACATCATGTCCTACGTGACTGGCATCCTTTGGCCGATCATGGGTATGGGGAGGGTGTGGCCATTGCCAGCTATAACAACACATGTCCTATGTGACGGGCATCTAGGGCACCATGGTTATTGGGGAGGGTGTGGCCCATGCCAGCCTCTTACAAGCCATCATGTCTACGTGTAGCTGGCAAATCTAATGGGCCATCATGGGTATTGGGGAGGTGGGCCATGTTCCATCTATGAACAAACATCATTTTCTACGTGAGCTGGCATCTAAGCGCCATCATGGGTTTATGGGAGATGGGTTGTGGGGCCCATCCAACCTGACACAACATCAAGTCCTAGGTGGGAGCCTGGCATCTAGGGCATCCCAATGGGTTTGGGAGGGTGTGGCCATGTCAGCTATGAACAACAATTCATGTCTATGTGGGGAGCTGGCATTTCTAGGCCATCATGGTATTGTAGAGGGTGTGGCATGCCCAAGCTAAATGAACACCAGGACAACAGTCATGTCCTAGGTGAGCCTGGCATCTAGGGCCAATCATGGGTATTGGGGGGGGTGTGTTGCCATGCCCAGCCTATTAACCAACATCATGTCCCCCTAGGTGAGCTGGCATCTAGGGGCCCATCATGGGTATTTGGGGAGGGTGTGGTGGTGGCCCATGGCCATCTATGAAACACCATCCAATGGTCTAGGTGGAGCCTGGCAAATCTAAGGGCCATCATGGGTATTGGGGGGAGGGTTGTGGCCCATGCCATCTAATGAACACCTAATGAACGAAACAATCTGTCTAGGTGAGGCGGCCAAACTAGGGCCCATCAATGTATTGGGGAGGGTTGTGGGCCCATGTGGTCAGCTAAATGAAACAAACATCATGTCTATGGGAGCTGGCATCTAGGGCCATCCCATGGGTAAATTGAGAGGGTGTGCCATGCCTGCCACTATGAACAACCAAAATCATGTCTATGTGAGGTGAGCTGGCCAAATCTATGATGGCCTCGATGGGTATTGGGGAGGGTGGTGGGCCATGCAAGCTATGAACATCATCAGCCTAGGTAGCTGGGGCATCTAGGGGCCAACAAATGGGAAATTTGGGAGGGTGTGGCCAAATGCCAGCTATGAACAACTCATGTCTACGGTGAAGCTGGCAATCAAGGGCCCATCATGGGTATTGGGGAGGGTGTGGCAATGCCAGCTATGTAACAACATTCATTGTCCTATGTGAAGCTGGCACGAGGGCCATCATGTGTATTGGGTGAGGGTGTTGCCATTGCCACTAATGAACAACATCATGTCACCGGGAAGCTATTGGGGCAAATCGAGGGCCATCTGGGGGTATTGGGGGGTTGTGCCAATGCCAGCCTATGAACCACATCCTATGTCCTTAAGTTGAGCTGCATCTAGGGCCATCCATGGGTTATTGGGGAGGGTTGTGGTCCATGCCAAGCTCCATGAACACAATCAATGTCTTAGGTTGAGCTGTGCATCGTAGGGCCCATCCATGGTAATGGGGAGGGGTGGTTTGGCCATGCCACCCCCTATGAAACGGAATCATTTCTAGGTGAAGCTGGCATCATAGGGGCCATCATGGGTATTGTGAGAGGGTGTGCCCATGCATGCCAGCCTATTGGAAACAACAGCAATGTCATGTGAGCCGGCCCCCACAATCTAGGGGCCATCATGGGTATTTGGGAGGGTGTTTGGGGCCATTCCAGCCTATGAACCAACATCATGTTCTACTTGAGCTGGCATCTAGGGAGGCCCATCATGTATTGGTATGGGTGTGGCGCATGCCAGCCTAATTTGGACAACATCCGATGTCCTCATGTAGCCTGGCAATCTTAGGAGGGCCATCATGGTTATTGGGCGGTGTTGGCCAAATGCCAGCTAATGAACAACATATGTCAACGTGAGCTGGCATGCTAGAGGGCCCAATCCATGGTAAATTGGTGAGGGGTGTGGCCATCGTGGTCAGCTATGAACACACATCATGTCTACTGAGTATAGCATCTAAGGGCCATCATGGGTATTGGAGAGGGTGTGGCCATGCCAGCTATGAACAAAACCATCATGTCTAGGTTGAGCCCGTTGGGCATCTGGGGCCATCAAATGGGTTAGTGGGAGGGTGTGGCCATGTCAGCTATGAACAACATCATGTCTAGGTGAGCTGGCATCTAGGGCCATCATGGGTATTGGGGAGGGTTTTGGCCATGCCGCTGATACCACATCATTTTCAACGTGAAGCTGGCCAATCGAGGGCCACCATGGGTATTGGGGTGGTGTGGCCATGCCCCGCTATGAACCACAATCACTCTAGGTGACTGGCATCTGAGGGCCACAGGGTATTGGGGAGGCGGTTGGCACTGCCAGCTTGAACCACATCACTGTCTAGGTGAGCTGGCAATCCTAGGGCCATCATGGGTATTGGGAGGTTTGGCCATGCCAGCTATGAACACAAATCATTCCTTATGTAGCTGGCTCTAGGGCCATCATGGGTATTGGGGAGGGTGTGGCCATGCCAGCTATGAACAACATCATGTCTAGGTGAGCTGGCATCTAGGGCCATCATGGGTATTGGGGAGAGTGTGGCCATGCCAGCTATGAACAACATCATGTCTAGGTGAGCACTTATTCACACCACCTCTCCTTCCACAACTTAACACACCCACCAGACACACCACACACACACACACACACACACACACCACACCCAGCCAGCACATCATTTCACTCCACCTCACCTTCCACTTCCCCACAGGTGGGTCCCCAATAGTGAACCTCTCACACACACACACCACACGTACACCCCACTACACACCCCACACCACAACTTTCACCCCCATATACACACAACCAACGCCACAATAAAAACACGCAACCAACCACACACACACAACAAAAACACACACACACAGACACACACAACCACACCACACCACACAAAACACCACATACAACCCCCCCCCCCCCCCCCCCCCCACACACACACACACACCACACCATGCACCACACACGCCACACCACACACACATACACACACATACACACACATACATACACATACCCCCCCCCCCCGCCCCCCCCCCTCCACACACACACACACGCACACACACACATACGCAGGTGGGTCCCCAAGAGAGAACGCAGCCGCTCCCTCGCTCTCGTGTACAGCGGCATGTTCATCGGATCCATCATCGGACTCTCCTTGTCACCACAGATGATCGAGCAGCTCGGCTGGCAGTCGGTGTTCTACGTTTTTGGATCCACGGGTGTGTTCTGGTACTTTACTTGGCAGGTGAGCACTACACTTTCGGCTGGAAGTCGGTGTTCTTCGTTTTGGGGTCCACGGGTATGTTCTGGTACTTCTCTTGGCAGGTGAGCACTACGCTTTTGGATTCTTGGGTGTGTTCTGGTTCTTCACTTGGCAGGTGAGCACTACGGTTTTGGATTCTTGGGTGTGTTCAGGTACTTCACTTGGAAGGTGAGCACTACGCTTTTGGATTCTTGAGTGTGTTCTGGTACTTCACTTGGCAGGGGAGCACTACGCTTTTGGATCTATGGGTGTGTACAAAGCCACCACCATCACACGCAAGGAGGGCCCTGTCACAATTCCTTGCAAGTATCTCTACCGCTCACTAAGACATTTATTTGCTTGCATTACACTGTAGAAACTGTCAGACAGCTTGCCTCAAGAAGACCCCCTGCAGCAGCCAGGCCAAAGTTACTTACATTGCAGCCACGGTCACCACACACAAGGAAGAGCCTGTCACAATCCCTTGCAAGTACCTGTACCGTTGATTCATCGGTTTATTTGCTTTCATTGTACTGCAGAAACTTTCACACAGCACGCCCCGAGAAGATCCCAACATAAGCGAGGGCGAAGTTACTTACATTGCAGCCACCGTCACCACACACAAGGAAGAGCCTGTTACAATCCCTTGCAAGAACCTGTACCGTTCATTCATCACTTTATTTGCTTTCATTGTACCGCAGAAACTTTCACACAGCACACCTCGAGAAGACCCCAACATAAGCGAGGGCGAAGTTGCGTATATTAAAGCCACCACCATCTCACGTAATTTGGGCCCTGTCACAATCCCTTGCAAGCACCTGTACCTTTCATTCACTGGCTTATTTGCTTTCATTGTACCGCAGAAACTTTCACACAGCACGCCCCGAGAAGACCCCAACATAAGCGAGGGCGAAGTTGCGTATATTGAAGCCACCACCATCTCACGCAAGGAGGGCCCTGTCAAAATCCCCTGGAAGGAGCTGCTGTCCCGAAAAGAGGTTTGGGCAATCATTGTCTGCCACTTTTGCCACAACTGGGGCACCTTCATCTTGCTCACTTGGATGCCCTCCTACTACAGCCAGGTAAGCTGACCTCCCTACCAGGGTACTGCATTTTGTCAAATTGGCCAGCGCTTAAAGCGCACAAACGTCAAATTGGCCTTCTAGTGCAAAAAGCGCAAAAACAGCGCGCTACGCCCACATGGGGTTGAAAAAACTGCGCGAAACGCGCAGTGGGTCTCAATAAGGCAGTGTACAAACGCGCTGCCTCGCGCGCTTTGTAGTACCCTGCTCCCTACGTGTTTCCAGTAGTCATAATGAGAGAACGGCAGTATGGTATCATATGGTATCATGTCATCGCATGATATCATTTGATGCCGGCAGTCTGACTAGGCTAAAGTTACCATATTTATACAAAATAATATGATGCAATTTGCATGATATCGTATGATATCTTACTCGCCTTCTGTGAACATCATATGATATGCCGGTCTCTAGTTTCCAGTGGTCATATTCCCCTTCATGTGCATGTATGTTGCAGTCCAGGGGGTAGCCAGTTAGGCTGAAGGGACTTGTCCAACCTCAAATATGAAGTCTCGAAAAGAGGTTTGGGCCATGATCGTGTGCCACTTCTGCCACAACTGGAGTGCCTTCATCTTGTTTGGCTATAGTGATAACGCCTGGCAGGGCGTAGCACTAAGGGAGCCCTGTCTTGCGGCGGTAGAGAACAGGCTGCTACTTCACCTGGACAGTGCAACAATGGCGGGTGACATCGACCGCAAACACTAAAGCGCACCCGTAGGAATTCGAACCTGGCACCTTCTTCAGTCCAGCGAAATAACCACCCATTGAATCATTCGCTGAACTGGGATTTGTTTGGCTGTATATGTTGTAATGTATTATTTTCACGACTCGTATCCTATGTTACAGGGGTTGGCTGTACATCTTGTGTCTCGCTGTATATCTTGTATTGTACTGCTTTCACTCTTCTTATTCTCGTGTTCCAGTAATTGGCTGTACATCTTTTGTCTCGCAGTATATGTTGTATTGTACTGCTTTCACTCTTCTTATCCTCCTGTTACAGTAGTTGGCTGTACATCTTGTGTCTCGCTGTATTTGTCGTTTCGTACTGCTTTCACTACTCGTATCCTCGTGTTACAGCAGTTGGCTGTACATCTTGTGTCGTGCTGTATATGTTGTATTGTACTGCTTTAACTACTCATATCCTCCTGTTACAGTAGTTGTCTGTACATCTTGTGTCTCGCTGTATATCTTGTATTGTACTGCTTTCACTCTTCTTATTCTTGTGTTTCAGTAGTTGGCTGTACATCTTGTGTCGTGCTGTATATGTTGTATTGTACTGCTTTCACTACTTGTATCCTCGTGTTACAGGAGTTGGCTGTACATCTTTCGTCGCGCTGTACATCTTGTATTGTACTGCTTTCACTCTTCTTATCCTCCTGTTACAGTTGGCTGTATATCTTGTGTCTTAATGTATGTGTTGCATTGTACTGCGTCAATTTTTCTTATTCTTGTGTTACAGGAGTTGGCTGTACATCTTGTGTCTGTTGTACATTATTTGTATTGTTGTATTGTACTGTTTTCAATCTTATTATTCTTTTGTTACAGGAGGAAGCTTTATATCTCATGCCTCGCTACATATGTTGTATTGTACTGCTTTCACTCTTCTTATCCCTGTGTTACAGTAGCTGGCTGTACATCTTGTGCCTCGCTGTATTTGTTGTATTGTACTGCTTTCACTCTTCTTATCCCCGTGTTATAGGAGTTGGCTGTACATCTTGTGCCTCGCTGTAAACATTGTATTGTACTGCTTCCACTCTTCTTATCCTTGTGTTACAGGAGTTGGCTGTACATCTTGTGCCTCGCTGTACAAATATTGTACTGCTTTCACACTTCTTATCCTTGTGTTACAGGTGTCGGGCAATATATCTTATGCATATGGGTATCTGTTGTTGTTGTACTGTTTTCACTCTTCTTATTCATATATATATATATACATCTTATGCATAGTGGTATCTGTTGTTGCACTGTTTTCACTTCTCCTATTCATAGTGGTATCTACTGTAGTACTGTTTTCACTCTTCTTATGCATAGTGGTATCTGTTGTTGTTGTCTTGTTTTGACTATTCGTGTTCACTTGTCGCAGTTGTTGGGCAATATGTCTTATGCATAGTGGTATCTGTTGTTGTTGTTGTTGTCTTGTTTTGACTATTCGTGTTCACTTGTCGCAGTTGTTGGGCAATATGTCTTATGCATAGTGCTATCTGTTGTTGTTGTTGTTGTTGTTGTTGTTGTTGTTGTCTTGTTTTTGACTATTAGTGTTCACTTGATGCAGTTGTTGGGCAATATGTCTTATGCCTAGTGCTATCTGTTGTTGTTGTTGTCGTGTTTTGACTATCCGTGTTCACTTGTCGCAGTTGTTGGGCAATATGTATTATGCATAGTGGTATCTGTTGTTGTTGTTGTTGTTGTCTTGTTTTGACTATTCGTGTTCACTTGTCGCAGTTGTTGGGCAATATGTCTAATGCATAGTGCTATCTGTTGTTGTTGTTGTTGTCTTGTTTTGACTATTCGTGTTCACTTGTCGCAGTTGTTGGGCAATATGTCTTATGCATAGTGCTATCTGTTGTTGTTGTTGTTGTTGTTGTTGTTGTCTTGTTTTTGACTATTAGTGTTCACTTGATGCAGTTGTTGGGCAATATGTCTTATGCCTAGTGCTATCTGTTGTTGTTGTTGTCGTGTTTTGACTATCCGTGTTCACTTGTCGCAGTTGTTGGGCAATATGTATTATGCATAGTGGTATCTGTTGTTGTTGTTGTTGTTGTCTTGTTTTGACTATTCGTGTTCACTTGTCGCAGTTGTTGGGCAATATGTCTAATGCATAGTGCTATCTGTTGTTGTTGTTGTTGTTGTCTTGTTTTGACTATCCGTGTTCACTTGTCGCAGTTGTTGGGCATTATATCTTATGCATAGTGCTATCTGTTGTTGTTGCACTGTTTTCACTCTTCTCCTGCATTTTAGTATCTGTTGTTGTTGTCCTGTTTTGACTCTCCTTATTCTCTTGTCGCAGGAGTTGGGCTTAGATCTTATGCATAGTGGCATCTACTCAGTGCTACCTTGGATCACCATGGCGATCACAGCAAACTTGGGAGGATGGATTGCCGACACTCTGATTTCCAAAGGCTACAGCATAACAAATGTTCGGAAGGTGTGTTGGTGGGCATGTCACATGCGGAAAGGCTAACATAACATAACAATACATGACATTGGATTGTCATCGTTGTTCCATAGCATCGTTGTTCCATAGCATCGGGAGGTGTCTTCCAACCAATCCTTATAGAAAGAAAGGCAATATTGCAGCAAGCAAGCAAGCAAGCAAACATTATGGATCGCACTCTGATTTCCAAAGGCTACAACATAACAAATGTCTGGGAGGTGTGTTGGATGAGGGGACGGTCCTGGTGGTGGGATTGTAGGTGGTGGTGGTGGTCATGCATAGTGATATCTACTCAGTGCTACTGGGATCACCATGGCGATCACAGCAAACTTGGGAGGATGGATTGCCGACACTCTCATTTCCAAAGGCTACAGCATTACAAATGTCCGGAAGGTGTGTTGGATGAGGGGACGGTCCTGGTGGTGGGATTGTAGGTGGTGGTGGTGGTCATGCATAGTGGTATCTACTCAGTGCTACTGGGATCACTATGGCGATCACGGCAAATGTGGGAGGAAGGATTGCCGACACTCTGATTTCCAAAGGCTACAGCATTACAAATATCCGGAGGGCATGTTGGATGAGGGGGCGGTCCTGGTGGCGTGATCGGTGTGTGTGTGTTTGGGGGGGGGGGGGGGGGGGGGATTGTAGGTGGTGGTGGTAGTGATTGTGTTGGGGGGAGAGGTGCGTTGGATAAAAGGGCGCTCCTGGTGGCGCGATTGGTGGGGGGGGGGATTGTATGTGGTGGTAGTGATTGTGTTGGGCGGAAATGTGAGTTGGATAAGGGGGCGCTCCTATTGGTGGGGTTGTAGTTGGTGGTGATGTTGATGGTGATGTTGATGGTAGTGACTGTGTCGGGGGGAGAGGTGCGAACCAGCCGAGAACACCAAGCTTCGCTCATTTCAGCTGCAACTCAAGTTCATGATTTGTTGCATGTCATTGTTTGACCTGCGACCTACGACAAGAGAACCTTGTTGCAACTCATGCAAACAAGCAGCTTAAGCAGCAAAGAAACAGCCCTCCTCTAATCTTAGCCACCAAACTGAGGCCAGGCAGGAAATACACACCTCCGCTCATTCCACGTGCAACTCAAGTGTATGACTTGTTGCAGGTCGTGCAAACAATCGGCTCCATAGAACCGGCCCTCCTCTTATCTTAGCCATTAAACACTAGCGCTCATTCCAGCTGCAACTCCCACTGAGCCAACTCCCCCCACTCACCCAACCACCCCAACACACACACACACACCCTGCAGCACCACTGAGCCAACTCCCCCCCACTCACCCAACCACCCCAACACACACACACACACCCTGCAGCACCACTGAGCCAACTCCCCCCCCACTCACCCAACCACCCCAACACACACACACACACCCTGCAGCACCACTGAGCCAACTCCCCCCCACTCACCCTACCACCCCAACACACACACACACACCCTGCAGCACCACTGAGCCAACTCCCCCCCACTCACCCACCCACCCCAACACACACACACACACACACCCTGCAGCACCACTAAGAAGTGCATGACTTGTTGCATGTCATTGTTTTACCTGTGACCTGCGACAAGAGTACCTTGTCCCAGATCAACATGAACAGGAAATACCTACCCATGCTCATTCCAGCTGAACTCTGTACTGCGTGTTCATCTTATTCCCACGGGTCATGCAGACGATCGGCTTCCTTAACCCAGACCCTTCCTTCTGTCTTCTGCACAAAACTCAGGCCGGACAGGAAATACCCACCCATGTTCATTCCAGCTGAACTCTGAACTGTGTCTTCTTCTTATTCTTCAGTGCTTTTTATCAGTGCTTTTTCTTTTTAAGCCCTTCATGTACGGTTGGGCATGTCCCTTAAGCCTATTTGGCCTACCCCTGGACTGTAACATACATACACACATTTTACAGGTCATGCAAACGATAGGCTTCCTGGGGCCTGCGTTCTTCTTGTCACAGCTGTCACACATTGATACAGTACAAGGAGCAGTACTATGCATGATGGGAGCCCAGGGCTTGGACGCCTTCTCCCAATCAGGCCTTTATTCGAATCACCAGGACATCGCACCTAGGTGGGTTTCGAAATGTTATTAAGTTGTACCATGCTGGGTGTACAATTTAAAGGTATGAAATATTTGATTGTCATTTTGAGGGGTTCAATTATAATTTGGTGGTCTAGGTGGGTTTCGGAATATTAAAACTGTGTATCTGAAATTGTAGAAAACAAGTTTCAAATCAGGTCAAATATATTAAAAATGTATGAATAATATTTATATCAATTGGCAATGGGCTTTTCCTAATCTGGGAAGTGGGCTGTTTGTCATCATGCCTAGGTGGATGTTAGAATCTGGGATGTGTGAGAGTGGGCAGGGGGTAGGGAAGGTGCTGGAGTTCGGAATCTGGGATGTGTGGGAGTGGGTAAGGGGTAGGGAAGGTGCTGGAGTTCGGAATCTGGGATGTGTGGGAGGGGGTAGGGGAGGTGCTGGAGTTCAGAATCTGGGATGTTTGAGAGTGGGCAGGGGGTAGGGAAGGTGCTGGCGTTCGGAATCTGGGGTGTGTGGGAGTGGGTAGGGAAGGTGCTGGAGTTCAGAATCTGGGATGTGTGAGAGTGGGCGGTGGGGTAGGGAAGGTGCTGGAGTTAGGAATCTGGTGTGCGTGGGAGTGGGCGGGATTGCTCGATTTCGGAATCAAGGGGGTGGGGGTGGGGGGGCTGGATTTCGGAGGGGGGGATTGCTGGATTTCGGAATCAAGGGGAAGGTGCTGGATTTCGGAATTTAGGGGGGGGAGGGGGGGGAGTGAAGGTACAGGGGAAATGGGACTGTGCACAAAGTCGCACCCATGACTCTGCTGTCTGCAAGTACTTAAACTCAAATACTCAAACATGTGCACATGGCACTGATGCATGCACCCGCACTCACATCACACCCATGATACTGCTGTCCGCAGGTACTCAGGTGTCTTGCTGTCATGTCCAACACTGCTGGTGTGCTGGCACCCTCATACGCACACTCCAACTCCTACCCTCGACACCCATGATGCCTGCACCCATAATCACACTAAAACCCACACCCAGACAACGGGCACCCACACCACACCCATGCTCAAACTCGTACCCATGACGCTGCTGTCTGCAGGTACTGAGTTGTCATGCTGGGCATGTCCAACACTGCTGGTGTGCTACTTGTTGTGCTGGGTTCTTTGGCCACAGGCTACATCCACACTTGCACATCGTTTCATGTCCCTCCACCTTTCCTCCCACCTCCTCCTCCTCGCGAGACAATGCTCACCCACACCACACCCGCACACACCCATACACACCCATGACACTGCTGCCTGTAGGTACTCTGGTGTTTTGCTGGGCATGTCCAACACTGCTGGTGTGCTAGCCGGTGTGCTGGGTTCCTTGGCCACAGGCTACATCCTCCAGAATGGCTCCTGGGACGAGGTTTGGGACGTGTCCATCGGACTGTACTTAGTAGGTACTGTCATTTGGAACCTTTTCTCCACTGGCGAACGGATCATCGACTAGACAAGTGGATGGAAACAGGGATTTCTGTACCGGTGTTTGTGTATGTGGGTTCAACCTTTACCCCCACCACCCACCACCCACACATACCCCACCCCACCCACCACACACACACATACCCTACCCACCACACACACACATACCCTACCCACCACACACACAAACACCGGTACGGGCCCCCGACGAGGGTTCAACCTTGGTACAACATCCGTCCTACTGGAAGTGGAGGTGCTGATTATACCTGAGGGTTCGACAGTGACCGAGGCCTTTGTCAATAACCATTACGCCACCTTAAAGCGAATCATCGTCTAGAGGAGTGGATGGAAACAGGGATTTCTGTACCGGCCCCCAACGAGGGTTCAACCTTGGTACGACATCTGTCCTACTGGAAGTGGAGGTGCTGATTATACCTGAGGGTTTGACAGTGACCGAGGCCTTTGTCATAACCATTACGCCACCTTGAAGCGAATCATCGTCTAGAGGAGTGGATGGAAACAGGGATTTCTGTACCGGCCCCCAACAAGGGTTCAACCTTGGTACGACATCTGTCCTACTGGAAGTGGAGGTGCTGATTATACCTGAGGGTTCGACAGTGACCGAGGCCTTTGTCAATAACCATTACGCCACCTTGAAGCGAATCATCGTCTAGAGGAGTGGATGGAAACAGGGATTTCTGTACCGGCCCCCAACGAGGGTTCAACCTTGGTACGACATCTGTCCTACTGGAAGAGGAGGTGCTGATTATACCTGAGGGTTCGACAGTGACCGAGGCCTTTGTCATAACCATTACGCCACCTTGAAGCGAATCATCGTCTAGAGGAGTGGATGGAAACAGGGATTTCTGTATCGGCCCCCAACGAGGGTTCAACCTTGGTACGACATCTGTCCTACTGGAAGTGGAGGTGCTGATTATACCTGAGGGTTCGACTGTGACCGAGGTCTTTGTCATAACCATTACGCCACCTTGAAGCGAATCATCGTCTAGAGGAGTGGATGGAAACAGGGATTTCTGTACCGGCCCCCAACGAGGGTTCAACCTTGGTACGACATCTGTCCTACTGGAAGTGGAGGTGCTGATTATACCTGATGGTTCGACTGTGACCGAGGTCTTTGTCATAACCATTACGCCACCTTGAAGCGAATCATCGTCTAGAGCAGTGGATGGAAACAGGGATTTCTGTACCGGCCCCCAACGAGGGTTCAACCTTGGTACGACATCTGTCCTACTGGAAGTGGAGGTGCTGATTATACCTGATGGTTCGACAGTGACCGAGGCCTTTGTCATAACCATTACGCCACCTTGAAGCGAATCATCGTCTAGAGGAGTGGATGGAAACAGGGATTTCTGTACCGGCCCCCAACAAGGACGCAACCTCGGTACGACATCCGTCCTAATGGAAGTGGAGGTGCTGATTATACCTGAGGGTTCGACAGTGACCGAGGCCTTTGTCAATAACCATTACGCCACCTTAAAGCGAATCATCGTCTAGAGGAGTGGATGGAAACAGGGTTTTCTGTACCGGCCCCCAACAAGGGCGCAACCTTGGTACGACATCCGTCCTACTGGAAGTGGAGGTGCTGATTATACCTGAGGGTTTGGCCGTGACCGAGGCCTTTGTCAATAACCATTACGCCACCTTAAAGTGAATCATCGTCTAGACAAGTGGATGGAAACAGGGTTTTCTGTACCGGCCCCCAACAAGGGCGCAGCCTCGGTACAACATCCGTCCTACTGGAAACGGAGGTGCTCAGTATACCTGAGGGTTCAACATCGACCGAGGCCTTAGTCAATAATAGTGTTTTTCTTTTCAGCTGCGAGCAGCAGCTTCTATGCAGCTCCTCTGACTGCCTATTCAGCCTTACCTGACACAACCTACTGCACCTTGAAGCTGACACATTCAACCTCCTGAACTGCTGGCAGAGTGTGGTGGAGCCCAGCACCTGACTCAGGGAGCTGCCTAGAAGCTGGTAAGAAAGGCTGGAAAGAAAAATCCCTCGCTAATAACCATGCCGCTACCTGCGCGTGAACCTGGGCTGGTCATCACTGGTCTGGTTATCCCTCGCCAATAACCATGACGCTACCTGCGTGTGAACCTGGGCTGGTCATCGCTGGTCATGTCATCCCTCGCCAATAACCATGACGCTACCTGCGTGTGAACCTGGGCTGGTCATCGCTGGTCTGGTCATCCCCCGCCAATAACCATGACGCTACCTGCGTGTGAACCTGGGCTGGTCATCGCTGGTCTGGTCATCCCTCGCCAATAACCATGACGCTACCTGCGTGTGAACCTGGGCTGGTCATCGCTGGTCTGGTCATCCCCCGCCAATAACCATGACGCTACCTGCGTGTGAACCTGGGCTGGTCATCGCTGGTCTGGTCATCCCTCGCCAATAACCATGACGCTACCTGCATGGAACCTGGGCTGGTCCCTGGCTGGTTAAGGTGCTACTTGTAGCACATGTGCTAAATTATATTCCTCGGTGTTAAATGGGTGCTACGACGCTACATCATAGTCTTTTGGGGTTCCTTGATCCCCGTTTGACGGAGGGCTGTGGCAGAGCTCCTAGATAGACGTAGGCGCTGGGTTTGAATCCCCACGGGTGCGCTTGATGCTACATATGTGCGTATGTATGCTGCAGTCCAGGGGTAGGCCAAATAGGCTGAATGGGCTTCCCCAACCGTGATAGGAAGGGCTTCAAAAGAAAAAGCATAACGTACATCAAGACACTGTTTCCTGTGCGTCGAAAGGACCTCGGATGAAGCAGCTACTTCCATTAACAAGGTGGGAGGCAGGGAGCATTGCCATTGGTCTGAGAAAAGCAGTAGAAACTTCTCCTACGAGGGAGCAAACCAATAAATCTGTGTTTGGTATAAATATTTAGTGAACTAAGCAAATGCTTCTCGAGACGAGGTGGGGGGAGCTTTGCCAATTGTCTGAGAAGGACAGTTGTATTGAAGCTTCCCTCTGCGAGGGAGCAAAATAATAAATAGAAGAGTGAGAAGAACAGAAGCTTCCCAAGATGAGGCGGGGAGCTTTGTCCATGGTCTGAGAAGGGTGTTTGTATTCAAGCTTCTCTCTACGGGGGAGTGAATCAGTAAATAGAAGAGTAAACAGAGCAGATGCTTCCCAAGACGAGGCGGGGAGCTTTGTCCATGGTCTGAGAAGGACAGGTGCATACAAGCTCCCCACTACGAGGGAGCAAACCAATAAATAGAGGGGTGAACAGGATAGATGCTGACCAGGACAAGGCGGGGTACATTGCCAACTGTCTTTGCCCGAGAAATACATTTGTATAAAAGCCCCCCTCTATTAGAGAACGTATCATTACAGAGAGTAATGAACGGAACAGTTGCTTCCCAAGACAAGGTAGGGAGCTTTGCCAACTGGCTTCGCCTGAGAAAAACAGTCGTATAGAAGCTCCCCACATTAGGGAGCGTATCATTTCAGAGAGTAATGAAAGGGACAGCTGCTTCCCAAGGCAAGGGGGAAGCTTTGCCAACTGTCTTTGCCTGGGAAGGACAGTCGTATAGAATCCCCCCTCTATTAGGGGACCTATCATTACAGAGAGTAATGAACGGAACAGCTGCTTCCCAAGACAAGGGGGGAATCTTTGCCAACTATCTTTGCCTGGGTAGTTGTATAGAAGCTCCTCTCTGTTAGGAAGCAAGCTATTGGTCTAGTCTCTATGTTATGTCAACGAGAGTCGGATGGGTGATAAGACTGGGCTATGACTTATATTAGAGAGGAATATACCTTGGTTGTCGGAGATCCTTCCCCCTACTAGAGAAGAGCCAATGATCTAGTCTCCTTAGTATGTCCACAAAGATAGTCGGCGGAGTGAATGGACTGGGCTGTGACTTCTGTTTGAGTGGAAGAGAATCCTTTTAAGCCTGAGAAACACAGTTGTCTAGAAGCTCCCCTCTATAAGGGATTAGTAAGCCATTTCATTTGTCATCAAGTCTCTGTATCATACCCTCAAAGATGGTCTGTGGAAAGAATGGGCTGGGCTGTGACTTCTATTAATTAGAGAGGAATAAACTTGTTGGAAGGTTATCCTTCCCTCTAGGGAAGAGCCAATGATCTAGTCTCCTTGTTATGCCGGCAAAGAGGGTCGGTGGAGTGAATGGGCTGGGCTGTGACTTCTATCAGAGAGGAAAACTCTTGTTGGACGGGGATCCTTCTCTGTATTAGGGAAGAGCAAATGATCTAGTCTCCTGATTATGCTGTCAAAGAGTCAGCCGAGTGAATGGGCTGTGATGTGACTTGTATTAGAGAGGGAGAGGCAGTGCTTTTCTTTTCAGCTACGAGCAGCAGCTTCTAGGTAGCTCCTTGAGCCAGCTGTTGGGCAAAGCCCACAGATTTCAGCAGTGCTAGAAAACTGATGACCCCGGTTTCTTGGCGCATTAGCCAAGCCAGGCCAAGCCAAACCGATTGACTATCCTGGCTTCCTGGTGCACTAGCCAAGCCAAACCAAGTGACTATGCTGGCTTCCTGGTGCACTAGCCAAGCCAAACCAAGTGACTAAGCTGGCTTTCTTGCGCACTAGCCAAGCCAAACTAAGTGACTATGCTGGTTTCCTGGTGCATTGCCTGCTTTGAGTTTGGCGGAATAGCCAGGTAGGGAAGCTACCTAGAATATTGTGCCCGTAGCTGAAGAGTAAAATGCCAGGGAGAGACTTGAATGAGGAAGGATCTGAGTGCATTGCTTAGCGATCGGTTGAGAGTTAGTCTGAGCGTGTCCTCAACAAATTTTCCTCACGCCATGTGGGATGGTTCTCAATAGGGAGTGTGATGAAGGCCCGCTTTGTTTTGGGCTTTGTTCAGCAGCTTGCGGTGCATTTCCATTGGACTCTTCACATGGAAATTGGTGTGTGTGATAGTGTGCAGTGATGACAGCATGTCCATGTGTGACAGTAATGACAGCATCTTGTATACAGTTGTAGAGTTGAAGGAAGCAAGTATATGTGGACTCGACTTGACCGCTTGACTTGAGTTAACTTGCGCAAATGCTTCTACAACTTGCGCGACTGTGATGTAGAGTCCGTTTAACTTAAGTCGAGTCAAGTCAATGCGTCTAATGGAAATACACGGTTAGTCTGTACTCTAGGAATTGAAACAGATGGTTCTGGGTATCTCCCTGAAATAAATAAATAGTCCGCCTTATTACGAGGCATGAGGTTGAGGGGGCAGCCCTTTTGCTTGCACTGGGGGCAACCACCAAATGATGAAGGCCCACCTTTGTTTCATTGTTTTTCTTTTTAGGTACGTGCAGCAGCTTCTAGGGAGCTCCTTGACTCATTCACTGGGCTTTGCTCCAACATTTCAACAGGTGCAGATTACTGATGACGGTAGCGTCCAGGCGCCGTATACTGCGTTAGGTTTAGCTGGATAGGGAGGCAGGGGAGCTGCCTAGAAGCGGAGGCTTGTAGCCGGAAATAAAAACACTGCTTTGTTTCGTACCACTGTCACGGAAGCTGGCAACTTACTATTAAGGCGGTGAGCATATGCGAGTTGCAGTGGTATGGCTTGGCCACAAGCTCGTGCACAAGCAGACTGGTATAGCTTGGCTACAAGCTTGTGCACAAGCAGACTGGTATGGCTTGGCCTCATGAACGTGTATGTCCAGTGATGCACGAGTATGCTCTTGATGGCCTTGTATGTTTGGTTACATATTAAAAACAGTACAACGCCACAGGAGGAGAGTGTTTGTGTGTCGAATTGGATTGTTACATGTTTTTCAGCCAACTCTGGGCTGCTCACCGTCTGCCAATTCTAAGCCCCCCCCCCCCCCCCCCCCCCCCCCCCCCCTCCCCTCTTCGAAACCAAAGTGCATACTAGCATGGAAGTTTGCTTGCAGCAGACATGGGGCATGCAGAAGGTTACCGCCGCAGTATTGCCTTATTATAGGATTGGATTGCTACATGTTTTTTCACTTGTCAGCAAGTAAAAGAGGTACGCAATTAAATATGCTCACTGTCTGCAAGTCGAGTAACTATACCGTATACAAGCCCATGATGTTATTTATGCCTTGGCCCAGAATAACTCCTTGTTAGTCACACTTGCATCTGGTTTGAATGCGGAAAATGTCAATTTAAAAACATAATTCCGCCATTATGTAACTTAAGCTCATTTTTGGAGCGCTCAGATCAGACTTGAACTTGGTTACATAGCTTCGGCCAGCGATTTGGCTGCTAGCCGTTTTGGCAGTAAAAAACATTAAATGGAAATTGTGCCGTAAACGCGAACATCACGTTTCCCCATTTTCTCCTCTTCTTCAGAACGATAAAAACAGTACAAAAAAACTTATCACACCCAGTCATACAGTCATACATAAAAAAATACTTGGTCCTCTCTCTCCATAAATTCATGGATGGACAGAGGAAGCTTCTGTCGACCTTCAACTTCTGGATTGTACATCAGGTACTGTAGAGGAATCATTTTGCTCTCAGATTTGGAAATCAGGTTCTGATGCTTCTCTATTTCAGTAAGATTTCGTCAGAACATTCAAAGGCCACATTACATTACATCAGGGGTGTGTCGAGGACAAACAAACCAAGCTCCCAACCACCGTTTTGGTGGCTTAAGTATTAAACCCCCTAGAGCCGGACCCAGATCTCAACCACTTACAGTGGCGGAGGTAAGAAGCTAACAAATGAGAAGTCACAAGAAGAAAAGAAAAAAAGGATAATAAATTACGGTGCCACTAAGCAGTCCAGGGCTTCCTGTCTTGCTCTTCTACAAGTAGAAAGATAGTCGGCTAGGTTGCTCCAGAAATTCTTAGTGCCATTTCCATTCATAAAGGTTCTGAATGTGGAATCGCAGAATTCCACATTCCATACGTTTAAGTCGGTATCCTCATGGACATGCCTATAAATATCTGTAAACAGCTTCTGGTAGCGGAGGCGAATCTAAACTGTGCTATAGAACGAATCTGATCCTGCTTATGTAAGGCAGATGTAAAGGGAATCAAGCCATTCTCATCATTGCTGTTGGCTGCGAACCATTTCTGGTATCGGAGGCGTTTAAAGCCAACCCTTCTCTCATCAGGGATGTCTCTGACTGCATTGGTGTCACTTGGGTACTTAAACCTCCATGACTCAAAAACTTCAGACATAATACCTTCGACATCGACAGCCTCCAAAATGTTGAGGTTTTTACTGGATCCTAGCTTGTGGAGAGCACAACGTAAGTCATGAACCCAGCCAGTGTTGGAATCAAAAGATTCCTCAAGAGCCATTCTAATGAGATCCTCAGGTTCTTTATCTATGGTCTTGTTCCAGAAGCGCAAAGCTTGTTTAAGCCAAGCAAGACACAATGGGGTTCAACCCAGCTCTTCCATGATAATATTCGATGTAGTAGATTGGCAAACACCCAACATTTGTTTAAGTATACCTCATTGCCATTTCTCACAAGCATGGTCATTTGAGATAAGTGTGTTGTTCAGAATAGAAGGAGCCCACACCTCACAGCCAAAATTCAGGATAGGTTGTACAAGAGAATCAAACAGGTGGGTGAGAATATCAATATTGTATATCTCCATAGTATGGCATCGCCTACGGAGCATGTGGTGAGCCTTTTGGGCCTTAGCGAGCATCCTAGAAAAAGCAGCTTTTGCACGATTGCTTGAGCCACCATCCACAAAGAGGGATCCCAGGTAGATAAAAGATAACTTTGTAGAAAGCTGTGCTCCATCAAAGACAAATTTGTAATCAGGATCCATACGGGCCTCATCACAGAATTGCTTGTAAAAAACGACAATCTCAGTTTTCTTGATATTCACAGCCATCTTAGTAGGTGTTCATCTTGGACGGTTCCATAATCACGAAGGTGTCCCTTAATCCTTCCAAGGAACAAATGGACGTTTCCATCTACCGTATCAGTTTCGACCTTTAGGTGTTGGGAGGAAGTTCTAAATCAACACGTATTACGCACCACCTTGTGAGGTAGGTCTCGGGTGAGATAATTGGGCATCTCAGGTTCCCCACTCTCATCCCATAAGGACATCCAAGTCTGGTACACAGCTTTCTTCCTTCCTAGTGATACGTAGCTTTCATCTCTAGGGCGCGTATCTGATGACTTGGTGCTAGACCAGTAGTAAAAGAAAATATGATTGGAGAATATGACGTTTTCCACTTTGTTCCAGTGAACTTGGGTATGTACATAGCTTCAGCAATTGGATTTTTGGTGCCTTCCGCCCAGGTTCCGCCAAATCCATTACCCGTAACATGGGTACATAGCTTCAGCTCCAGCAATTGGATTTTTGGGTGCCTTCCGCCCAGGTCCCGCCAAATCGATTACCCGTAAATCGGTATCAGATGGCGACGGTAATCGAGGAACTTGTGATAATTTTAAAGGTGTACTTCAAACTTGTAGGGAATTACTTTCGTTTTTCTACCGTCGTGGTACTTGCAGACAAGTCTCCTTGCCTCCGCCTCTACAGACCTGGGCAGCCACTCGTGAATCCTCTGGACCGCTGGTTTGTTTTCCGCGAGTGTGTGTGTGCGAAGAGAGGATGAGCGTCAGCTGCAGTCCATGTTAAGATTGTCGGCATCCCCATTGCACCGCGTACTGTGCCCTGCTTTCTACAGTCGCGTGTACAATCTCCTCGTGACATCGTTGTAGTTTCACCCCATTGTCCGTTTTCCACAGGCCCTCTGTTTTCCCGTTTGTCCAACCGACGCGTTCGACCGACGACCGCCACGTCACCCAACTGTCTCATATCTCATAACTATGGCCTGCTTTCTGTGTTCGGCTAACTGGCTTCAGCCAGCTCCATCGAAGCCACCTGTCGTTCCGTTGCCAGCACTCTCCGCCAATTTTCCGCGTCGCTTGCGACGCTGCATAGGACTTGTTGTTGTAGTCGAGGGATCTGGCCGTTAGCTAACCAGGGCCAGCAGGGTTCGAAGCAACAACTACCATCCATTGTGATATGTGTGGCAAATATCGACTTGCTCATGCTTGCTAACGGATTAGTGCCCTTCGACCTAAGATCAGGGATCGATCAATGCACTTAGATCTCTCCTACCCTGAGCTGCTGGCCCGTTGACATTTCTGGGCGAGGTTAGTGCCGGCGAGCAGGTTGCTGCTCTCTAGATGCTTCGTTGCATGTTCGTCTGTTGCATATTATTCGTTCCGCTGACAATAGCATCCTCGAATGCTGGATTGTAGGGTGATGATTCTCGCCGGTGCTCAGATTGATCGTGATCAGAGCCATTGCTTCTATTTTGCGCTCTGCCCACTTGCACTGAGTGGTAAGCACATATGTTTGAGCCAAGAAGAAAATCAGAGAGAAAGCCAATAGCAGGAAGGTTTCTGTACCTCCACGAGATATTGGAACCGCATTCCCCTTCACTTGGCAACCCTCCTTATGTATTTACTGTCCTGTTAGGATATCCTTCGGTTCGCATTGGGATCTGTTTGTTCGTGCTGCGAAGAGATCGAATTGCGCATTCTGGGGAGTCGCCTGCCTCCCCGACAGGCAGATGAGCTCACGTTGCCTCTCAACCCCGGTTCTTTTCTCCCTAGGCGATGCTCAATATTGTTGATTGAGAATTCCCCCTTGCATGATCATGGTATCAAGTGCACGAGTTGCCTGCTTTCCAAAGCTGATTTGATATCACTGCCTCCCTTACATATACCTGTGGCTATGTACAGCAGTTGCCAGTTACGTCTAGGCAGCACCCCTGACTATCCAGGCTAACCACAAGCACCCTAGTGCACCTAGAAGCTGGCATGGTCAGCTTTCCAGGCTGGAATCTTTGGTGTAACTCAATGGCTGGCATGAAGCTGCCTAGATGTGGTTCAGAAAAACTTAAGGAAAATATCAGGGAAAAGCCCTGGTGGACATGATAGATGCTTTAGGTCGCCAGTTATCCTAGGATGATGCTTGATATTTCTGTGACTTGCGTGGGGTGATACCTTTGATTAGAGGGTAGACATGCCTAGGGACTGACAACCAACAACCAGTTAAGCTTATCACTTAATCCCGCTTACCTACCTACCTCCCTTACCTTGCAATAATTTAACACTACGATACATGTTGCTGGCCATTGCAGATGTCAAGTGCTGACTCAATCACCAGGGAGGCTGCCCAGTCCTCACAACAGCTGAAAAACGAGGGTCCAGCTGACAAGGATAAACCTGGGTTTTGGAGCGTTTCTTCCCTAACTGGCTTCCTGGGTTCCTCAAAGGAGAGCCAGGACCAATCTCCAGATACGGAAGGGTCTGATCCATCCAAGACAATACAACTGCTGGGTGACCCTGATACAGCGTTGAACCATGTCCGAGCTACCATACCCCCTGGCATTCTCATCGCTGTGCTTCTTAGCCGGACCTTGTACCGACGGGTGCTGCAGCCTCTAATCGGCCGCAGTGACACTGCGTCAAATCTAATTGCAGTGGAGTTGGAGGTCGATGAGAGCTCAACATGTGCAACACCTGTGCGCTTGAAGCTTTCGCCAAGCTTAAAGCAAGACTGCAATTCATCCAAGTTCACGCACAACCAGGGTAGCTCTGCTAAGGTGGCAGCCTCAGCAGAACTCAGCCCCTCTATAAAGGACTTCGAAACCACTGAAAAACTTGTGCACGTCGATCTGAACGTAGACGAGAGCTCAAGCTGCATAACTGCATCGGGATTGGAGCTCTCTCCAAGCTTAGGATATGCTAGTGCCTCCACCAGCACGATTCAGGAAAAGGATAGCTCTGTAGAGGTGGCAGCCTCAGTAGAGAATATCACCCATGAACAGAGCTCGAGAGCAGCTGCAGCTGCAGTACAGAAGACCGCAAAGGTGGCAGCCTTTGCCAAGTCTGTCCCTGATCAGGCTAGAGCCCATGGCAGTGGGATAGATGCGACGGCTTCATCTAGTGGCGAGGCTCGCGTTGGTTTGGACTCATCGTCTGTGTTGCCTGCATTTGATAGTGAGGCTAGTGTCTCTGGGTACGCATTGGCAGATGATGAAACCCAAGACAAGACAGCTCCTGCTACGCCATCGTGCATTCGAAGAGTTATCATACTCAGCTCAAAGCTTATCAAACCTGCAGCCGTC
Source organism: Chlamydomonas sp. ICE-L (assembly GCA_013435795.1). Lineage (NCBI taxonomy): Eukaryota > Viridiplantae > Chlorophyta > Chlorophyceae > Chlamydomonadales > Chlamydomonadaceae > Chlamydomonas > Chlamydomonas sp. ICE-L. Next base: position 10,201,047 of record JACBWV010000552.1, read on the forward strand.
ATCGGTGCAGTAGGCCTGGCATGGTACATAGGACACCAAGTTTGGAAACCCCATAAGCGCGGACCTAGAAAGGGTGGGAAGGTTAGGGACCTAGCTGAAGTCCAGCGAATTGTCCAGGAGAAGGCATTGGCTGAGAAACTATCTGCTGAGAGGGCAGCTGCTGAAAAAGCTTCCCTGGAGATCGCTGCTCAGGAGTTCTTGATATGCCAGGCGGAGGTGGAGGAGGCGCAGACCCTGGTCAAGGCTGCCAAGGAGCTGGCAGCCGAAGAGAAAGCCTACAGAGAAGAAGCCGAGAGGATTATGGTAGACGCTCAGAAGGCGATGAGGAGGTACCAGCGGAAGGAGCGCTCGGCTAGCTTGAAAGCAGCAAAGCAAAAGGCGGCTCGAGAAAGGGCGTCGACTCAGCTCGATGTGATGACAGTCACACAACGCAAGACTTTGTCACCCTCCCCTGCAGTGGCAGCTGCAGTCAAGGGTGACGACAAGGCTTCCCCGCCCAAGATCGAGGACAGGCCTGTGACTTCAAAGAGCGATGCTGATGATGTGCCAACTACCTCGGAGAAGGCCACCGCCGCACCCACTACCACTGCGCAAGAATGTGAAGCTGTTCCAGGTGTGTGAAGCACGCAAACACAATGATAACTAGGGAACGTCATTTTGATACGATATGATATGATATCATATATGATGCCGGCAGTCTGACTAAACTAAAGTTACCATTTATATACAATATCATATGATGCAGTTTGTATGAGATCATATGATATCATAATCGCCTTGGGTCAACATCATATGATATGCCGGTCCCTAATAATATTACAAATCCCGCTTCTGTGTGCTCTGCAGCATTCTTTGTTTCCTCTATCTCTGAAATGACATACCATCTGTCCCCTGCAGCATTCTGTGTTTCCTCTAGCTCTGAAATCACGTACCACCTGTCCCCTGCAGCATTCTGTGTTTCCTCTAGCTCTGAAATCACATACCACCTGTCCCCTGCAGCATTCTGTGTTTCCTCTAGCTCTGAAATCACTTACCACCTGTCCCCTGCAGCATTTTGTTTTACCTGAAGCTCTGAAATGACATACCACCTGTCCCTTGCAGCATTCTGTGTTTCCTCTAGCTCTGAAATTACATAACACCTGTCCCCTGCAGCATTCTGTGTTTCCTCTAGCTCTGAAATGACATACCACCTGTCCCGTGCAGCAATCTGTGTTTCCTCTAGCTCTGAAAACACAGAACACCTGTCCCCTGCAGCATTCTTCTTTACCTGTAGCTCTGAAATGACACACCACCTGTCCCGTGCAGCATTCTGTGTTTCCTCTAGCTCTGAAATCACATAACACCGGTCCCCTGCAGCATTCTGTGTTTCCTCTAGCTCTGAAATCACATAACACCTGTCCCCTGCAGCATTCTTCTTTACCTGTAGCTCTGAAATGACATACCACCTGTCCCGTGCAGCATTCTGTGTTTCCTCTAGCTCTGAAATGACATACCACCTGTCCCCTGCAGCATTCTGTGTTTCCTCTACCTCTGAAATCACATAACACCGGTCCCCTGCAGCATTCTGTGTTTCCTCTAGCTCTGAAATCACATAACACCTGTCCCCTGCAGCATTCTGTGTTTCCTCTAGCTCTGAAATGACACACCACCTGTCCCGTGCAGCATTCTGTGTTTCCTCTACCTCTGAAATCACCTAACACCTGTCCCCTGAGCATTTTTCTTTACCTGTAGCTCTGAAATGACATACCACCTGTCCCGTGCAGCATTCTGTGTTTCCTCTAGCTCTGAAATCACGTACCACCCGTCCCCTGCAGCATTCTGTGTTTCCTCTCTGAAACCTCTAGCTCTGAGATCACATACCACCTTTGTCCCCTGCATGTATCTCTATATTGTCTCTGTGTAGAGTGTGCATGTATACTTTGAAGGGCCAAAGCAAGTTGTATGTGTCAGGTTGACGAGCAAATCGGGTGCGCAAAATGGATGCGGAAAACGGATGCTCTGGGGAACCCAACAGGCCATTAGAAGTCTTAAAAAGTCAGGTTAAAAAGTTACTGTCCTCCCCCTTTTTTACACTCTAACTTGTAGGGAACGGCAACTTATGTAAATTAACATTATTTAAGTGTCAGAATAATAACAGGTTTTCAAATAAATTCAAAATTCTGGTGAGATGGCACGTCAGTCTCATGTCATATTCATTCTCTAATATTAGCTAACTTTGCCTTTCCCTACTAATTTGACATGTCGACCCAGGGCCCTACAGCCAGAATGTCCAGCGCTGATGAGAAATTGGAAGTCCCCATCAGGGTACTTCCAAGCGCGCGCTTTTGCGTGCTGGCGCGCTGTCTTTTTGAGCCCCACTGCGCGTTTCATTTTTTTGCAACCCCCTGTGGGCGCAGCAAGCAATTTGTGCGCTTTTTGCACAACAAAGCGCAGTTTTTTTTTAAGTGCGCTAGTGCGCTGGCCAATTTGGTCAATGGAAGTACCCTGGTCCCCATACCATGATAGTTTGGCTACCGATTAGAAAAGGCAGGGTATATTTTGTCCCGCAATATGCCCCACTTGGCAAGTATCTTGTGGTCCAGCAGTCTTGCGGGAGTTTGAAACTTTGAGCTGGTCTCAGCATTTTCCATCTACTTGGAGTTGGTTGAGAAGTTGAGAAGGTCACCCATAATGGGAGATCTGACCTGCAGAAGTACCATACCAGGCAATTCCCGCCCCTTACAGGCTGGCAAACAGACCCTCAGTTGGAATGAGGGTCATCATCTGACAGTTTCTGACAGTTTAATCCGGGGCGATTTGATGGAAGGTACCATTTGATGGCGATTGATGGATCCCCTTGTTCAATCTGTGCTCGTTGGATCTCGCGGCAGTCATTAACGTACCTTCAGTACTTCCGGGCAGCTTTTGCCACGAGGCATGGCAGGAGGTGAAACGACTTTGCAAACTCCGGAAATTTCTTCGCGTTTGCTTTCGGTTTTCGAGGAAACTTTGAAAAAGAATGAACCAAACGTTGGCCCGCTCCGGGGCCCACCCCGGGCCCCCCGGAGCTATCCTCTCCCCCCCACCCACCCCACCCCCTCTCCCCACCCGCCCACCCACCCACCCACCCAGTGGGTGGGAGGCCACTGACCAGTCGGGTGACTGATATATCTCGGCCAATCTGTGCCTGGCCTATCTTGTGACCTATCTGTGACTGACCAATCTGCTACTGACCTTTCATGTGACCTATCTATGACAGACCAATCTGTGACAGACCCTTCTCGACCTATCTCTCTGTGCAGGTGTAGACAACATTGAGCAAGCTAATCCCGAGCATATACAAGGCATACAAGGCATGTCAGCCATTGAGAAAGCTGCGAACAAGCTGTCTGATTCTACATCTGCCCAGCCAGCAGAGGGTCCTCCCACTTCCATCCTGTCATCTGTGTCTTCTGTCATAGCATCCATGGTTGGAGGTCAAGGTAAGGACAGTTTTTTTCCAGCTACGAGCAGCAGCTTCTAGGTAGCTCCCTGAGCCAGCCATTGGGATAAGCCCGAAGATTACAGCAGCTCTGGACAGCAGATTCTTGCAGCTTCCAGACACACTAGGTTGAATTGGCTTTGGCTGAATAGGCAGTCAAGGGGGCTGCCTAGAAGCTGCAGCTTTTAGCTGAAAAGAAAAACACTGGGTAAGGAGAAGTGCACTAAAGAGGCTTCCTTCCCACATCCATATCACATGGAATTAGTCATGTAGGCCAAGGCAGGGTCAATGTCAAACTGACATGACAGTGTGCAGAGTTATGCTCCAATATTTTTGTATCAACAACGCAACTTGTTCAGGTCTGATTAGCCGCTTCGTTTTTATATCCTTAACTTTGGTGATCTTGGGAGTGTGGGGTGGTGGTGGTGGTGGGTGGGGTGGTGCGGGTGGGGGTATTGTGGGGTGGGGTTGTGTGTGTGTGTGGGCGGGGGTGATGTGGTGGTTAGAGGGTGGTGGTGGGGGTGATCGGGTGGGTGGTAGTGGTGGGGGGGTGGTTGGAGGGTGGTGGTGATGGGGTGGTTGGAGGGTGGGTGTGGGGGGGTGATGGGGTGGTCGGAGGGTGGTGGTGGTGGTGATGGGGTGGGTGGTGGTGGTGGGGGTTATGGGGTGGTTGGAGGGTGGTGGTGGGGTGATGGGGTGGGTGGTGGTGGTGTTGGGGGGGGGTCGATTGGGTGGTTGGAGGGTGGTGGTGGGGGTGATGGGGTGGGTGGTGGTGGTGGTGGGGGGTGATGGGGTGGTTGGAGGGTGGTGGTGGTGGTGGGGGTGATGGGGGTGGTTGGAGGTTGGTGGGTGGGTGGTGGGGTGGGGGGTGATGGGGTGGTTGGAGGGGGGGTGATGGGGTGGGTGGGGTGGTTGATGGGGTGGGTGGAGGTTGGTGGTGGGGGTGATGGGGTGGGTGGGTGGTGGGGGTGATGGGGTATCAGAAGGCTAATTACTTCACTGTTTTCCAACAGAGTTTGTCAAATGCATCAAATGCATCAACCAAGCTCGTAGTCTCTTTCTTACTACTAGATCCCAAGGGTACACAGTTTTTGTACCATGCCTTAATCCTGTACCATGCCGTATGCAAATGAGATTATATATCTGGAATGGATCAAATGCACCAAATGCATGAATCAAGCTTGAGATCTCATTCTTACTCTTTGATTCCGAGGTAATACAGTTTTCTGTACCATGCCATAATCCTGTTTCATGCCGTCTGCAAATGAGGTTATATTCCTCGAATGGATCAAATGCACCAAATGCATGAATCAAGCTGAAGGTCTCGTTCTTACTCATAGATTCAATGATAGCACGGTCTTCTTTACCATGGCTTAATGCTGGACCATGCCTTCTGCAAACTAGAGTATGCACATTTTGCCTGAGTGCTTACATCTTCCCCACGAGCATTGGTTTCCTACCTGTGTTATGCCTCTTAGCTATCAGTTTTCTCAATTGAAATTTTTAGTTCTCTTTTAAAATCTCAACCTTACTTCTTCATCATGGCCGTAGAAGTTGCGGCTCTCGCCCCGGACAGCAAGGCTGCTGCCAAAGAGGCCAAGAGGCTTGCACGGAAGAAGGTTGTTGAGGAGAGGGCTGCAAAACGATCGGAAGCCGCGGCCAGGGCTGCTGCTGAGAGATTGGTCAAGCAGGAGGCTGACAGAGCCAAGGTTGCAGAGAAGGAGGCAGCCAAGGCTGTTGCTGAAAACAGAGAGGCCAAGGCCAAGGCTGCTGCTGAGAAGGAGGCAGCCAAGGCCAAGGCTGCTGCTGAGAAGACTGCCAGGCAGGATGCAGAGAAAGCCAGGCAACAAGAGGCAGCCAAGGTGAAAGCCACCAAGGCCAAAGCTGCAGCTACAGAGGCAGCCAAGCAGAAGGCTGAGAGTGCCAAGGCTGGTAAGAAGACAATGGCTGTCCCTACCATGGTACTGTCCTTCAAGACCCCTGCTGCCCTCACTAGCCCGCCCTCTGAAGATGCTGCTGTTGGCCGCAAAGACGCTACGTCAACTAGTAAGCCAGCCCATTCAGTTGCAGAATGGCTTCCGCTACCTCCAGGGTTGTTGGCCGCGTATGTCTTGCTCCACAACATTACAGGTGTGCATTTGCACAAGGGGTCTGGTGCTGGAGGATCAGTTTTAAAAACATTGAGTGCTGAGAGCAAGCCTTCAGTCGATCCATCCCCTAGTCCTGCTAGCGGTGAAATGCGACCAAATGAGATCCCTGCAGATAGCAACATAGAATCAGCTCCATTGAGTAGTGCTGCGAGTGGGGATGTTAGGCCGTCACAGATGCCTGCAGACAGCAAAGCAGCAGCTGGTCCGTCCTCAAGTGGTGCAAGTGTGGACATGCGACCATCAGAGCTACCTGCAGGCAGCACAGCAGCAGCAGGACCATCCTCTAGTGCTCTTAGTGGGGATGTAAGGTCGGTACGGATGCCTGCAGGCAGCAAAGCAGCAGTAGGACCATCCTCTAATGCTGTCAGTTGGGACGTTACGCCGGGAGCGTTGCCTGCAGATAGCATGGTAGCAGCTGGACCATCCTCTAGTGCTGCTATTGGGGACAAGCGACGTGCAGAGCAGCCTGCGAATAGCAAAGCAGCAGCGGGACCATCCTCTAGTTCTGCGAGTGTGGATATGCGACCCGCAAAGCGGCCAGCTGCGTCTAGGCCTGAGATTGCCCCAGCAACCCCTGGGCGGAAGGACATGATCCCTACTGCATTGCAAGAAGCCCAGTCAAGCTCAGAACGCCCCTCTGCTAGCACTGATCACGATGCGATGAACTTGATAGCGACGGAGCGATGGATCCTTAAAGATGCTGGTCAAGGTAGCGTTCCTGAAGGAGATCAACTGACTGCTGGTGGCAAAGACACGGCTGCAAGTGGTGGGCCTGAGCCTGGCACTGCAGACGCTGTGCCCGCCGCTAGCAAGACAGCCAAGGGTATGGAGACATGGGATGCAGTGAAGGCCTCAGTCGAGACAATAGCATACGAGG